>WAEK01000019.1:0-600000 GCA_011634665.1 Mortierella sp. BCC40632
GAATCCTCAGAAAGGGGTTAGAAGACGACGTAGTCGGGGATGCCGGATCAAATTTGGAGGGATGACAGGCTCTGTTCCTGAGCCAACTCGTAGAAGGAACTCACTGAACTCTCTCGATTGTTCACTCGTATTATTGATGAGCCTCATATTTTCCGTCAGTCGTAATGTCTCAACAAATGGCCAGATTGTCATGCAGTTCTTTTAAGCAGGCGCCCACTATTTGGGATTCGGATCCATTTTGTATAACTGGAAGTATCTGGCGAAAGTCCCGCCAAATACAACTGTTTTTGCCTCCAAAGGGTGTTTGGTAGTTTTTGGTAATATCCCTGTATAATCGGTCAACTGTCTCAAAGACATGTCGATGTTGCATCGAGCATTCGTCCCAGAGTAATAAAGATGAATCTTTTGATCAGAGCCATTGGGTGTTGTAAATGAATTGAACAGGTGGAAGTCGAATCCAATTCAATAGGGACCTTAAAAAGTGGAGTGAGCAGTTTGGCCAATCAAGATTTGTGCCGCAATCCCCGAAGATGCTACAGCTATGACATCGCCTTGAAGGATCTCTTTGACGTAGGATATTAGCGTATTGAATAAGAACGACTTTCCTGTTCCTGCTGGTCCATCGACAAAGAATAGTTTTCTTTCTGATTGATTTTGAATGGAGGCCAGAACAGAGTCAAAGGCTGGTCGTTGTCCGCTATTGAGTTTCCCTACATCGTTCAAGATAGTTTGGCGCTGTGTTTCTTTCAGTAAACTTGCTTGAGGTTCCTCTTGCTCCTGAGTGTTTTCAGGAGGCCGGAATGAGGGATCCAATCTGCTAAAGAGCGTCGAGTAGTTTTCGTAAGCTATCGCCTAGCTGTTGGAGCAAGCCATCAATGTCAGCAAGTGCCACTTGTTGTGCACTTTGTTGGTAGTTGTCATCGGCAATGTTCAAAAGTGTCGCTCGTGATCTTCAGATAAATCGTGACTGAATAAATCCCACAGTTCTAAAAAGGATCACTTGGAGAACAATCATGCAAAATTTGTGCGAAGAGAAGTCGTAGTTGTGATGGCATACCCCAATTGGTGCATTCTTCTAAGCAACGTCTCCAATCGGCGTCATCAATGAGAAGACCTCTCGCCTTTGCTGCTTCCTGAAAAAGAGTTGAATACTTGTCCATCGAAAATTTTTAAATCTTCATATCCTTTGGCGCCTTTGACATGTAGGAGGAGGAGACGCAAGTAGTAACGTTCTTTCTCTTTTGGTTGGACAAAAGAACATTCGCCCAATGACTGGAGTATTGGCATGTCGAGACCGTTTTTCCCAATGGCGAGATCCATTGTTAGATACCAATTTGTAGTGGCTAGGTATTTCCGGGTAGATGTATTGCGCTGCCTGTGTGTCTCCTTCATTGAGCTGGAACCATGCCATCAATGCGCTTGTTCGGTTGAAAGCCAAGACTTGTTCAAGTATAGCAGTATATCAAAATGTTATTCTTTGCTCCTCTTCTAGGTGGACAGGTAGACGGATGATTGATGGAGATCGTCCATGCATTGGAAACTCCATTAGCCTCCAGTAAGCCTCATGTGCGGAAAGGTATCGAGAATCCAAGTAGTCTTTTATCTCATTGACAGTCTCTTGAGCTGGGTCATCGTGATGAGAGTTGAGCTGCTGATTGCTATCACTTCTAGAGTGCTGATCCTGCTGTCGTTCCTGTTGCTGTATTGACATTTCGACATTTTTTGTCTTCACCTTTGTATAAATACTTGTAAACGTACTTCACAGATCCAAATGAGGTGCAAATCTCGATGTTGATATGGGCGTCGTATTTTGTGCAAAGGTAAAGGTTATGGGGAACGATCCACTGGTTGTCAATGAGATAAGGTGTGCGGCCTCTTTTTGTCATTGATTCTTGCATCCCTTGACGCCGTTTGTAGATCGGGTAGCCATCCTCTCTTGTAAACGTCTCAGCTGAGAAGGACTTGGGGAAATCCTTTTATACATTGACCATTGACCATGCATGGTGCGTTTGGATTGTGTTCACCGCAAGGTCCATGTACCATGTGTCGTAAAAACGGTGTCCCTCGCCTTGGGTGCCGTCAGATTGTCAGGAATCTCAGCGGAAACAATAATATCTATTTGTTCCGCTGAGTGAGGTTTGTCGTCAGGGGTGTAAAATAAATAACATATGACAATGGGGCAGCCCACGTTTCTGGAACTCGATAACCCACACATGAGCAAGGACTTTTCCAAATATTTCCTTATGGATGATATCGTCCTGTAGCTGTTGTAGCTTCATCTTGAATACGCGGTTCACCAGATCAGGCCGATCACTTGATGTTTGACCACTATAGAGTTGTTTCTTGATTTCTTTCCAGCTTGGGTTGCATGTAAAAGGTGATAAAGAGATCAGGCTTTCCATATTTGTGGACAATTGCCATCGCATCTTGGAACTGTTGTTGCATATGTCTTGGACCCCCTTGAAAAGAAGATGGAAGAATAACTCGTTTCCCAACACTTGAAGCCATAGTTGGGGACGGTATATCTGATTGAAGAGCATCTTGTAATCCTTTATAAATGTCAGCGCGAAGCTGACTTTGGTGGGTCGCGAGATAATGCAACTTGTCCGATTCCACTTTGGCATATTGATCGACTATAAATTGAAGGGTCAATCGTCCGCATGTCCAGAGGTAAGAGCGTTGTTCTGTGCTGCTAGAAGGTCGGATCTGGAGTTGATATGCGTAGTACTCTCTTGGAGAGACCCACTTCCGTTTTGAGTTTGATTGAATTCCATGTAAAGGGTAATAGTCAAAAGTCCATCCGTGCTCGCCGTTCGGGTTCAAGAGAATATAATGTAACGGGTCATAGAGGCTTGACGTCTCTGGAATTCGCTGAAGCTCATGATTTCTCCCTTGAACAATAACATCGCGGAACTGGTGTGTTGGTTGTTCATTGGGCATTAGGATAGCCATTTCACTTGCAGAGGGGCAAGTCATACTGCTTGTTGTGGGCTTTCGATCGTAAGACAATCTTGTACGTGTTATCGCCTGAAGTAGGACAACTTTGCTCTCGTTCTCTAGCCGTTAGAAAGATCTTGACGAATGGATTATTTTTCAAGATTTCATCCTGTAAAAAGAAAGGAGCAGGTCTTCATCGAGAGTGTTATTGAACAGCTCGTTCCTTCTTGATGCTTGCTCTTCGGCACTGTAAAAGAATATTTGACTGAAGGATGCCCTCTCGTTGGCTGGAGGAAGTAAAGATCCCATGCTGTGCGAAACAGTTCCTTGTATCTTGAAGGTGTAAGGTCCAGCGGTATTGTAGACTGAATGATCCATTTTGGCACCCAATGAAGTAAAAGACAATGCAGAGTTGTATTCACGAATGCGTTTCAAAAGTCTCGATTCGTTGTAGTAAGATGGAGAAGTTCTGGACTGTGTTTGGGTGGTTCAAGTCGTATTTTACCCTCTCGACAACAAAGGGACTGTGGCTCCTGACTCCATCGGAATGCATGGCAGTGTGGGCAGGTTTTTATATATTACAGGGTCGATATAGTGTCTATTGTCCACAATGTCTTTACCGCAAACTAAATTTTGCGTGAAAGGCTGCCTTGCGATGAATCTTATTTTTTTTTTTGCTTCTGTTGTAGTTACTGCCACTGGTAGGTTGGTATTCGCTTTCATTATCGGATTCTGTCGAATAGTTGCTTGCGATATCCCTGGGTGTCTCTACTTCGGCATCTTCACGATGGGATGATACTTGCACTGGTTGAGTCGATTCAGATGAATCCGTAGCAGGCATTTTCCCTTTGTCAAGGATCGACAGTCTCTTGCGATTTGTTAAAACAGGACTACATGCTCCTAGACAGTCGTGTCTGAAGCACACTGAACAGCTACCTCTGCGGGAATGATAATGTTGATTAGACTCTATTTCTTCTTCATGAATAAGCGGATTATAAAAAAGATAGAAAAAGGATACCTATTAAGACGGTGACTTGAAGTAACGACTGACGGACCCTGCTCGCCTGAATTACATCTCTTTCTCTTTTTCTGAGCTACAAACGACTTTTTCTCCTTTGGATACATTGGCTCACATCCTCCTAGGCATTGAGTGTTTCTACAGATGCTACAATGTAGCCTTTTTTTTTTTTTTTTAATTTTTTGGTTAGCTTATTGTGTTAAAGCAATACGCTGTCAGAAAGCAGAAGAAGGTGCTTGTATTACTGTTCCGAAGGTGGGATTTTAGTTGCTCGGCTGCGCAAAGGGGTAGCGACTTGGTCCTTTCATTTTTTTTTTTTCTTGTAGATTGAAGTGAGAGTGAGGACTCTTGCAACTCTTGAGGCAAGGTTGAAATATATTATGGTATGGCAAGTGTAATACAATGAGCATCCCTGGACCATATACACCTAATACCAGAATCACGCAGAATGAGCCGACGTCATGCAAAAAATGCGACGGTTTAGAAAAAGAATAAAAACTCCCAGCTCCTCTAACCACTTCCTTCTCATCTCTTTTCACCGCTCCCTTCATCGACCTCTCAAAAGAATAAACCCCACTCTCTCTCTCTCTCTCTCTCTCTCTCCTCTCTCTCTCTCTCTTTCTCTCTCGCCTCTCTCTCTCTCTCTCTCTCTCTCTCTCTCTCTCTCTCGCGTCCCTCTCTTTTTCTCCTCTCTTTCTCTTTTCTCTACTTCTCTGTCTCTCTCTCAGTCTCTCTTTTTCTTTCTTCCGCTCTCTCTTTTTACCACTCTTTCTCTTTTCTCTCTCTTTCTCTCTCTCTTTCAGTTTCACAACAACTGTGTTGTTCATGGCTGGCAACCAAATAACAATCCGCCATACTATTCAGTAAAAGAAGGTGTCTATGTTGAAGAAAGGTCGTGGATGTTTGCTGCATCAGAATGAGGACGCTGCAGAATGGAGGGACGCAACATGAGATGAGAACGCAGCAGATAGAGGGCAGATGAGGGCGCAACAAATGAGGACGTAACAGATGAGGGACTTAGCAGACGAAAAGACTACCGCCAGTGCCTTCATCATATTCGTTTCTTCTGGTTCCATGGCTTCACTTTACTTTCTCTCTCTCTCTCTCTCTCTCTCTCTCTCTCTCTCTCTCTCTCTCTCTCTCTCTCTCTCTCTCTCTCTCTCTCTCTCTCTTTTTCTTTTTTTTTTTTTTTTTTTTTTTTTTTCTTTCGCGCGCGTCCCCTCTCTTTTTCCCCCTCTCACTCTTTCTTTCACTACCTTTCTCTTTCTTTCTTTCTTTCTTTCTTTCTTTCTTTCTTTCTCTCTCTCTCTATCGTAGCATTCCTTTTATTCTCATTCTAACTTTCAGAAGGGACGTGGAGGAGCGAGAGCAATAAGGTCGAGTGTAATGGGGATATTAAGTCGGAACAAGCACACTATAGACTATAGATTTATCTCTGTTTTTTTTTTTTTTTTTTTTTTTTTTTTTTTTTTCTTTAATATTTCCCTTCATCGTTATAAGGATTGTCGCTGAGTCTGTTATAGAGTTCCTCCTCATATTCTTGGTCATATTCAAATTCCTCGCGCAAAGTATCCTCGTCAAGTTGGGAGTCTACTCCAAAGTAGCGCTCTCTCATTCGACACTCCCTACACCATTTTTTCTTTTTGCAGGTGCATAGAGATGTGTCGGAAAGGCAGTGGATGCATGTTGTTCCTGAGAAGCAAAAGACATCGATATACTGAAGCGTCTTCAGGTATTTCAAAACCGATCAGGTCCTCGTGGTTGACAAAGGGGATATCTTTGTACCCAAATGGTTCCAACCATCTGGATAGGTCTTTGAATTGAAGAATAAATGGGTATATTTGGCTGTCTGAGCTTATTATCACCCTTTTTTTTCATCGCAGGTTGATAGAGTGATGGAGCGAATCCTTTCAAGCCTTGATTGTCGGATGTTATTGTCTGCTGATCTGGGGTCCGGAGGAGGAGGGGACTCTAAGTCTGAGAAAAGGGGGACAATACTGACGTTGACCACTTCGAAAAGTTGCAGCTTCCTTTCTATTTCTGTTGGATCTAGAAGGATAGGTAGGTCATTGCAGCTGGCGCAGCGTGGATTATCTTGGCTGTAGTGATTTTCCTCAAGGCATCCTTCGCAGATCAAACCATAGCTGGAACCAAGGTAAAACAAAATGAGAGGGCATATCTTTGAGGTGAGGAGGAGAGAGAGCTTGATAGGATGATAGGGAAGAGAAGAGAAGGCAAGGGCCGTGTGAAAAAGAGCACGCTCCGTCTCATATCCTCCTTTTATCCTCCTTCGCCTTGAGTGGCATGAAGCGATGAAGGGGAGAAGGTGGTGGAAAAAAAAGGTGAAGTGGTGGACACAGAGAGTGTTAGTACAATAGGAGAGATTAGGCGTTACAGCGTGTTGTTTAATCGCCGTGTTTTTTTTCTTTTCACTCTCTTCTGTGTTTGAGTGTGAAGGTGTGTAAAATTGACATAGTCCTTTTGGTTGGCACTAATGCAATCTCTTAGTTTGGTTGTTCGTTTTGTTTGTTTGTTTGTTTGTTTGTTTGTTTGTTTGTTTGTTTGTTTGTTTTTTTTTTTTTTACTTGAATGCAACCTCTTAGTGTCTCCTGCTCCGCGTCTATCTCTCCCTCTCTTGGCAGCTCCTCCATCTCTATATCTCTCATATTCGCTTTGTGGTGTAGTTTCATTTTATCGCTATGAATATATGCGAAAGAGAAGCTGGAGAAAAAGGAGGTCGACTATTAAAAGGCCTAACCGGAGAGAGGTTAGGCGGTACAGGTGTATCTCTCTGACAGTATGTGGTGTATTCTCCTTCTCCTTCTCCTTGTTCGTGCCGAATACTACTTCTTTTTTGTTCTATTAGGCAGGTCTATCCCGATCATTATGCCTCCTATAATTTCTCTACAGTTGCTACTCCATTGAAATAGAAGAGAGTGAGGGGTGACAGTGTAGAAAGGCTTGATGAGTTGACAGAAGGGAAAGATAAGGAGAAGGGATGGTGGTGCCACCCGCTCATTCCTTTTCAGTTCGGCTTTTTTTTTTTTTTTTTTCTTTCTTTCTTCCGTGATCTCTTTTTCTCCTTCTTTTCCCAACCACATTCAGTGGTTACTCTTCTTTACAACAATCAAAAGAACCTTTTTGTGATAAAAAAATATTTTATTTGAAGCTGTCAGTAAAAATAGCGCAATTGCAGCGTGTTTTTGATGAACATGGTCTGTTCAAACAAAGTTGACAATGAGCCATCTCTGCAATTAGCTGTTTTTCAAGTAGCTCAAGACTTGATATTATATCTTCCCACTCGTCCTTTGTGAATTCCTCGTGTGGGAAGGGCGGAGGCTCCGAGGTGGGCTTGTGGTAGAGCGGTATTTCGACCGCTATTACTTTTTTTCACGTCTTTGCTTCTTGGCCACGGTAAAGTTCGATGAGGAATGAGGCCGAGCTGAAGGCTTTTTCGCCACTGACGGTGACAATGGCGATATGATGTCAGTCGTTTCATTAGATGAAAATGAGAAGAGAAGGGATGGAAAAGTGTGAGAATATCTCATCAGAGATTGTAGTTTTTTTATAACCTCACATTTAATTGGGTTTTACTCGAGATGTTTGATTCATCTCATAGTCAAACTGGGGCAATTATTGCAAAAAGACACAGGGCAAATCGTGTTGCTTCGTACTGAAGTTGTTAATATCTCTGTGTAAATGTGCTATGTGCGTGGGAAGACGAAAAAAAAAAAAAGTGTTGCGTGGGGAAAAAAAAAAGGAGAGAAAGGTGTCTGTATGATAGGGATGTAATATCACTTTTACCCCTACTCTATCCAGGTTGGGCTCTATCTTGAAGAAGACCATGGAGCCATTAGTTACTGCTGAATCTGTCGTACACAGGAATGTAGATTCTTCACAGAGATACTTCCGAGTATGAGTTGGTTTGCAGATCAGTGAGCTTGTGTATGGATACTCCAATGATTAAGGTGGAGCCTTTTTTTTTTTTTTTTTTTTTTTTTTTTCCTATTCCTTTCGCTTTTTTGAAGTAGTGTATGGAGACCAATGTTCTCTAATCCTTGGCTCAGAAGGAGCCCCAGTAGGCTGGTTCTTATTTTAGGTAGGGATGGCACACTTTATTGAAGTGGTAATAGGGTAGTCTCCGTAATCCATAATGCTATCAACATTAGGCTTTTATGTTTCTTTTCAAACAACAATAGCTAATTCAATGGTTCACGGGAGGAAGACATTGTATTCATGTGAAAGGCAGCTTTGAATTGAAGAGAGAGATGGAGAGAGAGATTGAATGAATGTGTTCGTGTGTGAGAGAGAGGGAAAGAGTGTGGGAATTGACCATTTTATGTTGATGACTGAAAGTCAGCAGTATCAAAAGCTCCCACGCTCTCTACGCAGATGCCATCAAACCCACTGCAGCTACAACCTCTTTCATGGAGCTGCTCCCAGTCTCTCTGTTGCAACAACTCCACTCAATTGCTCTGACCACCTTTCGCCTTATAGCTGCAACTGCTACATACATCTCTACAAAAAAAAAAAAGAACATACCTTCCCACGACTGAATCTTTGAGGAGCCTTATGCATGCCCTTCCTGCAAAAAAAAAATAGAAACAAAAGAAAGCCAACTTATTATCGAGGTCAGCGGTGAGCAGTGAGCACACCCAAAGAAGACGTTAAGCTGCAACTGCTACATACATCTCTACCAAAAAAAAAACCTTCCCACGACTGTACCTTTGAGGGGCCATATGCATGCGCTTCCTGCAATAAAATAGAAGCAAAAAGAAAGCCAACTTATCGAGGTCATGGTGAGCAGTGAGCACACCAAAAGAAGACGTTAAGCTGCAACTGCTACATACATCTCTAAAAAAAAAAAACCTTCCCACGACTGTACCTTTGAGGGGCCATATGCATGCGCTTCCTGCAATAAAATAGAAGCAAAAGAAAACAAACTTATCGAGGTCAGTGGTAAGCACACGCAAAGGAAGACGTTGAAATGAACTACGGTCAAAATGGTTCAGTTGATAATGAAATGGAGACCATACACCTCTTGGGTCTCCTAGATGCCTCTCTCTCTCATATGCACTTGCCTTATTTCTGTTATCAATGCGCAGGAAGAATAGCTGGTGCTTTTTCTATTTCTTGAATAAAAGAAAACAAAAAAAAAAAAAAGCTTTGGCTCAAGACAGTGAACGCATGAGGATAAAAAAAGTAGAGACGAAAGGAAACACAGAGAGACAAACATCGTGTACAGTAGGTTCTTACGGGTATGGTTGCTGGCGACTACGGGAAAAGGAAAAGTAATTAGGGCCCTTTGCTGAAACGATGGATGGCGAAACAATGCTGGAATGTATTTGGCTAAGGTGAATAAGGATGGCGAGGGACGGCTGTGGGAATGAGGGTAGGTTGTTGTTGAGAGGAGGAGGAGGAGGGAAGCAGGAGAGGATAAGAAAAGAGGAGGAGGGGCAGTTTAGAGCTGGAGGATGGAAAGAAAGAAAGAAAGGTGGAGTGTGTTCAAGGAAGGAAAAGAGTGCTATAAAAAAAAAAAAGTGGGGCATACCTCACATGGTGTACCATGACCTGTCACAGAATACAGTGCATTCTGTGCTCAGCCAGAAGACTGCTCGTGGGAAGATTTCTGACGCACATGGACTGGAGTTTCCTCATTTAGACAGATCCTCTCGACCTTTTGTGCTTTTTTTGCAAGGCTATGATGGCATGCGATGCATGGCCCTCTTTTGCTGAGGAGCAAGAACATAATCTATAGAATGAGATAAGCTGGTCTTTTCTCAAGAAACGATGCCAGCGTACATGAGTCCAGGGCAAGGGAGAGGTGAGCCTTGCTTATGGTTCTTTAGTAGGTTTCTGAGCAATCAGATTAGAGATGTTTGAGAGGACCCGACTACTCGGTGAAGGAACTCTTTGTAAGTCTGTGATACCTTCTTTGGGATGTTCAATAAATGATAAAAAAAAAAAAAGTCTACACATCTACGCCCTATGCAATAAGGATAGGATTCTATTTTCGAGTTTTTTCTCGAGGGTTCATGAATGAAAAACGACCTTTTAATGGATGAAAGTGATTCATTTTCAAAGGAGCATTTGGTCATTCACTTTGATGAGGACATGGGGTCGATTCAGAAGGGGCATCTTAAGAGATTTTCCTTATTTGGGCATCGATACCTTTTTAGGCTGTGTCAGTTACGTGCGTCATTATATAGACAAGTAGAGTGCCCGCGGCTTCGCCACGGGCACTCGACTCTCGCCTTGGTAGTCTTTCCTTCTTTCCTTCTTTCAAAGCTTTTTTTTTTTTTTTTTTTTATTTTTTTTTTTTAGCTGCAAGAGTGATGTGAATGAGCTTACCGTGAGGAAACGCCTCGATAGGGATGACCGTGGTAGTCAAAGGCGAAGAGCAAAGGGAAAGTGTGAGTCGGTGAGAAAAAGACATGCCTGGACACTTAGTCTCAGGGACGCTGAGTATTTACTCTGTTTCCTGTCCCACAGGAGGCTATATCTAATGTAGCTGCTGTGATGTGCACGTGCCCAGGGCCCTGCTCCTCTGATATGGGTCTCCCACCATAGATCCCAAGTCGAACTGCAAGATTAAATGAAGCAGACAGTGGGTGACTGGGTGTACTTTACTAATGCTCCACCGAATCCTTGCCCCTATCCTCTCTATCTCCTAGACACACGCTCAAGCTCTCTCTCTCTCTCTCTAGTGTTTCTCAAAATTAACCGAGCGAGTCGGGCCAGCTCGGGCTGGCTCGAGTTTTTCGAGCTTTTTCGAGCCAGGCTGACCTCACGGCTCGACTCGAGATGTCGGTTAAAACTCGAGCCAAATTTATTCTGGCTCGGCTCGACAAGGTATTGTTCGGTTAAATTTTAACTCAGATCGAGTTGGTTCGAGTTGGCTCGCATGGCTCGAGTTGGCTCGAATTAATTCGAGTTGGCTCGCATGACTCGAGTTGGCTCGCATCAACTCGGGCTGGCTCGCATGGCTCGAGCTGACTCGCATGGCTCGAGCTGGCTCGCATCAACTCGGGCTGGCTCGCATGGCTCGAGCTGGCTCGCATGACTCGAGTTGGCTCGCATCAACTCGGGCTGGCTCGCATGGCTCGAGCTGACTCGCATCAACTCGGGCTGGCTCGCATCAACTCGGGCTGGCTCGCATCAACTCGGGCTGGCTCGAATTAGTGTTTCTCAAAAAAAGCCCGAGCCAAAAAAGCTAGTCCCACACAATGTAAAATTTCTCGGTGAAAGCTCACCCGACTCGGCTCGAAAATTTACATTGTGTGGGACTGGCTTTTTTGGCTCGGGCTTTTTTTGAGAAACACTAGCTCGAATTAATTCGAGTTGGCTCGCATGGCTCGAGCTGGCTCACATCAACTCGGGCTAGCTTGCATGGTTTGATCTTAAAAGAGAAAAATCTGAGGGCATTCCAAAGATCAGGCGATGTCAGACTATCTCATCAATATACACCAGCGAATAGGCAAGGCTTGACAGCTTGAGGAAGAGAGTTCTCAGAATCTGGCCTCCCCCAAGAACTTCGTAAGGCAGCAGCCCAAGTGAAGTGGTTCCTGTGCAAGAGAAACCCCAGGAAAGCAGCCAACTTTTTTTTTTTTTTTTTTTTCTCTCTCTCTGTCTCTCTCTCTCTCTTTGGCGCGCGTTCCTTTGTATCTCTCCGTCTCTCTCTCTCCGTCTATCTATCTCTCACGCGCGAGCACGCCCGTTCAACTCTCCCCCCACCCTCTCTGTCTCCTCTCTCTCTCTCTCTCTCTCTCTCTGGTTTTTTTTGCCATTTGCCAAGGGAGTGATTCACGCATTATCTACAATCGACTTAGGCCCAAGCAATTTTGGGTAACGGCAGTTACCAAGCTATTGGTAATAGATTTGGGCGATGAGTACTGCAACGTGGAGACTGGTAACTTTAAGCTAGGCTCTGGAATAGCTATTGCTGTGTTATGATTACACAAAGTCCCAACCTAACATCGTGCGGCAATAAAGGGAATAGATCGGTCAAACCGAGACCTGGGAGTGAGAGAATTACTTCTCATATCATTTCGTACTCACAGGCAATCGCGAGTTAGGAAAACCTCAGCTATTGAAATAGGACAGCCACATTGCTGCGCCTACCTCTGTACAACATAGTGGCGCGCCACTATCCGCGCCCCCAAATAGTCCCTCAACCTGTATAAATACCCTTCCCTCACTATCCTTAATAAAGCAGACTTACTCCGACTTCCACGATCGCCTTTTCTATTGCATTGACCCCCTGATTTTTTTTTCTCCCTGCCTTCCACTTCCATTGATTCCTTATGTCGACCATCGATCAACTCATTGATGGCCTCGCCGGCCTTAACCTATCCTCAGAGGAAGGACGCAACCAGGCCCATCTTCGTCTCCTCAATCTCGTTCAGTCCTCCGCCGCTACATCTGCTGCCGCCTCCGCTGCCGCTACTGTTGCCGCCGCCGCCGTAAAGGCCCCTGTCCCGACAAGATTCAAGGGAGGAAGGGATGCTCTTCTTGCAAGCGCTTTTATAACTCAAGTCGATCGATTTGGAAAAAGCATGGGTGTTCCTGATAACAGTCTTACCGAGATAGCCATCAACTATCTTGATGGCCCCGCAGTTCGTTGGTGTGAACTATCAAAGATAACCAATGACACCACTTGGGTCGAGTTTAAAAAGCAATTTACTTCCGAATTTCGACCAACCGATCATGAACGCTTAGTCCTTACTCAACTCCGAGAACTCAGACAGCCAGAAGGTGAAGAAGTTACGAAGTACACCAACAAGTTCCGAGATTTGGCTGCCCAGCTCGACTCTCCCTCTGAAGACATGCTCCGAGAGTACTACATCACGGGCCTTGCCAAAGACACCCAAGTTCAAGTGGAGATCTCAAACCAATCTACATGGACTGAAGCAATCAAGGTTGCCGAACGAGTGGACCGCATCCTCCAAAGAGCGGCCAAACAAAAGAAACAGCCCTTCGTCCCTGTGAATCGCCCAAGCAGCAACGTCGAGTCCCTGCCCCCTACCGAGCCTATGGAAGTAGACAACATTCGACTTATCGCCAAGGCCGTAGCCCAATATCTCGGCAAGTCAACTGAAGTAAATGCCGTGCAGCAGAACCTTACCAAGCTTACCGATACCGAACGAGAAAAGCTTAGACGAATTGGTGCATGCTTTCGTTGCCGCCGTGTCGGCCATCGAGCCAGCGAGTGCCGCGCCCGCACTATCAATAGCATCGAGACTAGTACTTCCCCCACCACCGACACCGCCGAGCAGGGAAAAGTCTAAGGCGACCTGCGATCCAGACCAGCTTCGCCAAACTCCCTATTGCCCGTCCCCTGGAGACACAGGGCATTTCACAAAGCTCTCTGAATAAAGTTGTTTTTTCTCATCCCATTCAGAAGCAAAAAGTGAGCTTACCCTGCGCGACACCCCCTCAAACAAACACCCCTCCTCCACCCTCTCTGTTCCCATCATCTCATCGTACCATTTCATGTCCTCCTTCACCCTCTATCTCCCCCCCCTGCCTTCCCAGAAACCCTCGCTTCAACGCATCCACCAACCAAGAAACAACCTAGGCAACTCAAGCTGCACACATTCGCTACAAAATACAAGAATGAGCGCACTCTGTTGACCTTTATTTGCGCCGTGAACGGTCGTCCAGCCAAGATCCTCATTGATGGTGGAGCTGAAGGGGATGTAATCAGCTCTTACTTTTGCAAAGCGAACAACGTCTCACTCCAAGAAGGTGTTTCCATCCCTGTTGTATTGCCAAATGGTTCACGGACTCTTTGCAACTCCACTGCTTCGATCACAGTCGAACGAGGTGACTATAAAGAATGCCTTTCAGCCCTGGTATACCCTCTCGACAAATATGATCTTATTTTTGGGAAAACCGTGGTTGACTCGCATCAATCCTCGTGTCAGCTGGCAAACGATTGACCTTCACTTTGAACACAATGGCTCTGCTATTCATTGGACATGCCGTGGCTTCCAATCTAGTCGATCCGATATTCTATATCTGCTATCCGTTTCGCCACCGTTATTGCATCTGATCCTGAATGCTCTATCTTCATGGTCAAGGTCCGCACCGATCCACCTAAACCACCGCCCTCACCACTTCAAGAGCCAGTCAGAAAAATTGTAGAAGATGAATATCCTGACGTGTTCCCATTGGAATTGCCAGACGGACTCCCGCCCGATAGAGAAGACAGCATGCGAATTGAAATTGACCCACACGCCGATCCTCCTGTGAGACCAGTTATACGTCTCTCTATCGCTGAACTTGATGAGCTCCGGAAACAATTGGGGGTGCTACTGAAAAAAGGATTCATCTCACCAAGTACATCGCCATTTGGAGCACCAGTACTTTTTGTCAAGAAAAAAGAAGGCGATGTCGCGTTTAACAGTCACGAACCTAGGTGCCCGTCACCTACGGGCTTCCCTTTTTATTTGGCGAAGCGTAGATTTTAATAAAACAACTTCTTGTCTCGTTACTCACTCGTCCATACACCACCACATTTCACAGCGATCTCCGGATGTGTGTCGACTACCGCGGGCTGAACAGGATCACGAAAAAGAACAGGCACCCACTACCCAGAATTGATGAACTAATTGACCGATTTCGAACTGCTCGTTGTTTCACAAAGCTAGACTTAATGTCTGGATACCACCAGATGCCTATCCATCCAGATGACAGACACAAGACTGCATTTAGAACAAGATATGGCCACTACGAATTTAATGTCGTACCCTTTGGTCTCACGAATGCCCCTGCCGCTGTGCTGTAGCTCCTTGCTCCAAAGACACACGGGGGATGCTCAAAGGAGAGGAAGGCAAAGGGACGGTCATCTGGTCGAGGGCCAATGAATGAGAGTCATAGGATTGCTCAGGTGGGAACAACAGCCAGGAAGGAAGGAAAGAATGAAAGGGGGGACGAAACGAGAAGAGTCTTACATCAAAAGCGCCATGCTACCAACGGGTCGCCAGGAGCTCTTCAATGGCATGAAACGAGCGGAAGGCAGCACAAAGCTAAATCAAGCTTCTACAAAAAAAAAGGGGAAGGGTGGACGCATCTTACTTTCAAAGTCAACAAGGAACAAAACAAAAGGAAGAAACGACCAGGAGCAAACAAGAGCCTGCTCAAGTATTTATTCATCTACTATCTATTGAGGGGCATGCAGACCAGATGGCTCCGCAGCCCCAAGTTGTCCACCTCTTGGAAAGGGCTAAAATCGTAGCTACTGCGACCAGTGTCAGTTACTACACGACACCGCCTTCTCAGCCATGATGCGTAAAGCATTAGAGTGTAACAAGGCAAGAGGAATAGGGAAGGAGAAGAACAAGGACAGGGACTAGGACAAAGGCTAGGGACAAGAAGTGAGTTACTAACTGACGTTTATTGAGAAAGAAAGAGAGGAAATAAATACTAGAGAAGATATGTAGAAAAAGGGGTGAACCCTTTCCATGGAGCGCGGCAATGGGGGAAGAAAATTCGTGTCCGTCCGTACAGATCGAAACATTCCAGCAAGGACATTCTCAAAGAGACGCACCAAGGTAGCATACTCTTTGACACTCCCCCTCTTAAAAAGAGGTCCTTCTCCTTGAGAGTATCTCGGTAATCTTGAATAACATCCTGTGCGTTCTCGAGGTCTTCGAGCGTCTGCCAAGTGCTATCTTTTACCGGGAAACCAACCCATTTGACTAGGAATTTAATTAGACCTTCCTTTGTCTTCTTGTGCTTGACGATTCGCTCCACCTCATAGGGCTGTTCATAGTACTCATCGCTATCGTCAATGAGAGGTTCCTTGTCAGGCCTCAGCTCTTCATTATCCGCAAACTCGTCACTCCTACGAGTAGTAGCCCTGAGCTTGGAGACGTGGAACACAGGATGCAGTCGACTTCTAGGAGGTAACTGCAACTTGTAGTTCAAGGGACTTGGTTGAGCAATAATTTTGTAAGGTCCTAGGAATGGTCTCCTCAGTTTGTTGACCTTCTTTGTCGCATTTTCCGTGGCGGTTTTGATATCGGTTGCGTCGATATAGACAAGATCGTCTATTTCAAATATGGCCTCGCGTCTGTGGGCATCGTACTGGTCAGAGTACTTTTTGTGACTGTCTTGGATAGCGTCATAAACAATTCGGAATCTCGCTTGGTGTTTCTCCATCTTCTTCTTTCACATTAGGTTGTTTGACCACATGAGCTTTTTCCGTCAAGAGTGTCGCTGGTGTTAACGGTACGTGTCCATACATCACTTCGAATGGGCTAAGTCCTGTAGCGGATGACTTGGCAGAATTATGCGCAGACTCGGCATGGATGAGGGAATTCGTCCCAATCATCGTGAGCCTCATATTCGTGTATAAGCGCAGATACTGTTCCAAGGACTGGATGATTCGCTCTGCTTGTCCGTTTGATTGTTGATGTCAGCGGTTGACATGTCTCAGACTCGTTCCAAGATGCTCGAAAAGGCTCTTCCAGAATGTACTGGTGAATCTGGTGTCTCGGTCCGACACGATTGACTTGGGAACTCCATAATGTCGGAACACTTGCTGGAAAAATATGTTGGCAACATCCTTGGCGGTGCAACTGGTTTTGTGGCGACAAACACAGCGGCTTTACTAAACCTGTCCACAAATACTACTATTGCATCATGTCCTGCTTTCGTTTTAGGTAGATGTGTCACCAGGTCCATTGCAATGTGCGTCCAAGGTTTCTCTGGAATGGGTAATGGCTGCAATAGCCCCAGTTCTTTTGTCGTTCTGTGCTTGCTAAGTCGACACTCGTGGCACGAGCTAACATAATTTTTGACGGATTGCCACATGCCCGGCCAATAGTATCCTTCAGATAGCCGGACGTAAAGTGAATCCATAGATCGATCAATGATTTTTTTAGAAATGCATTCTGGCAGATTGCTCATTCGTCTATGATGCATTCCAATGGGGAACTCTCATGGGAGAATGGGTGATCCTTCAACTTTAAACTGATTGCTCTCCATCTCCTTTAGTAGAGCTATACATCAATAGTTTACCTGATGTAGCAGAGAAGTCACATTGATCAAACGCTGGAAAAGTAGAAAGGCTGAGACATCTCTCTATTGCATGTCTTTTTTTCCCCTAACCAATCATTCACCCAGCTTGAATATTCTTCTCTCCCAGTCTTTTGAACCACAATGCAGCAGCCATTGGAGCGAACTCGAAGGCCCCCAAAGCACCTCTCTCCTGAGAAAAAAGGAATCGGTCAAAAAGATCTGCTGATGCAAGGGAAATCAGTTAGACAAGTGGCAAGTGCCCTTGTTGTCTCCATTGGGACCGCTGTCAACATTCGTAAAGGTATTCAAGAAAACGTTCCTCCATCAAAACCAGGTCCTCAATCTTAAGATTCCAGAGAGAACGATGGTCCTTGTTGCCCGCAATTTCAAAAACTGGCAAAATGGAAACACTTCGTCAAGCTCAGCGGTTCATTCAGGAGCGAGATGGAGTGCATGTCCAGATTGAGACTGTGCGGACCAATCTACGTAAGAGAGGCATCAAAAGCATCTGTCAAGCAGAAACGACCTGATCTCTTCCCCAATCACATTCACGAGAGGTATGAATTTGCAAAAGCGCACAAAGACTGGACTGTCGAAGAATGGAAGAAAGTAATGTTCTCCGATAAGAGACATGATCAGCCGCGTGGGAACATTTGGCAGACAGTTCTACTACAGCGACCTTGAACACAGGAAGCTTTCGCGTCAGCAGGTCCGTCGAACTCCACAAGGTGGCGGAGGCAAGATGATGATCTGGGGATGCATCACTTACAATTCCCCAGGCGACCTCTGCTGGATCGAAGAAGGAATGAATTCGGAAATGTACCTCCAGGTTCTCCAGGATTATGTTACCAGCTCATTCGAATGGGCCGGCATGGACCCAGCAGACTCCATCTTCCAACAGGACAACTCCAAAGTGCACATGGCAAACATAGTAAAGAGATGGTTTGCAGAACAGGAGTTTAGAGTTGTGAAGTGGCCAGCGAAATCCCCGGACCTCAACATCATTGAACACGTCTGGAGTATCCTCAAGCGTCGCCTCAATCAGTACGACAATGAGCCGAATGACTTGAATGAGCTCTGGGAACGAGTCCAAGACGAATGGGTAAAACTCTCGTGTCATGGACAAATACAGGACTCTCCTTTAGAGACAGGAAGGTAAGGGCAAGGAAAGATATTTATTGCAGACTGACGGAAATAGGATGCGCCTATTGCGCCCTTTTATACTAGATTTTTGTTCTTGCTCGAAAATAATAAACTTCATCCTTTCCGAGTGCTCGCGCACTTCGGAAAGTATAACACAACCTTTTTTCCTCCATCTGCCGATGGAGGATACTTGCCCGCGATCCTATAGTAAGAGGAGAGTTAATAGGACATGACAATCCCCTCCCTAGGCGCGAGCTCCGAGAGCGCCATCTGGTGGCCTTGGCTTGTCAGGATATCTTGCATGGAAATCTTGTACTAGGTCGGGGCAATTTTCGACGTCGGTCACGCTCTGCCACGTCTGCTCGTTGTGACCAAGCCACTTGACCAAATACTGTAGTCGGCGGTATCTCCATCTTGAATCGAGAATCTCTTCAACCTCCCATTCTGCTTCTCCATCTCACATCATTGCGGGAGGGGAGCAGCAATGCGTCCCCAATGTCGTTCTCCAGGTAAGGCTCCAAGAGGGAAACATGGAAGACAGGATGCAGGCGTGACAACTCTGGTGGAAGCTCCAGACGGAATGACCGCGAGCCTACTGCCTCTGTGATCTTGAATGGACCCAATCTCCAACATTGTCCAACTTCGAGGAGGGGCGCTTGGTCTGGATGTTGGTTCGAAGCAACCACACCTGGTCATTGACCTGGAGAGGGGGTTGATCTTGTGTGCGGTTGTTGTAATTTCTTTCGTGGGCTTCGTTGGCGTACTCAATATGGAACTTGAGGTCTTCTTGCAACTCTTTTAATTCTTGGAGGCGGTGTTCGGCTCTGGGGTTGTTGACTGCGACTCTTGGGATGCTGACATTGAAGCGAGGGTGGTACCCAAGGCACGCATAGAAGGGTGTCGTGTGGATCGACGAATGGACAGTATTATTGTAACAGAACTGTGCCATCGGCAAAAGGTCAGCCCAATTGTCTTGCTGGTAGTTGAGGAAGCAACGGAGGTATTGCTCTAGGGTGGAGTTGGTGCGTTCTGCTTGTCCGTTAGCCTGTTGGTGGTATGCTGTTGTCGTGTTTTGATTAATCCTAAGGGCGCTAAGGAAGTGACGTGTGTACTCGGCAGTGAAGACTGTTCCTCGGTCTGTCAAGATGTCGTCAGGTAGACCATGGCTGGACACGACATTGTTCAAAAAGAGGGTGGCGAGGGAGTCAGCATCCACATTACTTGTAGTGGGGACAAAATGCGCCATCTTGGTTAGGCGATCAACAGCGACCAGGATTGCTGTGAACCCCTTTGACAAAGGAAGCTGGGTAATGAAGTCCACAGAGATAGAAGACCATGGTACTTCGGGGGCAGGGACTGGGACATAGAGGCCGTAAGGTTTATGACGGGACTTCTTGTTGCGCTGGCAGATGTCACAGGTGCTCACAAATCTCTTGACAAACATCCTCATGGTTGGCCAATAATAGGTACGGCTGACTAGCTCATGAGTCTTGTACATGCCAAAGTGTCCTGCATTGGGCCTGTCATGGCATTCGGTCAGAATATCCCTCTGAATCTCTTCATCATCTGGTACGGCTATTTTGCCATCATAGAACAGGAGGCCGTTGTCATAGGACCATTCTGTGTATGCCTCTGGATCTTGCTGGACGCCTTCGATAATTTCTTGGAAGTCCTCATAATCCTGATAGGAATTCTTGAGGCGATCAGTGATGTCCGCTGGGGCTCGGTCGGGTTCTTCTCCGTCATTGGCCAGCTCTATTTCCTCATCATCGGCCATGATGGGGCAATGGATGCAGTCGCTTGGAGAGTGGTCTCTGATTTAGGTAAGAGCGCGACATGAACGCGGTCCTCCCCCTTCAGGAGGGTACATGCGGGAAAAGAGCATCTGCGGCACCATTCAGGACTCCAGGGCGATACACTACACGGACGTTAAACTTGGACAAACGCTCGGCATAGCGGATTTGGCGATCACTCAAAGAACGCTTCTCAGAGAAGTACTCCAGATTCTTGTGATCGGTCAGGATCGTTGCAGGGAAGGGTGAATAGGCGAAGAAGTGGCGGAAGTGCTCCAAGCCTTCGATTGCAGCGAGGAGCTCGGTGTCATGGACATGGTAGTTCCTTTCAGGGCCGGATAGTGACCTGGAATGAAAGGCAATGGGGCGTAAGACTCCATTGTCATCTGGCTGGCTACAAATCATGCCAATGGCATCCTTGGAAGCATCGGGCTCGAGGAAACAGGGCTTGGCAGGGTCGAAATGTTGCAGGATTGGCTCTGATGTGAACAACCTTTTTAAATTATCAAAGGCTTCTTGCGCTTTAGCGTTGTGCTGTAGCTCCTTGCTCCAAAGACACACGGGGGATGCTCAAAGGAGAGGAAGGCAAAGGGACGGTCATCTGGTCGAGGGCCAATGAATGAGAGTCATAGGATTGCTCAGGTGGGAACAACAGCCAGGAAGGAAGGAAAGAATGAAGGGGGGGACGAAACGAGAAGAGTCTTACATCAAAAGCGCCATGCTACCAACGGGTCGCCAGGAGCTCTTCAATGGCATGAAACGAGCGGAAGGCAGCACAAAGCTAAATCAAGCTTCTACAAAAGAAGGGGAAGGGTGGACGGCATCTTACTTTCAAAGTCAACAGGAAACAAAAACAAAAGGAAGAAACGACCAGGAGCAAACAAGAGCCTGCTCAAGTATTTATTCATCTACTATCTATTGAGGGGCATGCAGACCAGATGGCTCCGCAGCCCCAAGTTGTCCACCTCTTGGAAAGGGCTAAAATCGTAGCTACTGCGACCAGTGTCAGTTACTACACGACAGCGTCCCACTCAAATGGGACTCCTTTCTTGAGCAGTCGAGTTATGGCGGACACGACCCCCGAAAAGAACTTGATGAATCGTCGATAGAAGTTGGCAAACCCGAGGAATGCTTGGATATCACGGACAGACGTGGGTGTGGGCCAGGAGAGGACTACAGCGACTTTCTTGGGGTCCATTGAGATGCCATCTGGCGAGATACAGTTGGCGCCAAAATGGTTTCAATGTTTTCAGAAATTTCGCTTTTTCTAATTTTCTCGTTTATTCTTTCTTTCTCTTTCATATTCAATTCTAATAGAAAGGAAAGTCTTATCAATGGTGGACCCGAGAAATAAGAAAGCGGGCCTTTATCACTTCACATGAGCGAGCTATGCCGCCTCCAATGTTGTCGTCTCATAGAAACCATTTTGCCACTAGTCCGGGAAAATTCTTCAATACCTCGTATTCCCCCCTTTCGCTTTCAACACGGCCTCTACTCTTCGTGGCATCGACTCATAGAGCTTGTCAATCATATCCTGTGGTATCAGCTCCCATTCCTCCAGCACCATATCCCACAATTCATGAACACTCGTAGGCCGCTTCTCTCGTTGACCAATCTGAACCTTCAGCTTGTCCCAAACATGCTCGATTGGATTTAAATCTGCTGATTGTGCAGGCCATCGAAGAACCTCAATATCCTGATCCTCCAGGTACTTGGTTATTGCTTTGGCTTTGTGTTTGGGGTCGTTGTCGTGCTGAAAAATGAAGTCATTTTTTTCCGAGATCATAACACTCGAGACTTTCTTTCAATGTTGTGTCGAGAATATTGATGTAATCCTCCTTTTTCATAGTTCCTTCATAGATCTGACAGCCATAGCCAAGTCCCTTGGACGTCATACAGCCCCAGAACATCAAGGATCCATCTCCATGCTTGACAGTAGGTTGAAGATGAAATGGTTGAACCGGATCGCCTGGCTTAGCACAGTAATATTGTATCCCGTCCGAGTTCCAGATGTTTATCTTTGTTTCATCTGAGAATACCACTCGCTTCCAGTCATCGATGGTCCAATTTTTATGACCTCTTGCCCACTCCAAACGCGCTTGCTTGTGTCGCTTACTAAGGAAAGGCTTTTTGACTTTTTTTTTTTTTCGCTTGAAAGCCGATCTCCCTGAGGTTGCGAAGGACTGATCTGTACGAGATAACAGTCCCTTCACCATTGAGGCTCTTGTGGACCTGCTTGCCAGTCTTCAAAATGCCGGAAAGTAACTTCCTGTTGAGATCATTCTTGGAGCGAGCCGAGAGAATTCTTGGTCTTCCTGTTGGTTGCCTTTGTAGAGTAGGTAAATGCTTGGTTCGGATCCTTGAAACAGAAGCAGGGCTGACTGATAATCGTCTAGCGACATTCTTGACGGAGTAGCCTGCTTTTAGCTGGCTTATGATAGAGTTTTGAGTGTCTTCTTTCGTTTTTTCATGATGGAGGAATATCGACCATCTTCGAGCGATTGCACCCGTATTTTATATCAAACTTGTCAAGATCTATTCATCATCTTTTCATCTCTCTGACTGACTGTAGATATAAGACAAACGATTGTGAAAAAAGAGATGAAATAGCAATAAATATAAATGGCGTGCCCAAGTGGCGAAATGGTTCCAATATCTAGCTTCAACAATTTACCTCATAGCACGCCTTTCTGACAACATATTGAAAATCTGTTTACACTGTCGTGAACAAGGCATTCTGGGTATTGTTTTCAATCGAAGCAACAAAGTGCATTTACATATTCTCGATGGGTAGAAAATTGCTAAAATATGAAAATTTGAGAATTATTGAAACCATTTTGGCGCCCACTGTAACATAGCCAAGAAATTCTACCTTGGTTACATTGAACTCACACTTTTCTGCGCTCACTTGTAGGTCGGCGTCCATCAGCAATTGCATGATCCTTCGTACATGGGTCCTGTGAGTCTCGGTGTCTGGCGAATAGATCAGGATGTCGTCCATATACGCAACGACATGTTCGTCAAGGGCTTCTCGCAGGACGTCGTTGATAAACGCTTGGAAGGTAGCAGGTGCATTGGTCAGGCCAAACGGCATCACGGTATACTCGAAGTGCCCATAACGAGTGCGAAAGGCTGTCTTCCACTCATCGCCTTTCGCAATTCTTATCAGGTTGTAGGCCCCTTTAAGGTCAAGCTTGGTAAATATGCGGGCCGAGCCAAGTCGTTCAAGGGTCTCTGATATCAGGGGTAATGGGCAACGATTCTTGACAGTGATCTTGTTTAGTGCTCGGTAGTCTACACAGAGACGTACAGTGGGCGCCAAAATGGTTTCAATAATTCTCAAATTTTCATATTTTAGCAATTTTCTACCCATCGAGAATATGTAAATGCACCTTGTTGCTTAGATTGAAAACAATACCCAGAATGCCTTGTTCACGACAGTGTAAACAGATTTTCAATATGTTGTCAGAAAGGCGTTGCAACAGTCAGAGGCCAGGGAGTCTTTGGTTTGGGCAGTTTATTGCTAAAGATTAAAGTAATGAGAAAGCTAACTATTTATACAAGTGGTTTGGTGGCAAATGGAAGGGGGCGCGGCAGTGGTGGCAACTGGACAGTCACAAATAGTGGCAAAGGGCGCAGCTTGAAGAGGACACTGTCGCACCTTCCCCTTTTAAAAATTTAGGTCGTGTTTCTGCTTGTACTCGTCCACAGTTTCCTGGCAATGTGTAAGATCCTTTACTTTTTCCCATGTTGCCTCGTCTCGAGAGTAGCCCTTCCATAAAATAAGGAACTGATGCTGCCGTCGATAGTACCGATAGTCCAGAATACTGTCTACTTCAAACTCTTCTTCTCCATCGATGATTTCAGGCTCTGGTTCTGAATGTACTGTTGTCCGAGGGCCGAGTGATTCTGGCGACTCTTCATAGTGTCGGAAACGATCCACATGGAACACGTCGTGTATTTTCATTGTCGGAGGTAATTCAACTTTGAAGGTGACAGGGGACAATTGCTGAAGGAGTGTGTAGGGTCCAATGAATCTCGGCTTCAGTTTATCTGATGGTCTGTTTTGGTCTGCTGGGATAGTGATATGTTCCGCGTTGAGCAAGACTTTGTCGCCTTCTTTGAAGCTGTGCTCGATCCTATGTTTGTCTGCGTTCCAAGTCTGCCTTTCCTGTGCGAGTCGAATAGAATCCTGGGCCTCCTTGAGTATCCTGCTCTGGTCGCTTACAAAACTTTCAACCTTGGGAGCTTTAGACGGTTGGGGTTGGAGTAGAGCGGATGGGATACGGGGATGGTAGCCCATGTTCAAAAAGAAGGAGAGTAACCAGTTGTTGGGTTGACCGAGTTGTTGTATCCAAATTCGAGTGAAGGTAATGAAAGATCCCAGTTTGTCTGTTGTTGATCTATGACAGACCGGAGCATCGTTGTGAGAGTTTGGATTGCGCGTTCTGATTGTCCATCTGTTTGGGGGTGGTGTGCAGTTGACATGGCTAGTCTTGTGTCCATTAGTCGATGTAACTCCTGCCAGAACTGACTAGTAAACTTTTGTATCCCGATCTGACACAATAGTTGTTGGCATTCCATGAAGTCGGAAGACATTTTTGAAGAAGCAATGGGCCACGTCAACAGCTGTGTCAGTTGTTCTACTTGGTGCAAAGTGGGCCTGTTTTTGATAGTTTGTCGACAAAAACTGTGATTGCATCGAATCCTCTCTCTGTTCGTGGTAATTGAACGACAAAATCCATTGTTACTGTTTCCCATCGCTGATCTGGGATTGGAAGTGGATGGAGGAGTCCTGTTGGTGCACGATTGCTATGTTTGTTCCTTTGGCAACTCTCACAAGTTCTGACGTACGTCCTGATATCATTGACTATCTGTGGCCAGAATGCAAAGCGTCTCAAGTTGTCGTAGGTTTTATCGAATCCCAAGTGTCCTGCTATGGCTGAGTCGTGTGCATCATGGATAAGTGAGTGGCGGATGTCAGCATTCCTGGGGATACAAATTACTGATTTGCCTTCGTCGTAGTACGTGGAGTAGGCCATCGAATATAGCATATCCTTGAGGTGGTTGTCCTTTCATGCAGCTGTAATAAATAGGCCATAAACGGCTGTCGTCTCTGTAGCTAAGGATGAGTCGTTTTCGAAGATCGCGGTCCAGAGCTATTTCCATGGAATTAAAATCGACAGGTTGGGGTAGGGAGTGGTCAGGTCGGCGGGAGAGAGCGTCTGATACGATGTTTTCCGATCCTTTCTTGTACTTGAAGGTGAAGTCGTACTCCTGAAGGAGTTCCATCCAACGAGCTTGGCGACGGGTGAGCTTCGGTTGTGTAGGAAAGTGTCGTAGGGTAGCATGATCGGTGTATACAATGAAATGTGTTCCATCGAGATAGTATCGCCATGTTTTCAGGGCATGTACAACTGCCAACAGTTCCTGCTCATGTGTTGGATAGTTCCTTTCTGCTGAGTTCATTTTGCGAGACGTGAAGGCGACTGGTCGTGACTCTCCATTTTTGTCTATCTGAAATAGGACAGCTCCCACAGCAAATCCAGATGCATCTGTCTCCACGGATGTAGTCAATTCAGGGTCAAATATCCTGAGGACTGGTGCTTCACTAACAGCTTTTTGAGGGCGATAAAGGCTGACTCATGGCTGTCATTCCATTCGAAGGGGACGTCGTCTCCTAAGAGAGATGTCAGGGGGCAGAGCTATCTGAGCAAAGTTGTTGACATAGTTATGGTAGAACTGAGCGAGGCCGATGAACTGTTGAACTTCCTTTTTTTGCTTTGTTGGTCGAGGCCATTCTCTGATAGCTTTGACGAGTCCAGCGTTTGTTTGAATGCCATCCTTGGTGAGAATGTGTCCCAAAAACTCCGTTTGTTGTTGTAGAAATGAACATTTGCTGAGCTTTGCGTAGAGGCCGTGCTTCCTGAAGAGAGAGAGAACTGTTCGTAGATGGTCCAGGTGTTCTTTCTTGGATTTAGAGTAGATTAGCACGTCGTCTAAGTAAGCTACAACAATTTCGTCCAAGACAGGGTTCAAGACGGTGCGCATCATTGAAGAGAAGGAAGCTGGGGCGTTTGTCAGACCAAAAGGAACAACATTAAATTCATAATGTCCATATCGGCAACGGAAGGCTGTTTTGTGGGTATGCGGTTCGTAGACTCGTTGTTGATGGTATCCTGATAAGAGGTCGAGTTTCGAGAAATACTTGGCACCTCTGAATCTGTCAATCAACTCGTCAATTCGAGGCAGAGGGTGGCGGTTCTTTTTGGTGATTCGGTTGAGACCTCTGTAATCCACACACATTCTGAGGGTTCCTTCCTTTTTGCGAACGAATAGGACGGGAGCGCCATAGGGTGATGTGCTAGGCTTAATGAACCCTTTTTTCAACAGGTCGTCTAACTGCTTTTTTAGTTCATCAAGTTCAGCGATTGAAAGTCGAATGACAGGTCGGACAGGTGGATCGGCGGTAGGGTCGGTCTCAATTCGCATTGCATCTCCTCTGTCTGGTGGGAGTCCATCAGGGAGAGAGTCGGGAAATACATCAGGGAACTCTTCCATAACTATTTTTCGGATTTCAGGGTCAGCATTTTCCAAGGGGTTGGTGACAGGCTTGACATTTCCTTCTTTGAGTAGGGCAATAAAGACTTCACTACCAGGAAGGGCGGCGATGGTGTTGAAGTGCATGTGGCTAAGGAGGAGTCCACCAGAGGTTGTCGTTACTGAAGTGGGTTTGAAGCCGCGACATGTCCAGTGAACTGTCTTTCCGTTGTGATCAAAGACTAGTTTGTTCGTCTGCCAGTTGATATTCGGGTTGATGTCAGTGAGCCAGGGTTTACCGAGGATGATGTCGTATTTTTGGAGGTCATAAGCGATAGTGTCTACCGTGTCAGTGTAATTATCGCGTGCAAGTGTAATGGTTGCCGTGTGGGATGTCGTAGATGAAGAGCCGTTAGGGAGGAGGACTGGGATGGGGTTGCACGACTTTACGGGGATCGAGTGTTGGGATAAAATCGTTTGCTGATAACATTCATTTCAGCCCCGCCATCGATTAAAATCTTTGCAGGGTGGTTGTTGACTGCGCCGATGAAAGTAAGGAGTCGTTGTTGAGCCTTTGCAATAGTGAAGCTATGAAGACCCAATCCTTTCTTTTTCTTCGGTTTGTGTGTTGACTCTGGCGATGGGTCTAGCTGTAATTCAGGAGCAGGTGGGTCCAGGTCCACTTTGTCACTAATACAAGCCTTCTCCTCAGTCTTTGACGACGTTGGCATTGGTTCATGGATGTTTGTGTGGGCCTTGG
Source organism: Mortierella sp. BCC40632 (assembly GCA_011634665.1). Taxonomy (NCBI): domain Eukaryota; kingdom Fungi; phylum Mortierellomycota; class Mortierellomycetes; order Mortierellales; family Mortierellaceae; genus Mortierella; species Mortierella sp. BCC40632. The sequence continues at coordinate 27,218 of WAEK01000019.1, forward strand.
TTGGGTCGTGAGTATTATTGTCATTATTTTTCTGAGGAGTGGACGAAGTAGAGTTGAATACTTTTTTATTTTTATTCGCTTGAGAACTTAACTCTGGTCTTGGAACACTCCCCTGATCCAGGTGGATAGGAGAGAGGGGGTTTCAGCAACTAAGCCCTGGACTGATCTTAATTGCTGGGGCCTTTTCCCTGCTCGGGCTGAGGGGAGAGGTCTCTTCGGATTCTATGTTGTTGAAACGTTTTCCACTGCGACATTCGTTAGCCATATGTCCATCCTTGCGGCAGCGGAAGCAAGCTCCTCGTTGGCGGAGTCGCTCGCGTTCTTGTGGCGATAGTTTGGGTGTTGATGAGGGGCGGGAAGAGAACTGTCGACGAAGGGCGTTAAGTTCGGTCCTGAGGTTATCAATTTCCATAGCCATCGGGTCTTTTTGAGTACTGTTGGAACCGGGGGGAAGAGGGACCATGGTGATTATCGTGGGAGAAATAACTGGAGGGGTAGAGGATATCGTGGACGATTGTTGCCTCGGTGATTGCTTTTTCAAGGGTCTTGGGTTGGCGTAGTCGAACCTGTTTAGAAGTTTCTGGATCGAGGCCACGAAGAAACCGGAAAAGTGAAGCGTCCTTGTCTTCCTTTGGGATGAGACGAAGGTATCTTCTGAACTCATTTGTATATTCAGCGACGCCTCTTTTTCCTTGGATCAGATTTTCCAACTTTAAACGAGCAGCGTGGACAGCATCAGGAGGCGTGAACCTTGCGATAAACGAAGCGCGGAAATTCTCCCAGGGGTGTCAATCTTGATCTCAGATGTGCGCCACCAAGAGCGTGCGTCTTTTGTGAGGGCAAGTACAAAGTACCGAACCCAAAGATTCTTGGAGAGCTGTAAGACAGTGAAATACTCTTCATAGCTATCGGCAAAATTTAGACACTCTTCAGCATCGATAATGCCACTAAAGGGCTCGGGCTTGGGCGGTTTGAGGACGGCGGCAAGGGTTCTTGCTTGATCATTCGCGGCCAATCCTTGAAGAATGGAGGCGGAGGCGTCGGCTTCTTGGCTCATGATGGAAAGGGAAGAAAAAATAATCGGAAAGGGGGTCTTGATCTTGGGGTACTTGGGTTGGAGTCGTGGGGGTCCGAGGGGTGGCAGGGTTCGAGGGGGGAGTCGGTGTCAGAGGGGTCGGTGGAAAGAGATTGTACCTTTGCTGCCATGCAACAGTCAGAGGCAGGGAGTCTTTGGTTTGGGCAGTTTATTGCTAAAGATTAAAGTAATGAGAAAGCTAACTATTTATACAAGTGGTTTGGTGGCAAATGGAAGGGGGCGCGGCAGTGGTGGCAACTGGACAGTCACAAATAGTGGCAAAGGGCGCAGCTTGAAGAGGACACTGTCGCAGGCGTGCTATGAGGTAAATTGTTGAAGCTAGATATTGGAACCATTTCGCCACTTGGGCACGCCATTTATATTTATTGCTATTTCATCTCTTTTTTCACAATCGTTTGTCTTATATCTACAGTCAGTCAGAGAGATTAAAAAAGAAGATGAATAGATCTTGACAAGTTTGATATAAAATACGGGTGCAATCGCTCGAAAATGGTCGATATTCCTCCATCATGAAAAAAACGAAAGAAGACACTCAAAACTCTATCATAAGCCAGCTAAAAGCAGGCTACTCCGTCAAGAATGTCGCTAGACGATTATCAGTCAGCCCTGCTTCTGTTTCAAAGGATCCGAACCAAGCATTTACCTACTCTACAAAGGCAACCAACAGGAAGACCAAGAATTCTCTCGGCTCGCTCAAAGAATGATCTCAACAGAAAGTTACTTTCCGGCATGTTGAAGACTGGCAAGCAGGTCCACAAGAGCCTCAATGGTGAAGGGACAGTTATCTCGTACAGATCAGTCCTTCGCAACCTCAGGGAGATCGGCTTTTCAAGCGAAGAAAAAAGTCAAAAAGCCTTTCCTTAGTAAGCGACACAAGCAAGCGCGGTTGGAGTGGGCAAGAGGTCATAAAAATTGGACCATCGATGACTGGAAGCGAGTGGTATTCTCAGATGAAACAAAGATAAACATCTGGAACTCGGACGGGATACAATATTACTGGGCTAAGCCAGGCGATCCGGTTCAACCATTTCATCTTCAACCTACTGTCAAGCATGGAGGTGGATCCTTGATGTTCTGGGGCTGTATGACGTCCAAGGGACTTGGCTATGGCTGTCAGATCTATGAAGGAACTATGAAAAAGGAGGATTACATCAATATTCTCGACACAACATTGAAAGAAAGTCTCGAGTATTATGATCTCGGAAAAAATGACTTCATTTTTCAGCACGACAACGACCCCAAACACAAAGCCAAAGCAACAACCAAGTACCTGGAGGATCAGGATATTGAGGTTCTTCGATGGCCTGCACAATCAGCAGATTTAAATCCAATCGAGCATGTTTGGGACAAGCTGAAGGTTCAGATTGGTCAACGAGAGAAGCGGCCTACGAGTGTTCATGAATTGTGGGATATGGTGCTGGAGGAATGGGAGCTGATACCACAGGATATGATTGACAAGCTCTATGAGTCGATGCCACGAAGAGTAGAGGCCGTGTTGAAAGCGAAAGGGGGGAATACGAGGTATTGAAGAATTTTCCCGGACTAGTGGCAAAATGGTTTCTATGAGACGACAACATTGGAGGCGGCATAGCTCGCTCATGTGAAGTGATAAAGGCCCGCTTTCTTATTTCTCGGGTCCACCATTGATAAGACTTTCCTTTCTATTAGAATTGAATATGAAAGAGAAAGAAAGAATAAACGAGAAAATTAGAAAAAGCGAAATTTCTGAAAACATTGAAACCATTTTGGCGCCAACTGTAACTTTCCACCTTTCTTAGGTACGAATAGGACAGGAGCCCCTGCAGGAGATTCTGATTTACGAATGAAGCCTTTTTCCAAGTTTTCATCAAGATATTCTCGGAGAGCCTTCAGTTCCACCTGTGAGAGAGTGTAGAGGGGACCATAAGGGGTCTTGGCTTCAGGCTCTAAGGGGATGGCGTGATCACATTCTCTGTGGGGAGGCAATCTTCCTATTTCTCGATCTTTGAAGAGCGGGGCGAATTCGGAATATTCACTAGGCAGGAATGCAAGAGGATCAGGACTAGACTCGGACAGGCTTTCATCAGGGACATCTACACTGGATATTTGGCATAAGGAATAATGTTCAAGACTAGGACAAGGATCATCAACAACAATACAAGACAGGACAGAAGAGTCGAGTGACTCATGGGACAAGACAGGATACTGTTCAAAACAGTGTTTATTGCAATACAGGTCTCGGAAGAGAATGACGTGTTTTTTCCAATTGATAAGAGGGTTGTGTTTTCGAGCCAGTCTATTCCAAGGATAACAGACTGGCGTTGGAGTTTGGTGACATGGAGGGTAACGATCTCATGATGGTTATCGATACTAAGAGGAAGTTGGGTGAACTGGGTAACAGGACCAGAGGCGCTACTCTGACCGTCAGCCATATTCATTGGATGGGGTGGAGCAAGGGAGTGGTGGGGACTGAGTGCTTTTGGACAAGAGAATGATCAATGAAGGAGGTTTGAGCTCCGGAATCGACAAGTGCTTTGATATGGATAGGGTTTTGGTTGGGCAGTGCTAGAACAGCCTTAACAAGGAGACAGACTCTGGGTGGAGAGGGGTCAGAAGAGGCGAGGACTTGGCCTAGTGTCCAGTCTGTCGGTGGACCTAGGCCTCGTCGTTTTCCTGTACCTCAGCCATAATGGTGGCAATGCGGGACCTCTTGACAGGACATTCGTTGGCTATGTGACCTGAGCCACCGCAGTAAAGGCATAGGTTATTATCGCGACGGCGTTGTTTTTCGGCTTCGGAGATTCGACGGGCACGCAAGGCATCCAGGTCCATGGCCATAGGAGAGGGGCTTGGTGTATTGGTTGATTGGGGCCGAGGAGAGGGTGTGGGCTTCTTGGGGGCGGAGCCATTCGTGTGTCGAGAGGGACCGCGACTAAGGTTGTTGTACACCGTAGCTGCCTTGGACTGGATGTCTTTCAAAGATCGGGTGTGTGCCAATACGGAACCATGGCGGTCTTGACCTCATGCGATAGTCCATTCTTGAATTTGGAGACCAGGGCAGACTCGTTCCATTTGAGCTTAGCTTGGAGGATCTTGAACTCTGATATATACTGGGTCATTGTCTTGCCGTGTTGCCTGAGACTGTTCATCTTGTCTTCTGCCTCATCAACTTCCAGCTGATCACCGAAAAGCTCATCAATGGAATCCAGGAACGCGCCATAATCTTCAAGGAGGCCATCGACATCTTCAACTTCGTTGTTTAGATAGGGAGCGAACATCTTGAATGGGGCACCTTCCATTGACAGGAGAGCAAAGTGGATCTTGTGCTTGTCAAGTAGGAATGACTCGGGAGAACGGGCAAAGGAACTGGCAAGCTTGGCTTTGAAATCGGAGAAGCTCATTTCAGAGTTGTCACCTTTGAACTTGGAGGAAAGAGGGGTGAGAAGACGTGAATTGGAAGAGGGCCTGTGTGTCAAGGTTTCGACAATTTGTTGCATACTAGAGGCAACACTCTGGCTCATCAGTGCGGATTCATGAAGTCGATCGGCCAAGGCTGTAGTGAGGTTCGGGGTACCGGGGACTTGATTGGCTTGTGCATTGGCTAGTTCTTGCTGTAGGCTTGTCATTTGTTGTTGGGGGACTCATATGTGTGCTGAATGTGCATCACAAACTGGGAGGGGTCAAGATTCCCTTGCTGGGCTTGGTCCAGCAGGGCATGGAAGGTGAAGAGACCTTGAGTGGTCTCGTTGGGATTGGACATGGAATAGTGGGAGTAGGGGATATGCTGGGGAAGGTGGCAGGATGTTGGTGAGTCTGCAATGTCATGGACAAATACAGGACTCTCCTTTAGAGACAGGAAGGTAAGGGCAAGGAAAGATATTTATTGCAGACTGACGGAAATAGGATGCGCCTATTGCGCCCTTTTATACTAGATTTTTGTTCTTGCTCGAAAATAATAAACTTCATCCTTTCCGAGTGCTCGCGCACTTCGGAAAGTATAACACAACCTTTTTTCCTCCATCTGCCGATGGAGGATACTTGCCCGCGATCCTATAGTAAAAGGAGAGTTAATAGGACATGACAGACAAGAAGTGAGTTACTAACTGACGTTTATTGAGAAAGAAAGAGAGGAAATAAATACTAGAGAAGATATGTAGAAAAAGGGGTGAACCCTTTCCATGGAGCGCGGCAATGGGGGAAGAAAATTCGTGTCCGTCCGTACAGATCGAAACATTCCAGCAAGGACATTCTCAAAGAGACGCACCAAGGTAGCATACTCTTTGACACCAACCCCGACTAGCCAACACCATGTGATGCAGTTTTTGGGTCTTGCCCAGTTTTACCACCAGTATATTGACCACTTTGCTGATATCGCCCTCCCTCTTACTGCTCTGCTAGGTTCAACTGCGAGGTTTGAATGGAACAAAGAACAACAGGCAGCATTTGATTCTCTGAAACGTGCTGTCACCAGCGCCCCTGTCCTCCGTATTTTTGATCCTGCTTTTGCCACCGCTGTTGAAGCAGACGCCTCTGGTTTCGCAGTTGGCGCTGTTTTATTTCAGACAGATCACCACGGCACATCAAGACCAGTCGCCTTCACCTCGCGAAAGTTGAACCCAGCAGAGAGGAACTAAAGTGAATCCATAGATCGATCAATGATTTTTTTAGAAATGCATTCTGGCAGATTGCTCATTCGTCTATGATGCATCCCAACTGGAGACCACCGTGGGAAAATAAGTCAGCCACTTATCTATGTCCTGCTTCAGTTGCACAGACCTGCAGTAGGGAAGACTTTATTTTTTTTTTTTTTTTTTTGTTTCACTTGTCACATTGAGCCATCACTGGATTCATGGATCCTCATCGGATGATTGCTTCTCCATGGAGGGTCAGTATTTAGTGTGTCCTCCTTTGCTACGTAGCACAGCCTCAATGCGCCGAGGCATGCTCTCATACAATTTATGGATCAACTCTGGCGAGAGTTTTACCCATTCGTCTTGGACTCGTTCCCAGAGCTCATTCCAAGTCATTCGGCTCATTGTCGTACTGATTGAGGCGACGCTTGAGGATACTCCAGACGTGTTCAATGATGTTGAGGTCCGGGGATTTCGCTGGCCACTTCACAACTCTAAACTCCTGTTCTGCAAACCATCTCTTTACTATGTTTGCCATATTGCACTTTGGAGTTGTCCTGTTGGAAGATGGAGTCTGCTGGGTCCATGCCGGCCCATTCGAATGAGCTGGTAACATAATCCTGGAGAACCTGGAGGTACATTTCCGAATTCATTCCTTCTTCGATCCAGCAGAGGTCGCCTGGGGAATTGTAAGTGATGCATCCCCAGATCATCATCTTGCCTCCGCCACCTTGTGGAGTTCGACGGACCTGCTGACGCGAAAGCTTCCTGTGTTCAAGGTCGCTGTAGTAGAACTGTCTGCCAAATGTTCCCACGCGGCTGATCATGCTCTCATCGGAGAACATGCTTTCTTCCATTCTTCGACAGTCCAGTCTTTTGTGCGCTTTTGCAAATTCATACCTCTCGTGAATGTGATTGGGGAAGAGATCAGGTCGTTTCTGCTTGACAGATGCTTTGATGCCTCTCTTACGTAGATTGGTCCGCACAGTCTCAATCTGGACATGCACTCCATCTCGCTCCTGAATGAACCGCTGAGCTTGACGAAGTGTTTCCATTTTGCCAGTTTTGAAATTGCGGGCAACAAGGACCATCGTTCTCTCTGGAATCTTACATTGAGGACCTGGTTTTGATGGAGGAACGTTTTCTTGAATACCTTTACGAATGTTGACAGCGGTCCCAATGGAGACAACAAGGGCACTTGCCACTTGTCTAACTGATTTCCCTTGCATCAGCAGATCTTTGACCGATTCCTTTTTCTCAGGAGAGAGGTGCTTTGGGGGCCTTCGAGTTCGCTCCAATGGCTGCTGCATTGGTGGTTCAAAAGACTGGGAGAGAAGAATATTCAAGCTGGGTGAATGATTGGTTAGGGGAAAAAAAGACATGCAATAGAGAGATGTCTCAGCCTTTCTACTTTTCCAGCGTTTGATCAATGTGACTTCTCTGCTACATCAGGTAAACTATTGATGTATAGCTCTACTAAAGGAGATGGAGAGCAATCAGTTTAAAGTTGAAGGATCACCCATTCTCCCATGAGAGTTCCCCATTGGAATGCATCATAGACGAATGAGCAATCTGCCAGAATGCATTTCTAAAAAAATCATTGATCGATCTATGGATTCACTTTACCCTACACACGAGCAAGAAATGCTGGCTGTCGTGCACGCCCTAAAAACATGGAGGTTCTATCTGGACGGCTCTCATTTTATTGTGTACACGGACCACGCAACACTGCAACATTTTCCTACCCAGCCAAACCTTACTCGACGGCAAGCACGATGGATGGAACTACTGCAAGAATATGACTTTACATTCAAATACAAAGCCGGCAAAGACAACATTGTCCCTGATGCTCTCTCCAGGAGACCTGATCACAAGGAACAGGAGACTACCCAGATCAACTCCATGATGACCAGAGCAGTACAGCTTGACCCAGGTTTACGGCAGCGCCTGATAGAGAGTTATCCCACAGACCCTGCTCTTGGGTCACTCTATGAAAGCTGCCGGAGGGAAGTCCAAACAAACGTTATTTTATCTTTGATGACCTGCTTTTGGATCAACCATGATGAAAAGATCTTGCTCTGCATACCGAAAGGAGCTAACATCCAAGCCGATCTACTCCATGACGCTCATGACGCACCTCTTTCAGGACACCTTGGGTTCGACAAGACGTATGACCTATTGCGAAGATCATTCTACTGGCCCCGAATGGCAAGAGACGCCAAACGTTATGTGACCTCCTGTGACGCCTGCCAACGGAATAAGCCCTCGCTCAAAGCTCCCGCTGGACTGTTTACGCCTCTAGCAATCCCTAGCCAAAAATGGGACACTGTCTCGATGGACTTTATTGTCAAACTCCCTAAAACGGCTCGGGGTTTCGATGCGATTACTGTCTTTGTGGATAAACTTTCCAAGCAAGTCCACTTCTGTCCCTCGAAAACCACAGACACCGCCGCCGACGTCGCTCGAATATTTTTCAATGAAGTCTTCCGGCACCATGGTATGCCCAAGAATATTGTCTCCGACAGGGACTCCAGATTCACGGGCAAGTTTTTGGACAGCCCTTATGAAGTTGATGGGCACCAAACTCAACATGTCAACGGCGTTCCACCCACAGTCAGATGGGCAAACAGAAAGGGCCAACCGTACCTTGGAGGAGATGCTGCGACCACTTGTCTCATACGAACAGAATGATTGGGACCTCTTCCTTCCTGCCGTGGAGTTTGCATACAATAATTCAAAAGAACGCCTCCACTGGATACTCACCATTCTTTTCTGAACTATGGTCACAACCCACACGTCCCTTCTTCTCTTGTGACCCCTCCGTCCTCTGATGTCCCAGCAGTGGATGATTTTGTTGCAAGACAGTCCTCTTTCCTTTCAAGAGCAAAAGATGCCATCCTGGAGGCTCAAGGGCGACAAAAGAAACATGCAGACCAATCGCGCCGTCCAGCAACCTTCGAAGTAGGAGACATGGTCATGCTCAAAAGTGAACATGTCCGATTGGCAGCCCACTCCAACAGGCCCTCAAGAAAGTTGGGACCCGTCAATGCTGGACCCTTCAAGATCATCGAGAAAGTGCATGAAAATGCATACAAGTTGGAATTGCCTCCTCAGATGAAGCTACACCCTGTCTTCAACGCTGACTTGCTGATCCAACATCAAGAGTCTCCAGAAGAATTCAGTGATAGAGTGCCAGCAGGGCCCCCACCTGAAATCATTGAAGGAGAAGAAGAGTACGAGATTGAAAAGATCTTGGATGTCAAGAAGGCTGGACGAGGATTCAAGTACCTTGTGTTATGGAAAGGCTACCCCCATGAAGAAGCACAATGGATATCAAAGACAGCTCTCAAGAATGCACCAGAAGTACTCGCCGAGTTTGAAGCCCAACGGAAAACGACTTAGATATTTTTTTTCAAGACGGGGAGGATGAAATAGGACAGCCACATTGCTGCGCCTACCTCTGTACAACATAGTGGCGCGCCACTATCCGCGCCCCCAAATAGTCCCTCAACCTGTATAAATACCCTTCCCTCACTATCCTTAATAAAGCAGACTTACTCCGACTTCCACGATCGCCTTTTCTATTGCAGAGAAGCTGGGTATGGAAGTGGGCGAGGCAGGACAAGGTAGACAAAAAGGCTTACTGCAACATTCAAGGTTGCAAGCGGAATATTACCGGATACGACCATAGCAGCTCGTCCACTTCCACTATGGGCAGACACCTGAAGACAGCGCATGGTCTAACCGAAAAAAGCAATGACAGTAGTGCCTCGGAACCTGTTGTTGGGCCACTCGAATTAGCGTTAACAAAGCAAGGCAATAAGCGGCCTTGGCAAGACGAATGGGAAGAGAGTATCTGCAAATTCGTTGTCTGTAACCAACAACCATACTGGATTGCTGAAAGCCCTCAGTTCCAGGAGCTTGTATTAGTCGCACAGAGAGCACCTGAAGCAAGCAGAGTGATAATCATGTCGAACGATACGGTTGCGAGAAGAGTAGGTGGATCATGAGACTGGGGTAAGTAAAGCAGAAGACTTTGAATTCCTTCCTAATCGCTCCCTACTTTCATCACGTCTTTTTAGATAGCCGACGCGTATCTAGATTACATGCGGCAACTAAGGGTCGAGCTGCGCGAAATCTCTAAGGTGTCGTTCACGCTAGATGGATGGACGAGCCCAACTGGAACTTCTTTTCTGGCCGTCACTGCTCACTGGATTGATGAGCATTGGAATTTGCACGATGTTACGCTCGGATTTGAGAAGATCACTGGCCGACACACAGCTCAGGTCCTTTTGGAGACATTTATTCCAGTTATCGAGCGGTTTGAACTACAGAAGAAGATTATGGCGATAACAACAGACAATGGCGCAAATGTCCTCAAGATGGTAAAGCTTTTGGAGGAGCACACAAAAAAGTACCCTCAGGAATGGTAAGTCCTCAAATTTCAAATATCCCAATGTAACACTGTGTTGCGAGCACGGCTGCAGGAGTGCTATCCCGCTGATCAAAAATGAACATGGTTTATAGGGACCATTTCGATGCAAAGAGACAGCATGTGTCATGCATTGCACATGTTGTTAACTTAGCTGTGCAAACACTGCTAGGCAGGAATGGCCTCGGCGCAAGCCTCCCTGAAGAAACTGGAAACATAGTAGACGACAATTCCAGTGACGAGGAAAGCGGTGATGACGATTACAGCGACGCACTTTTCTCCTTCAATGTAGGCCAGGAATCTGCCACCGGTGTCAATGGATCAAACAGCAACGACGACACCAGTAACAGCCAACATCTGTTGGACGACAATGCGTCCGATAGTACTAGTGCTAGCACCAAGCAAGCGCTAGACAAGTTGCGGATAGGATTGAAAAAAATCAGGTGTGTAATGTAGTAAATGTACCAAACTGTCCAAGTCTTCATTTCTTTATTTCAACTAATTAAATTTGCAAGATATTTGTACACTTTCCATGCGCTGCAGACTATCCTCTACAAGGCTCGAGAAGTTCATACAGTTCACAAAAACGGATGACAACAAGAAGGGCCTTCGGCCACTCCTTGACGTCTGCACTCGTTGGGGGTCAACATTTACGATGCTTGAGCGGGCAATCGATTGCAGGGCAGCGTACAATGATAACGTGCAATAGAAAAGGCGATCGTGGAAGTCGGAGTAAGTCTGCTTTATTAAGGATAGTGAGGGAAGGGTATTTATACAGGTTGAGGGACTATTTGGGGGCGCGGATAGTGGCGCGCCACTATGTTGTACAGAGGTAGGCGCAGCAATGTGGCTGTCCTATTTCAATAAGTGACTAAAAAAAAAGAATGAGGAGAGAGAAGGGATGATGGAGAGAGCGAATGGTCCTTCAAATGGTCATGTTCCTTTAATAGAGGGTCACAAGTGTGAAATGTGGTGGTGTATGGACGAGTGAGTAACGAGACAAGAAGTTGTTTTATTAAAATCTACGCTTCGCCAAATAAAAAGGGAAGCCCGTAGGTGACGGGCACCTAGGTTCGTGACTGTTAAACGCGACATAGCTCCCCTCCCCAGACGATTGGTCCGGTAGGTCCTATGAGGCTGCCAAAATTGAAGGAAAATAATAGAAAACCTTCTCGGAAACATGTAGGGAAAATCATCTAAAAACCCTTCTAAAAAATATCGTTGTGTATCAAGGAAAAATTGAAAAACCTTGCTGTGTGATCATGGAGAATAACTGTCTGATGAGATCCTCTTTGATCTTGGTTGTGTATGAGGAAAAGCATTCGAAAAACCTCTGTTAAACGAGTCCTTATTTTCTGGATCTCTTTGTTACTCTAGATTTCGCTTGGGTCGTCGCCTTTCGCTTTCCAGATGTATTGGCTTCATGTGGGTTGTTTTGTTTAAGCCTTTTATAGTAGTTGCTGACTGTTCGTTTTGTGTCAAAAGCATCGTAGGTAAGCCATAAGTTGTGTGACTTGTCATAACCTTTCCACTTTACTTCGTATTCCCATTCCCCCTCATTATTGAGACGATGGTTCACGATTTGTTGAATTTCATAGTGGTCCTCTTCGTCTTCTTCGTCAAGGTTCTGGGTCACTAACTTTAACTGCTCAGGGGCGTATCTGCGAGCTATAGCTGATCCAGTAGCATCTTTCAACGTATACGTTCCAGTTGTGTTGTGCTTAAGAACTCTGTAAGGACCTTCATACTTGGGATCAAGAGCGTTCTTAGCATCTGAATTTACTACCATGACATGAGCACCAATTGGGTATTCAACTAAGTTGCTCTTGTCATCAAATTTGGCTTTCATTCTTTCTTGAGTTGCTTTACTTTTTTCTGATATCGCTGGGTAGACAAGATTGGATAGGTAGTCCATTCTTTTTGATAGCTCTGAAGTATTAAGGAGCTGTGATCTAACCGTAGAGAAGTCAGATATTCCAGCAAAAGCTCTACCATAGAATAATGAAAACGGAGTAGATCCATGTAGACTGGTTGTTTTGGCATTCATTTGTAATTGAACCATGGGGATGTATGTATCCCAGTCCGTTACTTTACCCTCTAGTGATCTTTTTAAGACGTTCTTGAGAGTCTGAACAAATCGCTCCGCAACTCCATTAGCCCTTGGATGGTAAGGCGTCGTGAGTCGGTGTTCGATTGTCAATTTAGTGGTAATTATTTTCAAGATGGCGTTGACGAATTCTGTACCATTGTCACTCTGCATTATTTCGGGAAACCGATGGAACAGAAAAGTTTAAATAACAATGCAGCAATCGTTTGCGCCTCTTTGTTAGACATGGGTTCAAGGAAGACGAATCGTGTACACACATCAACCACTAATAATACGTAGGTGTTTCCTTTGGTTGATGTGGGAAGTTGTGCTAGATCAATTGCAATATGTTCACCAGGTAACGTAGCATGAATAGGTTTCAATGGATGATAGCCTTTTCTTGCAATATTGAAATGTAAACATGATTTGCATTGGTTTACCCAATCTAGACAGTCTTCCTTCATCCTTGTCCAAGCATAACCTTGTCCGTGTAAAGACGCGACCATAGCGTTTGCTCCGATATGACCAAAGTTATGAGCAGTGTGCAGCAAATCCTTTCTCTTTTCTTTAGGAGGATCCTGCCGAATAGTATCTTTGTCTTGGATGACATGAGAGTAAGCAACTATTGGTGTACTTTCCGCTATCTCCAATGGTGTGAGAGATGGGAAGTCGCTTTTTTCTTTGTCATCCTTGCCTTTGCTCCTCGTTTGTACTGAAGCAATAGCGCCAATTGTATCACCTGGCATGGTCATGATTTGATCATACGTTGGCCAGAGCTCCGATGGGAATGCTCTCGACAATGCATCAGGGATAATATTTAGAATCCCTGGCCTATGTAAACAATCAAAATCATAGCTAAGGAGAATATCCTTCCATGAGGCTAATATTTGCGGTAATTCCTTTTGTTCATGTATATAGGTAAGAGGTCTATGATCAGTGTAGAGAGTGAACTTTCTACCCCATAGGTAATAGTGGAACTTCATACATGCAAAGAGAATTCCGAGTAGTTCTTTTTTGTAGGCTGGATACCTTCTCTCATGATCTTTCAACGCTCTTGCCATGAAGGAAATGTAGTGGATCGTAGTTTCGTCATCTGGGCCATTGGGTAGTTGGTATAGTACAACACCGATCCCAACATTTGATGCGTCAGTGGCAACGTAGAACGGCTTGGTGAAATCAGGGAATCTCAGTACTGGTGCCTCAACAATTAATGTCTTCAAATGTTCAAAACATTGCATCTCTTGTTCATTGAGTGTGAAGGTTCCTTTCACATTTCTCAACTTGTCAAGAGGTGCAGCTAAAAGTGCTGTAGAGAGGGATGTACTCTCTAAAATAGTTGAACATTCCCAAGTATCTCTGAACCATCTTTCCGTTCGTTGGTGGTGCCCAGGACTTGACATTGGCTACTTTCTCGGGATTAATTCTTCTGCCATTAGCATCTACAATGAAACCGAGCAGCAGCACCTGAGTTCGCATGAAGTGGCTCTTTTCACGATTGATGATGAGCTTAGCCTTGGTAAGGCGTTTGATTACTTCGAGTACGTGCTCTTTATGCTCTGCAACAGAATTGGAGTAGATGACAATGTCGTCAACGTAGACTGACACAAAATGAAGATCTCCAAGAAGCCTTGACATGCCTCTTTGAAAAATACTTGTCATTGGTTTCAGACCAAAAGGCGCTCTTGCGAACATGTATTGTTTTCCTTCGTGCGTGAATGCTGTTAGCCATTGACTTTTTCTATCGAGAGGTAGTCTATGGTAGGCCTGTGACAGGTCAATTGTAGTAAAGTATTTATGCCCTGAGGCTTTCTCGAGGATTTCACTGATCATTGGTATTGGGAAATTATCCGTATCAATCAGCTGTTTATTAAGCGTACGTGGATCTAGACAGACTCTGTATTTCAGGACCTCTCCTTCCAGGTTCCTTCTGGCTGCTAGTGTGAGTGAATTATTGAATGGATTTCCTTTAGGTGCTTCAACAATTACACCATTCTCGAGCCATGCCTTGACTGTAGCGTCAACTTGTTTCTTTCTCAGTCTGAGCATAAAAACGTCTGGTTCGATCTTGGATTGTGCAATCCGGTTTAACCATAAGAGTTACCTTCATGTCATCTAGTGGACAATGGCTCTTTGGATCGATGGATGCATTCTCCTCCAAGGATTGTGTGAGAGTCTCCAAGAAGGCCTTTTGCAGTTCTATGAATTGTGGATCAAGTTCAGCATCAGGCTTCTCCTCGGACACCAACGAAGGCTTCTCGTCTTGAACAACATAAAAGTCTTTTGCGTGGTGGAGCTGGGTGGACAAATCCGTTGATTGAGAATCCCAGTCTTGTAAATAGGTCCATGCCAATGATGAACTCATGGCGTTCCATTGGTAGTACACTTAGTTGCCATTCCACAGTGCGATTATTGCATTGTAGGGTAAGACGTTTAGTGGTTACAACGCAGGCTGTCAGCATCTTTGTGTCTGCCAACTGGTAGCATTTGTCTTTGATTACGGTCGTCTCTATTCCTAACTGGTGTGTTAGACCCCTACTGACAATAGAGTGAGTGGCTCCGGTGTCTATCAATGCTGTGTATTTCTCTGCACCGATCTGTATTGGTACTGCCAGTCGGTTATCATCAAGCGGTAGTCCTTGGAACAGGTTTATCTGTCCTCGGATTGCAGTATTGGTAAAGTTGTTGAAATTCGGGACGTGTATGGCCCTTTTTTGTGTATTATCGGCAGCCGTTTGTGTCAGCGCCTCTGTAATTGTGCATCTGCGTATGTTCATTTGTGTTTTTTTATTGTTCTTAGTGTGGGTTAAGTGATATGTATGTGGGATTGACCGTTGTTGTTGTGTGTGTGTGTGAAGTGGAAGAAGAAGCTTTTTTTTTTTTTTTTTATAATTATATTTAGTCTGTCTTGGACTTCGGTGGGAGCTGAGTGCTTGCTTTCTCTTCACTATCTTCCGCGATTATTGTTGTCAGCATCAGATGGTGAGCCTTCAGAGCCCTGTTATGTTCCGTCTCGAGAGTGCTCAGCGAGGTTCTGGTCTCGACGTATCTCTGCATTAATACGTCAAGTGCTGCTTGGCAACGCTCGATGTTTTGCTCTCGGCGTGCTCTTCTTCGATCCTGGATCATTAGCTCAGTAGGGTAGCTTTTTTTGTAAATCGTTTCGGTCACCCTGTTGCTGTTGGCACGCAATTGATCCATCTGTTGTTGTACAATTTGCATGGCTGCCTTCGAGTCCCTTGTAATGCCTCGTTTCGTTATTTCAACCAAGCTTTCCGAAAGTTGGTATAGCTGTACATCGTAGCCCTGCCTTAAGGCATGTAATTCATCTGCAGTATATGTTGTTACGACAGGTTTGTATTCATATGAGGACGGCGAGGGTGAATTAATTCCTGGTATACGGAATTGGGACTGAGTTGGCGGCGTGCGAGGGATCTGCAAAATATCAGTGTAGTTTGCGGATTGCTCTTCATCATCTTGCGTTTCTTTTCCGGTCAGCGCAGGTTTTTCTGTGTTGGTTACTGTGGCACTCGGGAAATGATGTGCATAGGGCATGGTGTCTTCCCTTGGTCTTTTCCCGGGACTCGTTTTCGTCGGGTTGGCTACTGACGGGTCAGGAGTTGTAGGTTTTTCGCTGCTAGCCGGTTCAAGAGCTGTGGGATTTTTGCTGTTTGAAGGGCTGCTAGACATGCTGGCGTGTGAGGGTAGGTGTCGATTTTTTTTTGGTGACGGGGAGGTTGAAGATAAAAGACGTGTGAGAAAATAAGGCATCTCTTTTTTTTTTGTCTTTCCTCCTTCTGCATCAGATCATTAGGTGCATGATTCTGATTGGTCCTTCAACCTGACCCCCATTCATGCATCTTTCTGTGACATCATTTCGGGGATGAGTCTTTTTGTCCTCTACTCCCTAAATCAGTGATTGGATCATCTGATCGAAATGGCGTGATCGTCTTGTCGATGAGTTTTGAAAGGGAGGAGTAATGCTTCTTCAATTCAATTTTTTCTCCATTCCTCCATTCCTCAACACGCCCGACATGACTACTCAACAATG
Organism: Mortierella sp. BCC40632; assembly: GCA_011634665.1. Lineage (NCBI taxonomy): Eukaryota > Fungi > Mortierellomycota > Mortierellomycetes > Mortierellales > Mortierellaceae > Mortierella > Mortierella sp. BCC40632. The sequence continues at coordinate 43,490 of WAEK01000019.1, forward strand.
CTCTTCTTCCCATTCCTGCTCTGTTCCTAAGAGTGATGCGAACTCAAGCTTGGGCTCTCGCGAGGTGGTTAACAACAAGCGTCGTGGTCCAGACTCAAATGAGGATTTGGAGCTTTCGTCCCAACCTTCACGTCGTCTCCGCAAGCGTTGTCGCCATGTTGATGAATCCTTAGTCGCACTCTTGGCAGAGGAGCAGTACAATGAGGTAGCCGAGCTACACAAAGCCTACTTGGAGGATTGTGAAATTTTTCGTCAACAGATCGCTGTTATTGAAGCTTTGGTGCACCAATCCCAGCAATGAGTGATGAGATGATGCGTATGCATGTGGAGTCTCTCGACCGTTTGGAAGCATCCCTTGAGAAGCGTCGTGATATCGAATTCGAGGAGCGGCAGGAAGCTTTTGCACTTCGATGGAAACTAGCTACTCTCGATCCTTTCTGCTGTGAAGATGGATGTCGTTATTGTGAATAAATTTTGCCAGTATCTTTATTGTAGTTGTATTTAAAACGCAAGATTATCTGCGTCTTTACCGAGAGGTAATCGGTCCTCATTTTCTTCACCCATAATTGTTTCTACGTAGGTTTGTCTGGGCCCAATGGCTGCCAGTTGCATTCTGCTAGTTGTATTACTAGGAGTCAGTCCTTTCTTGGCCATCTCGTTTTTGTTCATTCGTTCAAAACGGGCTTGGTCTTGGTGTCTCATGCATTGTGGATCGCTGTGAGTTCGTCCTAGCGACTGGCAAAGGTGGTATTTACATGGGTTCGAGGTGTCCTCCGGTTTGCGACCTTTAGTACTAGGTCTTTGGTACGGTTTTCTTGATCTTAGTGTAGACCTTGAGGTGGGTTGTGTGATTGCATCAATTTTTGCGACGGTTGTAGGATTCCTTTGGTTGTATCTGGCTCTCAACCAGGCACATGGATCTGAATGATCTCCATGTAGTAAGCTGGCATTGGCTCTCATGTAAGTGAGGAACGTTGGTACATCCGTCAGTTGTCTGATGGGTTTGAATTCGGCTCTCAACCTTTCTTGACCAGCATCCGGTAACGAAGAGATTATGGTGGTGATGATACTGTTTCCATCTTGTACACCACCCGCCTTGATGAGGACTTCTAGTCTGTCGACAAAGGTATGGATATCTTCATTCGGCTTGGGTTTGGACGAGAAAAGTTGCATACGCACCACACTCTGTAGGTTATCGAACTTGTATAGGTGGGCAACGCATTCAGAGACATCGGTGAAGGTTCGATCTCCGTACTCTGGTCGTATGATAGCCTTTTCAAATTGCTCGCTCATCTTCTCCTGCTCTAAGGCTCTTCCCATGTATCTCCACGCTACATCATCAAATAAGTCCTTTTGTAAACTCATTCTTGTAGAAGTTGCGGAATTTATCCAGGAAATTGATGACTTCTGTCACCACCTTCAGAGCAGTCTCTTGTGTAGGAACTCCGTTCAGATTAATGCTCAGTATGGGAGCCTTGGCTCTGTCCTTAAATTGGACTCGAGACCAATCGATCTGCATCGACTCATGGCTGATGATTGGGATCGACTTGTAGTTGAAGACCCTTCTCAATGCCGTATGTTTGTGGTTGTTGAGTTGTGGTTCAACTTCTAATCCATGCCCTTTTGTACCATGGGCCTCTTCTTCCTCATCTGTCATGCCCTCTGTGTAGGTCGTATACACATTGGTTGCCTTGGCCTCTCTCTCTAAGTCGAAGGTTCTTTGTAACGCCTTCAGCTCAGCGTCAGCCCTGTTCATGCGAGATTGTACGTCTTGCCATTCTTGTTGATACGAAGCTTCCAACTGTTTCCCCCCTGTAGGGTTCCAGCTTCCACAGACTTCTTGCGCGTGGTGTAACGTACCACCACTTGCTTCTGTTCTGTCACCAGCGCTTGTATGATGTCTTTGAGTTCGACAACACGTTCCTTGAGCGCTTGGTCTGGGTCCAACGGATCAAGATCCATTGAGGAAATCCCTACAGTGATAGGGTGTTCAGGCTCTGTCGGATTACTGGCTTGTTCCGTAATGGAGGTTACAGAAATCGTTATGTTCTCCTCCGTGGTGGTGTTAGGAACAATGGAGGAAGCTCCTGTTTGTTGTGGGGATGCAATATGATCAGTCTCCATGGAGGCGTTCTCGGGGATCAGGTTGGCTTTACGAGTGCGTGTGTTGGCCATGTTGTAACTTCAGAATATACGTTAAAAAAAATGTGAAATGTGGTGGTGTATGGACGAGTGAGTAACGAGACAAGAAGTTGTTTTATTAAAATCTACGCTTCGCCAAATAAAAAGGGAAGCCCGTAGGTGACGGGCACCTAGGTTCGTGACTGTTAAACGCGACACAAGGTCAATGCACCTTACCGGGGACCACTTTTCTATGAACTAATGTTCTCTCATGCCTAGATAAAGGAATGCAAAGAGGAAGGGCAGACAAATATCTGAAAGAGCTCTTGAGATGGGATGCTATGATGGGAGATGAGAGATGGAAGTGATTAGGCTAAATCGTGATTTGGTTGATCATCCAAGTGGAGGACTTTAGTATAAATACCTCTCCCTCTCCCTCTAATAAACGACAGCTCTTTCTACGACTCTTGCTGTTGCACCAGCCAAGAGAACTCGCGATCCCCCTGCTGCAATGCCCAACCTGTCCTTCTAGATCCAACAGGAATAGAAAGAATATTGCAGCTTCTCGAAGTGGTCGACGTCAGTATTGTCCCCCTTTTCTCAGACTTAGAGTCCCCTCCTCCTCCTCGCTGTAAATTTAGAACGCTTGCCATTATACTTTGAAGAAATTATATTGGCTCTGGAAGACGAACTAGCTTTCTACAGAAGTGCTAAGGTGAGATACACCTATACGGACAAGGTGGGTTTAAAAAAGAAGAGCAATACTCATGTGAATACAATTGAAGTAGAAGGAGAGTAGAGGAGCTCAGCAACATACTGTACAGAACAGTAGGATGTGAAAAGATTAAAGAAACGCGAGCGTGCTAAATACAAAGAAAGACAACTTAGCCTTCTCGAGGGACACATCGATACCTGCAATGCCAACACTCTATTGCTGACTGCTGAGGGAATAGATGGCTACGTAACTCGATAGCGAGTGATTTTCTCAAACCTTCAGATAGCCAAGGATCCAGGGAACTATCTCTGGCGACTGAGGCGAGGCAGATTTTTTTTTTTTTTTTTTTTTTTTTTTTTTTTTTTTTTTAGGGGTGTACTGTTAAATATACACTACCCTCTCTCTCTCTAAAATTGATAAGTTCATTCTCAATCTATGTCCCTGTTGCAATCATCCTAAATTATTACGTTTACTTTTTAAAATCGCACAAAGCCTCTTGTTCTCTCTCTTCCTTTGGTATTGAGGGTGGAAACTGGTAGTTTAGGCGAAAGGGTGGGCTTAGATTGAGCTAGGGTAAAAAGTTAGATCTGAACTTCTTGACTTCTACCATGACTGTCTGAATGCCCACTGGCTGATGCGACCAAGATCTCACAACTTGCGCAGGGGTCATCCAGCCTGAGTTATTTCCTACACTCGACGTTTCCCCAGATCTACCATGACTTGACGGTTGCCTTAGTTTTTCATCGAGAAGTGCATGGAAACGAGTATAGTAGACTATGAGTTGCCCTAAGACTTGATGTAAAACATTTGTTCCATTCTTGAATGAAGTGAAGTGCTGAATAACGGATGCATTGATTGCAACTAGGGAAGACCGCCAAGTGTTACTGAAGCTAAAGGAAGTGCGCTCAAAGTGTTCTATTGGTTCGAAGAGCAAGGCTAAGTAAGTGACCTGAGATCAAAAGTGTTCTAGCAGAGCTCCACACTGGATTATCCTTACCGATCGGGACTTTCGTGACACCGCCAGCAATGTCAACCATTTTCACAAAAGAAACAAGGTCTCCAAAATGAGGTTTCAATTCTTCTTCCACGAATAAAGATATGGTCTTGCGCAGTGCATCCTTCCAGTGATCCGATTCAACATCTATTTCCGTCGCCCTAGTATCCTGCTTCTATAACAAGTTGGCGAGTCATTATAGCAGTGAGAGGCATATTTTCGGTATGAAGGCCTGATGAGCCGGTGTCCTTATAAACTTACCGTAACGAGCGAGATAATGAGATCAAACGTATTGATCAAGAAAATTAGTTGGTCCTTCTTTTCATCAAAAGATTTGGACATTGTCTCAAACAACGAGCTCATCTCCAATCTTAGTAATGCCAATCTATTGAGAACATACCCATACAGGGGTTAGTTAACGTGTTTCATTTTGATTTGACTACTGGATGAAGCAATAGAGGCTCGTTCCCTACCTAGGCATGACGTCTGCTTCCTCATTATTCAACAAAAGAAGCGAGCTAGCAAATTCGCCATAGCGCCTTGCAATCTATCCAAATGAAAAAGGTTAATTCTAATGAACTCCTAGGAACATCTCGGTTCTTGAGCTCCAGTCTCTGTGACCTACCCAATGTGGATGAACGCTCTTTGGCTGGATCTTGGACTTTGCTTTTCGTACGCTTTCGATATGTAAGTCGACGACTGTTTGGAATCGCGGCCAGAGAGCCATGTGAATGGCATCCTTGTACTTAGACATCATTGGTACGCGGATACTTCGACGCTCAAGTTCCTTTGCCAACTGTTGGTTGATCCGAAGGCACAGTAAGATGCCAATCGCGTCATAGCTTGAATCAGCGTATTCTTTCACATTTGTCTAATGGATGAGAGGAGTTAGAGAGACGGCAAGAATAACGACACCACATTGTTATGGTAGCAAGAAGCCACGAGGCCACCCATTATGCAAAGATGAACCTACTAGTCCTAGTTTGATGGTAGGCTCGAAAATATGGGAGAAAGTCGACTGAATAGTTTCAAGATTTGGTTTGGATCGACTTGAGAAGTATTCGATCAAGAAAAGATATTCGGAGCTAGCGTTGTCGATTAAGGCAAGGTTGAAGCTTCTAAAGAGGACTTCATATGGATATTTCTATCATAAATTAGTTAGTCGATAGTCTTCATAGCTCCTGTTCTTACCCCAGATATTGCTGGATGCGCCTTACCAAGCCTTTTTCATTAGCGACATGAATCAGTATAAGACCAGCGTCATGATTGTTGAGTGTCTCAATGCGTTCTCCAATTGCGAAGATATTGGTCTTTTGAGGCGCTTTAGCAATCCCAAAGATACCTAGCGGAGAAAAATAAAATGGGGTAATGTTTAGTTAATGAGGTGTTCTTGTGACCCATCATTGCTCAGACTCATTAAGTACTACCTACTTTTCTTCGGACTTTCGAATGTGCAAATCAAATCATGTTTGTCTCCAACAGCCGACTAGAATCCATAAAGTTCTGATAAGAAGTTTGAAAATAATTTGATCCGATTGGACATCTAGATGCTGCAACGCTACTGACCTGGAGTTTCTCAAGACCTGAGGCATAAGACTCAAACTGATTTGAGAAGTACCATCGCAATGTATTGGCATACGTTTGTCTGATTTCAAGTGCGGCCTCGCTGTGTCTCTCCAGTATGAATTGATAGATTTCTTTGTACTTGAGTAAGATTGAATGTTGCATAATCTGAATGTTGGTGTTTGGAGTCCGGAAAGACTTGATTTTCGAAAGAAGAAACTCTCGGATTATTTCTACAGACTGTTAAACAAGGAGCAGGGTAAGAGGGGGGGGAGGGGTTCCAGGCATTCGACCACGATATCAGAAAATAAAATAAAAAGCCTATACCTTGATCCTGAGGCGTTCAAGCTCCGGACCTATCTCTTTCAATGCTCTAATATGCTTTCCTTGACTAGCTTTGGCATGGGTGATCTTGCTATTTAGCTCACTTAGAGCTATCACCCATGAATCATCAACATCCCCATCGTAGAGCTTGCGTATAAACTGGGGCGTGATCAAAAGGTATTCCAGAAGGACATTCAAACTATTTTCCACAGCCTAAAGGGATCAGATGAATCATATGAAAACAAACAAACAAACAAAAAGGTTAATTTCTGTACTTGAAGAAAACTCAGGCTCGCGAGACCAAGATCACTTGCCATTCTGTTCTTGAGTTGGATGCTCATGGACACAGATTGAGTCTGAAGCGTTTGGATCTCGGCCGAAATGTTGCCAAGGTCCGTCTGAAAAATACTCAGAAGGGTCTCCATTGTCTCCAGGATTTCATCGCAAGACTTGATCTGAGAATGGAGGTCCACAAATGCTTGGCTTTGGTGTATGTCTATATGAGTAAGGGGTAGTTACGAAAAAGAGGATTCGGGAGTATTAAATCCCCATTTTTGAGTAACTCTGATAAAATATCTAAGCAACTACTTCCTTGGTCAGTATTTCCCTACATGCTTCCTCATGATCCTGGCCAACGGCATCCAGTTCACTTTCGATATGATGTGCATATTCTCGAAGATCCATGCCCTGTAATTCATGATTTCTACCAAGTTAGCACATAAGAAAGCATAGGCATTTTGGTAGAGTTGCTGTGCATTCTATAGTTGGGCAACCTAACCTTTGCCAAGGCCTCTCTCACAAATTCATCCTCCTGAAACTCAGAGATTCGGTCTAGTGAAGTATAGTCAGTGAGTATGCTCTGTTAGGGCTGAATCCTGGTAACAAGAAGGACCAGCTGCAAAACTCATCCACGAAGGCGATTGCATCCCTGCTCCCATCCCACCTCCAACCTGCTGGAATGCTGAGTCGTCTTCTGGGAACAGGGTATTCGGGTCATCTCGAATAGGCTCCTCTGACAAATCGCTCCGGGCTGAATGCTAACACGTAGAAAATGATTTCATCCTGGGATGGTTACTCAGAGTTATCTTGGCAAGCCTCAAGGGGTTGGTAGAAGAGAGAGAGATCCCCACCACGACTACAGGAGTAATTATGGTGGATACGAATCCTCAGTCACCTCATACCTCAATCTCATCCCTTTCATGGTCATCCAGAAGGCGATCGAGGTAGTGGAGTCCTGTCAGCGCCTGTGTTCCCTGAGTGTTCCTCCTTGGACCTGACAGTGTATGAGAGGTGATGGGCTGAATATCGCGGGGGATCGAGTCCATTGGTGAGGAGCCAGCTTCGGGAACGAGGTCAAAAAGCGCGTCCATTGTAGAAGAGGAGCAATAATGATTGGCTCAAGGCAGAGCCCGAAAGAATGGGAAGGGCTCGTTATTCCAAAAACCTACCTAAATGAAATTGATATTCGACCTGTTCAACTTAAAGTCAAAAATAACTGGGCGAGAGCCCCATTGATAGTATTGTTGGCCATTCTCCACCCTCAGTCATCACTCTTTTACCTTTCGCACACATCGACACCTCCTCTCCCTCTCCCTTTCCTCAGCCCTTTCGCTCTGTCATCATCATCTTTACTTTCATCACCGCTCTCTCTACCAGCCAGTACTAATGTCAGACGCTAAGTTCTTCCAACGAGGTAGCGACTTGTAATCTGCGAGTACCCTAGCATGGACCTATCATCATCATCTTCCAGAAGCTAACCCTATGATGACCCACTCCACATTCAGGAAAGATCCAGGAGCTTCGGATTGAACTCAACTCGGACAAAAAGGACCGCAACCATACAAGGAAGAAGGCTACTCTCAAGAAAATAGTCGCTAACATGACAATGGGCAACGACATGTCCTCCTTGTACCCTGACGTTGTTGCCTGTATGGCCATCCCTGTCCTCGAAGTTAAAAAGATGGTCTATCTGTTCTTAATCAACTATGCCAAAAGCAAGCCTGAAATGGCCCTTGAAGCAATCCCTACTTTTAGGAGGGTAAGGAAGACCTCTGTTGAAGTCGTTTCGGCAAGGAGTTGAGAAGGGGCGAGGAGAGTGATAAACTCAGGAGCAGAAACTGATGCGAAGACTCTGAAATGCATACTTACTGAGTCTGAACTATCATTAATGGCTGACAGGATGTAGAAGACCCGAATCCACTGATCAGAGCATTGGCGATTCGCACTATGGGCTACATCCATGTCGAGAAAGTCACAGCGTGCCTGATTCAACCTCTTCGACATTGCATGCGGGATCAGGATCCATATGTACGCAAGACAGCAGCTGTCTGTGTAGCAAAGCTGTTCATGCAAGATCGCCACCTTGTAGAGAATGCGGGATTTATTGACCTCTTGCGTGAGATGCTTGTGGATTCTAACCCTTCGGTAAGTCGCTGAAAAAAAAAAAAAAAAACGGAGTCGCAAGGTCATGCGTATTGAAGGATTACATGCTGAAGAGACAAAGACGCGCTTGCTCGTCATTTTCTTAGGTTGTAGCTAATGCTATTGCCGCGTTGACGGAGATTTCAGAGCGGTCAGATCATATCCAGCTCAAATTGAATATGTCTCTTGCTAGCAAATTGGTTACAGCACTGAACGAGTGTTCCGAGTAAGTTCTATTTGGACCTTCTTTGTGCTACATGAATAGAATAGGCACTTATCCATACATTGTTGCATATAGGTGGGGTCAAACGTATATTCTGGAGTCGCTGATGTTTGTGGTACCGCAGGATCCGGGCGATGCTGAGATGTTAGCAGAGCGTATTGCTCCTCGACTCCAGCATGCCAATTCTGCGGTTGTCTTGACTGCAGTCAAGGTCATTGTCTACCTGATGAACTACATGTCCCGGGATGAGGATATCGCCAGCATGTGCAAGAAACTTTCTCCCCCTCTTGGTATGATCGTGATCACACCTTGGTACTTCGCGTCTGGTCGTAGAGAATTGACAGAGAGGCGGGCTACTTGGATTAACTGAGACTGCACGCTAACAACTCAAATCAAATCTTTCTCCTCAATCCTATACAACAGTGACCCTCCTGTCCAGTGGACCCGAGGTCCAATATGTTGGCCTCCGAAACATTCTTTTGGTTATCCAAAAACATCCTGATATCCTCAAGAACGATATCAAAATCTTTTTCTGCAAGTACAACGATCCTATCTATGTTAAAATGGCTAAGCTGGAAATCATGTTCCGACTAGCTAGCGAGAATAACGTCGAACAGGTGTTGTCTGAACTCAAGGAGTATGCCACAGAGGTTGATGTAGATTTTGTCCGAAAAGCTGTTCGTTCGATTGGAAGACTGGCAGTCAAGATCGAGTCGACAGCTCAGAGATGTGTAGAGGCGCTTCTGGATCTGATTCAAACAAAAGTCAACTATGTGGTGCAAGAGTCTATCGTTGTTATCAAGGATATTTTTAGGAAGTATCCAAACAGATACGAGTCTATTATCAGTGTCCTCTGCGAAAACCTGGACAACCTGGATGAGCCAGAAGCCAAGGCGGCTATGATTTGGATCATCGGACAGTATGCAGACAGGATTGAAAACTCGGATGAATTGCTGGATGACTTCTTATACACCTTCTTGGAAGAGACAGTTGAGGTCCAACTCGCCTTGCTGACGGCTACTGTGAAGCTGTTTATCAAGAGACCCACCGCCGGTCAGGATTTGGTACCAAAAGTACTCAAGTGGGCGACAGAGGAGGTGGACAATCCAGATCTACGAGACCGTGGCTACATTTACTGGAGACTTCTGTCAACTGATGTTGCTGCAGCTAAGGTACGATGATCTGCCACTTATTGTACGCTGGGGTAATGTCTAGTCTCTGATCGCCTTTCTATTTTTATTCCAATTTCATTTATTTAGGCGGTTGTACTTGCAGAAAAGCCTCATATTTCAACAGAGACCGACAATATGGATCCTGTCCTTCTGGAAGAACTTCTACTTCATGTAGCATCGCTTTCGGCCATTTATCACAAAGCTCCCACAACATTCATTCCACACTGCAAGCCTCGTTTCTTGATCCCCTCACCAACCTTACGGCGACAGTATTACGGACGTTCACAGCTTATTCATCAAGACTCTTATGTTTCAATTCAGTCAAGTCAGAGCCAGAGCAATAAGAATGATGGAAGTTCAAAGGGTGCGGACGAGCAAGAGGGTCATAACCCAACTACCGAACCTCACCATCAACGACTTAGTTACCATGAGCAGTCCTTCGACCAAGTTGCCGAGGCATCGATTGGTAACCAAAAATACTACGATCTCAAGATTGCAGCAGAAAATCCCTACAGGACAGACACACCGTCAGCTGCTTCTGCTTCTAATGGAAACAATGGGGCGGTTGGAGACTTGATGTCGTTTGACCTTTGACCCTACTCAGCAGATTTTACATAAAGTATAGTGTTGCAAATGCCGTTGGTCTCACGATACCTTTTGCGCAAATGCTCACGCAAAAAAAAAAAAAAAAAAAAATATTGCAAGCTTGGCTTGTACTTCGCAAAGGTGGTGTGAGTGTCGTTTCAATAATATTATCCTAATGATCGCTTTTTTGCTTCTATTTGTTCGCAAGTCTTGAAAGGGAATGCTGGCAACGATTTAGTGAACATTGGTGCTTTGATAACTGAATGGCACATCTTGGATTCGAGAGAAGGTTTATCCCTTAAACCGTAAGGTTTAATAGGCAAATTTGCCAGTCAAAAAAATGGGAGTGAAAGAGTGAAAGAGAGGGTTAGCATCCACTACTGGTTATGTTTGAGTTGGCCTGGCTTGCATCTCCGTGAATTGCCCATGAATTGCTTACCAATACGGGATAATTATTGTCGAGCTCCACGCTCGACTTGGGGAGCAGAGCGCTCCTAGTTGGTTATCCGGCGCAAGAACCATGGCCATTCCATCTTGGACAACCAGTGGTGTACCGCCATTGCCATGTTGTGAGCCCCATTGATATCACGATCACGGCCTGCATCATGCTGGACCCCCTCCTCCTGCCTTGCATACAAGATTTCTTTTCATCTCCTCTGTTTTCAAACCACAGAGGCAGCATTGTCGCGATGTCTTGAACTCGTCAACCAGGCAGACTATGATTCCCATCCCTTGTGCCTGTCATCCACAAATAAAACGATTAAATCGTTAGCTACTCTCCTCACTTTGGTCTACACAATTGCTCATATTAATGTTCATTACCATCTGGCACAGCCTCTCCAACACAACGTATGTCCCACTCGTTCCACCGTTCAATGGTTTGAATACTCCATCCCCAATCGCGAGGATAACCTGTCGCTTCGATGGTAAACTGGGCTTAGGCAGAGGCTCTTTCATATCTTCTGCAGGTTCGAGATTGGCAATGCTGACTGCTGTCCGCAAAATATGCGAGAGTCGCTGGTCGATCTCTGCAGCATGTTCTTGTTGTTTTCGAAACTTGAGCGTCTTGTACGCCATCGATCCATAGAAAGATCCAAGCGATCTGTCCGCATTGAGCTTCGACAGGACATGGTCTTCCGTGCTCTTGGAGAGCTGTTTCAGTCGAGTCTCCTCAATCATCAACCGTTACTGGGACTATCGTTTGCTCTACTGGATTGATCCCGTCTGTCTCCTTGGCGAGTTGCATTAGGTGTCTCATCCCCTGTGTGTGCCAGTTGTATGTCCCTCTGGAAAGGTGGTGGTTGGAAGCTTGGTTGGGCCGTGCACTGTCAACGATCACTGCTGTGACAAGCTCCGCTATCCCTGGGTCAACCCCAATCACCACGTAGCTATCGCCAACAAGCTGTAAAACAGTCTCTTTGTTCGCAAAGAGCTCTGTCACATACCGGATAGTGGTTCGGCCTACGTTCAGAGGATGAGCACTTGCGTTGGCTGCCTCGGCTTTGATCTTGGGCCTTTGAAACTTTTCAGTCTTTGGATCTAGAGGACGGTACGCAAGCAGCCGCAACTGATATCCGTCCGTTACCATCGTCCCTCGCAAGCAGTATTTCTGCTGTGGAGAAATCGCTGCTGGCATGCTTTTTTTTTTCTCGATCTGGCAACTTTTGGTTTTCTTCAGAATTGCAATCCTCTCCTTTGTCATCTCGACAAATTGAGTCTTTAGTTGACCATATCGTCTCTTGGCTTCTTCTCTCGTCGCCCTGAGCTACTGCCGTCGAGCTTTCTGCTCTTTTTTTCGCCCTGGCAATCTCTGGGCTGCCTCCTCGAGCTCCTCTTCCGCCATTGCAAAAAGAGTCGAAAAGACTTGGAACTTGAGACGATGAGGGCCTCCCCAACACAGGTAGTCTTGTCGTAATTGCTTCTTTTTGTCTCCCACCGACAAAGAGCCTGTAGTAGATCTCGCCTGGATGATTGGATGCCTTCGAAGATCCCTCTCTCTGGGAGCTGACTCCCTAACAGGTCCTTGATTATTCCTTGTTCCACTTTTTGTGCTCCAAATCTTGTCGAAAAATAGCGCGGACAAAATACTGTTCAGAAATGGTGAGAAATGACGTTGACTCTTTTGCAGTAGGAGCTAGTTCTAGTCGGTCCTTGATGGGCAGCTGGAAGTTGAGGACTGTGAAGACCTCGGCCTGGCTAAACGCTTCTGATATTCCTTTTTCCTCTACTGCTGCCAGCATGGCTGCTCCCTCTGTTGATTGTGCCCATCCTGGGTTCAGCCGACACACCTAGAATATTAGGTTGAGTTAACAACTTTTTTTTTTTTTAAAAAAAAAAAAGAGCATGAACCACTTACTCGTTTGATCAACTCGGGAACAAACTCGACAAACGTTTTGCACAACATACTGTACAGATTCCGGCCAGAACTCTCAAAAAAACACTGTGGTACTTGTCCTTGTAGGTGCGACTGGAGCCGATCTCGTTGTTGTTTGAAATTGGGGCCTGCACTCTTTGCAAAGTCGTCTACTACCTCCCTGGCTAGACTCATGCCAACAGTCCCTCGCTTTGTTCTGTTTTCATAGTATAGCAGCATTAAGAGCTGGCGGCAAAAATCCTCCGTATCTAGGATCTGTAACTTTTTTCTGCCATCCTCTTGACTCCCATTCACAGAGTACATGGCTGCAACAGTCTTGGCAACAAACCACCGTACGATGTACAGTCCAATTTTTGTCGCCTCCGAGTGGCATTTGGCGAGTGCTAGCCCGTGTCGGCAATATACTTGGCAGCTCCACTGCGCTCCTCTTTGGTTTTTGAAGGCAACCTCTCCTCCAAAACTGACGCTACTCGCCACAGAATCGGCTCGCGCTTCTGGGTAATACAGTCAGAAGTTGAGTCCAATGCTTGGTCAATTAGATTGCCAGGCGATACTCTGTTGGATGATCCTGTTCCCATTACGCTTCCTGTTCCTAGAGCCGTTTGAACTGCAAGCCTTTGATGCCTTTGCTCTCGCCAGCTTTTTTTTTGCATTGTCGTTTCGGTGGAGGATCTGGCGGTGCGTTTGCCTTTTTGCTTCACTTGCTGATGCTCCTCTCTTGATACCTTGCCACATTTGGATCAATCGAAAAAAAATGTCAGTTCTCGTATCCTTTTTATTTTTTAATTACATCAATCCAACCTGCAAAGTCGCATACACCTTGCCTTTTGAGAATCTGCTTGTCAGAGTCGAGTCGTTCGCCCACAGGGCACTCTTGTTGTTGTATTTTCAACCCCTTGACCTTGTCTTTTGTGTGTTCGATGTTCCCTTGAGCCGTCTCGCCAGCAACACTTGGGTCGGAGACCTCCTCATCCTCTTCCTCATCGTGAGATCTTGGAAAATTTTCGATTAACCCCATGCCTCGAGGTTGGACAAGCTTAAAACTCGGCTTTGTTTGTCCCTTGACCGGTCGTTTCGTAGATCTAGGTCCACGTCATGTCGGCCCAGCGTCTTCATTTCGCTGTTCATCAGCAAGCAAAAATGAAAAGGGCGCTCTAGGCAATGGTTCTAAACCTAGATGACATTTTTTTTAAAAAAAAAAAAAAATAGTGGACAAGTACCATTAGATATGAATCCCTGCAGCGTCGTAGGACTAAGGAGTCAAGTATTGAAAAAAAAATATACTCAGTCTTACTTACTTCGTGCTTTAGACTTTTCTTGCCTGATCTGAAAGTTGAGTCTGGAAAGCTCCTCGGGGAATCTCTTTGCGGCAGCCAAGACTAGGTCCAACAGGCTACTCGTCTCGGAAGGCGTGGCTGGGAGCTTGAGAGGCGTCTCTTCCGCGTCGAGAAAGATCTTGGCCGCGGCATCAAATTTATGTGGATCTGCATCGTGGCTAGCCGTGTATCCCGCCAGCAGCGCACTTGCAGTCCTTTGGTCTGCTGGTGAGCGGTTCCACAGCTTCACAAGAATATTCTGGTTCTTGGTGATACCAAATCCTTTGAGGTTGTCGCAATAATCATTACCTGAAGTAATGGCAATCGTCTGCCACACCCCAAAGTCAGGAACCCCTAGTTTCTCTAGGGCTTGGTCGTCGATTGTATAAAGATAGAATGTGGACCTGTTGCTGTAGTCTTGCCTGAGTACATGGACGTTAGGGATGAACAGCATGTCACTATCAGTGGTCGCGACATAGATCCGTTGGCTGCTCTCCATTGCTTCATGTCTAATACAGTTGTCGGCCTCGCCAGAGCAGACGTGAGCATGACGACCAAGAGCAACAAGGTCTTTGGCCAGCCTGTGTCGCGTGTCCATGCTGATCTCCATTGCACCTCTCCAGGACACCATCATTTTCTTGAACGCCCGGAGTAGCCGTCGGCGCAAGTTGCGCGCCGAGCGAAGGCCGCCTTCGGGGGGTACTCTTGTCCAGGCTGGATTGCCGCATTGAATGCGGACAGTGAGCTGGAGCACTGGCGACGGCTATCCTCCTCTCTTGGAGCGATATTTCCGGGCGACGGCCTTTTCGCTGGTGGGGAATCCGTCGATGTGTATTATCGCATCCCTTGAGAAAACGAGATCCAGCTTCTTATTGAGCGCCTTGGCGACCCAACCTGGTTCTTTGTCTGGCTTCTTGCCTCTTGAAGGCGAGCGCGGTGTGTGGAACCAAAATAGGATGGCAAGGATGTAGTGAAAAAACAAGGAGAAGAGGTCGATATGAACAGATGGGAACTCTTTCGGATCTACAGAAGATCGTGGGATGCCTGCGTCCGTAACTTTTTTCCAGGCCTGTTTAACTCCCATGGTCAGAAGTGAATAAAAGTGAACTTTCGAAGGTGTGAGGAAACGTGCCAGAGAAGTGGATAGAAAGTCGAAAAAAAAAAAGATAAAAAAAAGGACATCGGGAGCTCGAGGTATCAAAGCCAAATTCCGCCCCATCCACTCTCTTGCACTCTCTTACGCATCAGTGTCTATCCCGTGCTTTAGCGATTCATCAGATACTTTCATCAAAAAAAGTCGTTTGTCCTCTCTCTTTATTAATGGTGACCGAGTGAATCTTCAGCCATAGCAAGCAAAGCGAGCGACGGCTGTTAGCACAATACAATTATTAATAAATTCCGCACGGACCACAGGTGTAATCTCAGATGAATGAGTAGACCCATTGGTTCCATGATGGTGCATTCTACCTAATGCCGGCTAGATTCTGATGGTAGATGTCAGCACGTAGTTTGATCTGCTAATTTCTGACCATAGAGAAGGGGGGGTTGCGGTTTAAAAGACTTTCGAGAAAAAGGCTGGAAACCTCCAAAGTATGGCTAACGAGAGAAGGTTTATAGAAAAGTATTATATATTACATCTTGGTGGCTACTGTTCAGTGCAAAATATGGAATTTCCATCCTCTCTCGAAGTTCTTGTTGTGATATTGTGGAAAAACACTTATGAAGGCTCTTTCCGTTGAGTGGGTTCCTCTAGCTCACTCCCTTACACCCCTTCCCTCTCATTTTGATTCTTTGATTGCTCGTTGCAATACAGAAATAAGTGATGAAGAGCAGGGAGAAGCAGCGGGGAAAGAAACAAATGAGAGGGAAGTGAAGGACGACATTTTTTCTCGGATGAAATGGACAGGAGAGATAAGCATCGATCATTGGGACACTAACACGTAGTCTATCAATCAGTCCTCAGGGTATAGAGATGGACAGCTTGGAATAGCTGAAATTACAAGGTCACAAAACACGCACACACGGGCCTGTGAGCAACTTATCACGCATGTTAATTGAGACTTGAAAAATCAGCATTCGCAAGTGCTGCAGAAAGAGAGGGTGGTTTGGTCGTCCTTGCAGCAGATGGACGTCAGTTTGTTAGAGCCAAGGCAGGGCAGAGTCGCTGGGTCAAGCAAGAGGCTCAGGCACCACAGGATTGACAATATTGATCGATCTGAGATGTCTTGTAGGTGGGTGATTTTCGCAGACTGGGGGTTACTCCATTGGAATGTATCTCAGTTTGTCTCAGGATGAATCTTATTGAACTGCCTGCAATGCTAACAGAGATAGCAGAAACGGCTGTAGGGTTGAGGGTAGTCAGACTTGCTAGCTGCATGGCGAGAGAAACATGGTGGGTACTGCCTTGTGTTGATGACAGCTGAGCTCCGGATGAGCAAGACATTCATCTTTTACTTCAGACGGACACAAGTTTCCCGACCCCGAAGGATTGTTAATAGCACGGCCAATATGACGAGGGAAAATGACATGGTGAAGTGTGTCAACCCAAACAGTAAATCCTTTTACGCTCGGTGTTCAGTCAAGGGTCAGAACAGTATGTGCTGCCATGGCGATAGCAAAATCTGGGGCGTCTCCATTGCCTGTCAATCAACTCCTGAAAACGTTCTCAAGGACTTCACTAGCGACGTTGTTTCCCATCAACAAAGCCTGTCAGATACAGGAGCTAAATTACTCTCAAAATCTACGAGGATGTGATTGAAGCCCCAAGCGCGTTGGGACAGCGGTGGGAGTACAACTGTTCAAATGTTCCCAAGCTGCATCGCTACTTTGTGTTGCATGACTTCTCACTTTTAAGCATTTTTTTTTCTTTTTTAATGTGGTACAAGAGTAAAAATCGCCTGTGCTAAACTACATCCTCATCATCGACTCAGAGGCTTTGATTACGAGCTAGGCGACACCTTGCCTACAATCTTCCAGCTGTCGCTCGGGTCGGTGATGTATCTCTGGAACACGATATACTCAAGAACAGGTACAGTCTTCTTCAAGTCTCCAGCGATAGGTCTGTTCTTTTTGTCAAAGACTCCCATACTCTATGGCGCGGTTTGCAAAAGAAAAGTAGAGAGATGGGTGTGAGCTACGAAGTTCTGCGATTAATGAACTATTCCGATAAAGATATGGTCGCGTACCTGTGTGCTGTGCATGCGAATTGTGATCTGAATTAGGACATGACCGCCAATCTGTCCTTGACGAATAGACACGATCTGTGGCTTCTCAACTGCTCCATGGTATCTCCATTCAAATCGTCCGGATCGGTCTTTCATCTGACTCTTCAATTTGGCAAACATTGATGAAGTGCAAATCTCTTCCAAGAACTTGCGATCTCCTTTGGCGAAAGCTTCGTTCATCGCGATATAGGCGTCCTCTGACTCTCCCACAAATCTTGCGGCAATACCAAAGTCCTTAAGCTTCCAGCACATGCCCAACGTACTATAATGGTCGTTAGAGAAAAGGAACAAGGCCTCGCTTTGTGACAAAGTCTATCCAGTCGTGTAAAAATGCCTCGGGATAGTTACCTTGCTGCAGTCATTCCTGTGCTTCGCATACGAAGCTTGGCATATTTGATCCACGCCTTGTAGTCGCCGAAAAGCGATGGTCGGTCTTTTTTCTCCGGAACAACATATGGGTCTAGACATCGAAGCAATGGGATTGTATCAGAACCTCACTAGTCGTCTAGTGCGAGTGAAGATAGAGTAATGCTGCTTACCCATAACGCCGATATCTCTCAAGGTGACCTGTTGCGACAACTGGTGTGGCACACTCGAGTAGAATGCTGGCTGAGGAATCATCCTGAAACGAGCCATGTTAGCGGAACCAGCCAAGGCAGCAACATCGGCTCTTGCCGCAGGGGCAAGGCTGCGGAGGTATTGTGTGGGTTGGGCAAAACTACCCAAGAGACGAGAGCTTGTTCGGAACATGGTGCAGGTGAATTTGTCGATCGTTCCGAGACGAATGAAGTAGCCGAGCATTGATGGAAGTCCCTCTTGAGGAATCTCGGACATAAGCCACGACCGTCCATGTTTTCCTTTTTTCTTTTTTTTTTTTTTTTTTTTTTTTTTTTTTTTGTTTTGTTTGTTGCCACTCTGAGCTAAACCCAGGCTTCTCTATTCCAACATGGCTGTCCCAAAGCGAGCTCGCACATCTAGCTCAGTTGTAAGTTCGTATTGCAACAGCCTAGCCAATGGTGAATCCTCCAGTTGGACTTACAGATTCCATTTTAACTTTAGACAAAAAATGGCAAGGAAGTTGTGGACCAGATTCGCTCATTAGAGAGCCAAATTGCAGAGAGCAAGACAAATCTAAACAACATCGCACCACTGCTTCAGTTCTGCCAGGTACTGCTACCGCTTATTCTTCCCGCCCATGCTAGAAAAGACATGAGCTTTGGAACTAACCCTACCTCCCTGTATCTAGCATGATAGCCCCAAAGTGACCCATGCGGCCATCCATGCGCTCTTCCGTGTATTCTCACCAATGGTTTCGGAGGGTGAGCTTAGGGTCTCAAAGAAAGCAACAGAAGGAGACTCCAAGGCTGCTGTGGCAATGTGGCTCCGGGAGAACTATAAGAAATTTACAAGGAGACTTTGTGAGCTCTTGGATAGCACTGAGCCAGGACTTCAGATTCCCGCTTTAAAGCTCCTATTGGATCTTGTCAAACTGGAATCAACAGACCTGAGCAGACTCTCAGGAGAACATCGATTCTCTAACGCACTCTACCTCAAAACAGTGGAGAGTTTGTTGGGTTGTTCAAATATGTCAGAGCCATTGATGCAGGAGTTCTCGCAGAAGTACATCGGTTTCTATGATGACCTTCGATTCTACTTCCTAAAGAATGCTGCGTTTGTCATCAACACAGCACTTGGACAACATCCAGTCAAGGTTCGGATCCCCCTTGAGATTTTCCAGGTTCTTCGTGAATACAATAGAAGAGGTACTGAAACTGACTTGGTCTTTTACTCATTACTTTTAGAATCAGAAGGCTATCAACAAAGTACCACAGGAAAAGCTTGTTCTCTTGCTAGAAAACTCGTTTGGATTTTTAGAGACACTCAGCACAATGCCAACAGATGCAAAGGAGCTAGACGAATTCTGGGCCGGTAGCCCTGATGTTGGTGAGTACCCCCTTCCCCTAGACCTCAATCTATTATGTCAACCAAAGCAGAAGCTGACTAGTATTCTCATATCCTCGTAGGCGGTAAGAAGAAAGCCAACAGCGGAGAGATCCCACAATTCTCGGATTCCGAGGACGACAGTATGGATGAGGATCCTCAGGGCGCTGCTTCTCAGAAATCTAGAGGAAAGAACCCTCTCCTTTCACTAAATAGTCACCGACGCGCATTCTCAGACTGCTGGATCGCCGTGCTCAAACTACCTTTTACGCCCATGATGTACAAGAAAACGCTTTTGATCATTCACAAGAGGATTATTCCACACCTTCCTCGGCCAGTGGTTTTGATGGACTTTTTGACGGACTCTTATAATTCTGGAGGCGCGGTCAGTTTGCTAGCGCTCAAGGGTTTGTTTGTTCTCATCACGGAGCATAACCTGTAAGTTGCCTTTGTGGGAACAATGAACAGTCTAGGACCCTGTAGAGCAATTCTAACGATCTTCTTGATTACATCACTAGTGACTATCCCGATTTTTACCAAAAGCTGTACCTACTTTTCGACCACAATTTAATGCATGCCAAATACAGAGCTCGCTTCTTTAGTCAAGTCGACATCTTTTTGTCCTCACCGTAAGTTTCTGGATAGATCTCTGTTATGAAGTATATACCATCTCTTGTACATCAAATACTAACTTTTCTTTCTTTTCTTTTCCTTTTTTTCCCCTCTTTACGCCTTGTAGACTCCTCCCAGCAACACTTGTGGCGGCATTCATCAAACGCATGGCACGTCTCAGTCTTTCAAGTCCTCCTGCATCGATTGTAGTCATTGTTCCATTCATCTACAATCTGCTAAAGCGGCATCCAACATGTATGCAGTTAATTCATGGAAGCGCAAACCAGGAGAACGACTGTTATGACCACTCAGAACCAGACCCCATGAAATGCAGCGCCTTTAACAGCTCTTTATGGGAGCTCCAGGTATGTGTAAACTTGCTTTATACATATTTTCTAGTATACATGAAACAAACCCTAAAGACCTCATATCTGATTGTTTTTTTTCTACTCCTAATAGACTCTCCAAAACCACTTTGCACCCAATGTTGCTACACTGGCCAAGATCTTCAATGAGCAGTTCACTAAGCCTTCATACAACCTTGAGGATTTCCTTGATCATACCTATGCGACTATGTTCCAGAATGAACTCACAAAGAAACGAAGAGGAGACGCAGCCCTCGCTGTTGAAGCACCAACGGGTTGGTGAGATTGAGTGGGCCATAGAATTTGTAAAACAAAATAAAGTCAGTTGCGAGTTTCGCCTTTAATTGTGTCTCGTCAGCTCGTAGTCCTCAGGGAGAGCCTTCATTGCATCCAGCTCAGAAGATTGGAGCTGATATTAAGTCGCATAGGTTTGCTGAGTGGCCCTCCACTCCTTCCTTTAAAGGGTCCTACTTTGTTGCAGTAGTGGTCAAGTCTGCAGGAGAGAGGAGTCAAATCGCTGTATGATGTAGCACTTTGTTTCCACTAAACACGAAGTTCAATTGTCACAGATTTTGTGTCCTACAAGTTCCACTCTGGGACTGTATCTCCCGAAATCTCAAAACCCTGCGGGGAGTAAATGTATCTATCGATTGAGATCAAAAGAAGTTGTTGGCTTGATGCCGGTAGCCCACTGCATGCCAGTCAATCGATCGGAGTTTTTTATTTCCGAGAGAAAGAAGGAAAAAGTTGCTTAGGCGAAGCAAAAAGTGCTTTGCTCAACATATTCTCGCGTTTTCCTCCAGTTTCTCAACAAGTTCAACGAGACATATCTACTCATTACTATCTAATTGTTCATTGCTTTACCAGAGCTTCTTTGCTTTTCTATACATGAGTGTAAACGCTCAGAATTTTCAGCATCTCAGTGCTTTTGGGGCGAGAGGTCAATAGCAATCTGTCAACACGGTTCCACAGAAGAGATTTCAAACAATCTGAGAGAGAGGTGCATACGACAGTTAATTTCAGACCAAAGCAGCTCATGGTGACACAGTGCTATTTTGACCTTACTCAATTAGTAGATGACTTGGATGCTATGGCCTTGGAAGCCATCCTCTCCAACTTGACTAAACCGGCTAAAGTTAAGCTAGTGTGGGAAAGAAATATTGAGCAGGTGTCCGACACTCTACTATTGCTGGCAGATATCTCAGATGGCTATGCAGCGATAGAGTAGCTCAAAGTCATAAGCAATCATTGAGCAGAGAGGCGCATTTTCAGTGGTAGCATAACGTTCTCTTTCATGCACGCATTTTACACCACCTTTGGATGCTCAGAGTCCTCAGTGTGGTCAAAATGGGTGGATATTGTTATGGTTCCTCGAGACTCAAGTATGCCTCTCATTTTTGTGGAATCATCCATCTTATCTATTTCTTTCTTCATCAGATCTACTCTCCTGGTGATGAAGTATTTTCTAGGCTTCATTGCAGAAACTAACTTAAGAACTTTCCCAGTCACTCTCATTAGTATCTCCATTCGGTGTGCTTTTCCATCTACTTCTCGCGCGAACCTTCAACTCATAATACCTGATCATTAGTCCTTCCAAATTCCGACCACGTTCTTGCAGTAGGGCTGGGATACTGCCTACCAAAAGGAGTTGGGCCAAAGCGATCCGGTTCATGGACTTGTGTGGTTTGCCATTGGTTGTTTTAAGGCCAGTGAAAGTTTAGACAATTTTCAGTTATCCTTCAGGCTCCTTGCTGCTTATTCTCCGACAATTGGGAGGACGAGACTCTCATGGAGCCTTTGCATTCACTCCTTGGTCTCATGATGTGACTCCAGACTCTCAAATATTAACTTTTTTCTTGGGTATGTATAGAATAGAGCAGATTAACCTGTCAACCTCAATCAGTTTTGTCCAAGATAATGAACTCGTCTTAAGAGAAAGATCTCTGCTGTGTCTTTCAAACAGCGCTGTGTAGCTGTGTAGCTATGTAGCAAAGAAAACAGCACCTATGACCATAACTGGCAAATGGATGGGTCAAATGTCGTACGAAAGTGTGGCGAATAGATGACTTGAGAGAAAGCAGCCACATCCTGTATAAAACTGGTTCTTTGCTGTGGTTTGCAGAATCTATTTCTTTTGCAACTTGAACAACAATTCATATTCTCCTTCGAAACTCGTCCTCAACTACCAAGTCTATATTCTCGACACAACTATTAATATAATGACCCAGAATCTCCTTGCACCAAGTGATTTACGTGAAGAAATCTTCGATCGTGTTCGAAGCACCTGGAGACATCCACCTGCTGTCTTCACACAGAATCTTCCTGACGATTTAGATTCAAGCGCTCCTTTCTTAATTTTCATCATGGTCTTTTTGAAAACGCATGGTCTAAAAAGCTTGGAAGGAGTCCCTGAGGCCACTAACAAGTTTATCCATCAGGCCCTAGTCTACGACTTCATTACTGTGATGAAGGTCGAAAGACCTGACATGTTGTTTGTCCTCTACCAAGAAGCACTCTCCTTATATTCCGCTTCCGCCTCAAAACATCCAGTACAAGCAGATGCACGAACCCAGTTTCACCATTATATCCCACGGTTTATTCTCAAGACATTTGCAGACAACTTCTCCCTTGATAACACCACCGCATTCGCTACAGATATTTCAAGTCATGGTCTCTCAGGATTCAGGCCAGGGAAGCTTGTCAAGTCCAAAGCTAAAAAGAAGGCTAAAAATCGACCCAGTCACCACATCAATATGTACCGGGTTCAGGATCACTCCGTAACACTTGCTGACGTTGCACGCTCGTATGGAGTGAATGACATGTACCGAGATGTCTCTGAGGACGACTGCATGAAGTTTGAGAAACTCCTTGCCAAACACGAGTGCACCTCGTCCACGTTTATCCGACAAGTCTGGGATGGGAGTGCGCTCTCATTGACCCAGGCTCAACTCTCTGATATAAAGAGGTTTCTGGTCATTATGTCGTACCGAAACGATTACCGCAGAAGTCAGTATTTCGACCAGAGATTTGACCCCATCACGGAGCTCTCCATCAGACAGCACATGGAACACAACAACATCTCAAGTATTCAAGCAGTCTGGTTCGAGAATCTCAAGTGGATCATTAATACCTCTCCCGAAGATGTTTTGAAGGAATTCAAGAAATCTATTGGGACTAGATTCAAGTCAAGGAATCCCATCGCGCTTTTAAGTCCATACCGAGGACCGATTCACTCGGTAGAGTTGGAGGATTTTGGGTGCATGATCGGACAAATGGTTGCCTGTATCTGGGAAGCCGAAGCAGGGTCAGAATATATTATATCAGACGGTTGCTTCGGCGCATTTGAAGGGTCATTTAAAGGGTTCTCTGGCATCAAGATTCACAGAATTTTTATAATTTCACCTCGATTTGCAATTGTCCTGGTCAACAGAATGTATTTGCAGAAGTTCATGCGGGGCTTTCGATATACTTCGATGTTTGGGGATGAACTTCATGTATTTCCGGAAACTGTATACAAGAAGGGACCTCTGCCCAAGAACTCCAGCCCGGAGACTAACTTCAATATGGAAGATGTATTCAAATACAAGAGGATTGTCATCCCCAAAGAAGAGGTATTCAAAGTTAATAGCATATTTTTGGATGCGGAACCCCAGCTTTTGACCTACAAGTCCAGTGCCTCGATGTACAAGACCTTGCGCTACTATGACAAAGTCAAGGAGAAGTTGTTTCATAATCATCACGATTACTCCATCCTGAGACGCAAATTGTTCTCTGACCTCAACAGGACTCACTCAGTAGAACAATAAACCAGTAGACCTTTCATCGTTCTTTTTGACCATTAAGATATTTACTGGCGATTGGTTTGCTGTTCGATACTTTGCTGTTCTCTGCTATACTAGCGTTTCTTCGACTTTTACCGCAAGAATGTAGACACTCGAAAAGCATGTGTAACTCTGTGCTATACAAGGACTTGTTGAGGGTGAGGGGCTGATAGCGATCTGTTACAGTTAAGCATAGCTCCATAGGTAGAATACCACATATCCTAATGATCATGCTTTCCAAAGTGTGACAAGAGCTATCAAGTCATTACTGCCAATAAATAACTTTCCAGTTGTATGAAATGTTTACCGGAAGATCCATCCAGCGACGTCAAACCTGCCTTGGTTTGGAACTATAAAAGACCCACGGCAATGAAAACAATATTCCCACCTGCCCTCTTCGTTCCAATATCACCTCCAACCACCTTGAGTAAAGCATTGGCAATGTTTGCGGACTCTGCTTACTTTGCCCGATTGCAATCTCAAGCATACTTGAAGCGAGAGCTTTCACCATTGTAAAATATATTGAAGGGGTGTTTCTGAGATTGTGGTTCGCTTCAGTAAATTATCCTGGTTGCTGGTACCAGTATTCTTGGTAGATTCATCCACTGACTTGCTTCGTTGAGCCTCCATCCACCTTTGTAGTTTGAAGACTGGCAGCATCACTACCTTGGTCTAGACCACATGGTTGTGGTATACCTCTTCACTGTCAGGATCGGCGTTGGGCAGTAGCAGGGACAATCTCATTAAACAAGCCTGGCCGAGGTCAAGAGATTGGATGCTTATTTGGTGTGGCAGGCATTTTAAGATCCTTTGAACATTATCTGGTATCTTGATGATAATGCGGATTTCCGACAGGGGGTAGTCTGCTTTGCCTAGGGTGTTTGTGAGACGAGGTGGAAACTTGGTCTCAGGGCCTCTTGGCGGTGGAGGTTGTCGGGTCGAAGTTTGAGCTGCGTAAAGAGTTGATATTGACCTAGAGATGCCTTTGCCGAAAATAGTCTTGGGGTAGCGATGACGCTATTCCTTATGCGTTGCCTCGATGACAACTCCTGTGGACCCAGGTCCGCCACAAATACCTTGATCTCACTATCAATTGTTGTAAGATCGGCTAATAGCAGGCTCTTGGCGGCAGGGTTGAAAAACTATGGGAGACCCGTCTCTTGAATCTTGTCTTTGAACCGCTCGTGGTGCAGGAAAAATATCATCAGGTTCGGAGAAAGTAGGATACACGACATGTACCACTGGAAACAGACCGAGCTTCAATGAGTTCTGTGCCAACCGTTTGAGCCACACAAAGTTCTCGATGGTGGACACATTGGGGTCAATCTCGAGGGAGGTGTTGCCTGGGATGGTGTCGAGCGCCTTCTGCTTTCGGGACAGTGTTGAAACACGCGGTATCAGTGAATGTGATATTGAACATTAAACACGCCCGCACTATGACCCTCAGTTTTTAAATGTATCCTGCTGGTAGGCATTTGGTATTCATAGCGGTAACAACGATTTAGCCCGATTTGATCTGGATGGCAACTGCGGGGAAATACTGGATAAAAAATACAGTTGACTAGGGGCACTTGGTTGCAACAATGAATCAAGTTCTGGAACTCGGTCAATAAAGTTGATGACAATTTTGACAACTTCTTTTCCATGATTTGGATGGGTGCCAGAAAAAGGAATGAGACAGAAGAATGAGATAATGGGATTTTTAAACTCTCGCTCTTTATTATCATTCACTCCTTGTCAGGATTGCTTGTCATTTTCTTTCTCTTCTTCGTTGTATCTTCCTGTCTTTTTGTCGTCCATGTCATTAAGCGCCGCGAGTGAAGTCGCAAACACAGAACATCCAATAAATGCGATCAAAGCACTAGAGCGTGTGGTCTGTCGCGAACAAGCTCTCCTAATATCAACCAATAATCTACTAGTAATTGACTCTGACAGCCTAGACAAGCTGAGTTGCATTCCAAATGCAGTCTATTGCTGTCGTTCACATTGTCTTGAACAGTGCTCAAGAGTAGTGAAACCAGGGATCACTTGGAGAAGAGCTGCTTGAATAGACAGTTCCTGAATATGCTGGTCATTGGGTGAAGGATCCGCCTCTTATTCTTTCTGGGTTTCGTTGACGACTCCTCAGGCTTGGGTAACTCTTTGGACTCTTTCCACTTCATTTGCACCATTGCCGGTAGAAAGTCCTGCTCGACGCGCTGTGAGCGATGGTGAAAAGAGTAGACCGGTCGCAGAAAAGAGGAGAGGGGGGATGGAAGCGGGTGCTGCGAAGAGTGCGGTATCGGTCGTGACTCTATGACTTTATGTCTGTAATTACCGCCAGCTACATCGACGACATCGCCAGTAGAAAAAAGGAACGACGAGCTGCTACTTGCAAGCATACCTGATCTATTACTTGGACCCCCAAAACTAGTTCTTCTGTAGCTCGATCCTTTCCCTGACGGGTCTAAACTTGTCATTGGATAGATGAGTAACCCCTGAAGTTATATGCTTTGAGACTGCCCAAAGAATCGTCGCCAATCCCTTCACGGTTGCGCCTTTGACCGCCGTCTTCATTCGTCCCCAAGCGCTTGATTTGTTGCATGTGGCGAAAAACGCAAACAGCAGAAGAAAAAGCCTCTGCACAGACCTGACGGGCCATGGAATACGCGTTCATCTTCAAGATACGCCTGTGCCTTTGCTGGCATATCTGCAATTCATCCAAAGAGGCGAGGTTAGCGGGATATCCTGATCATAAATTGCCTTTAGTTTTTGGCTGACACAGTACGCAGCACTGCAACCTGATCCGAGATAACTTGGCTGTTGTCAGACTTTTGTCGGCCACACACGACAGTCGAGTACGAGAGCAGGTTGCAGTCTCTTGCTACACACCATCATTAAGCTGTATCGCACTCAATAATGCTCCAACTGCACCTGCATGAAGTTGACAAATATTCCTTAGTTTCCTTTGTCCAAACAACTGCAGTTCTGGGACTCTGCTCCTCTCAAGTTGCCATCACTTGAGCGACTTGCTTGTCTTTTGGCAACTGGTGGTCAATTTCGCTGCTGGCGTTTTGAGCCGAACTGAGATAATGTTTGTGTTGCATTAATTCTTGGTCATGGGCAGCCTCCTTCTTCACTGCGCGTTCGCTATCAATTTAGATGACAATGTCATCTTTGTTTATCCAGGCGAGATTGCTGATTCTCTTGCTGTTCATGGACACTGGACAACCTCCAAATTCCTGGATTCCTTTTTTTTTTTTTTTTTTTTTTTTTTTTTTTTTTTTTGCAATAGTCCTCACGTGTGCCTCCTACACAGTCAGTAGGGTGACTGTGTATCCAAATAATAATCCAATTCGCGGCTTGTGTTTATTTCCCATAAAAAATAAATTGAGCTCGAGCTTCTGTCTTCATTCATTTGTTCGTCTCGACCTCCATTACAGCTGAACCCAACTAACCATGCCTCCAAAGACCAAAGGTACAGGGCCATCTCCTTCTCCATCAATTCTAAACCGCACGCCAATTGTGTGAATGTCCAGCGCCTACTTGCAGATTGGATTGCTTTGATCTGCAATTCTCTTAGTCAGGGCTGTCAGCCGATAGCTTTTTCTGGGCACAAGAGTAACTAACCAGTGGTCGTTGTATGGACTGTTACTCTTGTATCATTAGCACCTGCAGCGTCTCCAGAGCAAGCAAAGAGGAGAAAGGTTGCTGCTCCTGATACCAAGGAGACTGGGACTTCAAAGAAGGCGTCGCCCAAGTCGGCACCTGCTAAAGCGGCCGTTTCCTCTCGGCCGGCTCCCAAGGCGGCTGTTTCCACCAGATCCACCAGATCCACTAGATCCACCTCTGGCAATGGAAACAATAAGAAGAGATCGAGCGACGACGATGACAGTGAGGATGAGGAAGAATTTAAAGTAGATGACGAGGACGAGGATGGGGAAGATCAGGAGGAAGACTCACCCCTGATGGACGACTCGGCGCTCTTGAAGGGAATTGACTCTAGTGCAGAGGAGGATAGCTCCAGTGATGAGGACGATGAAGACAGAGCCGCTATGAAGGAGGACACATTTGCCAGCTTGAAGGATGAAATTTCATTGGACCCCAAGGCTGCAGCCTCTGTCAGGAAAAAGCTTGACGCTCTCAAGCCAAAAGTAAGGATTACGCTCCCAGGGTGGTTTTTCTTCTTCTTTTCTTACTATCGAGATCCCCTCCTTTCTCTTCCAGTGGTTATCCTCTACCTCCCTCTTCACATCTACACGCATGGGCACTCACAAACGATTTTGCAAAAAAAAATGTTCGGTTCCCATTGATAGGACGAGGAAACTACTGGAGTTGTGTATTTGGGCCGAATTCCTCACGGCTTTTATGAGGAGCAGATGAAGGCATATTTCTCTCAGTTCGGAACAGTGTCACGCCTTCGTCTCTCTCGAAACAAGAAGACAGGAAGATCAAAGCACTATGCCTTTATCGAGTTTGAATCTCAGGATGTTGCCGAAATTGTTGCCGAGACCATGAACAACTACCTTCTCTTTGGTCATCAATTGAAGTGCAAAACCCTTCAGCCTTCACAAGTGCATCCAGCCCTCTTCTTGGGCGCCAACAGGAAATTCAAGGCAATCCCTTGGATGAAGATCGCAAGGGAGAAGCACAATGCCGAAAAGTCACCTGAGAAGATGGAGCAGCTAAAGAAGAAGCTTCTGAAGAAGGAGGCTGCCAAGAGAGCCAAGCTGGCAGATCTTGGTATCAGTTACGACTTCCCTGGCTATAAGGCTGCTGAGCCAGAGAAGCCAAAGCATAGCAGATTTGACTAAGTCTCGTCATCAATAATATATCGCATCTTTTTTTCTTGTAACATTTTTATGACTCTTCCTCCGCTTGCCGAAGGTGAGCTAGTCTTTTGGCATTTCTGGTCAAGACCATTCTTCTGAAGGCCTCTTTTTCGACATCGGCCATTGTGGCCCAATTGTTGACTCTAGACAGGGTTCCATCGGCATTGACGACTATTGTCATGAGGATCCATCAAAGGATGTTAGCAGTGATTAAAAAAAAAAAAAAAAAAAGAAAAAGAATAAGAGCAAGAGCAAAGAAAGAGAAAGCAAGAGGGAGAGAGGGAGAGAAAGACGCCGACATTCTACTACAAGACATTGCTAGCGACGTACCAACAGGACCTAAGGCATCTAATTTCAAGTCATCGCCATTGACTTCCAGCTGATTTGTGCCGCTTGGATTGCTGTCTGGGGCTGGAAGGGCAAGACGGGCAGTGGTGGCCTTGAGATCTTCTGTAGGTTGGTTGGGATCAACACTGTGCTGAGGATTCTGTGGAGAAGACATGGTCAATGAGGTATAAAAGAATCGCTGTCTACGCAGTGTGGTGCAGATTCCTAGACGGAGTGAGGAGAGGGTTGCTGGAGTAAGAGGCATAGAGATCGGGTCGACTTTGTGAAGGGAGAGAGGATCAAGGCAGAAAAAATAAAAAAAAGCAAGAGCCAGTGTTTGGCGGGGTACAAATTTTTCTACAAACCTAGACGGATCGAGAAGTTTCGGTCGAGCTACTACTACAGTCTTGGTGGAGTAGTATTTTTCGTGAAGGAGCTCTTGGTCAATCTCCATGCCAGGCTCGGCTTGCAAAGATGGCCCTCTGTCGTAGACCTCGGAGGTCGAGCACCACCATAGGATGGTGTTGGACAACGAACCGACTACTGTAGTTCGCTGGACATCCCAAACTCGCGATGTCTAGATCACTGGTAGGAACCAAGTACTTCCCGAGGCCAGTACCAAACACTTTCCGAGAAAAGGTCTCGTCTCTGATAGCTTAGTGAATGAACTATGAGTTTGGGTCATGGTTTTCTATTCCGATGACTACCATACTTAGCCTTGCTCACATTCGTTACCGTCCGAGTGGTCTCGTAACCTGGGCTTAACACGTCGCCTGCGCTGACAGCCTGGACACCATCGATTACTTTTTTTCTGCCTGTTCCCCAGGATCGTCTTGAACATTGCGGTCGTCTCCATATTCCTGCTAGACAAGCTAGACAAAGATCTAGGAGTACACATGTCATAGAGCGCAATGGTATTGTGATCTTGCTGGAAGGTTAGAAGAAGATTGGAAGAAGTAGAGTAGTCTGACTAGCTGGGGCTGTCGCTCGGTCTAGTGCTAGAGAGAACCAAAACACACCATACCACTCCGAGGAATAAAAGCTATTTCTTTCTTTCTTTCTTTTTATTTACCTGTCGCTCAAACGTCGTAGAGTCAAGCAGGTAGGTAGTGCATGGCGCATCCATGTCGCGTCAACATCCATGCAACACACGAGACACACGATCACCCTTTACTACGTAGCTAGAGTAAAGAAAGAAAAAAGAAAGATGTTGTTCTTTCGAACAAATCTATAGAACAATAAACTATATCTTGGGCGGATCGTAGTTGCAAAGCTACCCGGCTCAGGGATAAAGTTGAAAAAAAGAGGCACAGCAAGTTTAATATAAAAAATGAAAGTGCTTTCAGCACAGACCCAGGAACAACGGGCTTAATCTCAGAAACCTGTGGCAGCAAGGTTACTCGACTGCTTACAATACCCTGCTCAGTTAAAGTCAACTGCAATGGATTTATCTTTCCAATATTCGTATTCGACTATATATCAGGAAAGCTAGTAAACATGGCGTTCTAGCACGGACCCTGACTTAAAGGCGTTTAGTCATAATCCAATGGATGATGGCTTCGGGTCATTGCCTGTCTAGGAAGACCCAAATATCAATTAATCGAATGAAATGTTCCTCTCGTACTAACAAAGAATGGCATGGAGCCATAAAAGTTTCTGAAATGGACTGAACAGTAATATGCTAGATTAATTGTCATGAATCATGACAGAAAGACAAATTGAACCCAAGATAAAGTACGGCGTATTGTAGTGCGTAACGATCAGTTTGACAGACTCTGCGGAGCCCTAGTCAGTGTTTGTCGCTCTCCTGGTAGTCCTCCTCCTCCCATGACACTCCAACAGATTCCTTAGATAGCCCTTTCGTTTTCCCTTAGCAATGTTGAACATTACTTTGTTATCTGGGTCAGCGTGTTGCTGTAGATAGTGCTCTCCAATTGCAAAAGCATAGCGCTAAAGTGCTGCAACCGACGCATTGGCGGCGCTTCCTTTGGCACCAATGATATCAGCGTCATCGCCGTCGTCACCGTTGCATTCGCGCGCATTGTTTGGCTCAAGCTCGCACTTAATTATCTCGCTTCCGCAATCTCGCTTCCGCAATTGCCTCTGACCTCAGCCCTACCTTCCTTGCTTCAGTTTCCTATTCTTCCCTTGGCCGATGCTCGTGATTTCGATTTAAAAGTAATACAAATGCGGACGATGCTTATTGTGAAGCACGAGGCGACAATAAGAGCTGGACTCAGAATGGTGGGCTTCGCTAGATATCAAATACAAACACCATCCGCAACACCTTCCCCAGGGACAGCATTCTCCACCATGAGACAGGTAAAGTATTGCAAAACTTTGCCTTTGAGGACATTGTTGTCCGGATAACTAACATCTGTACACCGGTTCTAGGTATATTGGGGTTCTTTAGAGCCTAGTCAGAAGGAGACGAAATAGACAACAATGAGAGAGGTGCATTTCCAACAGGCAAACAGGATGAAGGAGCGCAGTGGAAAAGAAGATGAAGAGCGCAGGGGTAGTAGAGTTGGAGAGGCGCAGAGAGGATGGAGGCATGCGATGAGCCGGAGAGGCGCAATGAGGATGGGGCGCAATGGGGATGGAGAGGACAAAAAAAAAACCTATCTATTCCCCTTACTCATCTTGCCTTACTTTGAAATTATTGGAAAGGTGGAAGAGTCATGCCAAGACGCATCAATTGCACTGAGTGTAGTTGTGTGCCCCTCCCTCCACCTCGTGCCACAGGCAACAAATAGTTCCTAGGCTTAGTTGTAAGTCCACCAAGTACCGATCATTCGGGTCAATCTCGAATTACGTTTCTCCGCTCTTTGCGGGAAAATTGGATAAACGCCAACTCTTTTCGCTTTAACTCAAGCTGGCGAGAATTCTACGCCTCCTTCCCGACGCAGAACCGTTTGACCACAGAAAGTGCACCTTTACTTGCTCTTTGACATTTCTAGAAGTACAGCTCCAACTCTGCTGAGTCGAGCTCGCGTTCGTGCCTCCTGGGACTTCTCTTACTTACAGCTGCGCTAGCCTGACAAGGAGGACAGGAGCAACTTAGTAGTTAATCTGCACAGGAGGGGGGAGGGGATACAGATCTCACGAATGCAGACAGTCTGAATCCAGGACAACTATTGTCATCGTTATTGCGAGACACTATGCGACAAGGGCGACGAGAGAACTGCTGCCACTTGTGAGTTCTCTATTGCTGAAGATGGTGATATTTTGGTTTTAAAAGCATTACTATAGAATGGATGGTGTGCAAGTGTCAAGTGAGTTGCGATTGAAAGTAAATTGAATGCATGCTATAAATGCTTGCAGGTCTGTTGCCAGCTGAATTACGGTCAGTGAAAGTTCACGTATTACCTCGAGACATCATGCAGGAAGGGGATGTGAGGGAGGTCCAGGAACAACAGGTACGAACGAGGGCAAGTGTGTAGCACAGTCCTCTGGTGCAACATGTCGAAAATCCCAAGGCAGCGATAGCTGCACAACACTTCGGCAAAGGAACCGGAGCGACCATGGCAATGCTTCGAATACCACTAGAAAGAAGGCATCATTTGCGAGATCCGCAGGGCCCACGAGTGTAGTAAGAAATGCAGTTAGCGTTGATAATATTTATCACTCAAAGTAACTAGTAATTTTTTTCTAGGTTCTATTCCATGTCAAGCAAGACGAAATTGGCTTTCTCAAAACGACATTAGGCTGGTATCTGAATACACGGTAGAAGTCCCCGGATCTATAGGAGATATTCCCTCTAAGACTCACGCGTATCCTAGGATAAAAATATGTAGTCAGGATCTCACACCGAGCAAGCCAAACCAAAGCCAGGCAAAAGCCAGGCTTACATGATCCAAAAGATGTACCAAGCCTCGTCTGTATTACTAATTGTTTTACATGGGATGTATTCGAATGCAATTTTGCATTGTGGCGATAAGCAAAAATGTTTGTCAGTCATTTCAGAGGACCTTTGTGGGTAGCTTCACAAGGAGCACTTCTATTTTTATTCATGAGACTGCTAACCAACGCCATGTCCAACGGTACCTCGAATCCGAGTACCGGGTAAAGCCCAAATAAAGCAGCTCCCTGTCTCTTTGGCCTACCGTTACACAAACAGCAGTCATCAACTGTAGACTTACCAATTGGCGGTGCGAAAGAAGCCCTATCCAATTGTCTATTATCAATCTAAACGTACATGCACCTTTTCAACGTCCGGAATTCCCTTGAGGGTGAGGCAGATGGACGAATATTGGTCTATGTTTGGTACTTTTAGATCTCATTTTGGTACTTTTGGTCCTTTATTTGGTGCACCCAGTTCTCTTTTTGGTACTCCCTCTCCCTACTCCCATTTTTCACAATTGGCTGTCTGGGTGGGTATGTTTGCTATTGACTAACACCAGAGATAAGCTGAGAAAACAATGTCGTCCTTGGGAAAATCCTACGCCTCATTTACTCGACATTTTCTCTCAAAGATAGCCGCTTTTCCACGGCTTATCTTTGGCTTATGTCGGTAGCAGACTTAGTATACTCAGACGACCAATTACGAGAAAGGGAATGTGAAAGAAAGTACCGAGGGCGGATGCGGGGGACTCCAAGAGTAGAAGCGGGGTCTTCGAGAGAAGCGGGGGCACCAAGAGGGGAAGAGGGGGCACCAAGAGGAGAAGCAGGAGGAACCAAAAAGAGAGTCAGGAGAGCCAAATATAGTGGATATCTGCTCCTCCTTCAAGAGAAACAAACAACTACCCTCCTCACTTTTACCATTCTCCTAGTTCCCGATATCCTCTAGCACAGAACGCCCAGTGATGTGTGTCTATTGACTTTTAATCTGCAATAGAGCTGCTGCCTTGTATCTGTATTACTCTATATCCTATAGAATAGGTCTGCCGGTCTGTCCTTGGCATTCCTTGCTATAGTTTCTTCCTAGTTTTTCACTCATTCTTGATTCCTATGCTCCTGGTTCAAAAAACACATAGTCCAGGATACATAGCATGTTGATGACATTGCAATATACTATTTTTTTTCTTTCGCAGTATGAGGAATATCTCCAATAGCACAATGATGAAAGCCCCGAACATGCGACCTTGAAAACCCATGAACCTCTCGTAGTCAAGAATCCTGAAAAGAAAAATATAAAAGAGAAAAAGAGGTTGATGTTGCAAAAGTCGAAAACACACTTCATTCCACAGCTTCTCTGATCTGCCAGCCTCTGCCAGCTCTTCCTACACCAATCTCTCTTTTAAAAGTGTACGGTATTAACTTTTACTATTTCTCTCGCTGCCCACTTCTTTCTCGTCTATTTGATTCATATTCAGTCATTCCTCCTTCTATGAACACTCTGTCTTCGTTTTCTACCGACCATCAATGGCAGATCTTTCTAACGTTCGTTTCTTCTTTATTCTCTCAAACTACGCTTTTGCTTTTTCCTTGAATTAGTGTGATTCGCAATCAACGCAAGAACTCGACCATGAAAGCCTCTCTCTTTGCCATCGCGTTGGTGCTCTTCTGGAACTGCACCCTTGTGACCGCGTTTATCGACCCGATCAGCTTATCTGCCGCTGGCGCCGCTGTCTTGGCCTATCTTGGAGCAGGCTCGGCCGTTATGGGAACTCTTGCAGCTCTGTTCGGTACAGGTGCTGTTGCCACCGTCCAAGTGATCAACTCGAAGCTTAACGAGTTGGAGTTGCCCGAACTCAACGAAAATGGTGACATGCTTCTGCTCTGCTACAAGAAGGGTTACTCGCAACACAGAACCACCCAGCTTAAGAGAGAGTTCTGCAACTACTTTGTCAAGGGCCATGACGGTGATTGCAACATCACCTACGAGAAGTACAGGGAGAATGGCGTCAACTTGTTCACTGCTTGTTTCCACGCATACGTTAACAAGGATTCGGTTTTGCAGCAGCACTATGACTTCAGCCACTACTTGAACTGCCGTGTGTACAACAAGCTCGAGGAAAAGAGTGTTTACCAGGATACCTATTACAAGAATAACGCTTTGTGCAAGAGACAAGTTATGGAGGGCAAGTAAATATCGCACACTCTTAGATAAATCAACTCATAGCGTATTAAAATACACTGTCATGTCGCATGGCCGAGTTTGGTACCCTACGGACAGACCCAAATTGTGCATCCTCAGATATCATTTCTCGGTCTTGCGTCTATATTTGAAAACCCCCTTGCCATAGCATCCGCAGCATTTCATGCTCTTCTGTGATTCACATTTCATCTCAAAAAATTTCATCCGCACTAATTCCCATGGTCCGGACTCCGCCTTGAACCACTCCTACCTCTACTCTTTGTTGGTTTTTTTGCTTTTGTCTTGCTGTTTCCTTTGTCCTTTGACCCGATCGCTGTCCCGCTGGATTTCTTTCTTTATATTATCTCAAAGTCGACAGCAGCCATCTTCTATTGTCTATGACATCCCGAATGACGGCATTCTACTTTCTTTTACTTTAAGGATCCTTACATGAGGCTTGTTGTGGTCTACAGACAACTTGGTCTTTATTTGATGGCTCTCTCTCTCTCTCTCTCTCTCTCTCTCTCTCTCTCTCTCTCTCTCTCTCTCTCTCTCTCTCTCTCTCTCCTGACCATCCAGGGTTTCACAAGATATCAGCGAAAGGTTTGTGAGATTGCAATATCCTCAGCATTAGTTATATTCAAGTCACTCTAGTCCGTCGCAACTGGTTTATACTGGAGCCGACTGAGCAAGACGCTCGCTCAAGTTTGGATGCCTTTCGACTCCTGCCTTGGTTACTGCCCTCTAGAAGACATAAAGACAGTACACTATTAACAGGTACCTTATATACGTTTTTAGATATACGCGACCCTGAACAAATAAAATGATCCGCCTCATTCCATCCTATGAAATGCATTAGTTATGGGAGGCACCAGTTTTTCACTTCAATTGCCATAGTTCATCTCCTTTACTGGCTTAATTTCCATTCAGAGATTAAGCATATCATGTCATTTCCAAAGGACGGGTCTATCCCTGCAACCAAGATCTCTGAGCTCTATACAATCTTCTATTTTGTCCAACCGTTCCCCCCCCCCCCCTTTTGTCTCTCGCTGGAGGCCTCTATCAAAAATAACAGCATTCCTTCCTTTTTATGATGAGTCATCGAAAAAAACAATGCGCCCCGTGTCAGCCACCCCATTGTCTTTATTCTCTGCTTAGCTTCCCGCTCTCATTCTTCGTAGTCTCTAAAAGCTGAATAGCTTCGTCATCGTCACCATAAAACTCCACGTGAAGGGCTAGTCTTTGTTGATTTGATGATAGCTGCTGTGTCGTTGTGGTAGAGTTAGCATCATTTCCTTCATTCTCAATGTCTGGAGATGCCTGGTGACCGAGAACCAGGTTTGCAACCCGTCGTTTGCGAAAGAATGAAGACTTAGAGTCTGTCTTGTGGTTGGGATTAAAAAAAAGATCGTCCTCCTTTTGTGATGCTTGGACCTCTTGAATGATCTCGCTCATCGGCTCACGGATAGCGGAAGGCACGCCACGCGATAGAATGAAGGCCAGAACAACCATGAGCAAACTTGCGGCAAAAAAAAGACCGACAACGATATTGGGGACATTTCCAAGAAGCGATGAGGATGAAATAAACAAGGCACCATTATTGAAGAGGGTGCCGCGGAAAAGGAACTCTTTCAGATTACTCATGTCTCCCTCAGAGAACCCCCACTCCGCCCACAAACGGTCGTATGGGTCAACCGAGACAGGCACCAAATACGTCGCCTCAAAAAGTTCTTGTTTGTTAACTTGGAGAGGCTCATGGGTGCCGTTGCCTTCCTTAGCAGCTAGAAACTGAGGACTATTGAATTCGACCTTGTAATGCTCGATCTTGATATCCAGACTAAATGCCTCGACAAAATATGCATAGGCACCTCCATCCTTATATGAACTAAGCACTGTCACCACATCCCAATGGATGCTCCCATTGGCTGTCGCAGTATTATTTTCTATACTGTACGCCTGCTCAACTAAATTCGGGTAAAGGTTAACAAGCTTTTGACACATAGCCACTAGGTTTGAAGTGGTGAGTTGTTTGCAATCAGGGGCTCTCTTCTTCTCGGTTACAGGATCGATGGTTTGACTGATAGTCTGCATAACAAGCCGTCGAGAAATCAGATAAAGTCTGCCCTCGCTCAAGTCCTCTGTCAAGTTCGTTCCTGGTATCAAATATCCCAGGCTATGTCGGACACATCGGCTGTCGCGACGTTTGCGAAAAAGACAGCTCTCTATCGAACGGGGGCCGTTGGGTATATCGGTTGGAGTACCATCGTAGGAAGTTTCAAGCGCAATGCTCCTGAACATCTCCACTACAGCATAGTCGTCTCGTTCGTTAGGCTCCAGTCTGAAATATTCGAATTTCTCTCCTGCTCGAGTTGTACTATTCAGCTGTTTTTCAGGATCGAAAAATGATCTGAAACCTGCCATGAATGGACTGACAGATACTTCACGAAAAGAAATTTCTTTCTCACCAAACTCTGATGTACAGGAAGTAATCCCGGCTGTGTCTACATGACAGAGCGGTAAAGTCGGCGGAGTGTTTCCAGTATAGGAGTCAAATCTGCTTTCACTTGACATCACACCCATACTGAGCAAGATGTCATCTGGTGTTGTATGACCAGGCGATAGGCTGGTTGCCTTCAAGGCTGAGGTGAATGGAACGCTGAATGGTTGTCGGCTCGAATCGAGAAAGGTTGGTTCAACTGGATAGAATTGACTCAAGAGGGCAGGGAGAAAGTTAAGCACCATCGTGGCTAGTGCAAGGGCAACAAAGAACCGACCGAGGCGATGTTTGCGTCCGGAAGGAAACTTGGAGAAGAAGACATAGTTGATCTTGGCAATGACACCACCGTTGATTCGCTCGAGATAGGTGACATTGTATGTGCGCGACGCGATATGAGCAATAAGCAACAGAAATGCAGTCTGCAGAGCAAGACGTATCGCTGTAAAAAGGATAGTGCTCTGGACTTGGTTGAGATACATCAATGCCAGATGGAGGGAGGTGAATGGAAGGAGGGAGGAATGAAAAATGGCTACTTGGCTGACTGACCAACTGACCAGATGGATCAAATGGAGCCAGCGGATCACAGAGATGGAGAGGATGGGTTCAGCCACCGATGGTCGAGAAGAGCCGAGGGAGGCTTCTACTCCAGCTTTTCTTTTTCCTCACAAGCTTTTTGTTGATCGAAATAAGGTTTAGCTCAAGTCTTTTAGACCTTTTTTGTCCAATCAACAAAATCATTTGTTCCTGATATTCCTCTCTCTCCTTCCCTCGAGATCGCCAAAAGGCAGCGAAATTACGCATCTATTTTTGGCGAGCCAAGTCGAATAAACCTATGACCGAGGGACCAGCTTGAGAATTCAAGCAAAGTCTCTAGGGTCTAAGGCTGGAGAACCTGTCTATCTGTACGTGTGATGCCATTCTAGGGTTGGTGCTCTCTACCGGAGCACCATGATCTCCAATGTGACTGGTCTGGTTCCAACCTTGGTGCATTTTCTTCACAACAGCTGTAGAACCTATTATCTTCGTCATAGAAATACGTAGGAGGACCTTTGTGACGAGGGACTTAAAGTCTCCTTGAATAGATGGGTAATATAAGACACAGACTTAAGTAGAGCGCAGCAATGGATCGTCATGACGCTTGGTTGGGGCGTGGTTGCAGACATGACAGACCCTTTGTGCTCTTTTCAGTAAAGGCTTTGGAAAGATTATGGCATACTAATGGGACATTGTTGTTTATTGGATGATAGCTGGTTTGTGAATGTCAATTTTATTCACTACCCACCTATGAATAAAGATTTCTGAAGCAACCAGGTTGGGGAGTTGGACTAGCTGAGACACCATGGCATTTGCATTGTTTGCCATAGCTTGGTAACATATCCGTCATGATTGCTTGCGTATGCCTTCTGCCATCATTTCATTTCATAATCGTTGACAGTGGTCAATGCCTTGCCTGCGTCCCACTCTTTGGCCATTTGACATTGCCTCTTATCTTTCAAGTTGGTTTAGACCAATCTGGCAGTTTGACGAGTTTTTCTGCACATCTCAAATAGGTATCGCAGACCCGAGAAGGGTTCCTTTCACCGAGTAGTCGGGTCCTCTCAAACATCTCTAATCAATTACTCAGAAACAGCTTGAAGATTCCATACCTATGCTTTGCTTCTGCTTCGCTCTGGTTCCCTATGCATCCGCATACTTTCTTGACCGTGAATCTAATGCCTTGGCTTGGTGCTATCTACTGTAATCATCAATAGAAGGCCTGTGCGGACAGGCATTTAGTCCTGCAATGAAAAAAAAAAAAAAAAAAAGCTCTCTCCTGTGCGACAGGGATAAAATTAATCGGCAAATGATGAGAGCGTCTACTCTAAGTTGACCATTGATTGCCACCAAAAGGTGGTGTATCCTCATGGTCTTCAGCAATATCGATGAGTTCGAATGGCGGGGAGTATTGGCGGCTCTGGAGCTCCTCTTTACAGGCAAAAGTGATCGAGGTGACACGCAGAGTGACAGGGCCATCTCCACCTGGCTCAGGAGTAACTGGAATAAGGCCTTAAGCAATCATTTGATCAATATGGCGGCCTTGAGCTCTGGAAGAGGTCTCTGGTACCTCAGAGGGGTTCCCCGTCACCCCGGGAAGCTTTTGCGTCTTGATAGCGTCTGAGCGCTCCAAGCTGACTCGTATCGACCCATGAGTTGCATTTGCCCTTGCTGGACCGCCCGCGCAATGGAGACGGCATGGTCGCAGACTGTAACTTGTGATCCGCGGTTGAGGGTGGTATTGCTGGACGTTGGCGTAGCGATGTAAGTGAAGAGATCGAGGATGACCATGTTGTCCTCCTTCCCTTGTTTGTCGAGGATCCTGCGGAGGTGACGCCAGACCTTTTTCAGTTCTGAGGGGACATTTTCATCGCTTAGCTGGATGAGCTCCCTCTGTCTGGCCCTACCTGTTGGCTTAAGATAAAT
Organism: Mortierella sp. BCC40632; assembly: GCA_011634665.1. NCBI lineage: Eukaryota > Fungi > Mortierellomycota > Mortierellomycetes > Mortierellales > Mortierellaceae > Mortierella > Mortierella sp. BCC40632. Next base: position 83,375 of record WAEK01000019.1, read on the forward strand.
CTCAAGAGAGCCGTTGTCAGCATTCAGCTGCCGCCTATCCAAAGTCATTCGGCGGACTTCATCCTTCACAAAACTGACAAAGGTCATGAAACCGGTGTTGGGAATGAGCAAGGTTCGATGTGCTTCTAGCTGGCGACCATCCTTGCTCTTTAAAACCCTCTGAGTCGTGCGGGGCTGTCCTTTTCGAACGTTGGTGCGGATACCGAAGAAGGAAGGGAGCTCAATAGGTGTTGTGAAGGGATCTTGTGTTTGGGTAGGAGGCGGGGAGGTAGAGACAATAGAGGACTCGGGGGGTCATCAGAGAGTAAGTAGGGTGGAGACACGCTGGCGCGATTCATGCTGGAGAGGAGGAGGAAGAGATGCACAACTCATGTCTTGGGGCCAGCACTTTGATTTTTGAGGGTGTCAAAAAAGGTGACCATTGACTACAAACAAATGTTTGAGAGGAGCTGATAACATGCATGTTCAATAAGTTATTGTGGAATTAGCCTCTCTATCTGTGGTCAGAAATCTCTGCAAGGCACAATCATGCTTGAGTCTTGATTAGATTTGGAGAAAAGACAGTTGATCCTGGCTAAGATACCACCATGGATTCGCTCGAGAGAAGTGAAATTGGAAATGTACGATGACATTTGGCTATTAGGGGGAAAGATGAAGCAAACAATACAAGCCGTACAAAGTCGAGAGGAAGACGCTCCGTCCTTAGTCGAGATATATTAGTTCTGGATGGTTGGGTGGATGAAATGAGATGGAATGAGATTAGTTGAAGAATGGTTGCCATCGGATAGGAGAAGTAAGAAGAGGTGAATGGGCTTCCGCCGTGCTCTGCTAAGCGATGGTTTTTTAATCTCAGGGCAAAGGCGCGTTGCATGTGCCCAACAGTGCGACCGCAAGTTTTGATGATCGAGTTACTGTTAGTTTGTGCCACCTCCCTGCTCAATTGAATAAACATCCCAAATACTGTCGGGTGGTCATATCCATCCAGCTCCACCATTGCCATGATCGATCGGACCCCTTGCATGACTGCCATTAGAATATGGAGAAACCGCATCCGCATCATATGAACTGATGACAAGAGACTTGATCCTGTCTCTGAGGGTATCGCCCGTCAAGCTGAAGGTACTTGTGGTGAACAGTGAACTATTTTCTGAATATGGTTCCGAACCACCCTCTGTCCAGCTACCTCTCATCTCCTTGGTCTCGTAAGAGTCTATCCGAATGGCAAGTGTCTGATAACTTTAGTAACGTCAGGTTCTTTAGCCACTGTGGCCAACTGTTGTTGTAGGGTAGCAATAGTTTCGTCGGTGGAAGAAAGTGTGGGCCTTCTTTTTTTTTTTTTTTTTTAGAGGCGTGTATTTTTTCTGGGTTCTCGAGTAGATGGCTCTAAGCATATGGTCCTTGCCTGAATAGCAATACGACTTCAGAAATGACCTTGAGCAATAGTTTAACTGACTCCTTTTTGCACCACGAATTCTAATGAGTTTATGTGCTCCTGCACAGAGTAAAGGGTCTACTTTATCTATCATTAACGAATCTACACACTATTTATTAACTCACTCCAGAGCCCTTAACGTTTACTTAGATTCCTGACACCATTCTTTGTAGCCTCAAGAAGCTGAATAACATCGTCGTCATCACCATTAAACTCCATACGGAGGGCCAGTCTTTGTCGTCGCAGTGGTAGTGGTGGTGGTGTCATTGTGGCAGGAGTATCTCTAGTACCATCACTCTCGATGTCCAGAGGCGCCTGTTGATCAAGAACGAGATTTGCAACCTGTCTCCTGTTGAGGAATGCGAGAATGGCGCTTTTCTTGGGGTCAGGATTAAATGACGGACAGTCTTTCCTTTGAGATGCCTGGACTTCTTGAAGGATCTCGCTCATTGGCTCGCGGATCGTGGAAGGCACTCCGTGTGACAAGAAGAAGGCCAGAACGATCATGAACAAACATGCACCGAATAACAGACCCACGACGATGTTGGAAACATCTGCAAGCAGTGACGGGGGTATGATTAGCAGAGCACCGCTGTTGAAAAGCGTACCACCGAAAAGAAAGTCTTTAAGATGACTCATATCTTCCTCAGAGAACCCCCATTCCGCCCATGAATGGTCCGATGGGCTAACTGAATCTGGGACCAAATAAGTTGCTTCAAAGATTTCTTGTTGATTGCCTCGCAATGGCTCATCTGTGCTGTTAACCTTTGAAGCGTGGAATTGAACATCATCCAATGACACATTGTAGTGCTCGACCTTGATATCCAAACTAACCGCCTCGACAAACCACCCGGGGAAATCGTCAGTTCTTAAGTACTTGAAGGAAGTCACCACGTCCCAATGGATACCCCCTTCAGCAGCTGTATACTTTTCAATACTGTATTTCCGACCGGAAAATTCCAGATCAAGGCCTGTCAATTTCTGGCACATATCCACTAGACTTGCTGTAGCGAGTTTCTTGCAATCAGGAGCCTTCTTTAGGTAGTTGGGACCGTCTTTTTGGTTGATAGTCTGCACGAGAACCCGCCGTGAAATAAGGTAAAGTCTGCCCTCATCCCAACCTTTAGGTGGTATCAGGTACCCTAAGCTATGTCGAACACACCGGCTGTCACGACGTTTACGGAGAAGGCAGCTCTCTACCGAGCGGGGACTATTAGGTATTTCTGTTGGCGAAGCGTCGTAAGTGGCTTCCAGTGCGGCGGCCCTGAACATTTCGACAGCGGCATAGGTCTCCCAGCCATTGGCATCCATATCGAAAAATTCAAATGTCTCTCCTTTCGAAGTCGTACTATTCCGAATTATAGCCTGAGAAGGGCCTATGCCGCTGTAGCCTGTAATGAGAGGTGAACTCGAGTTTTGACGGAAATGAATCTCCATCTCTCCAGCGTCTGTTACACAGGGGGAAATGTAGCCTCTTGTTCGAGGACAGAGTGGCAAAGCCAGCGGAGAGTTTCCAGTATAGGAGCTGAATTCACCTCCATTCAATGTCAGACCCATGCCGAGTATGATGTCGTTGGCTGTTGTGCGACCGGGTGTTAGGCTAGTAGCCTTCAAGACTGCGTCAAATGGAATATGGAATGACTGTTGGTTTGACATGAGGAAAGTTGGTTTGACAGGATAGAAAATGCTCAGGAGAGCTGGGAGGTACGTGAGAGCAATGGTTGTAACCAGGGTGAGGGCGACGTAAGACCGGCCGAGAAGATGCTTGCGTCCGGAAGGGAACTTGGAGAAAAAGACATAGTTGATCTTGGCTATGACACCACCGTTGATTCGTTCAAGATAGGTGACATTGTATGTACGTGACGCAATGTGAGCGATGAGGAACAGGGATGCAGTCTGCAGAGCAAGCCGGATCGCTGTAAAAAGGATGGTGCTCTGAACTTGGTTGAGATACATCGATTCCGAATCAAGGGATAGAGTGTTGGATAGATGGGATGAATGGATGAATGGATGAATGGATGGACCAACAAGTGAATGAAGAATGGCTGACTGAATCGGATGGATGAATCAGATGGATTGAATGGGTTAAATAGATTGGGATTGAGCTGCAGGATGGCCATTATCCGCTAGGAGGAGTAGAAGGCCTCGACCTATTCTCGAAAGGCAGTGCTCAGGGCGAAGTCGCGTTCCGTTCCTTTGGGAAAGGATGTGCTCCCTTTCCCGCCCTGACACCCTGGCACCTCCCCAACCGTCGGCTGCATCCGAACGGCGAGCAACCTAAATTACAAATCAATTTTGCTCAAGTCTAACCATAATACCATGCACTTCGCCCGTTGTCAGGGGTGCAGGTCGCTCTGAGCCGTTGTCCTCAGCTTCATATTCCAGCGTCTGCACACTTTCTCTTTACCCCTACCACCAGCACTAGGTTATTCGAATCAGAGCGAGCCAGATTGAAAAGAAAACTCCACACCAAACCTTTCCTTCCTACCCTACAGGACCCACCAAGTCAGGCCCTGCTTGTGCCCTCGAGAACTCAGAAAGTCCCTCTCGTGTGCCCCTCCCCCCCCCATCTCCACTCAGTCCAGTACGCATGTGAGCAATGAGGGCGCCCCACTCGCATTTCTCTACCCATTCTGGCTGGTATCATGAGCATCATAACAATCCTCGGCCGTTTTGTTGTTGTTGTTGTTGTTGTTGTTGTTGTTGTTGTTGTTGTGTTTTTGATGTAGGTGGAAGAAGAAAAGCGAGCCAGTCTTTGAGCCCAAACATTATTAAATGACTAGCCAGCGTTAATATGATTGAGCTACCCACTTTAAAGGTAGAGGAGCTCTAGACCCAGAAAAGGAAATTGGCTGAGAGGCTGTGCCACAGGCAAGTATGAGTTTATGATGACCAATGGCTTGAAGTGCATGCAAGATAGGGATAGAAGTGATCTTGGAGACTCTACCAAAGCAGTTGACTGGAGAGTGCCATCGAACTAGTTGCCAAGACCACCATCGATTTTTTTTTTTTTTTTTTTTTTTTTTTTTTTGGTAGACACTCACGTTTGATAAGATGATCCTTCGCACCCTCGTACACTTTGTGGACAAAGTTGGAAAGGTCAAGCGCACGACGATTTCGAAGTGGAAGGAGCCCCAGAGACAGTGTGCTGAAAATACCATTGAACAGAACATGCAGGCCCTCCTGCAGGAGAGCCCCCAACCTGCATTGGTACACGGTTCACTGCTGCCTGAGACGCTTACATAGCGTTTAGAAGACAAGGAGCCGAGAGAGAAATAGCAAGAGCGTCGTTTCCCGTGCAAATTAATTGTTAATTTCAAGATCCGCCACTTCAGACCCTGCTTGAACTTCCTTTAAGCTACTGTGTTCACAGTCGCATGGAGTGACATCGCAGCTGTCGCTCACAAATGAGTACCGCTGCTTTTCACAAGATACATCAGAATTAATTGCCCTGCGAGAAAATGCACCCACTAGGATATCGACCCTTTGCAGAGACACCGAGGAAACGACCTTGGTTCCGGATTTGACAAAGTCCAGACGCCAGAGAGATGTCGTGTAATAGCTGCAGTAGCCATGGACTTGTGGTGATGTTGACTTTACCTGGAGTGGATCTCTACACTTTCTAGCTGATCGTACAGCCTCATTGCCATTTCAGGTTCATAGCAGATCTCCTCAATCCGTTTGCCTCGATGTTTGCCCTTTATATTGGTGGTAATCCAGCACTGAGTACTGCTGCTGTCACTAACCTAAGTGCCCTAGATATGCCAGCTTCTCCAGCATACCTCGTCTGCGAACGCTGACTTTAGATTATGGCATCAAATTTTTTTTGATGTTGAAGTCAATTGCGGTAGTTAATTCGTAGGTGTGGATTTAAACGTCTGCTAACACAAGATCGTAGCAGGTTAATGGGTAAAATCCAATACATGATACTCTTTGTCCAACCGTGCACAAAATCACTCCCTACTTGTCCGGCAAGAGACTAGATGTCTTGGAATGTTTTAGAGGAATTAATGACGAACATTCTGTTTTGGACACGCTTGAACCTAAGGAAATACGCTCTGCAGAGGCTTCATTTTCCAGCAAATCCAATTTGAATGCCTTAATGCTGTGCAGTCGCCAGGTAGAGGGCTTGCTTTCGAGTGCAGGTGAAGGTGACGAGACCAAGATAGTAGTCCGCCCAATGCGCACCATTTTGGGCGACCTCTCTGAATTGGCTCATTGGCAAGAATCCAATAGAGGTGCCGATGACCAAGCGAGGCATGCGGTCAGATCCAAGGATGTACTCGTCTAGTTAGATTTTATTTTATTTTATTTTATTTTTATCTGCTTAGTAGTACCATTCGGCTATGAGCACTCAGGTGTCCATACAAAGGTTCCGAAAAAAAAAAGAAAAAAAAAAGACGGATGCTATACTCTCTCTTGACTCTAGTAAAAACTTGATAGGCAAGGGCTGTTCCCTGCCAAATGATTCTCTAATGGTCTCTAGATTGGTATGGCTTACATTTTTTGTGTACCCAAAGATCGTCCAAACTACTAAGACAATACAGCCCTTGACCCAAGAATGGAACTGGTACGCAGGGCATGAACCAAATGGTTTTGTAGCAAACTCAAGCGTGTCATCTAATTGAGCCGAATCAATAGAATTCTCTCCGCGAGTCAGCTCCAGCTCTATGCAAGCTGTGGAAGGATAGAGATTAGGTACAAGCTCGCCTTAAGTAGCCACAAAGCAGAAAAAACTGCGAAAGTATTCAATTCCAAAAAAAAAAAAAAAAAAAAAAAAAAAAAAACTTTATCTCGTGGCTCCTTAGAAGGCTTCTATGACATTAGGATTTATGGTTTGCTGCTCTTTCCAGCTGTAGCATTGGCAGAAGAGACTCCATTCTTGCCGTTAGACGAAGACTGTGACTCCTGCGAGTCGAACTCGATCGTTACAGGTCCATCGTTGGCAATATTGACCATCATCATCGCACCAAACTCTCCATCTATACGAAAAAAAAAGAAGAAACGGTAAAGTCAGTTTAGCGGACTGGAAAGTGAGGGGTTTGCCATTGGACAAAATTGAAATGGATCCTGAGTCATCTATCATTTTTTCCGGATATACCTTTGATGCGCTCGGGCTCGTACGCCTTTTTGAGTCTATCCAAAAAGTCATGATACATCTCCTTTGCCTGAGCAGACTTCATAGAAAGGTGAAAGTCCAGCTTGCCCTTCTTAAGCGTCTTGGCATAGAGCGTGAACTGCGAGACTATTCAAATCAATTGAAGTGATGTTTCCTAAGTCAGAAATGTCCAATACTACTGAGGAATCTCCTTCATGAATTCCATCGTCAATGTACTCCTGGCTCTCTCTGACATACCACACAGGATTTCTCCTCCAATATCAACGACATTTTTAGCCCACATCTTTGGTGGTGCCTGTTCTTCTGCTGGCTCGCCATTGGCGCTTTCAGTGGTCGTGCCATTGGCGTTTGTGTTAGAATCAAAGACCTTGACGGTAAGAAGCTTTTGAACCATGTAGTCCAGGTCGGCCGAGGTGTCTTCTGCAGACAATCCAACAAGAACACAGAGGCCCTGCCTGATCTTTGAGATCTGCTGGCCGTTGACTGTTCGGAGAAGTGATAAAAGTCGACTGGGTTAGTAAGAGTTTGGACAAGAGAAAGAAATGGACGGGAATCTTGAGCGGCGGGGACGGAGGATACCTTCTACACTCGCCTGAACAACTCGTTGGAGGACCTAGTAGAGGCGAGGACATTCCTGCGATGAGTTGAGGATTCGTTTGCCATGGCAAGGGATCTAAGATGTCGTTTGTTGACTCGGTAACCATCTGCCTGCACGTACTGCCTTCATAGTTTCTGGATTTGATTAGTGTCTAGCTTCGCTGGCAAGATTGTCCTTTGGGATGCGGTGAGGATGGGAGAGAATGTGGAGCAGGAGAGAGAGAGAGAGTCGGAAGAGGACAGGTCGGACTGTTGTTTTTTGACAGACACATCATCCTGGGCGTTGCTGCTTCCGTGCCTGACCTGGATGGAGTGAGTGTAAAAAAAAAAAAGGAATGGAGTGAACAATGATGAATTGTAGCCCAGCTCTCAGAGGCAATAACCCTTTATTGACATTTCCTCCTTCTCATTCTATGATTCTAGAGTACATTCTTGAGCTCTCCCATCGCCCATCAACACTGTAAGCTGTCCACTTTTTCCCCGTTTTTATTTTTGAGTCAGAAATGCTGTCGAGTGACTCTGACTTGTAAACAATGACCGAGGCTGGCCAAAGGTTGTGCCACCTCGGAAAAATTTAGGAAGCACATTCAGGCACAGACTGTTTGGCAAAACAAACAAAAAAAGCTGAGCTCGGGTATCAGGGTCATCCCACTTTGGTTATTTACCATCCAGCAACTGTTGGTTTGGGTACTTGTATAAGACTGCGTGGGCATGACTGGCCATCACCAACATAACAGTCATTGATTGATTCAGGCAGTGATGTTGTCCTAAACTATGGTGCTCTCAGGACGCGCCGGTGTTGCCTAGAGTCATATCGTTTCAGTTCCGGGCAGACCAGTAGACACGATTTTTTGGCACCTCTGTAGCGAACAATCGAGCAAGCCATGTTACAGGCATCTTAAAAAAGAAAGAAAGAAAGAAAGAAAGAAAGAAACTGGGACCTTGAAATGATAGGTTTGATAAATGGACTCGCAGAAGTACTCGGAGTATTTGGGATAAATACAAATAGGCTGATTGCTACAACTGAAGATTTCTGGCTCCTCCTCCCTCCTCCTCTTCCTCCTCCTAGAGAAAAGAGCAGCGATATATGTTTTGTTGGTTTTTTGTTGGTTTTTTTATCTTGCTAAAATAAACTCGCTTGACTTCCTGCAGCATTACCAGCCATCAATACGTCCTCGAGACTCAGAGTGAAGGCTACTTTGACCGCTGTTATTGCCACTATGGCTGATGCCTCCACGATCACTGCCTCCCCGGCTCATGGGATGAGGAGATCCGCTGCTAGTGCTGCTTCCCGGGATGCCAACAGTCTGGAGCTGGTGAAGGGCTAGAGGGGGGTGTGCCGCTCCATACATTGCAGGACTCTGGGACTGTGACCGCAGGTTCATCATTGTGCTGTTTAATGGGAGCATGTTCAGCTCTCCCCCGGTTCCGCCAATCTCCAGACCCGAATGAGATCCTGGACTAAGCTCGCTCATGATAAAGAGCATGTCGTCGTCATCGTTGTTGTTACTAAGACCAGGTTTTTCTGCCGAGTCGTGCTGTTGATGCGAGCCCTTCAAATCCTTATCATCTAGCCCTCCTTCAAATCCGAATCTTCCGCCAATGCTCCTCCTCTCAAGTCGTGAGTCATGAATGTCACTTAGTGACTCGTCATCTTCACCCACTCGTGGACGAAGCCGTGGCAAAGCGTACCCGGCACTGCTTGTTCCGCTTCCTGATCGAAGGAGCATTCCTTGACGAACTCCTGAGCTTCCAACAGTATCCAATGTATTCAGTGGGATTGGCCTAGGATCAGTGCTGGCTAACGTTGAAGCCACTAATGTTGACTCGTCAGTTGACATTCTGCTCACTCCCGCACTGCCATGATTCCTGCCCAACATCAGAGGCGCAGAGAACATTGAGTGCTGGTGGTGGATATCCTCTGGGTAAGATCCATACGCCATGGCATCTGATGTTGCTATATCAACTCTCTCAAGGGCATCTTCTAAGCTTGTGACATCCTTGTTCTGATCCAGACTACCGTGGCGAAAGGCAATATTACTGATATTGGCTCGGCGTGAGAACCCTGGGGCGTCGTATCCAATTGTACTACTGTTGCTTGAGCCTCGAGGATCGCTGAGCCTCCAGGACTCTCTCCTGGAGGAGAGAGTCCTTGAAGAGCCTATTTTGGGGGAAGCGCGACCTTCGGATAAATTATTTTTATCGGATGCAACTGGGTATACCGGGATCTCAGAATGGAGCGGTGAAGGAGTTCCTGGTTGGTGGGCCAGAGACTGTGAGTGCCGGGTGCTAGTCGTGCTAGTCGTATGAACTGCAAACGGAGGGCTGGGTGGGGACGGGTCAACGCCTCCAAAAATAGACCGCCGGTGTCCCAAAGTATTGATGGTTAGAGGTGTTGGGCTGCCTTGGTGTTCCTGCTGCAGCGTTTGGCTAGCTGACATGGATTCTGATAGGCTGGTATTGTACTGCTTCAATTGTTGGAATTGGTCGAGTGAAGTTTTGCCACTTATTGTGGAGGCCAGGACACTTTCTCCTGACATTGGTCCAGACGTACTTGACTTTCCAAACATCTTTAGAGGTTCTGGAGTAGCTAGCATCCTGACAAACGCAGAGACGTCCTCGTCTTCAGTAGAGTACTGGTACAAAGACTGCTTGGTATTTGGTTAGAATAGGATCCATTCTGCTGACCATTTCCTACTCACGCTTAATGAGCATTAAAAAATTCTTACCGATGATCCCACAATTGAATTTCGGTTGCCACGGCTAGCAGGAGAGCTTTCACTGGATGCTCGTCGTCCTGATGAATCATGACGATGGCCAAAGCTGGAAGTAACTCGAGGTGCCGACATGGAAGAGGAGGCATTGCTTTTTATAGATGAGGAAAGTTGATTTATGCCTCCGATAGATGATGAGGTGCCTCCGGTTCCTAATCCCTTGGGGATAGAGCCAGCAACATTGGACGCATAGGTGGATGACTGGACTCGACTCATTGACGAGGATGACGGTGAACGATGTAAATAGATTGAAGAAGGTCGGGATGAGACAGATGTCGGTAATGCTTCTAGATATGAGGGCGATGGAGAAGATGACAACGACGGCGACTTGAAAGGCGAAAAGTTGGATGACAGTTGCCTTCGGACATCAAGTTGACTTGGCTAATTGAATTAGAGGAAGGATTTGTGCATTGGAGACAAGATTGTGTGAGTGTAACCTTAGAGCTGATCAAACTCCTATGAAGCCATTCAAGAGAAGGCGGCTTGCTAATAGAATGAGCCAGTTGATTACCCCTGTCTTAAACGGCGGTGTTCCTAGCGAGGAAATGGATGACTGGGAAGAGGAGATCTCTCCAGAGCGTTGTTGGAAAGATTGTACACTGTTCCGACGAGGCATTGTTGTCGGATCAGTAATCGACTGGTCCATGAGCCCTCCTGCGGTAGTGTCGGTACTAGGCCCCCTTGTCATGAGAGTTGATGAAGGCTGCCGCCGAGGCGAGGAGACCTATTACAACAGTCCAGTGAGTCTTTTCTGAGCACAAAATGAAAAACACATGCCAAAGAAGAATGACTAGACCAACAGTCCTGATCGTCCCAACATACTTCTACACTTGGACGTCGGGCCAACCTTGTAGTTTCTTGAGAATGGGCGGCAACTGTGGGCGTGAAATAGTTTTCATCCATATCGATAAACCTGGAGCTCAGGACAGCCTCGGATTCATCGACTTGAAAGTCACAGTTGTTCCGATATGTAACTTTCAGGGAAAAAGAACTGTATTGCTAGTATTAGTGAAGACTCCTCGACTGGATCTGATACATACTATATTGCTTCTGCTTCAGAACATACCCAAGTGGTGTCTCGACCTGTCCAAACCGATACTCTGCTATCATAGACCTTGTCTCGCTTTCCAGTAGAGGAGTCTCTATAGTGGTTCCATGAAGTAGCCAGAATGAAGATGAGTCATCTGTCCTGTCAAACGACAAGTCCTCAGTTCCGAATACCTACCAAGGCCAATCTCAGAGTCCCGGACATTGCTTTCTTCTGGCGAGTATCTCTGACTAATCCGGAACCCAATCTTAAGCGTATGATTATGCCTCCTGAGTCGACGATAGAGTTGATACGCGGGCAGGAGACGCATGTACGCATACAGCGATCGGAAGAAAATAATCGACTTTTTGTAGACAACAGGTGGTTCTGGAACTGGGTCAGGCACGGTGTTACTATCCCAGATTCAACGATTGTAGTAGAAACAGTTGGCATCCCACAGCGACATGAAGAGAGCAAAGCGTTGGAAGAAAATGAAGGAGAAAAAGTTAGTCTATCGCCCGAGCTGGAATACGACGGAGAGGAGCGCACAATAAGATGGTGGTACCTGAGTATGAGTGACCACGACTCGAGAATGATATTTTTCCGCACCTGTCCTTGATTTGAAGATGTCGAGCTAGAAGAGTATGATGCAGAGGCGACATCGACCTTGCATTTGCGTCCATTCTCATCAATGAGAACTAAGGTTTGGTGCTGCGTCATGTCCGATGTGTCCAAGTACAGTTCCACCAGCATGCCCGGTGGGACTTCGGTGATGGCAGCCGCTCTCCAGTACTTTGCATCCTTATTGTAAATTTCAAGGTCTTCTAGCTCGAGATTAAACTATACCATGGTTGATTCAAAAAGAGGAGAATACGTTTCAGAGCTTAGTCCCAAGTGAATGCAGCTAGGTAGTATATGCAAAGGAAAGAATGCCACACGAATGTTACCCATTTGCTGGTTTTTTTAGCTATCGGCGGTGCACGGAGTGAGCCCCTCCTCGCAGGTATGGCGAGTGGATCAGTTTGGGTCACTCTCGCAAGAATGACAATCTGGATGACCTTGACATAAAAGTTCTATTCGGTCATTGAGTAAGAGAAAAAGTCGAAGAATGCTCAGTACATGGCTCTCTTTCGTGACCTTGGGATGCGTCATGAAGAGGCTGCGGCACTGAAGGAAGCATGTGTCCGTACTTGGAGGATCTGCTCCGCCTTCTGATTCCTGGATTGCTGCTGTTGTTCAGACTGAGATTGCTGCTGAGGGTTTGAGGCGAGCTGGGCGGGAGAGTCAGGTCGAGAGCTGGACTGATAGTAGGACGAGGTACTCGAGTGTCTACTCATTGAGAAGGATTCGGGGATGATGAAGAATGGCAGGACCAACGAGCCGAGCCAGGTTCTACTGTCACAGTCAACTGTCCGTCGCGTGGGGAGATGGGGAGAGGAGGAAGAGAGGGGTGGTGGTGGTTCAATGGAAAAGCACTCTCCATGCACGGTGGACGTGGCATGGCTTTTGACTGTTAGGGGGGTAAAGAGGGAGCCAAACAAAATCGACGCTGAGCCAGTCCCAGTCAGGCCTGTGACGAGGCTTCTCCTCCTCTCTCTTCTTCTTCTTCTTTCTCCCCCTTCCCATTTCTCTCTGAGTGGTAAAGAAGCAATGTACTACAACAACCACAGCCTGCAGGCTTCTCCGGGAGGTATAACCAGTTGCATACCGCCTTTTCTCTCTCTGTAGATGTGTTCAAGAGTAGGAGAGGTTGTACTCTCTCCTAAGCAAAAACCGACCAGCACTCGATACAGGAGTGTCGAGTCAGTAAAACTGATGGCACCTTGGCCAAACGCTCTCACTTGGAATAAGAGATTCCAAGGCACGGCTACTTGTACACCAAGATATTTGCTGGTCAAGTGATCATTCGTGATATCAAATCCTACTCGCTGCTGGACCTTGCCCGCGCAGCTTTCTTTCCGTCATTACGAGCTTCTCCACCAATACGCGATCCCATACCCCTTCATGAACCCAACGAGACGCACCGAGTCTCATGCAGGTTGGTGGTGTGCTCAAAATGGTCCGACATGACCTTCTGGAACCCGTACCTCACTACTATCCGGGCAGGTTCTTGTGCTAACGTGTGTTCTATTTTACTTCAAATACAAGAGCCAGGTACCGTATTCCCAGATGCATCAACCTTCTCCAGATAGCCTTCTGACCATTGGAATCACTCTTTTGCATCGGAAGACTGAGGTTCACTCATGTAAAATTCGCTGTTCCACAAAGACGCAGGAAGTTGTTCCACTATGAGGCAATGCTGTTGTGAATAAACTCAAAAACAAGCTCAGGCCTTTGCCTACTTGGTTCATTAGGGCGATCATGTCGAGTATGCTGGGGACTCTACACGATAGGAAAGGGTTCAGTGTAACAAAACCTGAGATAAGGCTTCTTTCCATCACACCACTACGCATTTTTACTCAACAAAAGGGATCCTTCTACAAAGGCACTGTGGTAAGCATGTCCTTGAACGAGGACTGTCCTGCTGTATACCAAATGAATCTCTGTTCTCGGCGCGTGTCCTCCTCCCCTCACACAAAGCAAGGTGCGTTCACGTTTACTAGACGACTACATGAAGTATGCCATTCGAGGTGGCATCTTCCTCTCCTTTCTACCTCCAATTCGCTTGACTGAGGACTCTAGACTTTAAAAACGTTTCACCCCTTTCCTACAACTAGCTCAGCATCACATTCGCCTTTTCACTGAGCAAGCCTTTTTTCTTTTTTCTTTTTTTTTTCTTTTTAAACGAGCATGTGTTTATTGAGACATTCGGTGTTGATGATGGATCTAACCAAAACATGAAATAAAAGATACCTATTCAAGTCGTTCAAAAGAATACATTTTTTGCTTTTGGTCAGTGTCTGATAGACAGGAGGAGTATTCAAAAGAGTGAGCACAATCTTGGTTATAGACTGTGAAGAAATGTAAATCCTTGGCACAACTGGCAGGGCATCTGAATTCCTCTCCTCCAAAAGAGGCGGATCTCAGCTCTGTCAGTTGTTTAAAGGAACTGGGTGTCCTAAACCCCAATCATCCTCGATGAGTGATGAAAGATTAATCTTATCCGATTGAAAAAACAAATGCCAGCACGGAAAGCTCGGCCTTTGAGGGTGCGGATGTGAATGTGAAAGGGAGAGGGGGTAGATGATGGAAGGATTGCTTCAAAGTGGGATCTGTAAATACCTTGTGGATGACGAGCTTGCGAATGGCTTTAGGGATCGGTCAGGATGGGGAAGGAGAGAGAGAGATTGTATGTGTGTGTGCGAAAGAGAGAAGTAGCAAGAAAAGAGAGTGAGAGAGGTGGTAAGAAGGAATGAGAAGAGAGGAGAAGGAAAGAGAAGAGAAGTTTGATCAGCTAAACAACAGAAGCAACGAGAAGGTTTATGGACAATCCAAGCCACAGAAAGGTAGAAATCAAGTCTTATATATTTGCCTGGCCTCCTCTCCCAGAAGCAAGAAAAAAAAAAGTGAACGAAAGAAGTTGCTTGTCGCCTCCTCCTTCAAACCCGTCCTATACCACCATGGCCGAAGAGAGATCGTCTACTGCTCCCACCACCATCGCCGATGCCAAGGCTGCCCTTCTGGAGAAGAGGGACGAGACTGCGCTCCAAGGCGACGGTCCTCTCTTCCAGGACATCGATGGTGATCAGGAAGTGACCGAAATCGAGTCTCTTTGCATGAACTGTCATGAGCAGGTAAGATCCTGCAACAGACCTCCCTCATTCCACTAGCATATCAAGGCCAAGTATCCTACACTTGCAACTTTTTTTTGCTTCCTAGCTCTAAACAAATTTCTACCATTGTTTCACCATAGGGCACAACCCGTCTCCTGTTGACCCGTGTCCCCCATTTTCGTGAAGTGATTCTTATGGCCTTTGACTGCCCCCACTGCGGCCACAGATCCAACGAGCTTCAACAGGCCAATGCTATTGCCATTGGAGGCGCAGTTTACACCTGCAAGATCACCAACAAGGCTGATTTGAACCGTCAGGTTGTCAAGACTGATACTGCCACTGTTAAGATCCCCGAGATTGACTTTGAAATCCCGCCTCAGCGTGGACACTTGACGACTGTGGAGGGTCTTTTGTCGACTGTCATTGATGATTTGGAAAGCGGCCAGCCAGTTCGCAGGGTAAATAGAATCCATGCCATTTCCTGAAATTCTCCCCTTTGAAGCAGACTGGACAGTTACTTACCCGAGTCCGTTTATTCTGCTCATTGATGTTAATGGTCCGGGATGGATTAGCACTTGGATGAGGCCCTGTACAAACAGATTGATGCTGTGATCCAGAAGCTCCAAGACTGCAGGGACAACAAACTTCCATTCACTATCATTCTGGATGATCCTGCTGGTAACTCGTACATTGAGTCTCTTGACGCCCCCAGGCTTGATGCAAAGATTGATCTATCTGTCTACATGCGGACACGTGCACAGGAACGTGCCATGGGTCTTTCAGTTCCGGAAGACGATGAAGAGACAGGTGGAGCTGCCGAAAATACAGTGGACGAGAATGCAGAGCGCAAAGTCGAGCCAATGTCCAATGATCAACTTGTGGAGCATGCTCAGAATCAGCTCTGGGAGGCTGGTCTGACAGAGGCGGACCTGGAAAAGGAGCGGGAGGAGAGACGTCTGGAAGCCGAGAAGAAGGGTGCTGAGGTTGAAGATGAGCCTTTGCCTGATGTCCTCTCGTTCCCTGCCAACTGCTCCTCTTGCAATGCGCCCAGTGACACAAAAATGCATATTTTGGATATTCCCCATTTCAAGGAGGTCATCATCATGTCAACAGCGTGCGATGAGTGTGGCTACAAGAGCAATGAAGTCAAGGCTGGAGGTCCTGTCAGTGAATTCGGCAAGCGTATCACTCTAAAGATCGAGGATGCTGAGGATATGAGCAGAGACATTCTCAAGGTAATGCTAGAATGACATGAACCCTGTTCTTGGCCTTTTTTTTTTTTTTCTTATTCCTAATACCCGTCATTTGCATTTTAGTCCGAGACTTGTGGATTGTCTATCCCAGAAATTGACCTCGAGTTGAATGCTGGAACATTGGGAGGCCGGTTTACTACGGTGGAGGGATTGCTGCGTCAAGTGCATGACGAGCTTTCGAGCAAGGTGCCTCATGAGGCCGAAGATCAGCCTGACCGTCGTCGTATCTTTACAAAGTTCTTGGATAGTCTTGAAAAGGTTGGTAGCACTTGTCCGCTATTCCCTATGATTGTGTCACAGAAAGAGGTGAATTACTCGCGTAACGAGACAATCTATAACACATTATGGTTTACTATGAACTACTAGGTCATGTCACTCGAGATCAAATCGACTTTGATCCTAGACGATCCGCTTGGCAACAGCTATCTTCAGAACTTGTATGCTCCAGAGCCCGACCCAGCTATGACTATTGAAGAGTACAAGCGCACATTTGATCAGAATGAGGCCCTTGGCTTGAACGACGTCCGGCTGGAGAACTATGAAGAGGGAGAGCACGCCACTGAGCCCGAGCATCATCAGGCAGTTGAGGAAACACCAGTCGCAGTCCACGACGAAGACGACGAGATTTCAGGCCGTGGCGTGTCTGGAGGTCACTAAGGTTAACAAGTATGCAAAAAAGAAAAAAAAGAAAGAAAAAAAAACGATAAAATAGAGGCTCCAATAAAAGTCGCGCCATTTGTCTATTCCCATTGCCCAATCCACTTCGAAGGTGCACACACCTTGATTGTTTCTGTTCTGTGAACCTGCCGCAGCATAAGCAGAAACTTGGAGGTCAAATGATGTGTATCGTGTTTATGCTCGTCTTCCCTAAGCTGTTGACTCACCTAGCGTCAACTCTACTCCGTATTTTTGCGAACTCTTTCAGAACAGGTGGCAGCAGCTCCAATTGTAACCTGGCCCGTTTTCCCATCAGGACCTCGACTTGAGATACAAGAGAGGGATATCCCGGCCTTGTCCGTAGTTATTTGCCAACTCTACTGTTTGACTTTCATGTTCTGTACCTTCGGGCATTCAATAAATACATCGGCGATGAACTCTCGCCTGCATAGACACCAATGGCGGAAAGGAACAGAGAGCAAGCGAAAAAAAAAAAAAAAGGAGAAGGGTGTCATTGCACAGTCGTTGTTTGTGGCTGCCAAAAAAAAAAAAAAAAAAAAAAAATCATCCAAGCGCTCGACCAAGTGACAAATGAGGGTGTCACAGCCCACCCAGTCTACCCAATGGACCAGCGTCAGCCCAGGAGAGACAGAGTCCAGAGCTATTGCTGACAATTCCAGCGGCGAGCTTGACATGGTAATAGGCAAAATAGAGCGACGGGAGAGGGCGTTGGCCTCTGCTCAGCTTTCGACAAATCCAGTCGGGCATTAGATAGTTGACTGCGACATATCCACCAAAGCGAGCGACACTGCCCTTGGTCGCAAGTAAGACCTGACACGAGGGCAAGGGTATCTGCCTGGTGTCCAAGGATAAAAGCAGCAGGAATTCTAGGACACAGGTAGCAGGAATTCTGGGACGAACAATCAAATTCTTTAAAGAAGAAGATGAAGATGAATCTTGTCGGAGGAAGGTCAAGCTTTCTTGATGAAGTGTGTGGATTCCAAATATGGGTCCGACGAACAACAGTCAATAAATGGGGAAGTGGGGATGTACGGAGCAAGGGAGCAGAGGATTCTTTGGACCTGTTGGTACAGCAGAGGAAAAGGACGTGTGTGTATGTTTGTGGATGTGTGAGTGTGTGAGAGAGCCACGTTAAGATTATCCATCTATGGAACACATTCGAGCCGTAGCCACGCGGGGCGGAGTCATTCTGCCTGGCGATCAATTGACCCGGCAGGACGGACCCCGAATCGTCACCAAGCGAATATGTCCCGAGAGGGAGAGGGGGGCTGCTCCTTGATTAGAAATCGCTAAAAAAGAGGAGCATACACAAAAACACTCACGCACTCACTCAGACCTACTTTGGCCGAGCGTAAACACAAAAGAAAGTTCATCTACCAGGTCGGGGAGCAGCATCTCTTGCAACCTACGCCCAATCCTTCCCCCGACATCACATCCTCGCTCTTGTTGTTGTTGCTGGCTTTTTTTTTTTTTTTTTTTCCTTTCACGCAGCTGTGACACTTTTTACAGTTTATAGTTTATGTGGGTCTCCCCTCCCTGCCAGTACGTACTTTTTTCTGTGCTGACTGAGATTCATCATAAACATTAACAGCCCCGACCACCGTCATCACAGATAGGTCTGCGCTGTTCTCGGTAGTGGCAGAAAATGGTCCAACTGACGGAGAAAACACGCTTGGAGTAACATTTGCTCCCTTGTTATTTTTCCTTCTTTCTTTTGTTGTATAAAAAGGCCCTGTCTCACCCCCACAGTCTTTTCATCAGAAGTTGGACAAAAGAACCAAAACGAACCAAAAGAACCAACTCGCCTTAGCGCACAGCAAGCGATCTATTCTCTTTACAACATCCTCCTCTCGACCCTCTCCCCCCTCCCCAACGCCTGTATCACACATATCTTCTACGACTATACCCCAATATCGGTATCCCGCATACACCTCCCTAGATACCCCGTCTAATCCAGTCCCCCATTCACTCAAAGTAAAAACAAAAATGGCAGTTTTGAAAGTCGAGCTCGAGGGCGATTACCTCCTTCTTCCTCGATTGACCAGCTATCTCCCTACTCCTCATCAACAGAGTCAAGATGAAAGCCTTCCAACCTCGCCAGCCATGACCATGACTTCGCCTGGACGCACTCGCTCCCTTGGTGCAGCGTCAGATATTTCCACTATGCCTTCATCTTCCGGCTCTACGCGATCTTCCCTGGAACTTCAATCTTCACCACTCACCCCTGGCGGTCAGGGCCCATCTTCTTCCATCGCGACAACAACTCTAAGGGGCACGGTCACCCTCAGTCTAACAAAGCCAACAAAGGTTTCATCTCTTGCCATTTCCTTGAATGGTTCGACACATGTTGCTTTCTTGGGCACTGGCAAGCGCTCGCACTACTCGCGCCATCATATTCGTGTTCAGCAGTTCTTGATTGAGCCTCAACCCACTCCAGACGGCTTCACACTCTTGACCAAGGACACGCTCACCTATCCGTTCACAATTGAGGTCCCGAACAACCTACCCTCCACCGTGGTTACACCTCAGGGTGGCACCATTTATCGTCTTACAGCTGTCTTGACGGTGTCCAAGGGTGCTGGGTTGATGTCATTCCTCTCCTCCAACACGACCTTCACGGCCTCCTCAATTGTACAGATGTACAGAGCGCCTCGATCACGCTGTTTGCAATCTCGACATGGATTGGACATCGAGGACCTCGAACTGGAAGCTGAAAGAGATGACGAATGGGAGGACCAGCCAACGGTGACTCGGCAGTCCGGAGAGACCCTCTTGGACGAATGTGACCCTGTAAACGAGATCGATATGATGCCTGCCAACGTATCGCACACCTGGCCTGGTCAGCTCGAATCCAAGGTGACTCTTCCTTTTACAATGCTTCCACCCAAGAGCAAGGCAGATCTCCACATCCGAGTCCGAGTTCTCCGTGACGGTCTTACGATCAAGTCCTTCCAGGCATCACTTTGGGAACGAGCCGTATTCAAGGTTCAGAAGATCAATACGCCCGTCAATAGCAAAAAATATGTCATCGGCGTCAGGGATCGATTGATCAGCGCCCAACGGTGCGATGCGGGCTGGGTCAACGATGCGATCACCAGCCAGGTCCCACACACGTTTGAGAAGATTGTCCTATTCACCATCCCGTCCACACTCCGAAATCATAACGAGGTGGGCAATACTCGTAGCTGCAACGGTTCCACCATCACTCATCCCCGGAGTCTCTCTCATCAGAGACGGCAAGGTCAAGGGAAACAGCCCAAGGAAGACAAAGAGATCAAAGACAGCGAATTTGGCGAGGTCTATGTTGAGATTCAGCACTTTCTTCGGTTCTCGCTTTTTGTCAATGGATCTGTGGACAGCAAGGGCAAGGTCATTTCTCAGTCTGTAGAACAGAATATCGGTGATGTTCCTGTGGTCGTTCGAACCTTTCCCTCGGGTCCCGAGTGTGACCTGACAGGTCTTCCCTCCTACCTCCATTCTTTTTCCACCTCAAGAATATCCTACGAGGAGGCCAGAGATTATGAACTTGAAGCGACCAGTGGACTGGGCCTTGGACTGGAGCTTAACGGCTTGAGCATCGAAGGAGGTTCGCTGGATGTTCCTGGGTTTGAGGATGGGTCAGGGCCTATCTACGGCGATTATGAGAATGACGACGCATTTATGGCCATCATGGGTTACCGAGGCAGCCGGACTCCCCCTAGTTATGAGGATAGCTTAGGAAGACCCTCTTTAGAGTCTTCGCTTTCGGACTTGCATGGCAGCAGCTCCAGTGGACCTATTTCTCCCAAGTGTGACCGATGAACACACCAATGGCACAACTTGCTTTGATTGACTCTGCAGCAAGGTGACATGACTGCATATCAGACTGATCGATAGCACCTGCAGCCCCTCCAACACAACAAGAACACAAGGATTCAAGGACACAAGGATTCATCTTTTGTCTTCCAATCCGGCGACGCGCTGCCTGTCTATTATTTTTCGGACTCTTGGCAGAAGAGGCCATTTGGAAGACAAAGGCTATCCTTTCTCTGTCCCTACTCTTGTCACAGTTTTGTTTTTTTTCTCCTATCTGTGCCGCCTTTGATAGTGCACTGATAACCCTAAATAAACAACTCTTGGCGTGTCATGCTAATCTCGTGCAACAGCAAAGTAAACTTGAGAGAGAGAGGGGAAGAGAGGAATGAAAAGTTGATATGATGGCTACACAGAGCCTCAGCCATTGACAGTCAACTCGTCAACCAGCCAAAAAGAGTCGTAATGCCAGTAACACAGCAATGCCACCAAAGCCCACGAATACATTTTCTCTCATTCTCACTCTTTTTTTTTTTTTTTTTTTTTTTGGTTTGCGTACTATCTAGCAAAGAGGAGTAAAAGGATGCTAGCGACGACGATGTAGTGGTAGTGGCGGCGGTGGCAACTGAGACTGATTGCGGATTGCCCGTGGAGTGCCAAAGTTGAAGCTTGGAGGAATGGGGGGAAGATCAGACGCTTCCATGATTTCGTAGGGCTTAGCAGTTGAGTAGCCTGTATTGGGATTAGCACGAACATTGCTACTGGTTTCCAGATTTTGTGGTGCAATGAGATCTGAGACCTTGGCTATTGGAAAAGCCTCGTTAGGGAACACCATCAAATCCTCTGTGGATGCTGTTGTTGTTCCCTGTGTTCCTGCTAGTGTTCCTGTCAGTATTCCTGTCGGCGTTCCTGTCAGTGTCCCGATCAGAGCATCTGTTGAAATCTCAATTTGTACCTCTGCTAGAGCCTCTGTCCGCGCTTCTGTTCGCACTTCTGTTCGCACTTCTGTTCGCACTTCTGTCCGTGTCTCTGTTAATGACGTCTCTACTGGCACCCTTGGTACTACCACTGGCACTCCTACAAACACCCCTACAGGTGCTCCTACAGGTGCTCCTACAGATACCTCTGTTGACGCTCCTACTAATGCTCCATCCATTGCTCCTACTGATTTTCCTGCCGATGTTCCATCCAACAAGGTTCCAACTGGTACTGCTGGCAGTGATACCAGGGCCGTGGTGTCTTCCAACACAATATCTGCAGCAGTACTTTGGGTCAATGCTGGTGCCTGCAGTCGAGTCAAGCCTACTATTGCTGTCCGTGATTCATTGATAATCTTACTCAGTTGTGCCACTGTCATAGGTGTATCAATAGACCAATCTGAAGGTGCCCATATCTGAGCCAGAGAGGCTTTGGTGGAGTCTGTGCTTGCAACGGAGGTTGATAGTGTCTTTGATGCATCGGGCTTGCCTCGACTTTCAGGGCTGCTGACCGCTCTAAGGAACTCGTCCAGTGACGTCTCTCTATGCTTGCTTAGGATTGCAGCGGCTGGCGACTCCTTGGGTACGGGGGCACTCCTCTCTGCTTCTTGTGCTGAAAGGACTCCCTGAGAAACAATGCGAACTTCGGATGGAGCCTTGGGTGGGGTACTCGCACGGTTTCCCTTGGGGACAGGTATATTGGTTTCATTTGTTACGATAATTCCATCGTCCATTTGTAGGCCCAATGAAAAAGATCTGTTGGTATATTCAGTCACTGTTGCAGGAATATCCATAGCCTCAGGTATTGACCTGTTGAGCTCAGAAAACGTTGGTTCTGCTATGGGTGTCATACTCTTTGGCGTTTCAGGCTTTGGCGCTTGTGTATTGAGTTGTGTTGGACCAACCAAGTTAGTTTCTGTATTCACAGTTGCCTTCAAAGAATCCTCAGTGTCGGTATTGAGCATTTCAGCCTCCTTGTCATGCATCCGATGCTCCTGATATTGATCCAGTATTGACTTGGACCCAACCTTTCGCTTTCTTTGACAGTCACAGAGTCGCTTTAGCAGCTCTGGCTCTTGACGCAGTCTTGCTAGGGCTTGGAGAGATGCCTCTTTTCTGAGATCGCTGATATCTCGATGACCCTTCACTCTTGAGATATCGTGTCCGTGTAAAACAAACCCGCATTCCATTTCCGCTTCTCCAGCATCTTGATGTGAAGTGGTGATCTTGAGTTTTCGGAGGATTTTCATCACTTTCTCATTTCCTGAGGCATCTCCACCTTCACCGGCTCCATCCTTGGAATCCATGTTGTAGTGCTGGAGCTTGAAGTTGTTGCATCCAGATCTTTGTAGACTCTCAATAAGAGTCTTTGTAGGATGGGATATCAGCTGGTCAAAGCTAACATGCTTGTCCAAGAATGGCCGGATCATTCGGTTGAAAATCTCAGTAATCACGTCAATGTTGAAACCACAATCCACTAAGATGGCGCCTAGAGAGGACTCGACCAAGTCGCCCAACACCTTTGGCATCGCCACATCTATCCAGTACTCGCCAGAAAAATTCTGTAATTCAGCCTCCTCTTTCCGCTTCTGCAGAGCTTCTGTTGCATGATGAATCGCCATAACCATGGTTGGGGAACAATGTCGTAGCATCTTGGGCAATTCCCATGCTATCGATAATGCCGACAGAATCCGATTATTGACACTAGCATCTTTGATCACAGTGATAACACCAGGCGGGGCATTGTGATACTTCCGATAATAGTACCATACGACCTGGAAATCTAGTACCGCATCTCCAAGGAACTCAAGGCGCTGATAACAAGTCGCGCTTCTCTGCCCAATATAGGAAGAGTGCGTCATTGCTTCCAAAAACAATCGAGGGTCCTTGAACTTGTATCCAAATATTTTTTCTGCACTCTGCACAGTGTGGAGCGAGTCTTCTGACAGGGGCTCAGTTAGGCTTGGACGTGGATTGGCTACTTTAACGTCCATGTTTGGGTCCGTGGTCAATGACATGATGTCCCAATGCGACGTATCATCTTCGTTTTTGGCTTCTGCCAACTCCTTGCTTCGTGCTTTCATTCGTTGGAATGCAGGGTCCAGGTCATCCCAATCGATAAACTCCGTAAACGGGATCCCGATGGTTTTTGCGACACGGAAGGCCACTTTGACACCTCCAGATTCGAGCGAGGCCCCCAAGATTGCTTCCACCACATCAGCTAAAGTCTTGAGAGAAAGCTCGTGTTTCAGTTGAGTCCCATTATCAGAGGGTCTGCCATCTACAGTGTATCGCTGTGGCCGCCACGATTTGCGTTGGAATGGAATGGTTTGGATAAAACGGTAAAATTCATGCCTGATAGCATGTTGGAACAGTGAGCTATTTGAAATGATCCTGATACGGCACTGATGAAGCTGCCCTTCATCCTTTGAAGGGTTGACAATGTAAAGCCGAATCGTGGATGAAAACTTTAGGAACGAATCCCCTAAAAGTTCAAGTCGCTCGTACTGAAATGCTCTCGTGGCTGCCGAAGACGTAAATGCTGTTTGCAAAAGATCGAGTCGAATATCCATGAGTCCAAGTCGTTGTTGGAACTCGGACACGAGTAGGGTCGAGTCTAGACTGTAGAGGATCGAGGGTAGCATTGCAATTGTTCGCATGATACTAGCACTTAATTGACTCTTGGTACATCTTGAAAGAGGCAGAAGAGTTGGCAAGGCAGAGGATTTCTCCAACGGTGAAGGCTGAAGATGATTCCTGAATCGCCTGGATTGCTCAACCAGAAGAACAGTCTCGTTGGAGTCAAACCTTGCTCGGAACTTGCTTTCAAAGTAGGAGCCGAATGTGTGGGGCTCATGATTTGGAGGAGGGCGCGACTCGATGTTCAACAATTCCAATGCTGCCCTATCAAGGTTATCATCGGCTGTCGTAGAGCTCGGGCGTACAAACTCCTCTGGTAGAGGATCGCTCATAGAACGCTGACCAAGATAATTCTTGACAAAATAATCTCCTTGCAATTCAGTCGGGAACTTGATCGAAACGGTTAGGTCAGCACCATGATTCCGGGCAGTGTAGTCATCGAGAGGAAGAGGATGGTCTGATGAAAGGGGCGCATCAACCTCACTCCATGATATCGCTTCTCCCCAGATCCATGTTGATCGACTTGTGTAGTCGGGGATTAGCGGCGCAATCAAGAAAGGAATACTGTCGATTGGGCACTTAAACTCTTTGCGAGAGGTCCTGCTTAGCATAAGCTGCGTAAATCTGAGCAGTCGATCTTGTCGGTTCATATCCACTTGTATAGGTCTTGGTAAACTTTCGAGGCGGCCTTCACATCTCGTCCCGTTAATAAAAAGTAAGGTTGGCGCCACTTCACATGGTATAGGACGCCAGGTAAGCAGGATCATTGGCCGATAGAGATGCTTGTCTTCAAATTCCTCACCATTTTCAGACAGCACATTCACAATACATCCATACAGATCTACTGACCCAGATTGCCTGTTCTCAAGATTCCAGAAGGCTGGCCGGTTGACAGGATAAGTTTTGGTCCGAGTCTCGACACGTTCCAGTAATTGCTCTTCTTCCTTGAATTTCTTGTAGTCTTCCGATACTGTAGGCAAAAGATTATTGTTCAGGGCCCCAAGACTATGCAGCATTTCACAAGCCTTGAATGCAGCTGACTTTTTTGCCACACTCTTGGTGGTTGCCCAGTCCGACTGAACAAACTGAAATGGAGCTGTAGATGGCAAGGTCAAGTCACAGACAAAGGCCGAAGCTCCAGCTGGGATTACGTTGAACTGGGGTCGCACAGAGCTGAATTCGTCCTTTGTTAGAGTGTTGCAGTAATTATTGAGTAATGATACTGCGGACTCTAGTGTTAAGACGGCACCGGTCTCGGGAACTCGGTAAACAAAGTCGGATGTTTGCCTCTTCGAGGGTCTTGCCTTGTCATCTTCATCGTCACCAGACAACTCATTCTGCATAACCCGATCGGGGTCAAGAGAACGACACCATTCGCGCATTGATTTCTCGCCGTACTTGGCCATTCCAAAGGCTCCCTCGTCCCTACGATTCTCATTTTCTTGCATTACGATAAACCGAGAATCCTGCGCACGAGCACGGCCTCGAGATTGAATGTAGCTAATAGTCGAAGAGACAGGATCGAATCTAAAAAGTACAATAAATAAAAAGAAGCGATATTGAGTTTCTCTCATTTAGCAGTACCAAGAGCTTTTCATGGGAGGGGAGTATTGATAAGAAATGTGTTACCTGATGACCACATTGCATGGCTGAATATCTAGACCCTCCTCAGCAACGCTGGTAGCGACAAGAAGGTTATACTCTTTATCACGGAAACCCTGGATGATTCTTTTCTGATCTTTGTAGTTCATCCGAAGCATGTCTGCGCTCTCGTTGTCTTCGTTATGGCCCACCAGGACTTGTGCTTGGAAGAGCTCGTCGAGTCCATTCAGCTCATGGATCAGCAAACAGAGCGCGATTGCGGTCTCGCGACGCTGAACAAAAATTATCCCGCAGAATTCATCTTTCAAGGACGCTCCAGCGACCCGCAAAATTTGGATCAGCTTTAGCACCTTAGGAGATAATGTAGTGGTATCTGTAAAAGATGGCGGCCGGAACTGCCATTGACTCACGATATTAACTGCAATTTTGGACTCTTCTACCACTCTTTTGTCATCGCCATTCAACCGTAGCCCTTTAAGGATCAATATCTTCCACAGCTGGTCCACGCACCATGGGCCGAGATGCCCAAGGTTGAATACGACACTCTTAAAAACTGGGGCAAGCTTTGGAATCGTGGAGCAATGGTGCCGCAAGTTCTTTGTCAGAGCAGTTGCTTCATATTTTGGTGAGGAGGCATACTTCACGACGATTTCCTTTGGTTTCTTGACAAATAAGTTGACTTTTTCCTCATCCGCTGTGAAAATTCGCGCATCCAGCAACGCCTCAAGTTCGCTATTTTAGATTGATTGCATCATGTAAAGTTACAATGTTGTATAAAATCACACGGACTCCTGCCTAAGGATCCTAAGAAAGGTCCCAAGAATTTAAATGATCTAATTGAATATGTCATACCTAGCGGATCGACTCACTTGGGAGCCAAATTCAGAGGAGGGCGAGGCTGTCATCCCGAATATTTTGGGACGGTCTGCGATGTTACAGTGATCCCTCTTGTGGTAGAACTCATCCATTATACAATTGAAGGGATGATTCTTTTTTGCATGGTGGCATTCATCAAACACTAAGAGAGCAATCTTGGATTGGAAGAGGTTACAAACGGTTAGCGATACAATAAGATCCTTGCTCAGTTGCGATAAATAGGCGTATATAATATCAGGCCTTAGGTTAAACATACTTGCTTCATCTGTACACAGCCATGTCTGAGTAAATCAAGTAAGATCTGGGCAGTCAGGACAACGACATCAACTTGGCTGTAAATCGCAGACCAGAGTTCTGTTGAAAACTTCTTTGTTGGCATCTCACCACACAGAGCTTTTACGACCGCATCACAGTTATCTTCGATCACTTTTGCTTGCTGGAAGACCAGCGGGACATTGTTGACCACAAAGAATGATATCTTGCGCTAATGAAGGGAAAGTCCACACATAACGGTATATAAGTATGGGTATCCAGTCCTGAGCAACCACGTGCTGATTGAGCACAGTGTTCAGAAGAAAATTACCATCTCTGGCGGTCTCTTGGCATTACGTTCCCGCCTAAGCATCTCCTTGATCAACAGGACTGATACTAAGGTTTTTCCACTCCCTGTATCCATGACCGCGATGACATTGCCCTCCTGAGCTCTTTCAAAAAGTTCCCTTTGATACTCTCTTGCGATCAAAGACGGATCGGCCTCCTTCTGGATATCCACTGGCTTGGGGGTCGTGTCATTTTCGCTGCTACTCGAACTAGCACAAGAGCTGTTACTATTACTGTTGCCACTCGAACCCTCAGCCGGATGGGTGCCGTCCTGATCAACATTTGATGGGGGACTTGACGCGCTTTTATCAGAAGCGGGTTTAAATCCACGGGTTGTCAGAAGCCGCAGGTCCTCAAACGTGGCCATAGAAAACGATGATGAAGCCGGGAGCGGCTTCTCGAAGAAGTCGAGGTCCTCTTTGTTCATTGTGAGTTTTTGTTGAAGAGAATGTAGTAGAGATAAAGGAGAAGCGAACCCAAGGGCCGAGCCAGAAGAGTGTCTTCAATTACAGGCAGGGCTTGGATTAGCAATGTTTCCTTGCTCTGCAAGGAGTGATTAATGGAAGGTCATTCCTTGCTGAAGAGAAAGAAGTGAAAGTGGGAGCAATATTAAAGACAAGAGAGCGAGTGAGAAGATACGAAGGAGAGGCAGTGAAACGAGAAAGAAGCATGCAAGGAATGGGCAGGAACAGATTTGAAATGTGATTCTAGGACCTCAATGACAAGCGTCGTCAAGAGTTGGACTGTGTTTTTCGCGTGTCCCATCCATGGGCTTGTGCACGGCCCAGACTAGAGCAAGGGAGCCAGGTGACACGCTGTCCGTGGGAAGCATTTAATGCGGTTTTGCTCCTTTCTTGTCCTTCTCCATGCCCGCATACTTGTACTCTCTGCCCTACTCGCATTCTCGCCTAACAACATAACTCACCTATCAATCAAGCTCGCCTTCCTAGCGTACTTGCCTCGCAAGCACACTCTCCTATCCAGCGTACTCGACCTTCTCGCCCTTTCAAAAAGACCTCACACCAAACACCAAGGGTTGCCTCGCCTCACTTTCATCTCCCAACCATGGCGTCAACTCCAGGACACTTGCACAAGTGCACCGACACAATCGTAAACCCTGTCAAGACCACTGTCCACTTTACAGTGGCCGACAAGGTTGGCGCCCTTGATGAGTGCCTTGGCGCTATCAAGGCCATGAATATCTCGCTCACTCGCATTGAATCGTAAGTTTTGTCTGTTATCCTTCTTCTACTACTTGACTATGACAAGTCTCGGTAGCTGTTGACACGAAAATGACTTTGCCTCATACTCTGTCTAGTCGTCCGAGCAAGACACCTGAGTGGGACTATGAGTTTTTTGTCGACTTTGATGCTGTGAGCGTCGACCAGGTGGCAGACGTGGCCAAGACGCTGGAGAAACTTGCCAAGCAGGTTCATGTCGTCGGCACAGGAGGAATCCCTGCTTCACAAGTCACTGGTAAAGGCGCTCACTCCAGAATAGGAGAGCAAGCTCTTTTCCTTTTCCTTTCTTGTCCTCTCTGTCTCACCCCCTCCACCCACCCTACCCCCTTTTCGAGTGTTTGCAGGCATATACTAACTGATATACCGTGGACTGTGACTAGGCCTGAAATCGGATACAACCCCCTGGTTTCCACGCAAGAAGGTGGACCTTGACACTTTTGCAGACAAGGTCCTTGAGATGGGTGAGGAGTTGGATGCTGATCACCCCGGTGCTAAGGATGCTGTCTACCGTGCCCGGCGCGCCGAAATCACAAAGATTGCAAAGACCTATAGAACGTATGTATTCCTCTCCGTTTTGTTATTTGTGAAGGACTAGAAGACGCTTTGGCCTTTTAATGAGGCGACACAGCTCGCTCACCAGGTGTTTGGTTATTGTCCAACAACAGTGGTCAGACAATCCCAATTGTTAACTACACACAGGTCGAACTTGACACCTGGACAACGGTGTTCAACAAGTTGATTACCATGTTTCCTACGCATGCTTGCCGCGAACACCAGTATGTCTTCCCACTTCTCATTCAAAACTGTGGCTATCAGCCGGGCAAGATCCCACAGCTCGAGACTGTGTCCAGGTTTCTCAAGGATTGCACCGGATTTACGCTGCGACCTGTCATGGGACTCTTGACCAGTCGCGACTTTTTGAATGGACTCGCCTTCCGAGTCTTCCACTCGACGCAATATATCCGTCATCACTCCAAGCCTCTTTACACTCCTGAGCCCGACGTCTGTCACGAGTTGTTGGGGCATGTTCCCCTCTTTGCCGATCCCGACTTTGCCGACTTTTCACAGGAGATCGGACTAGCTTCGCTCGGCGCAAGTGACGAGGATATCGAGCGCCTAGCGACCATTTACTGGTTCACGGTCGAGTTTGGCATTTGTCGACAGGATAATGAGCTGCGCGCCTACGGTGCCGGACTCCTCTCTTCCTTTGGTGAGCTCGAGTATTGTCTCAGCGAAAAGCCCGAAGTCCGGCCATTTGAGCCTGCCAAGGTAGCGCAGCAAAAGTATCCTATTACTGAGTACCAGCCCGTGTACTTTGTTGCCGAGTCGTTCAAAGATGCACAAATGAAAGTGCGTGAATTCGCCAACACATGTTCAAGGCCCTTCACGGTCCGATACAATGCCTATACTGAGAGCATTGAAATTTTGGATTCCAAGGATAAGGTGGTTCGATATGCCCAGAACATCAAGCAAGATATGCTTACCCTTGTTGATGCGCTTGAAAAGCTACAGTAAGGATGGGTGAGTGTGACCACGCGCTCTTCTGGTTCTGGCTATAAGAGACTCCCGCCTTCGGCCCCATCAAGGAAATCCATTATTGTTATGTCAGCAATAAAGTACTGTTTATTTATCTACCTGGACTTTAGTTGGATTATCCCTTAAACCATTAGCCAGGCAAAAACGCCATTTAACTTCCAGCCTTTTCTCGAAAGTCTTTTAAGCTACAACCCCCCTTCTCTATGGCTAATAATTAGGTAATTCATTCAAGCTTGGCTGTCCTGGTTGAAGAATGAGTGTGGCCTGAGGACCTCTGCTTTCATGATCGACCGTGCTATAAGCGAATCCGAAGCCATCTATTGCGATCTCCACGTCGCTCAGCTGTGGGAGAGGCACCTGAGACAGAAATGTTCGGTATGAGGCTTTCTGAAGCTTCTCATTCTTGTGCTTTCCAACAGCAGGACTGTTCAGCAAATCTTTTTATCCTGCTAGGTTCAAGAGAGCCGAAAAATGAGAGCCCTGCTGAACACGGTCCACAAGGCTTCCACTGCCGCGAAACAACAACGCCTCTGGGCGTCATTCAAGGAAAGATTTCCAATCTAATTGCTTACATCGAGAAGAAATGGCCCAAGGAGCAGCTTGAACGCTGGGCTGTCTTTCATAGAGTGGTATGATAATCCC
The DNA here is from genome assembly GCA_011634665.1 of Mortierella sp. BCC40632. Classification (NCBI taxonomy): domain Eukaryota; kingdom Fungi; phylum Mortierellomycota; class Mortierellomycetes; order Mortierellales; family Mortierellaceae; genus Mortierella; species Mortierella sp. BCC40632. The sequence goes on from WAEK01000019.1 coordinate 113,874, forward strand.
TCAGGTATGAGCGATGAATCAAGTACAGTAAGTTGATTTTAGACACTGATCTTGATGCAAACGCACCCTGCCTTTAACTAGGAGGGCCAAGAAGTAACTACCAACAGCTGGGTTGAATCTTGGCATAAGACTCTCAAGCAAAAATATTTAGGTCATAAGCGTCAGGTACGGGCTGATTATATTCTATTCTTACTGCAAGACGCAGTTGAGGATTTTCACATCGAATTCTTCAAGATCAAGAACGGACTACAGCCTCCTCCGCTATCCAAAGAGGATAAGCTGAGAAAGAAGAGAGCGAAGGCAATTCCTTTGGAACGTGCACTTCAAATGGTCACACCATTAGTAAGTGAGAAAAAGGTACGTTGTCTACCTCAAGTTGTTGGTGCAAAGACCTGATTTTTGAAGACAATACATTAATAGCTCTTTATACAGTGCATCGTCCAGTCATTTGAATTCCCTACCGTGCATTACACTGTCTCCATCAAGCCTACAGATGGGTCGAGTATGATTGAGCCAGATGGATAAGCCATCCAGTCGTGCACTTGCCCCGATAGTCAGAGGCGCTGTAGGCCCCATACAAGCATGTCTATCTTCTCGATCGGCTGTACGCTTATTTGCAGGTTGACTACTGTCTCCACTCCAAGCAGGCAGACAATAGCCAAGTCGACACTCAAGAGCCCGTAGTATCAGACTTCCCTAACTGGGTTCCTCTTCCTGTTCGGCACCTTCTACATGCAGAACGCGAGGAAGCGAGGCATAGACTGAATCAACAAAGAGAAAAAGCATTCGCTGACTGTGAGACGGAGGCGCTCGTTCTTTGGTAACGGCTAGGGATGTCTCTCGCCAACAGACAAAAAGTTTGCAGCTTAGAGTACTACCAGCAACTTGTAGCCAGCATGAGGACTTTAGTTCACGATTCTCAAGGCCTTCACACCTCAACGGGAGCCAGTAATAAAATCGACTAGATAGCGAGGTCCTGGGCTTAACACCCACAGACCGATGTTTTTTCATCGGCTATTACAGTCCTGGACGGACTTTAAGCCCTGCCCGGTTCCTCCTTCCAAAAATGAGGCCACGAGTCAACCCTCAATTTTCAGGTCCTCGCCCTCAAGTCCAACTTGCCATCGTAAAGTCAGAGGACAACTTACCCTCATACAGGCTTGATCCCCAGCACCCATCCACTGCTGTGACACCCCACCCTTGCAAAAAGGTTGACTAGAGCTCCAAAAATGGCAATAGTGCGACCGATCTGCTGCTTCCCGAAGACCGTGCTGATGTCATCCGCGCCCTCCTGTGCTTTGCTGTCTTGTCGGCAAGGCGACGGAAGTCATCCTATCCTGAATCCGACTTTGCCGCGTTGAAGTAGAAGCCACATTGGAGACAGGGGAAATCAATCATTGACCGAGTCAAGGACAAACATTTGAGTTGCAGAATGTTACAGCTGCACAAAAGTGTCATAGCTTGACCTGGCGCCGAAAACGGCAAGTTCTGCGCTCACATAGTACTCAATAGAGGAAAAGGATGAACATGGGTGAGGCTTGTAAAACTCAAGGCAGTTCTCCTCAAACAACCTCCATCTCTTTCACAACTTCTGTTCTGTCCATCGTTTCGACATCTCTTTGAGGTAATAATCTGTTGGGAGTTGTGATGCTTTTCTTTCTTTCTCTATTTTCATTCCCACCTTGCATCAAACAATAGATACGTCTAGCCCATTCCCTCTCGCAAGAGAGTGCAGTTTCGACTCGTGAAGGGATTGATGCAATGGTGTTTGCTTTTCTCTCTCTGTTTTCATCCCCACCTTGCATCAAACAATAGATACGTCTAGCCCATTCCCTCTCGCAAGAGAGTGCAGTTTCGACTCGTGAAGGGATTGATGCAATGGTGTTTGCTTTTTCTCTCTCTGTTTTCATCCCCACCTTGCATCAAACAATAGATACGTCCAGCCCATTCCTCTCGCAAGAGAGTGCAGTTTCGACTCGTGAAGGGATTGATGCAATGGTGTTTGCTTTTCTCTCTCTGTTTTCATCCCCACCTTGCATCAAACAATAGATACGTCTAGCCCATTCATAAGCCCCTCCATGACCTTCAAGGATCATTTGGTTGACAAACTCAAATGTTCAGCCCCTCGCCCAGCCTTTGTTGTGGTCCAGCCTTCATTGTTTGCTGTGGCAAACTCGCTTCTGTAGTTGACGAAAACCTCTTTGTATATAGCTACGCCTCAACCTTCAATGCTAACCTTGCATTGATGCAGCATCATGTCTGTACCTATGCTTATGAAAGGTCAGCGGCTCGCCTTAGAGGAATTTAAATCATTCAGCCCTGACGACTTGAGCCCGGTAGCCTTTCTCCAATGGATGGAAGGCACGTTTAAAGATAAGGAGAAGCTTCATCTGGCTTATGTATCACTCTATTGTCAAGCCAAAAAGTCGCCTGTTGCTGAGACAAGAAATGATGGAAAGGAGATGGAGCGACTGTGGAAGAACAGAGGCACAAGCCTGGACGATTACTGGGCAGCTAAAAACCTGAAGAAATTACGAGTATGTTCCTTACCCGTTCTGCATGTCCAAAGATGTTTTTCAACTTTCAAGTTTTACTCATGCTATTTTGTTCCAGTCTAAGAATGTGATTTCAGCAGCGAGGAATTCTTCTGTATTGCAAATTGCTGTTGGCGAGCAGCAGCTCAAGGATGCACTTCATGAACTCCAGGGCTCACAGGAGCAACAGTCTCAAGAGCAGCCTTCAGCACATATACAGGAACAGGAACAGGAGCAGGAACAGGAAACATCAACAGTTGTGCTCCTTGAGAATGAGCTCGACTCAGATCCCTTAGATTCTGATTTCCGGCCTTCGAGGAGCACCAGTGCAAGAACTTCGCTTTCCACAGCCGACTTCCGCTATCGCAATAGTCTCACCGGCCCTGGGGAAACGTCGTGTAGGCTAAAAATGAAGCCCAAGTTTGTCATTGGCGGCCTAGACATATCGAAACAACTGATGGCTGCAAGAAGTGAGATGGTCAAGCAACAGTGCACTCTCAAATCGGCTGCAGATCTACTCTCTCTCAACTTTATTTTCACCAAGACTTTTCTCGAGGACCACCTGCCACAAAAAACTGCAATCTCTCTTAGCCAACAGCTAGTCGCAAACCCAAGGAGAGAAAACGTTGACCTACTCATATCCTGCTGCCTCAACGTGGGATTAGCCGACTACCAGCAAGGGAGAGCATTTATCAAGGAGAGAGTAGCACGGCAAGATAATATTGCTGGCGATATCATTTCGGCCTATGCATCTTCAGGAGTCCTGCGTGATAGAGCTTCAAAACTTTCTATCAACGAAAATACCTACATTGAACAGTCAGTGAAGCCTCTCGTTACTGGTACTTTTGTGCAGCTCGACTTTCAGGAACACTGGCATGTAATTTGATGCTTGATCGAGATGTAATCCCTGATCACTATTAGCTTGAGTATCTCACAGAACCTTCATTTGTATTCGAAGGACCACCGACCCGTTCCCGATGCCGACAGGTTACGAAGAGCGACTCTATCCCGATTTCTTTGCCGAAAAAGATGGCCTTCCTTTTGCTGTGCTTGAAGTTAAATCTCCAGATGCTGACCCGGAAGATTGTGAAGTAGATGTCAGAAAAGTGTTCCATCTCATGAAGTTGAGTCTTAACCATCTACTTGATGCCGGCGTGAAGGACCCTGTCATTCTAGGGATGCTTGTTCAAGGTATGCTATGACACTTCCAAGATCCTGAAGTTCTTCATTTCAGCTAGATATCATGCTCATATCTCCACTTCTAATCATTTTTTTTTTACTCTAGATCGACGGTGTGAGGTGTTTTCATTAGACATTTCCTACGAGGCAATTTATATACCGAAAACCCTAGGAGCTTTCGAAATCCCTGAGAACAAGCTCCAGCTACCCTTGCTGCTTCATGCACTGGGACCCCTGACAACTGCCAGGGTATGCTGGGAAAAGTTTTTTTTTTTTTTTTGGGAATTGTTTTATTAAAATCTCTTTGGTCCGATTTCGTTGTTTAGGAGATAGCCTCCGACACTCTTGCCAAGATTATTGGCCGTCCTCGTCGAGTCCAAACGAAGAATAGCTTGTTGACACGTCCGTCATTCTATCTGCACGGTACCAATATCCCTGCTCCGTTAAATCCAGCTGTAGTACTCTAAGATTGGCAAGTCTTATGGTGCTTTGACTCATACAGGATACCGCACCAATCCTACATAATAAAATTGTGGGAACAGATGAAAAGCTAAGATTCGATTAAGGGAGTGGTGGTAATTTCTCTTCAAAAGACGTATTACCTCCACGGCCCTTTGCTGTGTCCTAGTGAGCTAGGTTCTCTGCGTTGAGGTTAAGCAGGAGTGGATACTCCTGTTCATTGTCCAGGATAGATTCATCGTAGGTTTGCATCGGTCTTAGAGCTTCCAACTGCATCCTACAGGCTGGGGTATGGCTAGAATGTCCTTTCTTTGCCATTTCTGCCGTGTTCATTCTCTCAAATCTTGCTTGATCGTGGTGTCTCATACATTGAGAGTCGCTGTGTGTTCTTTCAAGCGACTGTTATATCTGATACTGACAGGGGTTCGGTCTCTCCTCTGTTCTACGCCCTTTGTTCATGGCCTTCTAGTAAGGTTTCTTCATTCGAGGCGAGACCCCTGTCTCTCCTGATGGTAGTCTGTTTGTCACGACAATACCATTGTTTTGGTTCTTGTATCTGCGGTCGTGTCGTGCTTGTAGCCAAGCGCAGGGATCTGTTTGTGCCTCATGTAGCACGCTGGAGTTGGCTCTCAGATAAGAAAGTAATTGAGTAACGTCCGTCATTCTGCTGATGGGTTCAAAAGTGGCTCTCACCTTCTCTTGACCAGCATGTGGTAGGGACAGAACAATGGCTGTAATCATATCGCCCTTGTCTTTGATTCCCGAGGCCTTAATGAGGACTTCTAGTCTTTCAACAATGGTGTACACATCTTTGCCCGACTTTGACTGGATGCTATAGAGTTGTTTACGAACTACTCCTTTAAGCAGGTCAAACTTGAGGAGCTGGGTGGCGCATTCGGATACATCTTCAACTGTTCGGGATCCGTATTCGGGGCGCACGATACCTGTATCGAGCTGTTGAGTCATTTCCTCTTTCTCCAATTCTCTGCCCATGTATCTCCAAGCAATATCTCCGAACAAGTCCGACGTGGATTCATTGGTATAGAACTTACGAAATCCTTCAAGAAAGCCCACAACCTCTGTCACTACTTTTAAGGCAGTCTCCTGTGTGGAAACTCCCTTCAGGTTAATGCTCAGCGTTGGGGCATTGGGTCGATCTTTGAACCGGACTCGAGCCCAATCGATTTGCATTGATTCATGGTCAGTGATTGGGATCAGCTTGTAGTTGAAGATCCTTCTCAAAGCATCGTGTTTGCGGTTGTGAGGTTGAGGCTCGACATCAATCCCATGTCTTTGTGTAGCAGGATCTTCGTCGTCTCCTCTCATTATATCACCATTGAAGGTCGTATGCAAATTGGGCTTTTTTGAGGACTCCTCAAGGTCGATGGTTCTCAGCAAGTCCTCCAGCTTTGAGTTGTTATCTTCCAGGAGAGTTTGTACTCTCTGCCTTTCTTTGTGGTAAAAGGCATCCAGTTGATCTCTTTCGGGAGTGCCTTCCCCAACAGCCCTTTTGCGAGTGGTGTAGTGCGCTACCGCCTACTTTTGCTCAAATGTCAACTTCTGGATTACTGTTCATAGATCCTCAATCCTTTCCTGAATAGCCAGGTCTGGATCAAGAGGATCAAAATCCATCAAAGGCAGTTGATCCGCAAAGAGTAACTCAGCATCAGCCATTGTAGACGTGACGCTCGGTGTTTTCCCGATTCGGTCAATGGGTTCAGCATTCACTGCAAGGATAGCAGTGGTGGGGCTGGAAGGAGACTCCGAAGGACCAGTGATAGTTGGTGTAGCTTCTGTCATAGAAATGGTTTTTGGGGTGCGTGTGTTGACCATTTTGTAACTTCGAAAACGTTAAAAAAAAGTGTGAAGGGCAGTGGTACCTGATATATAACGAGACAAAGTTTTTTTTAGCTCGCATCAGGGATCCACTACATCGAGGATGGCATTGATCCTCCAGCCAAGATTAATTTTGATATTCGAACGATCTTTCTAACTGGGTTCGAATTTCGAGACAAGACAATCCAGCCCTTGGCTCCAGTTGGAGCCATTACTGACCTTTTGCCAGAGCACCTGGAAGCCAAGACAAAGAGCGACACAACAACTCTAATGTCACATGAGTTTCTCGGCTACATCTATTCTCGATTCTTTGGAGGTTATTTTTGAGTAGCAATCGCTCAACGTTAAGACTATGAGCCCTAGAACGGCAAACGGTGCTATGACTATGGTCAAATCCAGACAAACGAACACTATGAAAAATACTAACAAAAAAACATAGAAGAAGCATACGTGGATCATAAAAGGCTTCTCTCCACGAGCCTTGAGGTTGGTCTGTCGTCGGTGTTATAAAAGAGGGGTCTTAAAATCCGTTGGAATCAAAGATGAGGAACTCCTGGGTGGATAGATTTGACTGTGTCTACAGTAACATCTGTCAACCCATGTAATTCTCATCATGCCTTTCAAAGGTCACGTCTTCGAGATTGATGGCTTGCCAACGGACGGGAATGCAACGTATCTCGGCCCGGTGGACCAGGACTGGACATCTGTTGCATACCACAGACTGAAATGTCTTAGCGACATATTTGCCATTGTCAAAGAAGAGGAATGAGTGCCATCACTATTCTAGTCATTTGTAGATGGATAGGATTGAATTTCTTCTAGCAAAGAGAACTATGTAGAATGCAAGATCCTTATTAAATTGGTCTTATTTCCAAAGAAAGATTAAAAATATAATACAAAGCGATCTACTCTTAACTCCTGTCCGTGTTTGATTAATCTCTCTCGACTTATTTTATTCTCAAACCTCTCTTTTCAAAGCAAAAAAAAAAAAAAAAAAAAAAAGGTGGTGGTGGATAATATTGTCCATTTCACAGATATTTATTCCTATTTAGAGTACACTGTCCGAGCCCTGACATCTTGGCCGAAGACCAATGAAGGCTATAGCCTATTAAGCTATACTAGATCATTTTAATTAATCATCATTTGTTGGTCAAGAACCTCATGTCACTACTGAACGCATTCCAGACACATTTTCCCCTCCTTTCTCTTCTTTGTTACTCTATTCGCTTTTTTTTTTTTTTTTTTTTAAAAAGAGAGAGAACGAGATACGGACAAAATTTCTTGGCAGTCTAGGAATCCATCGGAGTGCGGACCAAACTCCTCGACGGTCTAGGAGTTCACAGAGAGTGCGGACCATACACCTTGAGGGTTTAGTCATCCACAGGAATCCCAAGAGCGAGGCTATGCGCTCTGTTGTTCTCTCTCTCCTCCCTCCCTCCTTCCCTCTCTCTCTCTCCCTTTCTCTCAAATCTTCTCCACCTACTGGCCCTTCACTCCCCTCCTTCTCCTCTATTTATCCCTCTTTCGATACCCAAGGACTAGGACAAGGCCAGACAATACTTTTGATCTTACGCCGCAAGATCGCAATTAGAAAGAAGTAAAAAGAAGAATGGTATGTCGAAACATACAAATCTGTAGAACAATGGGCGTAATCTCAGCAGCTCGTAGCAACAAGACTACGAGACTGCTTACAATACCTTGTTCAATTAAGGTCGTCTGCAATGGATTTATCTCTTCCAATATTTTGTTTTAAAAGCAGGTGCCTCACGGCGCCTTTCCGCACTGCAAGACCTCCCCACGTAGTATGACTCAGAACCCCCCACAGGAGTGTATTCGTATTCAACTAGATATCGGAAAGGCGGTAATCGTCGCCGTCTAGCTCGGATTCTGACTTAGAGGCGTTCAGCCATAATCCAACGGATGATAACTTCGGGTCATTGCCTGCTCAGGCAGACCCAAACACCAATTATCCGAATGAAATGTTCCTCTCGTACTAACTTCAATTACTATTGCAACAACACTTCATCAGTAGGGTAAAACTAACCTGTCTCACGACGGTCTAAACCCAGCTCACGTTCCCTATTAGTAGTAGCAAGAAATGCAGTTTATTGATTGCAAGGTCATTGGGCAATGTGCTCCATAACATGGGCCCTATATGGTAACTCATTGCATGACTGAAGCTCACTCAGCTTCATGACGCTGTGAGAAGATCTTGAGAAATTTCTAGTTGCGTGTGAATGAGAAGGAGCAATGCAAGAGCATATGCTAAAAACAGCTGTATGCAAAGTGACACGATCGAATACATACCAGACAGTAGTGTTCTGGGACGAGATCCGTCAGGAAGTGATGTCAATGAGCGAGAAGGTACAGGTGCGTGGGCTATAATCGTGCAATAGAGTTGCGCTCGGACTATGCTATGAGAGTGAGAGAATTGTGTCATACTGTGCACTTATATCTTTGAACGTTGCAGAGTGCTACCTTGAGGTACAGACAAATCGGATCAAGTTCTTCAGTGTCACCATGTCCTCCTTGTTCGCTTCAATACCCCCGTAGAAAAAGCTGTCCATGTTGTCCAGGTGGATGAACGCCATCACATCTTCTCCCAAGATATGCGTAACTGGAATAATGCTTTGGACTCCAGGGAGCACGACATGAATGCGGAGCATACCTCTGATGCTGGAGGGGATGCCTGAAGCCTCATAGTCAGTGCGAACCTTTTTCAAGGACTTGCTGATGTCACCGTCCGCTTTCAAGAAACAGGCCCTAACATCACTGGATGATATGTTAGACTCGTGAAAGGCTTGGGCCATGGGACTACTGAAGAATTTGATCGCAAGAGACCCTGCGTAGTGCCTGTTTGGGAAGAGCCAAAGGCCATCTGGCCGCGTGCCAATACTGGGACTCAGCAGCATGTTTGAGGGACCGTTGATGAGGAAGTCAAGGTCTGCTGCAGCCCCATCGCCTCGGCACCCGAATCCTTTTGCTGTGTTGATGTCTTCAATTTGGAGCCGAACACCATGACACCATGAAGGCAACTTGGATTTCTCGAGGTTCTTGAGAAAAGGAAGATCACTGATAAGATATCCGTTAAAACGCTGAAGCGCCCAATAGACAAGTGGCTCAAGTGCATTGCCTTTTGTTGGTGAGGTTCTGCCAAGGCTGTTGATGAGTTGAGTCAGCTGATCCATGTACCCTGAGAACGTGGGGTCCATGGACGAGGCCTTTAGTTCCTCCTCCACTGCCTCTATCACTATTGGCTCGTCCATGATCAGGTGAGCACCGTCAGAATGCGCTCGCAATCTGCACAAGGCTTTGTCCACAAAGTCGGCCTGCTTGCTACTTGAGAACAAGATCTTGCCATCTCGGAAATGATAGGCTAGGACCATCCGACAGAAAAGCCGAGCAGCTTCACCTGTATAGTCGCTTTGAAGAATAGTGTGAATGCCACTCCTAAGACCACGCGTCACATGCTCAATTGTGTAGTCGACGGCGTTGTCTAGCGTGATTTGCTTAGTTTTCTGCGTAGGACCAGTTGTGATGAGATGGTTGACAATGCCAACGGAAAATCGCGCTCGTCCTGAAAGCTTGCGACGCTTAGCAGTCGGGATTTCGCAGTCGGTGAGATCGACCAACTCTGAGAGCATCTTGTTGATGTCCTCCTGGTCAAAAACTGGAAAGTCCGTTATCCTGATAAAGTTGGTGGGCTTGCCTACAGCGGTGTAAACGTGGTCAGCATCCTGTAGCGAGAGTGCTGTGCCGAGGATCACCAGCGTAGCTTGCATGCGGCTCAGTGTAGCTGACAAAGGCGTAAGGAAACCGCGGCGGAGACGACGATGAATCTCATTCTTGTCATCAAAGAGGACGCTTGGTGGGTTCCGAGTATTCCAATATGCAGCCAAAGCAGATGGCGAGATAAACCGGCCGGCCAGGATACTAGTCGCTGCAGCCTGAGCTTCATCCAAAGCAACCACCAGTCCAAGGTGCCTCGGGCTAAGATGTTTATGAAGCTTTGTTTGGACAGCATCAAGCATAGTGTCGATTGTTTGGATATCATACTCACGCAGCTTATGGATCAGATCGCTAATAGTCGAGGCTCCTCCGTTAGTTGTTTGCTCGCGAAAAAACTGCCACGGCTCTAGCTCTGGGTTGTGGTTGAAGAGAAGGAGAAGGAAAAGGAAACGAGCCAGAAACTCGAGTTCAACACGGTGGCGTACAAGTCTGTTCGCCTCAGCCTCGGTATCGAGCAGATTGTGTGTCTGGACAATGCTCGCGTACATTTCTTCGACGTTTTTAGCAAGCCGGGCGAAATTTGGGTCCTCGAACTCTGGGGAGATGGTGGGCCTGGTAGAATGACATACGCAGTAGACAACAAAATGCTTGGTGGCCAGATCAAGGACGGTAGCCGTCTTTCCTGAGCCAGACGGGGCAACCATGGCGACCACACGGTGGCCACTGGATTTACCGATGTCGTCCTCGACAATAGAACACAAAGTCGCCTTGCCGTCACTCGCTTTTGCCTGCTTGCCCAACTCAAGTCCCAGCATCGCCAATTTGATATCTTTTGCTGTGGTGTGATATGGTAGAGTCCTCTTGAAAAAGGGTCCAAGTCGTTCCTTCTGGAAAGTCTCGACATCCCTTGGGTTGATAGTTTGATGGACAAAGTGATGCTGGGTGCCGCTGAGTATGATCTCCAGTTCTTGTTCAATGCGATCCTGTGGAACGGAGATACACTGAATTGGAGAAGCTAAGTCAATGAAAGGGTATGGAAAGAATTAAGTGAGAATTAGAGAAAGAAATAACTCAATGAAAACTCATAAAACATTTTGATCAAACTCACTTGGACGAGATTCATGGGAGCCAGGAACAGTTGTGAATGAACGAGGGGGTACAGGTGCATGCATCACTAATGGATGAAGAGAAAGAGAAAATAAAGTTAGTGCGTGAACAAGCTCATTCCGTCCAAGAACAATCAGTCAGAAAACGCGTCTCATTACCTTGAGGAGGAGGGCGCTGGACAATGATATGAATTGTCTTCTTGGGAGGTGCCTCTGGAAAGACATCAGCAATGTCGTCTGTCTCATCGAGCTCCTCTTTAGACAGAACATCAGCAAGCCAGAGCTCTTTGCGGTCATTCTTTGGCAGAACAGGAATAGAGACACGCCAAAGAGAGAGATTGTCAGCATCAATGTCCTGGAAGCCGATTTGCTTCTCGTCCTTGATGAGTCTCTTGAGTTCACCGATTGTTTTGGAGGAGTCAATCGCGACTGGAAATGCAGTCTTCTCTCCATCCACGAGGCAGAACAGGGTCAAGTGTTTGTCGGTCATGGTGTTGTGAAGCATCCGTGAAAAGAAGGGGATGTGGAAAAGAATGTAGGAGATGTAGAGAAAGCGAGGAATGAAAGAAAAGAGAAAAGGATGGGATTAAAAAGGAACAGGAAGAAGGGATGGAAAGGCGTGAGAACGGTGGCAAAGACGATGCAAAAGTGGAAATGGTGGCAAAAAGAAAGAGAGTAAAAGACAAACGAGAAAGTAAAGTCAAAAGAGAGCGTGGAAGCGGTAAAAGCAAGAGAGGAAAGGAGAGGAAAGGAGTGAGGAGAGTGACATTTCAAAGAAACATGGAAAGAGAGAGTGCATGGAAGAGACAGAGAAAGAGGGGAGCTGCGTTGATGGAGCTGTGTGGGAATGAGATGTAGCTACTGCAGTAATCAGGAAGACTCTTTGATGATCAATCCATCCCATCCACACACACACACGCACACACACACACACTCTCTCTCTCTCTCTTTCTTCTATTCGCCTCCTCCCTTGTCCACGTGGTATGAGACGTAACCACAGCGTATCCCTTCGTGTGTCGCAGGTCACGTTTCCCCGCAGAATTGGACGCAAATTTGCTTCCAAAACAGACGAAGGGATACTTCGCATACTTCGAATGGTTTTAAATGTGATACGGCCGTGTGTTTATTGCCTGCTAGCAAGTTTAGAGATTTTTTTTTTTTTTTTTTTTTTACATAAATAATTTTTTTCCTATGTGCGTTGCTTCTTTCCCTTGGCCGTTTTTCTTGCTTGCTGGTGAATACCGCGCTTTACGTTCCCGCAACCATGGATTCCAACAGCAACACTCCCCCACTTGACAACAACCTCCTACGACAAATCCTCCAACAACTCCAACTCTCCGCCCCTGATCAACAACATGAAACCATGAGCATCGACGACAAAGAAGCTGACACCTTCACACGCGACCGCCGCGACTGGGTCCCCTCCGATGACTTCATCGAGGACTACGCCCCCACACCTTTACACAACGTCGAATGGATCCTCCCGAGAGAGGACAAGACCGCGATATGGGACGCTGCTCCCAAGAGAAAGGGGATCAGTTTCGATGCCCCTGACATTCCCCCCGTGCTCTACCAAAAACTCTCCAAAAAGAGTAGGCTCGCGGATAAGGACCTCGCCAAGATTGGCACTAAGGCTGCAATGGTCTCCCGCCCCCTGGACTACCTGGCTTCTAGGATCTGGCGGATCCAGGACAAGCTAGACGATGACACATATCAAGAATTGCTCCTACTGTCAACTATGACAAGGACTTTGGTCAGTGACTTCCATAAACACAGTTTCTCAACTGTCGAATCGAGTCGAATATGAGGATCATTCGAATCCGATTCAATTTTGTCAAGTCGAATATCGAATACATTCAACACCCTATAAGTCGGATGGAACTTTTATCCGATTCGACATCCATCCGACTCTGTTTTATTCGATTCGACTTCTATTCGATTCGACTCGCATCCGATCATTACCTGACCCGACTTTTATTCGATCCGACTTTTATTCGATCCGACTTTTATTCGATCCGACTTTCATTCGATCCGACTTGCATTCGATCCGACTTTTATTCGATCCGATTTTCATTCGACTTTCATCCGACTTTCATTCGACTTTCATTCGACTTTCATTCGACTTTCATTCGACTTTCATTCGACCTATATCCGACTTTCATTCGACTTTCATTCGACCTATATCCGACTTTCATTCGACTTTCATTCGACCTGTATCCGACTTTCATTCGACTTTCATTCGACCTATATCCGACTTTCATTCGACTTTCAATCAACCTTCAGTCCACCTGCCTCTTTCGATATGATATTTACCCCTCTAAGTGTCAAGTCGATGGATTACCTAAGGTACTCAATTTGGCTGATATCCATTCATTTTGATATAATACGGTATTTATTTCCTTTTTTCACTACAGTTTGCCTGACAATCACTGTCATGGATAAAATATGTTCTTTACTTATCAATATCATCACTGCTGCCGCTGCTTTTGCCATTGATGTAGTCAAACCAAGAGTCAAGAAGCATCTGCTCCTTGATTTTGGGTGGTGTAAGCCGATTCCTTGTATAGGGCATTAGTGAGCGAGCTTTCGAAAAACTTCTCTCCGATGGTGCGGATGTTGCCGGGATGGCATAAAAGTCTCTCGCCATGGCTGACAACTTTGGGTACGAGTCGTGGTTCTTTTTCCAATACACAGATGGTATCTCCCTATAACAGCAACGAGGTTTGAGAATAAACTGCCCTTTATTATGAGGGAGAGAGGAGGTGTATTCGAAGGGTTGGATGAGCCTGCGTAAGCAGGCGAAATCTAACCCGAGGTATACAAGTATACGAAGAATGAGAATAAAGGTGCCCGCCCTCCCACTCCCTATGGTCCAAGCAAATCAACGGCCAAGGGAAAGAAGCAAAGCACATAGGAAAAAATTTATTTATGTAAAAAAAAAAATAATAATAATAATCTCTAAACTTGCTAGCAGGCAATAAACACACGGCCGTATCACCTTTATTCCCATTCTTCGTATACTTGTATACCTCGGGTTAGATTTCGCTTGCTTACGCAGGCTCATCTGTGTGGGTTGTGTAGGGTAAGTGTAATATCAGCGGTGAGGTATTAACAAGTAAGAAAGGTGGTGTTCTTTATTACAACTTCCTTGGTTAAATAAAAAAGGTAAAAAGCCTCTAGTCAGATCTATCACCTGACTAGATAAAAACCTGTGGGAGGAGAGCGATCCACAACAGGTGGATTGAAGGCTTACAATCGTGGAACGGCCTCACTTGGATCCAACAACCTCCCCAAGCGGAGATCTACACCGATGCCTCGGATACGGGATGGGGGATCGTCCATGGACAGAAAACCATCTCAGGATTATGAGACAGACAGCTGATGGAGACTCACATCAACTTGAAAGAGTTAATGGTGATTTGGTACACAGTGGCACACCCTCAATTCCAAGGGAAGAGATTAATGATTTATTGCGACAACACAACGACTATTGCATACGTGAACAAGTTTGGAGGGACGAGATCACCAGAGCTGATGAAGCTAGCAGACAGGATTTGGTCTCATTGCTTGGCGACGGGAACCACAATCTCCACAGCATTCGTCCCCTCATTACTCAACCCTGCCGATCCACCCAGTCGACAATTGCAGAAGCAACTAGAATGGAGTATCAGTCCCGAAGCATTCCAGACACTGGACGACAAGTGGGGACCCCACCACATAGATCTCTTCGCCTCGAAACACAACGCAAAGCTGAAGAACTACATGTCATGGAAAATCGAGAAGGAAACAGTGGCACAGGACGCCATGCAACAGGAGTGGAAAGGACAAGGCAGACTCTATGTCTGTCCTCCATGGAATTTGATCCCGCTGATTCTAGCGAGGATTCAGAAGGAGGGCCTGAAAGCGACATTGATAACTCCGAACTGGACAGGCGCCATCTGGTATCCAACAGTGAAGATGATGACATCAGAACCACCAATTCATCTACATCGCTCCGCCGTTCAGGACGCCTTCAAAAAGACCCCGGGATCCTAGAGAAGAACCCAGCTTGGTCCTTGATCGCATGGAACATAAACGGCGCAAGACCCTGTCAATGAAAGGATACGACAACTCCGTAGTCAACATTCTGAGAGACGCGGAGACGGAAAGGCTCAAACGCAAACGTTACAGTCATATTCAGAAGTCGTTCATACAATGGTGTGAGGATAAGAGTGTAGACCCCACACTTCCCAACCCAGCGATGGTCCTCAATTTTCTTGCTTGGGGACACACCACCAAAGGATGGAAAGCGACTACAATATCAGCCTATCGAGCCCAGCTCACGGGACTCTATGAAGACACCTCACTTTTCCAACAGGACAGCTACTTCTCCAGCTTCTTCCAAGTTCTACGCGCAAACGAAGTAGATTCAAACAAGGAGATGGACTTAGACAATACGCCGATCTTGGATTATTTTCGGTCACTACCGCCAAACAAAAATGTATCAGCAGAGATCCTCACACAGAAATTATGTTGGTCACTGGGTATGTGCGCATTCCTCCGCCCTAGCGACATCGAGCGTATTGATCTGGATGAGTGCCAAATAGAGAACACGTTTGTGAAACTGCTCGTCCTTCGTCCCAAAGAAAAGTCAAACGGAATTCACAAAAACAAATATGTGATCCTTAAAGCGCTGCAATCGGATCCCGCCCTTTGTCCAGTCAAGACGTTCAAGGCTTATGTGTCACGGTTCACAAAGGACCGCCTATCAGTTCCGCATCCGACCCAGCCCTCCTTAATGTACAATCCACTGGTACGACACGTCAAGTATCACGAGATGGGTGTTTCAGCACAGCGCATCGGAAAACACATCAAGGCGGTCATGTCAAAGCTACAATTACCACCAGGAGCAAGGGTACCAAAGGCCAGAGCCGCAGGATCTACACAAGCGGCGAGGAAAGGAGCTGACATCAACGACATTGTCACTCAAGGCAATTGGTCTTCTTCAGCGATGTTCTCCAAGTTTTATCGCATGTCGAGCAAGACGAAATCAAACTTTACGAAAATGGTATTGGGCTGATTACTCTGAATCCACAGTAAAGGGGTCGCTGGCTCTATGAAGGATAATGCAGGACTAAGACGACAAAGGAAGTCTTATGTCCATTATCCGAGCCAGCGACCCCTTTACTGTCCCACCCTCTCCTCCCTTTTATCTGTTCACCATACTCGCGAAAGAAAGATGGGGTTCAGAGTCAGCCAAGGAGAGAGGGTTATCTAGCTAGTATTTTCTTTATTTTATCTGTATCTCGAGTGGAAATAAATGAAAGAAGGATTACACAGTAAAGGGGTCGCTGGCTCGGATAATGGACATAAGACTTCCTTTGTCGTCTTAGTCCTGCAGAGGTCACTGGACTATCCCAGAAAAATTATGACCTGAAAAAAAAAAGTAGGATCCCTTCCGCTTTGCAAGATTTGGCGAAGCTTTCTTAGATGATAGGTTTAAGGTTACTCCACTTCTCCTAATGTTATTTTCCAATAGCACGTTCATGTGTCTTACTGTGAAGGCAAAGGGTGTATTCCTTCTTTAATTCTTCTGACCCGAGCAAATCCGCGGGTAGATTCTGTTGATGGGATGAGGCGAGTAGTCAAAAACGTGGAACCAATCGACTCTCTATTGTGACTCGGGTAAAAAAGAGCATTCGATAGGGCAAGGCAGGAGAACCTCCAGCAAACCAGACTGCAATACTGATTTCTTGCGTGTGCGTTCTGCGTCCTTGGTTCACGGGTTCTCCTCAACACTGCTATATTTTTAGTCTTACTGGGACAACAACAAACAAGCAAGCAACGGTAATCGAAGATGGAAGGCATGAGAGTGAGAGTAAAAGAGGCGATAGAGCTAGATACAGAAGAGAAGAGGAAAAAGAGATGCATTGTGAATCAAATTTTTTTGTGTAAGCAAGTGACCTGCTTGGGTCTCATGAACATTTTGAGCATTCCCCGCCAGGAGGACAATCGGGCAAGGACCAATAATGTCATATCAGGTACATCTGAGTGATCGCGCTTGAGGTGTTCCTGTTCTACCTCCCGCAAATCTACCAACGCGATCCAAAGAAATGTTTGCACAAAATATCGCTGCCCCTGAGGTGCGCGGTGTGGTATGCATGCTGCGGCAGAGATTGCATGGAAAAAATACAGTCGCCTTTTCTGTAGTCGTCTCCCATGTGCATTCCTCTCAGCTGCATTGGATTTCCATAACATGCCTGGATCGTTTCTAGCATGGACAAACACGCGTGGACGAATAAAATTCGAAGAAAAACGCAATGATTCAATAATGAAGATACAAGTCCATAAGTTAGACCTGTGAGAAAAAAAAAAAAAAAAAAAAAAAAAAGAAGTCGAAAGGATGAGTCTGGGCTACACACAACAGATTCATACGACATATAAAGAGCTGGACCTGACCCACAAATTGTCGCTCTCAAACAGCACATCGCTCAAGCCTTTACCTTACACTCACCGCACCTCCAAGTAAGTGATAAGAAGACTGATAGGCCTCTCTGCCTTTCATTCTGTAGTCACCTGACCCTGTTATATCTTTTCTTTCCTCCTCTATTTCTAAGCCATGGTTCGCGTCTTTCTCGTCATGTCCTTGCTTGCCATTCAGGCGACCATTGTCCATGCCCTCAAGGATGGATATTACGAAATCTCCGATCCCCACGAAAACCAGTTCTTGGCCATTCAGTATAGTCCACACGGCCCTAGAACTCCTGATCTTCCTCTGAGCGTACTGAACCCCCCTTTAGCGACTAGGTGGTTTGTCCAACGTAAAGTCGGCGATCGTTACATCATCACCGAGGCATATGATACCCTCACCAAGTATAAGATCGTTCCGGAAGGGGATAATGTGATTGTGAGCGCACAGAAGTCTCCTCAGGAGTGGTTAATCACCTCCACTAGCGAGAACTCTTACACGATCAAGCATACGATCAAGGACAAAACATTCACTCGCTTTGCCCGCGATTCTCGCTACCCTGTGACCCTCGAGCCTGCTAATGGCTCAGAGGACCAGCGCTGGGTATTTAAGTCTATTCGCTACTATAGCAACGAACGCGGTTACAGGGGCTCTCAAAACCGTCTCTGTGTGCAGCAAGACTGGTGAATATGAGTCTAGGATAGTTTCGCTGGTTGTGCACAACAGCTCATTATTTTCCCAGCTTTGCTGGCTAAACTGAAATCCCTAGAAGGAAACCACAATACAACTATATATATATATATATTAGTTCTTTCGAGTGATACAAGGATAGTATGATGTCCATTGCTGATAGGAGGGATTCCACTCCTGAGGAGTTGTTGCAAGCCTGTACAGAATTTATCTAGTAATTGTAGAAAATGCAATACAATAGGCAAAGATTTATGGGGTGCGTACGTTTGTGTGGGAAAGTTCAAGACTTCCAGGAGGAGACTGAGTACCTTCAGATCTGTACGTTCTACAAGGGAATGGTGGGCTAGGCTACTAAACCCATCATTTGGTGGTATTGATCTTTCCGAGGACTACGACACAGATCACTGACTGCAAGGTGAGATCGGCATGAATATGAATCACTACCATAACGCAGGATCCTACATTGCTAAGACAAATCACCAATGAATGACAATGTCAAATTGCCTGAGTACTAGATCGGGAGCAAATCTGCCAGACATAACTTCTTTGTACAATGTTTGTTATCGACCATATTTGAACTGAAATAAGGTAGTTAGCTGGGGATGCACCCGGAGGAACTAATTGCCTTACATTTCTTTTCTTTAGAATTTTGACTACATGAGATAATGGTAGCATTGACGTGAAGAATTGCGCATGGTAAGCTAGTCAGATGTCTTTAAAAGCGCAAGGTAACAACAGCAACATGGACAAATCAATAAAGGCGGTGCTTAGGGGAATTCGAGCAATTATCACTGGGAGTGTATTAATTAAGGAATGAGACTGTAAGCCTTTCAGGTGAACCGTCTACTGGTATAGCCATTTAAACGGGCAAGAATGCATCAGAATGGTAAAGTCCATTCCATAGCTTAGGAGTGGGATCTGCCAAAAGTAAACGAAAGAGATATTAATAACTCACTTCCTGTCGGGGTTACTTTGTGTGCTTCGGCCGCTAGGAGAAGGGGGCGCTGGATTCAGCGCAATTGATGACCAACGACAAAAGGAAAGAAAGAAAGAAAGAAAAGACAGCTAGAGGTGATAGGAAGGTGAGCCGTGCAAGTGAAAAGAAGCGGAGTTGGTATAAGTGGGACATCCCGTGCTCTTGGACAAAGCAAGGACAGAGTTTCATGCTTCCAAAGACTACTCGTGACCTATGGGCAAACAAATGGTATCAGACTACCTCACTACATACATTGGTACTCCCAGCGCTACAGGATTCCTGTACATTAATGAGGCAATCGAAGGATTAGATGAGTCCTGCGAATTCAGGTGATTTCTAATTGGAGGTAGATGAGAATACGAAGAATGGGAGTAAAGGTGATATGGACGTATCTTCTTTGCCTGCTAGCAAGTCTAGAGATTACATTTTTTTATAACCTTTCACAACATTGTTTCTATTGGCAATTAACATGTCCCCCACATACCAATACTCATATGACACTCAGAACTGTCATTTCCACTCTGCTCTGAGTAATCGAGACAATTTTATCACCCTCAGTCACAGCCAAATGGGCTACCTACGAAAAGGCTATAGTGGCCGAGCGCACCATCATTAAACTCTCTCTCTCTCCCTCTGGCGGCCCAAGTAGACAAGTGATAAGAGAGAGGATCCAAAAAAAAAAAAAAAAAAAAACAGTTTTTGAGCGCCGAACTACACTTCTCGATGAAGAGCATTTTTAAAGGTGAGACAGAAACGCCCTTCAGTAAGTACTCATTAGGTAGTAAGGTATTTTTACGAGTCTAGCGCCAGTCAGACCCTGAGTATCTTTATTTGATATTCGGACTTTGTTAGCTCGCATTCTACACGCTCATTTTTCCAGGCGATTTTCGCTACAAGACTCTAGATTGCGAGAAGAGTATCAGTTACCAACTATGGATGGTAAGGTGCTTGGTAGCTTGGAGGAGGTGGCATGTCCTCAGGTAATTGCTCATGTGTCACGGACATGGATACAGTTTGAGCCACCACCGCGTTTTCATGATCCATGTTCGTCGTTACATCTCTATTAACGACAGAAGCCGCTGTCTCGGTCGGGGCTTCGGTACTTCCGGGCGTTGTTACTGGCGTCGGTGTATCAATGACAGGAGGAGAAGGGACAGGGGAAGTACCCTCAGAGTCTTCAGAGCTGCCATTCGTCTCAGAGCCTTGCGTCATGTCTACGAATACAGCTCGAAGGCCACTAGTCTGTCTCTGTTCGTATGCTGGCAGCTCGTCCAACTCATACTCTGCGTCAGCCACAATCCGTCTTCCAGCTACCGCCGCTCCCGGTGTTGCCTCAGGAACTGGGTCCTCCTGGGAGCCTTCGAGCGACAAATCGGGCTGATAGTGGTGGACCACAGTCTCCTGCCGCTGGAACAGCGCTTCTCTCCGTTGGCTCTCTTCTGCTTCTCGCCTGAGCCTCCGGCCTTCTGTCACTCGGTCATAGCATGTCCAACCAACCTCTATGACCAGCAGGAAACTCCAGAGCATACCTATAGATCCAATGACTAACTGGGTATAGCAGCGCTTCTTGAGTTCCCCACTTCCGGACTGGCTTCCGGACACAGAGTTGAAGAGGCTGCCTTTTGCGCATCCACCTTCTTGGCTAATCTTGACAAACTGCTCTGTTGACAAAGCTATGGTACAAATGGCTAGGATTACTCCTCCGGCCGTGCGGAGATTTGTCGGACAAACTTGATTACTGAAGAACGAGTAGAAGGCGCATATCAAAAGAAAGGTATTCAACGCAAGCTGTGGAGTAGTCTGCCAGTCAAACAGGTAGCGAACCGAGAGTGGGGCGATGAGCTCGAGGCTGATGGAGAGGATGAGGATGTTGATGATCGAGAGGATGATCAAGATGAGTCGGAGCAAGCGAAGTAAGGACGGCCGTGAGCGGTCGAAGATAAAATACTTTTTGAGCCTCATCTGCAGATCTAGGGTCGATCGGTTGGTCGGTTGACTAGGGGTGATGCTTAATTCTCAAACGAGGATGAATGAGAGAGGAAAGAGGATGCGCAGTGTAGTGGGCGTCCAAACACAATGTCCAACGACGTCGACCATCACTGCCCCATCTCAACCTTCTCTCTTTCCCACGTGTCCTACGTCTTGAATCTCTATGCCGGTCACTGACGGGCGTTGTGGAGCAAAGCCAAGCCCTGTTTCACTGCTTCCTCGGATTGGGTTCTGTTTGTTGATTGCGTTCTCCGTGAACCTTTTGCTGGGCCGTGCAACCGACAACATGCACTTTTTGCCACGGTCCAGACAGACAGGGTTGCGCATAGGTCAGGCACCAATACTTTGAGATGTTGTCAGGGTGTTGGTAAGAGCGTCTGCGCAGGAACAGACGCTTCGAAAGGCGGCAGTGAGCAAAATGGAGATGGTCGAAGCGCTGCAATAAGGCGCGACCTTCAAATCCAGGGACCAACGACAGTCTGCCTCGGAGCTTGAATTATCCGAGAAATGGCGGTGGCAATGACAGCAAAAGTTCCCATTCGTTCACGTACACGTACAAATGCTAGTTTCCTGCTCTCATGCATTTCGACGGCCCACCCTGTTCTCTGCGGATCGCACGTTGACATGAGACCTCAAGAACTCTTCGCTGGCACGGGCCACCATCCTTCTCAGCGATCATCAGAGAATCCTGATCTAAATGAGGAAAAGGATGGGACATGCAAACGTATCCCAGGGCTGAGAAGACAAAGGAAGCTGAGTCGACTTTGGTAACTGGGTAGTAGTCACTGGCTAGGAAGAGCGGCGAGAAACAGCTCTCTTTCTCTCTCCCTCTCTCTGAAGACGCCTAGACGGAAAAAGACTCTCGACTTGGTATTGTTTGTCGCCGATCTGGGTGCATTGAGGTTTTTATGAGCAAACTCTCAAAGTAGTTCCCATAAGTTTACTGACTAGCACACTGTTCGTTTCGCCATCCTCTGCATTGCTTCTGGATAGAAGTTGCGAAGCATGAGTCTATTTTAGGATGGGAATGTAAATTGGTTACCAGGACTCCTATTGCAAGGTTCGCTGTACTCTCCGTCCTGGATAGCATTGTGCTTTGCTCTTTGGCACGGTGATTGCGTTGTGGCGCTGGAAGGTCAACGCTCTGAGTCTCTCCCCCTCCTTTCTCATAGCACTTCCTTCTCATAGTACTCCCTAATATCGCAAGATTCGCCAAGTTAATGAGAGTCAGCATAATCGGATTGCCATGGGACAGGATTGTTACCAGGCTATGTAAAAGTACTCTTCACGGACCAAAAGAATGTAACTCTCTACGAAGCCAAGTCCTGCTCAAAGCCTATGGCCATGCTAAAAAAGCCTCCGTGGTCATTTGTGTGGTGGAACACATGGTTGATCCAGGCTCCAAGGTGCCAATCCTTTCGACGATATGCTGCCAGAAAGGGTCAAGCAGACAGACGCATATCGTTTGCCGGAAAATGTACAAAGAAAAAGACGATTCATCCTTTGAAGGAATTCATCCCAAGGGAGGCTCACTTATCTCTCAATACTCCTCCAGGGACATTTCATGGTGTTGTCCAACAGTGTGGTCTCAATATTATTCTTTAATTGATAAAAAAAAAATTCCTTCTATGCAATGCGGCTCTGGTCCGCCCGCCACTCGCGACGCGCTGACACAACAGGAGAGGGAAACAGCTCCAAGAAGATGGCTCCTGTGCGGGGAGGAGGAGAGGGTGGGGGGCCATCGTCTTTCTATCGTACCACCACTTAGAACAAAAACATGGCTGATACAACGACCACAGCACTCAGGCTTGCAGCAGTGCTCAGGAGGTTCCTTGGAGCAGCCTCGCTCTTGTTAGGCGGTGTCGTCGAAGTACCTTGTCCGCTTCCGCTGCTGCTTCCACCATTGTTCGAGCCTCCAGGATTGCTCGATCCGCCTGGTGCTGTGACATTAAACCGACCAGAGTAAGCATTGTTGGGAGACAAAAGCAGCTGCAATGCATAGATGCCTGGCTTTGTGTCGGCAGGGACCGTCCAAACGAGATTTCCAACGGACTGCGTGCAGTCAATTGTGCCGACTTTCTTGACATAGAAGGCATTGCTGATATTGTTCGAGTCCATAAAGTCAACCTCGGTTGCGTTTGGCGTCGCAGAGGTGAGCGTGCTAGGCGAGGTGCAGGCCATTGTCCAGGAGAATGTCTGGTTCGTGCCGGCCTCGTACGAGATGCCTTCGCCCACGGGCTGCGTGAATGAGATGTGGGTCAGCCCCTGGGCAGGAGGGACAGGAGCCTGGGCTGAGACAGACGAGGCCATGGCAAGCGTAGCGAGGGCGAGGATTGACTTGTACATGATGGTGACGAGGGTAGGGGTCGTGGCTCTTGTGTGTGTGGTGTGTGTGTGTGTGTGTGTGTGTGTGTGTGTGTGTGTGTGTGGTGTGAGTAGGCAAGAGGTGAGTATGGGCGAAGGTTGGCAACAGCGGGAGGAGCGGAGACGAAGAAGGAGAGAAAAGAAAGGTGAGTGCGAACAAAAGAAATAAAGGCGCCCGGTGGGCCTGTTTCTCTTTTATTGTACTCCTAGCAAAGACACAAGCCCCGGGGACCGGTTGCCATGGGTATGCTCCAGGACCAAGCTAGTAACGCGTGGAGTAATGAATTGTTCGGTTTGGCGGGGCACGAAGCAGCACAATGAGAGAACAAAGGAAGAGGTAGGGGCAGGGGAGGAAAGGGGGAGAGAAGGAGTCCAACAACAGACGAAGGGGCACACATCGAGTTCAAGGGAGCCATAGTAGGAGAGTTTCGGCGGTCTTTCCTGTTCTTTTTTTACGCGGTTCGTGCTTGCCTTTTGGCCTTTGACCCTTGGACACTGTCTGGGCGCGCAGGCATGCAGCAAGTACATGGACCAACCTGCCAGCTGGACGCTGGTGTATACGACAGGAGAGAGCAGCGAAGACAAAGAGCGACGGAGACAGGAGACACTGCATGGCTCACATCGCAGGCTGTACAGTCCAAGACACCTGGCTCCTTGCCGCGTACTTCTTTTTGTCGCGGCCCTTGGCTGGCCGTGCAAGGAGACGGCTCAATATTCAAGGGCGCGTCGGCAGCCAGGGCAACCATTCCAGCCTATCATCGCCTGCCGCCGACCGCTGCCCAGTTGTCACGCGTCTTGTCCGGCCATGCCCCCGGCGTTTCCCGCCGTAGTCGGACAAACCAAACCGCCCGTCCTAGTCCTGATCAGGGTTTTTTTTTGCCTCAGCCTCCATTCTTTAGTCCCCATTTCCTTCCTTGCTGTTGTAAGCCCCTGTCGTCACCTCCCTGGTCCCCGCAGGTTGCGCACAGCTTGCCCGCTTCTTGGCTGCCCCTGTGAAAAAATGAGCTAGAGAGAGAGAGAGAGAAAGAGAAAGGGAAAGGGAAAGGGAAAGAGAGAAAAGACCCTCGTTCCTGCACACAACATCCTGCCCTCTTCCCCCCCTCTCCACTCTGTCCTCCATTCTCCATTCCTCATTCCTCTTTCCTCAATGGAGTCGCTCCTCACCCTCATCATTGCACATCCCCTCACCAAGTATGTGTTCGTGCTCGTCCTCTATGTCTCGCTTGTACGACATCGACGGTACAAACGCATTAATGCCCTACTCCGCAAATACCCCGACCCGGAGCTGCCGCTCCGTGACCTGGACGTGGCCAAGGAGGTGCTGTCTGTCTTCCGCGACTGCGAGTTCCCCTTCAGTTATGGAGTTGGGCTCGATATTGCACTTATCGGGACCTATGGGATCCCTTCGATCTCCTCAATCCTTGCAGCAACAGGTCAGTTCAAGACCAATTATCTCAAACGATCTGAAGACACAGCTCTGCTCCTGAGTGAGATGAACGAAGGCTATTCTCGAAACCAGCTCCGGATTGCCCTCGATAAGAAAGGAAAACCAGACGAGAAAGAAATCGAGAATGACATGCGACGGGAGACCATCGCCATGGAGAGGATCAAATTTATCCATGGACATTACAAAATCCAACAGGGTGACTACCTTTACACACTCGCCATGTTTGTGGTTGGGCCAGCCCGGTGGATTGATCGTTACGAATGGCGCAAGTTGACAGATCTTGAAAAGAATGTGAGTGAGAGACAGGTTCCCTGTCCTAGTCGCATCTGTACTTGTGCCAATGCCAATAAGGGAAGGAGGAGGACAGATATTGCTCTTTGCTAACTGGGTCCCACTTCGGTTCTGGATTGAAGGCCAGTCTTGCTCTTTGGACTGCGCGGGGCGAGAAGTTAGGAATCCACAACATCCCCAAGACCTTCGATGAACTAGCAGCATTTGGAGAGGTAAACTTTGATCTTTTTTTTTTTTTCTTTTCTTTTTTTCTTAAGTGTCTAAAAGATGCCAAAGATACTGGTGGACATCATAGCTACAGTATTAACCAATGCCTCTCCCTATCGACTTTTATGCATTCACTCTGTCACCTTCTTCTCCCCCCTCCTCTCCGCCTTCATCCATTTGTCCATCTATCGATTTGTCCATGCCTTGTGTCGACAGGAGTATGAGAAAAAACATATGGTTTATGCAAGATCCAATGTGGTGCTTGGTGACGCCGCTTTCAACCACCTTCTCACGCTGTTCCCCCCATCCTACCACGGAATCGCACGCCAGTTCCTCAATGCACTTCTTCCAGATCGACTACGAGCTGCTTGGAAGACCCAACCCCTACCTCTCGGGATGAAGCAGATCATCAATGGTATCATGCGACTTCGAGTGGTTATCCTTCGGAACTTTATGCTGCCACGCAAATATCCCCTTGTCCGGACAGCATTAAGAGCCAACAGCGAGGACAAATATGTGCCGCGATCCGATCTGTTCGGGCCTGTCTACACTCAAGGTTACAATGTCGAGGACTTGGGTCCGGACAAATTCCTGGGCAAGTGTCCGGCTTCTATCAAGCCCTTGATAACCAAGAAGAAGTCGACATAGGTATTATTGTGACCAAACTCGGAGCGGGTCATTGTTGACTATCGCAGAGATTGAAGAGAGAATAAAAAAGCAAGAAAGAAAGAAAGAAAAAAAAAGAAAAGAAAAGAAAAGAAAAAAGAATGAAAGAACGCGCAAAAAGTAGGCCCTCGGATTCCATTCGGCAAAACACCTCACAATGACACTTGCTCTATAGCCTGGGAGCTCTCCAGAGTACTCCTTTTTCTCAATCTCTCATCCCCTCCTTGATTATGCTCTCCCTAATGCAGGCTGCAGCGAAGCGATTGTATGTTGCCCAAAGGAAGTCAGGAGTTGCCGATTGGACAGAAGCGCCTCTGTTGAAATCAACCCTGAATCCCACCGTGATGTCCTTCCTCTCCTTTTCTTCCCTTTTGTTCTTTGTGTGTTTGTCACCGGATGTGTTCTTTCAAGGTCTCTCTTCACACTTCCACCTCCTCTTCTATCCATATTCATCTTCTGGTTGACCCTAGCCAACTACTATCGTCATGCGATCACTAACGGTGGTCATCCTCATCGTTCTCATCGCCCTGGCTTTCACTGACCCAGCCCTCTCGAATCCAACCAAGAAGTTCGCAAAGCGGGCTGGCTTCAGTCGACCCAACCCTGGCAGGAACGATGGATCCTTTAACGGGGGCGCTTCCAGAAAGACTAGAGGTGGACCCGGAAGCAAAGACCCCTAAAAAGGATTGTAGCCACCAGCCAGGATCGGATTCCAAACTCATCAACGAGTCTCCCAGTTGAGAAGAAAGTTATCTTTATCCTGGGCACTCAATTTATGACTCTTCTCCTTTCTCTCCCACGCCCTGGAAAACACCGGCGAGTCAGAATAAAAGCCTAAACCAAAATGGATCCACATCTCGCTTCATATTTCATTACTCTCTTCCGACTCGTTTATACAAAATGTCTAAGATATAGAGTCAAAAAGACAGGTACTTGGAGCCAGAGGAGTGTCTGAGACCATGCCATCATTATGCTTGACCAAGACTCCTCCCCTTCTCCATGAATGCTTCACCCGAGCCCTGGGTATGTGGCAGGGTTGGACCCTGTTCCTGTTGTCCCTGTCGTGGATCCATTTCTGAGATGCCGTCGGAACCTTGACGATGGTCGAGGATACCCTCCAGCATAGGTCGACTCGGGTGGTGATAATGTCGGTGAAATAGACCCAGCCGATGAAATAGACAATGATCGAATCGAGCTCGCTCCCCCATTGCTGTCTACACCAAATCCTCCCATATCTCCAAACGCCCCATTTCCGGAATTGGAAGAGTTTGGAGTGGCTGCTGCTGCTCCTCCACCTGGTTCAATGTCTAAAGTCCGATCGCTGTATGCAAACAACACGAACTTGCCTGCTACGCCGGGATTCAACGTCGATACGACAATCAGGTAACCATACTGATTAGGCAGAAGTGTGGTTGCTTCCGTTGCAACTCCCTGAGGAACCGAGGTGTATGGCCCGGACGAAGATACTTCTCGACCCAACACACCTTCGTCTAGCCGTTCAAAAATTGTTACATTGATCTTTGGAATTGGGTTGTTCATCTCTGGCGTCTGAAGTCGTACCCTATTGGCAGCACAACAGATTGTTTCCGCAGAGGATGTCGAAGAGTGAGTTGTTTGAGAATATGAAGTTCAATTTACGCCCCACGAGAATCTTCGATCAACTTACATGAATGTGGTCATTTCGGTGATAGTCACCAGGAAATGAGGATTTCGAGCATAACCAATGCTCTGGTGGTGGTGCCAGCCCATGGCACTTACTCCCAGAACCCATTCACCTCTTAGAATCTTTTTGAACATTCCCTATCATTTTTCAATCCAGTCAATGCGGTTGGTGAAGAGTTAGAAGAGAGTTAGATGTTACTTCGGAGGATCGTTTTGATCTCTGGACAGGGACAAAGGCCAAAAAAGACATACTGCTCCTTCGGTTGGTATTGGAGTGAGTGATAGATCAACATGCGATTGCATTGTAATCTTGTATTTGCCAATCTGCCCAGGTTCAAAGGTCGAGACAACCAGGGTATACTGTCCAGCTATTGGATATTGGAAAGTCAATATCAAAGAATCAATACGGAGTTTGGGGGAACGAGATTGCGATAGTGCGAACAAAAGAAATTGACTGTAACGCACGTCGCAGTTCGGGCGCTTCACAGTAGCAGAACCCATGACGATATTCTCCTGACTGGGCAACAATATCTCTGGTCCATACGCTAGAAGTGTAACAAGAGCAAAAAAATGGAAAGATAGTTAATCAGACTGACCGGTTTTTTTTGTTGACTTTGAAATGAATAGTCGCCATCCAAAGTTCAAACATACCATGAAATCCGCTTGCCCTGAGAGTTCACAAGCTGAACATGAGACGCGAGGTCCTTGGGTGACTCTAACATAAATAAGACAGAAGTTGTTGTTTGTGGCGCAGGTAGAACAGGGACAACAAGACGATATTGGGGGTTGTTCATGAATCCTGCATGATAACTATTGCCTCCTGCCGTCTCTCTGGTCCACTCTCCATCAATCTATAACGGAAGAGGTGGAAGGTGTTAGAGTAGCAAATCCTGAGATAGTAGCCTTCGTAAAGTGCAGTCAGCGGCAACACATTTTACAAGACCGAATCTATACCTTCTTCTCAATAGGATACTGGCTGGGGATTTCCCGCATCTCAAACTCACAGATTGCATATGCTCGCAAGGTGAAATGGAGATCTCTTGTTTTGAGATGTTGAGACAAAACAATCGTGTACTCATTCTGCCCTGGTGGCACCTCAAAGCGGACCAAAATATGGGGGCTATTGACATACATGCCCTTGATCAACGAGTTGCCCTCGTAATAGATTCTGGTTCCGAAACGGCTAGGATCTGAGACTTGCAAGAGCGATGCGCTTGACTTTTGAGATCTGAGTGAACCGGGAGTCTTTGGCAAAGGTGTAGTCGACGCTGAGGGGGATGAGGTAGCCGAATCTGGAGTGATTGGTGGAGGCGAAAGCAACGATGAATAGCCGGGCTGTTTTTTGACATCAAAGACATGGAGGGTGATATAGTCGCGGTTCTCTTCGGTAACAGTAACGTGCTTCGATAGCAATAGCCAGATAAAACAAGGTCGAGTACCCTTCACGTTTGTGAAGAGTGAGAACTGAGGGTTGAATCCAAGAGTATACTTGTCCTGCTTCGGGCCATAGTTACATGGCCATGGACTATTATGAATCATATAATCATTGCAAGAGTCCCAAAACTGAATTAGAGCTCATAGGACATATGCTATAAAAAAAAAAAAAAAAAAAAAAAGGGGGAAAAGCAGCTCTATAGAGAAAGAATGTTGAGTGTTGGAGGCGGAAGATGTAAATGCCAAGGTACTTACGCATGAATGACAGCTCGGTAGGTAAGTGTTTCCAAGTTCCAGTTAATATGAATTGTATCAAAGTTGGAGCACACGGAGTCGTAATCAATCCAGAAGATACCGTCGTCATTTTTTAGCGCTGCAAATTGATCATAATTGAGTTCGTTCTTCAACTCATCAGTCCAATGGTCAGCATCCAGGTGACTAAAGGGTCCCTTCCACCTCTTGTGACTCCAAGGGTTTTTGACTTGAAGTAGTCGGAGTCCTTGTACTTCTTTGAGATCAAGTACTGCATATGCATGAGTTGGTACAAGGCCCATCTGATCTGCGACCTCATCTGACATTTTTCCAGTGGCAATAGTAACGAGCGCCACGCCTATCGAAAAAGTAGACACCGTTCACCAGAGAAGGTCAGATAGCTACAAATAAACAAATTGATCACTTTGGGCATAAGACTTCCTTGTAAGACTTCTCACCTTTGCGCATTCCACTCATCATTCGTTTCCACTGTTTTTCTTTATCAAAATTTGCCTCATTGATAAATATGTGTTCAGGAATCCATCCAGTGAGTGCGCTAGATGCAAAGTGTAGAATATTCCGTTTGGGATTAGCGATACAACAAGAACTGAGCATTTTTTCGGGACAAGGGCCGGAAAAAGACGAAAACCCAAAGCCCTCTATGACTTACTATAGATCAATACCAGAATTAGATCCAGGGAAGTCGTAGCCTCCCATTAGTTTCATGTAAGCCTTCTCAACAATACTCGGCCAAAGCTCATTCTTATTGGTTGAGAACGTGCACATCAATGTTCCTGACTTGGATACTGGAAGATAGTCGTCCACCACTGTTTAGAAACACGACAAACCGTCAATGAATCCGATTTAGGAGGAAATGTCAGTTTTTTTTTTTTTTTTTTTTATAGTACAGAAAAAAAGTGAAAAGCATTTCTCCAGTCATTCCCTCACAAAAATCCATACCAACACGTCGTGCAATTCCATTGAATGTAAGCTTTACAAGGTATTTCCCGTGGGGATTGTAGCATGGCTCGCCAAATTTGTTCTTCGGGTATATACAGGCACGGATGAGCTATTTTTTTTTTTTTTTTTTTTTTTTAAATAAAAAAATTAAAAAATAGTGGGGTTGAGTAACAGTTGGAAAGAAAAAGGGGTCAAGATGCGCCATTTCGGATGATTAGTGTCTATGAGCGGCTGCAAAACATTCTTCAAGTGGGTCCTACGTCCACCAATGCCTACCTGTTTCTTCCACCGGCGCTCGTAGCTTGCACTGACACAAAGACTGGCGACAAATGAACAATCAGTGACAATGTCCTGAACAATACTCGTACTCGAAATCAAACAGATCATCTTTGGATTCTCCATAATCTGGGAGACCCGCTTCCAGGATCCAAACTTGGCAGTCTGCTTTTCTGAGAGCGCCAGCATGCCGTCCGGATCAGTGAATGGACCTTTATCCCGAACAATATCCTTGACATCTGAATCACTCCAGGGGTGGTATTTCTTGTTGTTAATCAGCATTGTTGTTCTAAGGACCTGGAGTTCCTGGGGAGTCAGTGTAGAAGGTCCAGCAATTACGGGCACAGATCCCTGCTTAGCTATTAAATTCAAGCCATATCAGAAATGTCATTGTTAGGATTGTCAAGTTGCGGAGCAAATAGTAGGACATTCGTAAGAACTCGCGATGAATTTGAAACCTGTTGATGTTCTTACTTGCTAGGGGTACCGTTTTAGCTGATATGCCTTTTAGATCCTCTGCCCTGGACATAACTTCACCCAGTCGCTGTTTTAGCGTCTCCTTTGCTTCTCCCTCGGGGGCGGCTATGAACAGAGGTAATTGATACGATTCACTCCTATTAATACTGGAGTGGCATCAATAGAAAAAACCGGCATAATTTTCGCGTCTATAAAATTCTGTCTGCATGCGCGATTACCTTTCCAAGCCTGCCAAAAGAGATCAGCAGAGTCGGTGAAAAAGTCGAGCGCCCCTTGTTCATGCTGTTTGTCACTCTCAGCTACGCCCTGTTCGTATGCAAACTACCGTCAAATTCCAAAACGTGAAATCAAAAGAAGAGTTAGATAAACATACTTCCAGTTGTTGGATTTCGTTCAGCCATGGTTTAATGAGGTACCTGTGCCTCCTGGGCGAGTCGCTCGTGATCGGGCAGCTCTTTAATGTCTTTAAGAGCCGATATGCTGTCACTCCGAGATTCCCAGATGAACTCTGCTCGATTGGAGTACTGGTCCAGTTTTCGGTTGACAAGGTTGTGCTCAGTTCCTAGAGGTATAACTGATTCCGATGCAGAATAGGGAAAAAAATATATGCGTGAGCAGGGCGACGTTCATGGCAATAGGTGTCTTGAGCTTGAGCACAAGTACTAACGTTTTAACAGCTTGTTGAAAATCTATTTCACGAGAGTATAAGCGGTTTGTTAGAACCCGTTTTTTCTTTTTCTTTCTTAGGTAATGTATTGATTTGCTCTTGCTGGATAAATTTCTCTGCAGTAACGACGTTGGTTAGACGTACTTCACACACTTCACAGTACAGTAACCGGGCTGTATGTTGGTCGCCATTATTGTCCTCCTGTACAGCCTGGACCGCCAGCGAGTAAGCCTCGATATAAAGCTCAGGGATGGAGCCACTCCGGCCAGGGAGGTCGCCATGATGCGGTCGATCTGGATCCAGACCAGTCAAAGCCCTATGCCCAGTATATGGTGCCTCGATTGAAAAAAGTTCAGGGTCGAGTTCCGAGTCCAGTGCGGGATCAAGGTCGAGATCGAGGTCCATGTCAATGGCTGCGTCACCTCCCGAGCCCAGCTTCCCTGAGAGTGTGGGGAAAGGATAAGAATCCATTCGATAATGACTGCGTTGGTCCAGCTATTCAAGCGCACTGGTATTGGGATTCAAGAGCACAGGGCGAGGTGAAGATAGGCGCGTGTGCGCAGGAGTGTGAGTGAGCGAGCGAAAAAAATAAAAATAAAAATAAAAACAGAGATAAAAAACGCAGATGTCGATGTACAAGTTTCCTCACGTTATTGCTTCTTGGGCCAGCTCTCTGGATTTGAGGGAAATGGATGGGTCGTGTTGGGAATCTCGAGCGGATGGCTTCGTTCAGTTGAGCAAATGGGCAGTTTGAAGATGCTCTTATTAATGTTTGAATGAATGGATTGCCACTGAGACGGAATGATGCCAGGCTCTCACTCTCACTCTTTCACTCTCGCCTCCTCAAGAGATCGCAGCGTGTTTGGTCGCTGGTAAGGCTGCGTCCACGTGCGCGTCCTGTTTCCGGCTCCAGATCCGCTGCCTGGGGTCAATGTCGTCCAGGTCTGGCTGAAGGGTGGGAAGCGTGAGATGAGTGTGAACAGATGGAGAAAGGCCCTTGCGCTTTTGTCTGACCTGTCTGGCCACAAATGACTGTCCTTTTTTTTTTTTTTTGCTCACTCTCTCGCTTGGTCTTTCTCTCTCTCTTTTTCTCTTTTTCATTCTCTCTGCTTCTCTTACTCTCTGTTCCTATTGCTTCTCTCACTCTTGCTCTCGCTTTCTTTTCTCTCTCACTTGCTGGCCTCCTTTCCTATTTTTTTCTTCTTCAATAGTCTTATATAGTTTTAGACTCCGCGTTTTGTCCGCAAAGATGCTCACTACACAATCATCAACCTGCACCGTGGGACAAGTAGCAACAGCCCCAAGGTCGTTTATCAACAGATGGAAAGAGATGATACCAAGGTACCAAACACCTGGGGTTGAATGCGAAGTACTAAGCACTGGATACTGGATGCACTCGATACTAGATACTGGATGCACTCGATACTAGATACTGGATACTCGATCTTAAGTACTGGGCAATGAGAACTTCATAATTGGATTAATGATAGACTATGGAGCATCTATTAAGTCACTTGAGTGGACCAAAGGAAACAGTGAAGGGTGTCATGGACTTGAGAAACCTTTCATGATATGCCAGCCAGATGTCGTTTAATGGTGTAGGGTAAGAACATCAGTGCAGATCAATCAATCAAGAGAGGCCATAGTTTCAGCGACATTTGAGCAACCATTGCTGGGAGCGTATCTATTACGGAAGGGGGACGTAACCTTTTTGAGGTGAATCGACCTCCAGTGCGGCCATCCAAATTGAGCCACATGGAGTCCAAATAGCTGCCTCCGGGGTGGATAATGTTTAATAGTCTTGATTTCTATCCATCTCTTTGGCATCCTCAGCGATCCACCCCCCCCCCCTTCACCGCCCCCATCGATGCATCTCATATTGGTGGAAAGAGGTGATGAAGAGAGGGCTAGGTCCGCTTGCTGCAAAGCCATAGATTGAATTTTGATTTTGATCACCACATTGTTTATCACTCTACCCCTCACAACGGCTGTCTAGACTCCTACTTCTGCGTTTACCAATGTTCTCCAAGGTATGGGTTACGCGTGCTGGAGTGATTGAAGAATTAAGAATGAGCGACATGGCGAAACAATGTGGACGATGGGGTCTCCAACTCTCCTGGCCAGACATTTGGGAGTGCTCCGTGGATGGATATGCACATGCGCGAAGCGGAAAACGTGATGCGTGAAGCCGGTCTACCCACCACGAAATGCAATCATTTCGCAGCCAGCTTTCATAATGCGATGGCAAGTAGTGCCTCTTCTTGTGTAATAGAGCGTTCCATTCTCTTTCCACTCGTTATGTTTCTCGTGATTTTGATTGGACAAGGCTCCCAACACTCTTGGTCAGACTCTCGGGGAAAGCTTTGAGGACTGCTATGCACATTTTCGGTTTTGATGAAAATGGGTGAAGCTGTGGTCCACGCGCCAGTTTGTAACTGTCAGTACTCCCTGCATATGACAAGTGGGAACGGCAGCGATTGGCCCGGATGCTGGTAGTGCGTCTAGTGCGTCTTCCAGCGTAATCTGAGCGTGCAACCTCTTAATCGAAACATTCTCAGACATACTCTAAAAAGTTGAAGTCAGCCATATCCATGTGAACTTAACGTTATTTTTCTGTGCTCGAGGTTTTGACATAGACTCCGCACCAGCAAGAAGAAGTCGCAGGTTCTGTCGACTTCAGACGCTTCTGTGATGAGACAGCTGTGCGAGGCATTTCACTCAGGACATTCATGGAGGCATTCCCAGATATCCACAGCAACAGGCGACTGATTGGTCTTTGGACCGGGAAAGTCTTGCCGTATCTGAAAGAGCATGATGTCCCTGCAAAGAGTCGTCTCAGAGCTCGGCTAAGGAAGGAGGGTGTGAACGATCTAGAGAAAATTGTTAGCGAAGTATTAGCAACGGTAGGTGTGCAAATCAAGAACCTAGCAACTGCTTATGCACATAGCATTTACAAGACTTGTGCATTGACACCCAATCCGTGATGGCACATAGCGCGAACACATAACAAAGTTAATGTCCAATGTCCGACAACAGGAGCAAGAGGTGTCAAAGGTCAGCATAGCACGTGTCTCGGCGCAAGTTAGTAAGCTACATACATCAACCCAATACATTAATTCTATAGTCGTTTTTCTCAAGTCTAGATTTTCGTTCTTGGGTACGATTTTGAATGGTTTTTTTTTTTTTTTTTTTGGTTGTTTGTAACCGAGCAAAAGTAGAAACACGAAAACGAACCACACCGTTTTTGCGGCCTTTAAGACAAAGGCAACAGGACTGCTCACACATGGAGCCAAAGTAATCTTGGAAATATCCTTAAAGCTGAGATCGTGTACAAATGCTTAAATCTAAGGAAAACGGCTATTGGTCTCGATAGAGGATTCTTGGTGATATCTCTATAACCCTGGCAAAAAATCAAGAGTGAAGAAGGCTTGATATTGGGGTTGAGCTTTCAGCTTACAATGGTAAGCTGCTCAATGTACCCGAGGATTGCACATCGCGAGGACTATGAGAGGATTCCGCCTCTCACTCCCTTTCCACAATTTGTGCTCGAAGCAAATTTAATATGCATTATTCCAACCTATCCAGCAATGACTATTTGGTACTCAGTAGATAAAGTGATCGTCGCTACCCTCTCCCTTATCTCCTCCCCTTCCCTTCCTCATGAAACCCAGGCTTCTTTGGGAGGCATGATAACACAACTCTCCTCATCCAATAGACCCTGACCGATCAAGTATTGCCGCAAATGGTCAAACAGCTCCATCTGTTCCGATCCATTTAACTTGATAGCGTTCTGGAGAACAATCCCCACAGTCACTGCCGAGGTCTTGATAAAGCTCTGGTAATACAAATAAGAGAAGAAGCCCATCAAGAACTGACAGTCCATACGATCGGTGATACCTCCGTGTCCTGGGATTGACTGTCCAAAATCCTTGATCTTGAACGCACGCTTGAATCCAGAGGCAAAGAAGCCACCAAAGGGTGCGATTAAACTAGCAAAGCAGGCCATGATGATGGCATGCCACTGAAGAGGTGCAATCATCACATAGTTGCTGCGAAGTCCAAGATGGCGGAGCAAACTAACCATCCAGGGCTTCAAGAAATACTTCACAGGAATGAAAACTGGGTTGGGCTCACAGGTCAGTCCGCTGAAGGCAGTCGAGCGCAAATCCTTGACGGGGCAAGTCATGTATGGGTATCTCATGAAAAGTGTCGCAAACTATCACAAAAAAATCAAAAAATCAAAAAAAAAAAAAAAAAAAAAAAAAAAAAAAAGGTTAGAAAAATAATCGCACAGTTGGGAAGCATGTTGTGGAAGACAATAACAGAAACGATAAGTGTCCTCTCACTTACAAGTACACCAAAGACAATTGTCATGACCCAACCTCCAACAAATCCCTCAACTGTCTTCTTGGGAGAGAGCTTGATCAAAGGTGTCTTTCCCCAGAAGAAGCCAAAGATATAGGCCCAAATGTCGTTTGCAATCACAAGAGACACTGGAAGGAAGAACCAGATCAGACCCTCGAAAATATTGTTGATAATGAAGTGACTCTGGCAAACAACCAGCAACAAAGTCATGTGGGTCCATGCAAACTGGGAAAACTGAAAGCGATAGTGACCCTTCTTCAGGTTGGCTACAAAGAAGACAAAGCCTGTTTTGGAAAGAGTGTGTTCTCATCAGTAAATTATCCATGAGCAGCGGAATACTTCGATCGGACCAAAATATATGTTTAGAGGGCCAAGGGTGCGGATGAAACATACCAATGACATAGAGTGTAAAGGAGATGAAGCGGTGGTGTGTCGCAAATGGAAGCAAGAATGCATCAACGAACACAACATGCTGGCAGTAATGAATCAGACTCTCTCCATAGAAAAAGTAGTTTGTGCTGAACAGGAAATACCTAAAAACATTGACAAATTGAAGAGATACTCCCAAGTTAATAAATGAATCCTCAGCAATAGACCCATCCGCGGTTCAGATCGAGAAATTAAAACAATCCAAAATACTCTACCAGTTCATAGTCCGGAACCAAGGCAGCTTTTTCTCTCTGCTTGGTACGTTTGCGAGGTAAATGACCTCTTTATAGACCAGACCCTGAACGACGACAACTAAAAGAATCACAAAGAGCGGACCTGCTGCTACACAAGCAAAAAAGCCTCCGATCATAATAAGAGTCCACAGAGTCCGGACCGACCAATTTGCCCATTTAGCGCTTGCAGACTGGTCTGCCAACAGAACAACCGACTAGGAACAACAATAATAATAAAAAGCAACAATAGAGGTAGAAATGTGTTAGGTGTAATCTCAGTGCGTTCCAGAAATGGTCCTGTCTCGTCCCGAGATATGACTTGTACGTTCTGCTCCAGAGCGCCAGCTCTATGGCGAACCAAGTACAAAACAGTGAACACAATCAGGCTGTGTCTGCCCCTGACCAGTGGTGCGATCTTCCTAAAAGTCCACAATTCCCGGGATGCCTGTCGAAGATTAAAGAAGACTTTGTTTCCAGGACGACTTTGATATAGGGAAGGGAGGACTTGTCGAGTCGATGAGGTGGTTTGCCCGTCTGCCTCTGTACTTCCATGAAATATTATCCTGCGCGCTCACGAGGTACAGGGGGATGATCCACTCGTTGTACTGCTGGCGGTATGACCCATGCGCAACGCCTTTCCCCCCCGTCTCCTAAAAAAGAGCTCGTTTTCCCGCCAATTTGCATTGCGATAAACGAATAGTGGGCGCTTGATCTCAATGGCTGCCATTTAAGTCAGTACCAATCCTGCTACAACACTTGAGCCTCATGAGTTCCTTTGCTCGAAAGAGATCCTCTCATAATGGGATCCTTTAATCGAAGTATCGATCTGTGTGTCCGTGATTACCTCCTTGGAAGCAGGCGTTGGTCCAGTGCCCTCAAGAGGTCCACTTGTAGATTCCTTGTCTTTTTGATGATGCTTCCCATTGGTGACTGTGGTTGCTGGTAATGCTACAGGCTGCTCAGCTGTGGCAAAACTATTATTACTATTGCTGCTGGTGCTGCTGGTGCTGGTCGGTGGTGACCGCTTGGGTGATTTTGCTTTGGTCATCATGCGCTAAAAACTGGCAGACTGTCTGTCGGGTTGGCGGCAATGCGTGGAATGGAAGATGGCAAGGAGGTGAAGAAGAGAGTAGAGAAGAGACAGTTGAAGGAGAGAAAGAGGGAATGAAAGGCAGAGTGAGCGAAGAGAAAAGCCGGGATAAAAGGAATACGCGGAGCCCGGAACTTGTGATGCACCTTTTTTGACGATTACTGGATTACTCCAGACTTTCTCGAGTGTTCGGCTGGAAGAGACTTGGTCTTCTTGTCGTGCAGCGTAAAAAAAAAAAAAAAAAAAAAAGGAAAGCCGTCACAGACTTGGCAAAAAAGTTCAGAACCTTTACGCGGCCACGAGTGTCGCCGATGACATATGAAGAACATGCCTTCCTTGGCGAGGTCTAACTCAGACTTTTCACTATTAATTTTTCCTATTTGCTCGTGCTAAACTAATGCCAGCATGGGTCTTTTTGGTCTTTCCTATTTGCTCGCCCAATAGCCAGTAGACTCGGAATTCAGCCAATAGATGCTCTAGCTCTCTACACTGCCGACTTCTCCTAGCTCCTTTTCTAGGATATGAATTGCGCTTTGGAGAAGCCTTTGCCGCAGAGTCATGAAGGAGAGACGGCGAGGGTCATGAAATCATGTTTTAATGAGAAAAATCCCACAGACGCGGAACCAGAAGAATCATATAGTAAGGCGACTGGAAGAGACATCCCACATTTCTCAACCTCAAACCAAAGATAACTGTCGATAGTGCCCCTGAGATTATAATCTGAGGTATCGGTATTCTGAAGACCTAGCGAACCCGATTCCAGCATCTGGCATTCACCGTACTAGATAAGCACAGGGACACTAAGCAAGAGCCAAATGCCCCGGGATCACTGTCCACTCTTTCTCGATGTCAGCTGAGCAAGACCCAACAATGTGAATGAGGTCAGAAGGAAGTTTTTTTTTTTTTTTTAGTAACAGAGTCTGCCCTTTTCCATTGAATCATACTGGTCTGAAAAGAACAGTATTCTCTACTATTTATTCTAAGTTTTTCCCCCTATGTTCTTTTTGGTGAACATAATTCGAGAAACTAAACGAAATACCAGCTATGGGGCACATACTCGAATGATATATTAACGTCTTCGTGCCTTGGACAATGCCTTCAAAAGCTTGGGATAATCCTCCTGGGCCTTTCCTACGGCATAGTTTCCAGCTCCCTCAAGCATGAACTTGTTGTATTTTTCCTGACTCTCTGCCAACTCGAATCCAGCGCTCAGGCCGAACGCCAGCACAGGTCCGAATACTGGTACGAATCCAACTGCCGCGACAGCAATAAACTTGAGAGCACTAATAAGAGGATCTTCCTCTGGTGGGGGTGGGACTATTACTTTGGCCTTTTGTTCACATTCTGCCAACTCAATGGGATTCTTCACCATCCAATTCTCTGCAAAGTAGTTCCCGTCTATACCACCCTCGGTCTGTTTTCCATTGACGAAGTCATTGTCATGCACCCTATAATATAGTGTTTCGTTGGCAGCGACAAGATAGAAACAACTCTCCAGTTGAAAGTCGGAAAGGCGGTTCTCTGGCTGAATAGATCCTACTGCCATAAAACACTCTAGATCTATGCCCAGCGTTTGATCTTTTGACCTGAATCCGAAGTCGTCGTTGTATTCGAGAGAATTTGGGACACCGTGTTCAACCATGTTGATTTTCGAGACCATGTTTTTCGTGAATCGCACCTGTACACCTCTCATCCAGTCAGGTTCAAATGCATTGGGTATGTATCTAAATCTAATCATCCTGACGCCAGCGGATAAAGAGATTCCCAGGTATTTGGTATGGGTCTTATTCCTGACATTGAAGGGTTGGAGGACTGTATTAACGAGATAATTTTCAGCCTTTTTGGGGGGAACATATTTACTTGAGATCAGATCCTCGGTTGCAGAACCATACAATCCCTCGAGAGTGCGGTGCTCGAGAATATAGATAGGAGCGCGGACACCATTCGTCAGGACATTGTTATATTCGATAAAGAGCATGAAGTTGCCTTGCCCTCCTGCGAAGCATGAGGGAAGGTAGTCGACCATCCCGCCGAGAACAGTATCCGCAACACATTGTCCTGCCAGCACAATCAGTGCAATCGCCGTGATATAAGAGGCTCGAGCCATTGGATACTACCATTGTGTATGAGAGGTTATGTAAATAAAAGTGATGAAAGATTAAGTTATTAGTAGTTCCTCTGCCTTGGTGACGCAGGGTGATAGGCAACATCTAGACTCTTGCATGTGTAAAGCCCTGCAAGAATATCGTTGGTGAACTTACAAAACTGCAAGGCGGCAGCGCTATCTGCTTGTCAACGCTCTTCTTGGGGCCTTTGGTAAACGCAACGCCGGATAATGCCTTAAGCACAGTTGCAGAGGAGACAAGAGTAGGAGTGATGAAGATAGGGCAGGAGTTGAACTTTTCTGAAAATTTATATTATGAGGGCAACTAAACTGAAGAGCAATCTGAAGGGGGGGGGGGGACAGGCACTACTTATACGAAAAGTCGGTCGGAAAATAAGAAGAGATGAAATATGGAGTGCTAGACTGAGGTTTTGACAACAGCTACATGCACAGCCAACTTCTGATGGCTCAGGAACTGAGGCATCGTGATCGAGACCCAGAGCGAAATCGCGGGGTATATTGATCTGAAAAGTAAAGGGGTTGCTGAGTTGCAGAAAACGGAGGCCTTCTTGTCCCTACTCAGAGATGCAATCCCTGGTAATAGGGAATCTGATGCTGCAGTGTTGCTACTTGCGAAAGTCATGCAGCAGATGTTTGGTTTAATCCCATTCCTCAGACCTGAATATTGGCACACAATCTTGGAAACTCTGAAGGGGTTTCCAAGCGAGAGCCGCTGGATTTGCGCACCTCACTTGTGCGACAAATGTTTTCTCGCGATTGCTGAGTTACGCACAAAAAAAAACATGCGGCAATTCCCGAGTCAGATTGAAGGAATTCCAGACGGGAGCACAGAAAACCGGCGTCCAATTGACATTTCTTTTCAGTCCATCAATATAAAATAAAAGGCGGGGAGGGAGCTAGAGCAAGGGGGAAGCTAGGGCAAGGAGAATGTCAAGGCAGAGGCGTTAAGTCAAGGGGAAAGTTAGGGCAGGGAGAGCTAGAGCAGGGAGAGAGCTAGGTCAGAGATAAAAATGAGCAGGGACCAGAGCGAGCTATTGACTTGTGGCTGTATTTTGATCCCTCGATGTCAGCTCTATCGCACCTACTTGCAGGAGACCCCCCCTCCCCGTTGATGTCGCTTTCGTATCCCAACTTTCTATGATTCGACTAGTTAAACTATCTTCTTTGTTTCGGGGATCTTGTACCCTGTGATTGTCCCTGGAAACTGTCGCTTGCTTCAGCACTACTACTAGGGACACCAGCCATCCAGGGAGCCTTCCTTGGCTGCTTCGAAGTTGGAAGTTCTCGACCCGCTGTTGATCCACCAGATGTCCATGAACAATATTGGTAGTGATTTGCCCAGCCACGAGGTCCAGATCAGTGAGTTACACCGGTATTCGGTTTACCGCAGTATCTACAGTACTCAGTAAACGGTAAACTACCGAAGCCAAAATGTTTACCTGTGGTACAATGTTCATTCTGTTACTGGTAGAAATATCGGTACAGTTTACCAGTTATTACCGGTATATACCGGTATGAGGTTTTGTACCGCCCGGTTGGTACCGTTTTTATCCTGTGTACCGGTGTAATTCACTGGTCCAGATAAGTGTATGTTTGGCATTTTGAGCAATGTCGACAGTCTTTAGATGTCGCTTCTTAGACTTGAGGATGACAGTGTTTTTGTGTTTGTCTTCCTAAGCCAAAACCCGATCGATGAAAAGGTTGATTGGTCTTGTAAGATTGACAAAAAGTTTCTTTTGGGTTGATTACGTTTGGATATCGTAGCTCTTCTGAGTGGACGAGAACTTGACAAAGGAAGACGCCTATAGTGGGTCATACTGCATTTACGCGCTCCTAGGATACTGTCTGGTCGATTCCCTGAAGTCGTAACCACCAATCTCTTGCAACTCAGAAGGGTGGGATATGCTGAACTGGATTGGGTCCACTCGTATAGGATCTTTGTTGAGAGTTTCGTTTTGTTTGAGCCGAGCAAACTCTTTGGCCATATTGATCAACTGTTGTTGGGAGGAAGCAATACTCCAACAGTCGGCTGGCTGTTTTGTGACACGTTAATTGCCCTAAGGCCAGTGCGACACGGTGTGCGCGCAGACTTACCTTCACTCCCACAATTCCACTCTTTTCCATCACCATTCCATTTCTTGGCAGTCTATCGTTTACTTTCGCTCTCTTTCATCGTGTTTTCTTTAAGCTTTTACTTGGTGCTATCTTCACTCCATCTATTTTCTACAATTCTTCTCTTGCCGTTTTTAAGGTAATAGGCACTTTCCATCTCTCAGTCGCATGAAAAAAGAAACATTCTGTCAACAGTGATCTGTCCCCCACTCCCCTAATGTCCCAGCATGATGAATGAATGCTTTTTCTGCCACGCTGGCCGGAGAGACGATCGTGATATGATGGTCTCCAGCTGAGTCGCACAGCTCTACCTGGGCCAGTCCACTTTGTTGTCGGACCATGTGACACTTGGTGAGGAAATGTTCAGAGTCATTTGTCAACCACGACTTGATCACCCCATGCCCCCCTAGCGTGGTCAATATATTCTTTTCTCTGTCGCGCTGACCGGGTGGTTAGTTGGTCACAGTGTGTTTAGCTTGGACACTCAAAACACATCTGCGGTATTTGAGACTTTGCGCTTGAAGTTACTCTGCCTTCCCTACGCCACACCAACTAGATGTAAGGTCTGGATACAAGCAAAACAGCTTTTAAACTTTCTTGCTATTTTTTTTTGTTAGATTTCAGGCTATATCTTTAATCGTTTTCCTCTTCAGAATGTGAGGACTCTTCTGATTTTGATCCCAATGTCTGATAAAAGGCGATGACTTTTGGATGGACCATAACTTTTCGTGGGTCAAAGTTGAGGACTTGTAGTCCTTCCAGAGATGTCGCCCGTGAAAGTGCCACATATGCTTGTCCTAAATTGGTATTCATCATTCAGTCAGTGCTAAATATCCATCCTCCAAACCATAAAAGTATTTGTACAAACAGAGAAAAGCAACAAACCCACGATGACAAAGTACTCACCTTTCTCAAAGACTTTGGCTAGATCAACTCGCACCCGCGGCAATGTCTGTCCTTGCGCTTTATGAATACTCAGGGACCAGGCAAGACACAATGGGATCTGGACTCTTCGACCCATCACCTTACCATCGGGCATCTCGATGGTCCATTCTTCTCTACCAACCACCATCTCATTTTTATAAGAATCCTCTCCAGAAAGAAACCGAACTCGAGGCAAAAGTTCCCCAGGTGTGTTCAACATCCTTCGGTCATCTTTGGTCCCCTGAATGTTGGTGGGAGGATCCGTTGTGAAGCCAATCACGATTCCGATGCTACCGTTGACGAGGCCTGTAGATCCTCCGCCTTGATTCTTAAGGAGCATGACCTGGGAATTCACTTTGAGGTCTAGTTTTGTGGGGGCAATACAGTGGCTCTCCATCTTTTCCTTCAACATTCCACTGTCTTCTGCATCGAATGAAAGTGTTTCCCCTTCAAGTTTGGACAATAGCATATAGTTGGCTTCATCCACTTGACGACGGAGAGGGAATCTATTGATGCGGATCAAATGTTAGAGCGGAGTGCCATTTTTTTTTTTTTTGTTTCTTGTCTTGATAGAGATATCCTATGACAGTCTACTTGGGAAAAACGCGCTCACTCACAGTTCCGTGGGTCGTATTCCATCCTTGACCTCAAGGTTTCGGTAGAGATTCGAAAAACAATCAAGGGTCGCGGGCGACATATTGCCAATCCTCAACTCGTTCAACATGCTGGCAAAAGCTAT
This sequence comes from Mortierella sp. BCC40632, assembly GCA_011634665.1. Classification (NCBI taxonomy): domain Eukaryota; kingdom Fungi; phylum Mortierellomycota; class Mortierellomycetes; order Mortierellales; family Mortierellaceae; genus Mortierella; species Mortierella sp. BCC40632. The sequence continues at coordinate 157,540 of WAEK01000019.1, forward strand.
ATAAAAGTATCCGGGTCCCCTCCCCCTTATCAGTAATCTTTTTTTCTTCTCCCCCAAAATAGAAAAAAAAAAAAAAAAAAAAAAAAAAAAAAAAAAAATACTCACTTTGATCCTTTTGTCGAAAGATTTGCTCCAGTTGAACAGTCGAATGAATTGTCTTACTCCAAGACTCAGCCTCGAAACAAAACTTGGCTTCCTGTGTTCGACTGACAGGTGGGAGTTGAAAGAAATCTCCCGTCAAAACCACCTGGATCCCTCCCCAAGGTTCTTCCTCCCTCTCTCGTATCATCCTCGCCAATGCCTCCAACTTGTCCATCAACTCGGCATCTATCATCGACACCTCATCAATAATCAACGTTCGCGTCATATTCCATCGTTTCCTAGTAGCTTTGTTGCGCATGATTTTTAAATAGAGATCTTGAATCTTCCCTTGACCCAATCCAATCCCGGCAAAGGAATGAAGTGTGCATCCTCCAATGTTACAGGCCGCAATCCCAGTCGAAGCCGTCACTGCTACCCTCGAGGACCTGACCGAGTTCCTGTGACTACTGTGGTCACCAGTGTCACCGATTGGGTGAAATGGTTTGTTGCGCTGGAGTCGGTGGATAAGTTCTCGTAAAAGAATAGATTTTCCTGTTCCCGCAGATCCAGTAAAAAAGACATTTTTCCGTTGATTGACCACCAAATCAAGTACATGTAGCTGTCCCTCCGAAAGGGTTAGACCGTCTTCAGTCATGTTTGGTGGCGGAGCCAATGGGATATAAGACTCTTCATGGTATGGAGGAGGTGGGTCTCCTTTTGTGTCAATCACCCAAAGAGGTATGTCTGTCGCCTCCTTTTCTTCAGCGTAGTTCTCGGTCAGTTGGGAGCCGTCTGATAATACTTTTTCTTCGCTGAGTGCCGTGCAGGTAGAATTGTCGTCTGTTTCCGGAGATGGACCATGCTCATTGCCACCATGATCGGAGCTAATGTCGTATTGCTCTTCACAAGCTCTGGTACTGTCAGGCATAGTGTCAGTCGAGGTCGAGTCTACCAAGTTGTCAGAAACTGTCATAGGGATCGCTAGCTGTTCTTCGTGGTAGTCGTTTTGTGATGTCGGGTGTTCTATTGGATGGTAGTTTACACGAGCCCTTGGTTTAATAGTCCAAATTGGTCGGGGTATCCTGCTAATAAACTTTTTAGTCGGGCTTGGTTTTGGGGGTGGACTAGGTAATGTGGTGGTCTTGTTGGAAGGCACGGGCGCTGAATCATCTTTGCTAATTGTTGCAATGCTTAGTGGGTTCACGTTAACGCGTGTCGTTGGATCTGGTTCCGATTCCTCAGTTTCACTATCCAGGTCCACAGGATTTTGTTGAGATCCGGCTACAAGGTCATCTGAACGGAGAAGTTTGATAGTCTTGTTGATCTGATCCTGAACAGGTCCTGTTTTGCGTTTTCCAAGAACACTGGGACTGTCGTGACTATCGCTATCACTATCATCGATAACGACAATCTCGTCAATGTCAGAGACGGTCTCGCTCTTGTCCTTTTGCTGCACGGGATTTGGAAGATTTGGAAGCTCTTCAAACGGAGCAAAGTCCGAGTCATAGATAATTTCTACATCCGAATCCTCGTCCTTTTGTTGTGTAGGGCCTGGGGGTTCTTGGAGTTCTTCCAATGGAACATAATCCGAGTCATAGATAACTTCAATATCTGAATTCTCATCCTTTTGTTGTAGTGGGTCCGGAAGATTCGGACGTTCTTCAAATGGAGCAAAGTCCGAATCATAGACAATCTCTGAATCCAAATCTTCGTCCGAGCCTCGTGCTTCTTCCGGTGCAGGTGTAGGTCCCAAGGCTGATTTGGGTATTGGATTTTGCATAGACTGTAACTCTTGTTCGCTTTGGCCGGATACTGATTCCAGTAGAGTTGGTTGTTGTTCAGTCGATATTGAGGCGGACAATGATCCTAACTCTTGACTCTCCTTTGACTGCGATTTTATCCCGCAATCCAGCATGGACTCGATCATGGAGCCTGTATTCAAGCTACTCTCTGGTAGAGTTGACGGTGATTTTTCATCCTCCTGTTTGTCTTGGGAAGATCCTGGCATCCCACAAATAGTCAAATAGTCGTATTCAACTCCAGAAACCGTGACGCGCCTGTAAAGATCCTTGAGACGACGATGGTCTTCTTGACTAAGAGTATCTTCTTGGGTGTGGTCATCAAGTAGCTGAAGATCATCATCAATGTCGATACTATCCAAAGAGTCTAGTTTCCGAGCATTTTCTCAATCGGTGCGGGGTATGGATGAATGAGAAAGAAAGAACAGATGAACACTTTTTTTCTTCTTTTTCCTTTCTTCCGCAGATATGAGATCGATCATACGCCCAATTTTTTTTCTCCGTTTATCGGGTTCTCAAAACCCTACCGTCAGCGGTCGTCTCAGAAGACTTTGGCGTGTTGGTTTCCCCGTTATCATGGGTCCGAGAACTTGCTGAGATATCTTGGCTTGGGCCGCTTGGAGCTTTGTCTTTTCTTGGACTCGATGTACCGGTCCAGATTCTTTTACATGTCAAAAGAGGCAAGGGTGAAGCCTCTCCATCATTAGGATGCGTCCCTGTCGAAGGGACATTGTCATTCTCGATGAAACGACTCCTTTCTGTCATAATAGCAATGTGAGGCTGCAATGGGCCGGATGTTTCGACTGTAAACTTTGGGACGAGCAAATGATGTCGGGATGCAAGAACAAGAGTGGAATTCAATAATGAGCGCTCTGTACTGGAGCATGGATCTCTCGATGACATCACTCAGTCCCCTTTCTGCTTCGCCAATTCCACATGGGGAATACAGAAGAAGCAATCTTTCGAGAAACGTCAAAAACATAAGTAGGAAATATCCCGCTCGTTCGTTGATATCACATGATTTCCCTTTACTCTGTTCTGTTTTCCTCTGTTCTGATCGCTCTGCTCCTCTCCCTGCTCTCTCTTTCTTTCTCTGGTCTCTCTCTCTTTCTTTCTCTGGTCTCTCTCTCTCTCTCTTTCTCTCTCTCTCTCTTTCTCTCTCTCTCTCTCTCTCTCTCTCTCTCTCTCTCTCTCTGCTCCGCTCTACAACAACGTCCGAATGTATCCCCGTTATAACAAAGTCATTCCTCGCAATTCTTGACTACAACGTCGAAATTTGCAGCTGTGAGATAATCCCCGCTAGACCTCATTAAATGGCCCAGCCCGATGGCCAGGCTACGAGTTATATACAAGAAAAAAAAAATCTATAGTACTTGCTAGCAAACAATAATTACGACTACACCTCCTAGCATACTGTTCCATGCGAAGTAAATTTGGCGTTTCTTTGTGAATACGCTCAAGCCGACATATTCTAATAGCTTGCGCTGTCGTGAGCGTGAATGAACCTTTTATGGGTTTTGGTGGGTGTTGAATCCCAGCGAAATCTCTCTGTTAGAATCAAAGATGAGACTCCTTCTTCCGTCACCCATCCATCTACTTATTATGTCTAATGTGTACACAATGGTATCCTTGGGTTAGTGCCCCTGTCTATGGCTTCCTGCATGACTGGGCCGGTCTTAACGTTGCATTTTTTACAGTCGGAATCTGGAATCTGTCGGAGTTGGTGTTCGGTCAGAGGGTATTTTTCTGTAGGGTGATGCCTTGGATGCCTCTCCAGTTTTATTAGGAAGCGGCCACTCTCTGCATATTTGTGAATCTCTTGGGCCATGCAAAAACAAGGATAAAGTGGCTTGATGATCTAGTGTTTCTCAAAACCCGAGTTACCTTGAGCTCTGGAATAAGAATCCATTCCTTTTCAATTGCACGCAAATCCCTCCAGCAGCTCGAGCCAAATTTTGAGAAACAGCTATACCTGCCTGATGCAATTCTTTTAGGGAATACTCACCACACCACCAGATCGGATTCTACGGTCATAATCGGCAGCAGCAGACCAAGGTCAGTCCTGCGCTGTTCTTTGGGGGGGGGGAGTGTTGTGGCGCCGTCTCAGCTTGGGTGTCGCGGGAGTTTTTTTTGTCGAGTCCAAAAACTCATGAACTCGATTCGTCAAGCCGTATGAGGTGCGGGTGTGAATGTTAATTTAGCGAATCGAGTTCTCAAACCGAAATTCGGATAGATAAACACTACCCTCAGTCTGAGTAAGGAGCTCGGGATCCGGCAATAAGAGACGGACAATCTTAAATTCGATCAAGGTAACTTGAAGGATTTCGGTTCGAAAACTCGTCTCGTCAAAACCCTATTCAGAGAGCTAGTTTGACTTACGAGACGAAATCACAGCCCTTCCTGTTTGACAAGAAATACGGTGCTGTGGTGTAAGGAGCTGACAAGCTCATTCCTTGGAGGGAGGAAGGCGGGATAGAACGATGGTCAAAGGACGATGGGTCAATAGAAGTGGTTGGTACTATCTATCTTTTTTTTTTCGGTGAGAGTGTTTGGACCATTGATCATCAGACACAACAACGGAGTGGAGTCAAGAATGATCCCCAATGGTTCTTATTTTTATTGATTGAACACATGAACCAGTGCAGCACGTTGCCACAACAGATGAAGCAAGGCTGCTAGAGCACCATACTCGGCAAGAAACATTTCATGAGCGGATGGCTATTGCAACAATTAGTGATCTGACTCCTCGAGTCTATTGTAGTACAGGGAGGAGGGGGAAGGGGAAGAGCATGACGGGTACTATTCCCCAATGACGAAGGTGAGAGCTGACAGAGTAAGACCTGTGTGTGTGTGGGGGGGGAGGGTAACTGTTTACCCTGAAATATCGCCTCTCTATCAACTTCATCGCCTCACAGTAGTGAAAAAAAACCCGATGTTTGCACACTATGAAGAATCCTAAAAAAACTATAGTCTACCTTTGATTAGATAGTATGATAGGATGTTATTGTGGAGAGCACACCTCGCACTTTTGAAATTAGGTAGAACAAAATAGATATCACTATACGTAAGAGCCTTTAGTCCATTCTTATTTGGTGAATGTAAATTCTTCTACGTTGCCTCTGTTGACACCACTATTCCCACTTCGGATCAACAGACACATAAACACCTATCCACTCTAAAATACTAGAATAGAGAAACTACTGTGTTTTGTCCCTGTGACCCATGGTTTTACGCCACCTGTACTCTACTCTAAGTCTACTTTTTACAGATTGAAGCACCCTACAAAATACATTTGCATACTTTCTCTCCGCACCTACCTCTCTCTCTACGCCCACACCCTCCCCCCCCTCTCTTCAGAGTGTCTCCTGCATTTATTTTCCTGCTAGAGAGAGAAAAAGAAGGAGAGGACATGCACCTGACAGAGAGATGTCAGTTTTCCTTGTGTATACTCGAGAGAAGCAGATTGAAAGTTGTTTCAGTTTCTGGAGTGAAGAGCTAGGGTAAAAAGGAGAAAATTCAAAAGAGACCGAGGCCAAACTTTAGGCATAATCTGCTACTTCAAAACTCGGATTCAAGCACCGATTACGTTACTGGACGATGGCTGAGAAAGGAGAGGCAATAGTGTGCCTGACCAGGAACGACCGTGCCACAAATCAGACATGGGACTGGCTTCAGCGCCAGGTACACGTCCAGTCGAACAGGATTGTCGGCCGACAGAAGAACATCTTCATTATCTGTCAGAACCTCCTACATGAACTATGTCCATGGCCTTTGGCCATATCTCTCTCTCTCTCTCTCTCTCTAGTGAAACAGGCAAGGGGCATACGCCGTGTTCTTGGTTGGCAACGACCTGAGGCCACAGCTCATCAGTCGCTAAGCCAGAAGCGCACTCAGCGAGGCACTAATGCGAGAGGAAGATGGCAGAAAAGGCGGACAGAAGGAGTCAAGAAACATGGTTCACACACACAAGACAACACACAGACCCCTATTTCTTTCTCTATCCCATTGTTTATACTCTTTGCTTTTACTAGCTCTCTGTTTTCCTTTCCTCCTCCCTCCCCTGGATTTCTTCGCCCATCTTTTTCTTCTCAAGAGTCATCTCTCATTACAGCGGCACTTCAGCAGTCAGTGGTGAAAATCGTTAGTCTTGATTCGAGCTCCGCCTTTCTTTCTTCTTGCTCTTTCTCTATTCCTCTCCATACACCCCTTGTTCCCTTTCTCAACTGTTTCCCAGTTATAATAACAGGCACAGTTGTTGTCGCAAAAACTCTTTTCTTTCTCTTCTTCCTCGACAAGCACTGACCCCCAGCCTGACCACGCCCTCAAGTACTACTCGCCACGCGTCCCCTCTCCTCCTACTCCTGTCCTTTGTTCATTATTCCGTTGCTTTGCTCGTCCTGACCACGTCTTTGGACTGAATCACATATTTCGTGCTCTCCCCTGCCTGCTACCAGCTTCTGTCATGTCGACAGTGGCAGAGACCTACATCCACCATTTAGGCAGCATCCTCGATCTGGTCCTTCAAGACAAGAGCCTTGACCCAATTGCCAACTCGCTTGTCTCCTCGCTGCCCTTCCCTCTCGAGCTTGTCGACTCATCTACCCCACTCTACATCAAGAATGTCGACGCTGGTCTGCAGCGGGTGTTCCGCAGGACCATTCAGCTGGAACAAGAGCTAGCTCTCTACCGTAGCCACGGCACCTTGCCTGCCGATGCGCTCTCACTGCCTGTTCCGACTCCATTGCGCCAGGACGGGGCCAGCTGGGAATTCCTGAGCGACACGAAGACTCACTCTAGTATCCGACAGCCCGACCAGACACAAAGCTTGTCTCCGGTCTCGCCTCAACCTTCTACTGTCGCTGCTTCTACAGCCGTCACCACTATTATGCGCGGTTCAGACTCCGTCCCGCTCCAGGCTAATGTTCCTTGTGCGGATTGTATTCATCACTGTGCCCTTGCTGCCACAGCTGTTGTTCGAGGAGACTTGAGCATCCAAATATCGTGTTCAAATGCTGCCTGTCTAAAGTCACCGCTAGTCCAGTCCGTGAATGAGATGGTTGACCACCTTAAAAGTATTGCACAAGAGGTCATCGAGGTCCTAACCAGAACAATTGAAGGCAAGCTAGGCGTGCAAGCCGAGATGAAGAACGAGCATGGCATTTGGAAAGAGTTTATCTCGCATCTGAATACCGTAACCGGCAGCTATGGAGATCAAGCTCGACATATCGCCTCTGTCTGTACTGCCGTTGCTCATGGAGATCTTAGCCAAAAGATCACATTGCCAGCCAAGGGCGAGATGCTTGTTTTAAATAACACGATCAATACCATGGGTATGTGGGATGAGCTTACTCTTCTGGCCCTCTTTTTTCAGCACCATGTGTATCCGAATAACCCTTGAGAGAAATACGATAGTTTTGGAAGAATATCTCATCTGACTGATCATTTCATCCTTTGTCTATTCGGATGTTCCTCGCTATCAACCTACATGTGTGAAATCGCATGTCGGGATTCTTTTCATTTCAAACGTTTTTCTAAACAGTCGACCAACTTCGATCCTTCTCTTCCGAGGTGACGCGCGTGGCATACGAAGTCGGGACCGAAGGACGGTTGGGAGTCCAGGCTCATGTGAGGGGAATTAATGGATCATGGAAGGAACTTACTGACAATGTCAACACCCTGGCCACCAGTTTGACAATTCAGGTACGAGACATCGCCAATGTGAGTAAAGCTCTTGGCAGAGGAAACCTGACCGAGAGGATCTCTATTGATGTCAAGGGAGAAATGTTGGATCTCAAGTACACGTTCAATAACATGATGGATCAGTTGCAGCAGTTTGCAACTGAAGTCACCCGAGTCAGTCTTGAAGTCGGCACAGAAGGAATGCTCGGTGGGCAGGCTATTGTGAAGGATGTCGACGGTACGTGGAAGGAGCTCACAGATAATGTCAACTACATGGCAGCCAACCTCACCACTCAGGTGCGAGCAGTTGCCGAGGTTACAGCAGCTGTCGCAGCGGGAGACTTGAGCAAGACCATTGATGTTGTAGCGTATGGCGAGCCCAATGAGCTGAGGTACATAGTCAACTCAATGGTGGAACAGCTCCGAACGTTCGCCGCTGAAGTCACTCGGGTATCTCGTGAAGTCGGAATAGAAGGAATGCTTGGAGGGCAAGCCTATGTCCAGGGTGCCGATGGTACGTGGAAGGTAATCATTGACAATTTCAATCACTTGACTGCCAACTTGACTGTCCAGGTACGAGATATCGCCTGTGTCAGTAAGGCTGTAGTCGATGGAGATCTGACCAAGAAGATTTCTGTTGAGGTCAAGGGAGAGATGTTGGATATGAAAAACATATACAATACTATGATTGACCAGCTCCGAACGCTCGCTACTGAGATCGCACGCGTGAGCTTGGAGATCGGCACCATTGGTAAACTTGGCGGTCAGGTCGTTGTCAAGGATGCCAGAGGAACATGGAAAGAGCTCACAGAAAGTTTCAACACCATGGCTGCCAACCTCACCGTGCAGGCCCGATCGATTGCAGAAGTCACTACAGCTGTTGCAGCAGGAGACCTAAGCAAGACTGTCGATGTCGAGGCTCGGGGTGAGATTAGAGAGCTCAAGAATACCATCAATACGATGGTAGAACAGCTTCGTACTTTTACTGCTGAAGTCACTCGTGTCGCTAATGAGGTCGGCACTGAAGGAAGACTTGGCGGCCAGGTCAATATCAGACATATAGACGGCACATGGTTGGAACTCGTAAACAGTTTCAACACCATGGCTTCCAACCTCACCACGCAGGCCCGATCGATTGCGGAGGTCATTACAGCTATCGCAGCAGGAGATCTGAGCAAGACTGTCGATGTCGAGGCTCGGGGTGAGATTGACGGGCTGAAGACCACAGTCAACTCAATGGTGGAGCTGCTCCGCATGTTCGCTGCCGAGGTATCGCGTGTCACTCGTGAAGTTGGTACAGAGGGAGGATTTGGAGGTCAAGCCCATGTCAAGGGTGTTGATGGCACGTGGAAGGAGATCATAGATAATGTCAATGTCATGACCGCCAATCTTTCTAGTCAAGTGCGGGCAATTGCTAAGGTTACTTCGGCTGTCGCCCAAGGTGACTTTTCAGAAAGGATTTCTGTGCCAGCTAAGGGTGAAATTATTGAGTTAAAGAACACCATCAATATCATGGTACGTAACTTGACAAATGGACAAAACACGTGGCCGCTTCAAGATTCTGCTCTTTACTTTTTTACTCAATTTTTGTTCTCCTTTTTCTTGTATACAATTCACTAGGCGGACCAGTTGTCAACTCTCTCAGCAGAGGTAACTCGTGTCTCTGAAGTCAGAACTGAAGAAAGACTCTGAGGTCAAACTGAGGCTAAAGATGTTGGCAGTACCTAAGAGGAGCTTCATTGAAATGCCTGATTGCACAAAACCCTTCTGTCAAGGGGTCTGGAGGATCTTGGATTCAGAACGAGAGAAGGGCCATTTCAGAAAGGCCACGAATTTAGCTTCAACTTGCCATATTTCATAAGGGAATAAAAGCAAAACGGAATAGCAATAACCATGAATTAAGTTGTGGGTCTCGCCCCATTTTTTTCTGGCTTCTCTCAAAGGCGGGGGGAAGGGAGGAGGAGGCGGAGGAGGAGGGAGAGGCTAAAGAAAAAAATAAAGTACAACAAGACCCAGATTCTGGTCAGCATTCCAACGAGTTCCGAACCCGTGCCACGACTAACTTGGCATTGATGCTAACGCGAATCCAAAGAGTTTCTTCAAAGTTCTTACCGGCTTATTTTTTATTATTATTGCAGCCATTGTGAAAACACTATTCTGAGGAAGTCCGCCAACTCGGCAGAAATATCAACTTTCAAGGGTGCGTTTCTTGTCACTAGTTGCTAAGATATCATAAAAGTTGGTAAAGTTGGTGGAAGATCCAATGACCATGCATTGGCTCCTGACTTGCAAGGGAGATGTAAAATAGAGTTGAACGGATGGCATATATGGTGTGTGGTGTAAGGAATGCGCTCACATCCGCCTCTCATTTTTTCAACTTCCACACCCCTTTGTAACTTTATTCTTTGGCTTGCCACCCACAATATCTACTCTATTCTCCACTCCCTACCTCCTGTTTCACAACTCCATCTCTTACATATCCTTGATATGAAAAAAATAAAAATAAAAATAAAAAAAAAATCTAAGTAAAATGGCCTTCCACTGCCCCAGCGAGGGTGGCTACTCTATCCCCCAATCAGATTATTATAAGACGTCTCCTACCGAGGATTCTATGGGTTTAGTTGTTCTAACGCTCACCACACAATCAGGCCAAGTGTCACACACCAGCTTTACAAGATCCAGCCGAGGGTCCAGGACTTTCTGACGATATCAGCATAGTTGCTTACCTTAGACAAAGCAAGCAGAAGGGATTCGCGGTTAAATAACTCGTCTAAAAAGATCAGACACAGTGCCTAGAGGTCTTCACTCACACAATGTAAGCTCAGTTATCCATTCTTCAGTCATTTTTAACAGCACCAGACCCCATGAATAGATGTTTTACCGACCGATCCCTTGAGCTCGATAGACACGAACTGCTTCTGGCAGAGATCACAAAGTTGTGAAAATAGGAAAATCTAGTTATCGCGGGGTACTATGAGTACTGTCCACCGAAACAGGACTGCGATGGATCTCCGTCATCAAAGTGAAATTTCGTTCCTTAGAGGGTCTTTACCGCTAAAACCTCATCCCTATCTATTGGCAAAAGAGGAGACAAGATAAACAGGATATTTCAAATCACTTTTTCAGCACTAGTTATTTTCTCACTAATTACCAATGTGACCGATAGACACCTCTATACTATTATCATGACGGAGCAATTGGTTAGAAGGAGCAAGACTAGGAATGCTACACAATTCCAGAAAGAAAAAAAATCTTTGGTCTCCTTCAAGTTTTGAATTCATTTAAATATGACTCTGGTGATCCGAAAGGACTGCCTTTCTCTCGGTTAATCCAAAGCACTAATGAAATGGAGGGTTTGGGATAACAACAACAGCAACAAAAAAAATCTTGATCCAAAACCCTGTAGCATAGAATACGTCGTCTCCTCAACTCATAAAGCTGACAAAATAAATCTTATTGCTTACAAAAAAAAAAAAAAAAAATAGGTCGAGCTTTCTATAAATCTTTGCTATCTTCTTTTTTTTTTTAACGAGGTTGTTCCTGCTCTACAAACTCAAGGGCCTCCTCTTTGGTGATCGCGCTCACGATCGACACCTTGTTCTGGAAAGTAACTCCATAAAACTTGTCCGCCGCTGCCAACATCTCTGGACGGAAGGTCGTTGTAATGAACTGGGCATGTTCAGACAAAACATGAATCATCGAGGCCACCGCCGTACGATGGGCTGCATCAAGGTTGGCATCAATCTCATCAAAGAGATAAAATGGTGCTGGATCACATTGTTGGATCGCAAAAATCATGGTAAGCGCAACAAGCGACTTTTGACCTCCAGAAAGTTGCTGCATACGAAGACCTTCGTCCACCTTGCTATTGAACGAAACCTGAATCGCAACTCCCGAGTAGTTGTCAATAGTAGAGTGCTCGTGCTCTTCCTCCTCTTCTTCTTCCGCATCAGGTGTCTAGGAAGTGATAGAGTTCCCCGAGTTAGTACTTGTAACAGAGAAACAAAAATCAATACAAATTCCAAGTTCAAGACCAGTGTAAAAGTGTCCTGCATACCGGATCCATTCTACGCTGCATGATAAGTCGGCCACGACCTGCAGGAACAAGCTTAACAAACAACTCTGAAAAGTTTTTGGCTACTTGCTTGAATGTACGTTCAATAGCCTCGTCCTTTCGTTGGTCAAGAGTCTGGATCAACTCTCGGATGGCAGTCTCTGAGGCATCCAGCTCATCCTTTCTTTGGATCAAAGCATCCCGCTGCTTTGTGAAGCTACTGTACTGCTCAAAAGCCTTTTTGTTGACATGACTGTATTTCTTGAGCTCCTCGTTCACCTTGTGGATTTGTTTGAGCAACTAGAAAGTCAAATGGTATTAGAGAAATGGAGCATTGTAAGCACTCTAAAATCTCGATGATTGTGTCGTTCCCATTCCAATCAATTTAAAGACAAACCTTTTGCGATGACACATTCTTGTATTTTTCAAAGGCTTCCTCTGGAAGAACGCCTAGTTCTCGGATATTCTTGGTACAACTCTCCTTCTTTCGCAACAACAGATTCCTCCTAGAGACATATCGTTCAGCATCCTTTTGGATCTTGCGCATCTGACGGGCTTCTTCATGGAGATCAGACTAGAGCCAAAAAGAAAAAAAAAGTTTTAGTCATTCCTGATCGTTTCTTTGTAAAAAATAAAGAGGTAAATAATGCTAATGTACAACCTACCTGAAGCTTCTCAAGCACTGCCTCCTTCTCGGTTACAAACTTGTTGGTTGCTTCAGTTTCATCGTCAATTTCTAAAAAAGAGAAAAAAAGTATGTGTCAGTATTGAGGAGGAAGAGGGAGGGAGGGGGGGAGGGAGCTTATTCTTATCAAAAAAAAAAAAAAAAAAAAACATGAAAGGATAAACTCGGCCAACCCACTCCATAATTTCGAACGATTCACAAAAAAGACAAACCTTGGACACGGGCCTTGATTGTTTCAATTGCCTTCAGGGCAGTGTTGAAATTCAGACGACGCTTCTCAAGACCACCCTCGTTTGATGCAGAGCCATTCTCAATCTTGTCACGAATCTCCTCGAGCCGTGGTCGCAGGTTCGAGCTCAGTGTAATCTCCAAAATGTTTTTGTGCGTCTCGAGCTAAGAACGGCAAAAAAAACGGGGAGGGGTTAAAAAGTGCCTTTTTTGGTTTGCAAAAAAAGATATCAAAAAGTCGTCAAGTCGGGCGATACATACCTTTGACCGCTCAACAGCAGTGTCAGAAAGTTGATCTTTGAGAGCTGCAGACTTTGCAATAAGCTCATTCAACAGGTTATGCTCCGCCTTTGATAAGGATTGGACCATGTCCGTCTTTAGCTCTTCTGCAAGAGATGTCTTTTGAGCCTGCAATGCTCTTAGGTCAGCCAGGATATTCCGATGGGATTTTTAAAAAAAAAAAAAAAAAAAAAAAAGACATCAAGTATTAGGTCCATGTCAAGGTATTATCAATCAAAATCCCCTCATGAACTGTAGAATCAAGTGAGTAGATTTGAAAAGTGCGCCTACCTTGACGTCCGCAGACTCTTTCAGATTCGCTTCCTCCTTAGTCAACGACCTGTAATCAATCATCATGGTCTCTCGCTTGTCGAGAAGTTGCTTTCGTCGAGCCTCTGTCACTTGAATCTGATTCAAAAGATTTGTAATCTTTTGGTCGAGACTAGCAATCTCCTGCTTCACTGTATTACATCTGTCCACTGCTGCTTGATACTTTGCATTAAACGTCTTCAAACTCTTGACAGAGCTCAGTCGGGTGCTTCTTCTATCTTGATAACCACCCGTCAATGCTCCCTTGCGATCAACCCGGTCACCATCCAAAGTGATACCATTCAGACCATAGCTCCTGGAATAGGTGGCAGCAATCTCTAGCGTTCGACAAATGAGGGCACGACCAAAGACTTGCTCCATCGCCTTTGTAAACTTGGGATCAAATCTGAGCTTTCGGATCATGGGAATAGCATCGCTGGCTTCAGGATACGTGGAAGAAGTTGGGCTAAGGCGGTTCAAAGGCATAAAAGTCACCCGTCCAGTCTTTTCCTTGCTTAGGGCCTCCAAGACACGCGTTGCCGTAGTATCGTTATCAACCACAACATGGAAAAGACTCGCTCCTGCAGTCACATTCACAGCAACGTCATACTGGTCTTCAACATCAAACAATTCGTAAAGAGGTCCATAGACGCCAACTAGGTTGTTCTCCTTGGCAATTCTGGTCACAGCCGCAAGCCCTGCACTTGTGTGCTTGTCCATTGAGGCTCCAAGAGATCTCTCTGACTTGCGTTGTTCCTCTTGAAGAATGTTCAAGGTCGAGTCTAACTTGGCATCCTCTCGCCACAGCTCCCTAGTTTCATTTGAATCAATTAGTTGAGTGTGAGACAGGGACATTTGGTGGTTGAAATCGTATCTCCAAAGGATATTTTTGATTCATGGAGCCTTACTTTCTTCGGTCAGTGAACGAGTCACGCTCGGTCTTGAGAGTTATTAGCTCCTCCAAGAGCTTTTCGCTCTCTACCTTTCTCGCAGCCTCCTGCATATGTAATTCCTGAACCTCAGTTGACACATTGGAAAGTCTCGTCTTGATAGTAGAAATATCTTCTTCCAGAGAAGAGACTTGGGTGGTCTGAGTATCAATGGACTGCTGAATGTCATTCATTTCGTTTTTGATCCAGGCATCTCTTTGCGCCTTTGTCTTGAACTGTCCAGCGCGTCCTTGCTTCGAATAGAGTGATTGACGTTGCAACTCGGTCTGGGCCAACTCTTCCCGCAACTGTCGCTCCTCTTCTTCGCGTCTCTGAAACTCGGGAACCACCTGGGATAGTTCCATTTCCTTTGACAGAATCTCTTCCTCGACCGCCTTTTGTTCTTCTTGTTGGCGTTGCTTTCTTCCAGAAGTCTGTTCCATGTTGTCCTCATAGTCTTGGATGCTCAACTCGAGCTGCGCCTTTAGCTTGATATGAGACTCCAGCTCATGATCAAGCTGTCGCTTTTCTGCGAGCAGCAACTCCATGAATTGCTTTTGTTCACTGATCTCTTGCTCAACAGCTGCGATTCTTGTTTCCTTGTCCTGAAGGCTTCGCTGTTGCTGATTTGATCCGTCAACCTCATGGCGATGCTGGTCCTCCATCTATAAGATCCCTCCAGAATTATGCGTCAAAACTCGGGTCATCACATGGAACAATAGTCCTATTCCATCTCAAACATACAAAAAAAAAAAAAAAAAAAAAAAAAATACATACCTCATCCAGGGCTTCATTGATGTCTTTTTGTTCGCGACTATAGATAGTGTATTCGAGACATCGGCGGCGTCTGTCATGTTGCTGATACAACTTGAGCTCCTCTTTTTCTTCCTCGAGTTCTGCCAATCTCTCATCAATATAGGTGAGCAATTCGTCGATGTTCTTTCGCTTTGCCTCTGTAAAAACAAGACCAGAGTATTTGTTAGATGATGGAACAGCGAGGGGTGAGATACAGCCAAGGTAAGTAGCAGATAAGGAGAGAGTCCATACCTGTTTCATTGAAAATTTTCAAACTCTCCTGTCGCCTCTGTTCATAAACTCGAGTTCCTGCAACCTCCTTAAGCAGTTGAAGGCGTTCATTGTCTTTGGCGTTTGTAAGGGATGTGATCTGGTAACTCGATGGTTAGACAGCGGAGCTAAACGATAGATGCACCAACGAGGCGGCGGTGAAAACTCGGCAGATTAAGATAGCCTTACCCGTCCTTGAGGAACAATGTAGTATGGGTTCGATCGCGAGAAGCCAGCGCTCTCCAACATGTTCATGACATCTGATTTGCTGAAATCGAAAAAAAAGGGGAGGGGGATAAAGAAACAAGACTGTCAGTCGTGAAAATCGTGGTTGTGGCAACCCAATTGTTTCCATTCCAGTCCAAAGAGGATTCTCATACGTTGCGTTTTTCCGATCAATCGAGTATTCATCCTTTGTCAAGCCAATCGTGCGGCGGAGAATCAGTTCATCTCTTCCAGTCTAAGACAGCATAGTGGTCATCATCTGTTAGTCTTTTGGGCACATATTCAGGGTAGAATTGAGCGTGGAAAGAAGGACTACTTACAGGGAAACGATTGTGAGTGTTGTCAAAGATAATCTCGACATAGGCTGACATTGTTGCTGCTCCAGAGCCCTCCTATTGATTGAAGTGATCGACTCTTGTTAGATCTCCACATAGAGCGCGTTTGTCGAATGATCCAATATCGCGAGAACAATATCGCTCCTGTAGCCCCTTTTCTCATACATGAAGCAGTGCTTGGCGCTCTTCGCGACCCATATTCGTATAAGCATCACTCAGAACGAAGCGAATAGCTAAATGTTAATCAAGGCATTGGAGAATAGTATTAGTTTGTATGGGACATACAAGGCCTTTGGAATTAAATTCTATCTCATTTTTCTCAAGGAGCTGGCTCCCTTTCTTCTTCATTACCTGCAAAAAAGTTACTCTTTCCAGAGCCGTTTCGACCGACTATTGGTGATGGCCAAAAGAACAATGACGGTTAGTAATGCATATTGATGAGGGCATTATGGACCAATGTCCAAGAATGTGGATGCCACCTCTTGCTTCATTACCAATCACATTGTGCTTCCCGCTGAAGGGTTCAATAACAGTTTGATTTTTGTAGGATTTAAATCCTTGAATGATAATCTATGGAGCATGAGCAAAAATGAAAGAAAAAAAAAAAAAAAAAAAAAAGACGCGAAAACATGAGAGGTCAGTAAGGTAGACCGGTCGCTAAAGTGGGTCCACTAATGGCTTTGAGAGCCCCAATTCCTGGGTCGAACCTGCTTAATGAACATGATGTGATGCCTTGACTCTTCTCGACAGAAATGTCCTTTGCCCCTCCAGGATTAACAAGACTTTAAAAAAAAGAAAAAAAAAAGGACCAGAATGAAATGAAGTGAAAAAAAAAAAAAAAGATCTGGGACTTAAAAAACGAAAAACTTCGGTGGCGAAAATTGGGCGGCTGTTGCCACCAAAATATTTCCTGTTTAACTGAAAACATTATATATATTTTTTTTGTTTAT
Organism: Mortierella sp. BCC40632; assembly: GCA_011634665.1. NCBI lineage: Eukaryota > Fungi > Mortierellomycota > Mortierellomycetes > Mortierellales > Mortierellaceae > Mortierella > Mortierella sp. BCC40632. The sequence goes on from WAEK01000019.1 coordinate 174,158, forward strand.
GAAGGTAAACCCTTTCTAAGGGGGTGATCAAGTCTTCCTCCAGTCCTCCAGAGCAACCATTGATACAATTCATCCATCTATCATAGAATACATAGACTAAAGCTACCTTTCATCAAATTGAGGCGCTAAAAATGAAGGAACCAAATAGTAATGACGTCCAGGGTTTGAATGGCATGGCTACGTGTCTCTCATATTCTCAAGACGGCTCTCAACTAGCTGTAATGTTGCTCGTGTTGGCATCGGTAGTTGAAACTTGCCATGGGACAACACCTCGTATTCTACGGGTGGCTCCTATTATGATGACCAAACATAGATGGGCCTTGGTTTAGATGCAATAAAAGAGATACTCTTTATCAAGAATTCCTGGCTGAAAAAGAGGCTACTTACTGCAAAGGTGGGGCAGAGATCGACTGGAAGAAACTTGCCATGATGTTCTGAGAACAGCGCCCTATGATTTGCCTCATCTGTAAAGAGATTGGCAATGACAGGAATAGATAAAGTAAGGAGAATGCCAAGAGAGTGAGAGAAAATAATCAAAGAGAGAGGTACGCTTGGAAAGGTTGCGACTATAGTTCCAGCCGAATGGTAGAGATTTGTTCCTTACCGGCATAGCTAGCCTCCATCTTTTCAACAAAATCTTTTGCCATTTTTTCCCGCATCTGATGCACATGGTGTCTGCGAACAATCTCGACGGTCATGGCCTCGTATGAGTTGTGGAATTCCTCATACCTTCCCGCAGAGATTTTTTTTTTTTTTTTTTTTTTTTTTTTTTGAAAGGGTCATTTAAAAAAAGGAAGGAAAGAAAGAGTTGAAGCAGCTGTTAGTAGAAGAACCGCAGGCTCTGAATCTGGTGACAGGAACAGAGAAAAGGTCAAAGGGGGACATGATTCCTCACCAGATTGCCAAACTGTCGAGCTCTCCAAGAATCTTGCCCATGGCTTCAATGTTTTCTTCCAGCTCTTCTGTTTCCTTGAATACGCCTATTAACCGCACCAAGTCGGGCTCAAGATGCTCAATCTTCCTGAAAAAAAGTGTCGCCTCATAATACGCTGTCGCATATTGATGTTCTCGAACACTGATTTCCTCGCTAGATACAATGGTTGATCCCCACCAGAAATGGCTTGTTAGGTTGCGGAATGAATCCATGACCAATATGAAAAAACTGTTAATCATCCGTTTGCCTGTACCTTGTAGCCTTTACTAGAGCAAGGGACTCTACTAGCTCACCGACAATTACCATGGCCTCAATTGTGTCGCTATCCAGAACTATAGGTTGTAATGAGATATGTCTTAGTCATGAATCATCTATGCAATGCAAACAACAGTTTGAGACTATCCTCTATTTGCTTATACCTTCTAACTCTTCATTCAACGGCTGATCGCCCGCACTAGACATGAAAAATCATTTGAATCCTCGATTAGTGATCTACACAGAGGAATCTCATGTGTGGAAATAGGACCTAGCAAGTTGATAGAGGCGCCTACGTCAAGACTTGGGCAACTTGATCGTAATGATTTGCAAGAGAGACTAGGGACTCTGCCATAGTCGTGGTATGTTGTTCCTGAAGATGCATCTTTTCCCTTGCAAAGGATATAGCAGAATCATCTAGTGTAATCGAGTTCATCAAGTAGTTCTTGAATTCTGAACGCTGGTCTGTAAGGAAGAATACAAGCTCTTGTAACCGTTGGGCAGTCTCGACAATCCTCTGCATCCGCTCGCTTGATTCGGATTGTAATCGCTGAAGGCTGACTTCGTCTAAAAAGTCAAACAGGACGGCTGCCTTGGGATTCTCTGCATTGTCGCTCGATGGATTCCTCTGGATCTCTTTATCGACTTTAGTGTTCCGTAACTCCCGAAGCGCCTGGTCCATCCGAGAAGAGACATTCTTTAGCTCTCTTTGAAGTTCCTATAGTCGGTGTAAGAGTGTCAGAAACTTTTGGACTAGAAAAAGAAAAACATGCAATTGCAATTGCCTCCTCCCCTTCCCCCTTTCGAGAGGTTTCAGATAGGTTTATTACCTTGGCTGTTGTCAAAAGTCCATTCAACTTGGAGTGCGCGATCCGCAATAGAGACTCGACCGTCTATAAGAAAAAAAAAAAAAAAAAAAGAGCGGAACCAGACATAGACATATCTCAGTTGAGCTCGGGCTTCCAAACCCCCCCCCCAGGCAGTCACACAGCTCCTCTTCTTCTTTCTCGACATTACCATGGCCTGAGCTTTTATTTGGCGCGAGACAAAGCAAAGCTTGGAGTAAATCTTTTCAATTTCGTTTGCATGGCCCTGACATGCATGAAGCTCATCATGCGCTTGACTGCATAACTGCTCTGCATCCGAGAGTCCCTGTTTGGACTTGTCCATTAGCTCCAGGAGCAACGACCGAGCTGACTCGTCCATGGGCAAAAAAAAAAAAAAGGGAGTTTCGAAATTGCTCCAGTCTCTAGACAGAGTTGAGCCCCTCACCTTTTGTTCTTACTGGAAAAGCCACAGGGCAGAGAATGCAACCCATAGAAACGGCACGCGTTGACTCTTCTTCTCAATATGAATTGGGGCAATCCACCTCCCCAAAAAAGACTCTTGTCGAGCTGACTTGCTAGTTCTCGCTGTTTTTATCTTATGAAAAGAAAAGAAAAGAAAAAAAAATATCTGGGAGCGTCTTTTGCAGCAACCATTCTGATTCGATTGAGGACGGACTGTCAGTTGAGCTCCACTATTCTACAAAATACATATCCTGACGACTACACTTAGCCCTTTGTCTTCACTACCTTTGAATCATACATTATCCGCACCTGAACAAGTACACATGCTTTTATTTTGCCATAGCTCTTGTTGGAGCTTCTGTCTCCTTCTCAATGGGTCTGAAATCCACCCGTTTACAGCAAGGCATGAGGAGAAAATCCTCAACGAATACTTAAAATATTACTGACCATCGCCTCTATATCACTTTGCTGGGTTTATGTCATACAATAGGATAGATGCACGAGACAAAGAATCAGAGAGACTAAGCAAGATCCCAAGGGATTCCATAGAGCCAAATCATGAGCATAATAAAAAGAGAGGAGCAATAAATGCAAGTTTTATTCCACTTCAATGAGAAGGGTTACGTCCATCCAGGAAGGACTCTCTCGCTGCTAAGATATCATCAATCCACCAAGTATCTGTCTTCTGGTCCCGCACGCCCTCCAATATTCTGCTATCAGCCTCAGAATGCGTAATGTTGTGGGCTCCCATTGTAAGACGAATGACCGTTTCAGGCAAGAGAACATCCGTCACGAAATGTAGTCGTTTCTGGTTTGAAAAATCCTTTGTTACATCTCCAGGTCGCCTCATAGGTGACTCCACCTTTTGAGACTTGGATGCCGATAGAGTTTTACTCGTCTTTGATCGAGTTGGTAGAGGCAAGTTCTTGGTGGTGCTTAGATCAGGTAAGAACTCTGCTTGGAGCATCATGCTGATCTGTGTGTACTGAGCCCTGTCGAAATCTCCAGATCCAACTCGTTGTGCAAGAATCCGTCTTGCCTTTCCGCCCTGTAAAAACGCCTTTAGTCGACCTGCTTCGTCGTTTTCTCCAGCGATAATGCTATACAACACAGGATATACATCGTTTACGATTCCCTCGAGCTCGTCGTCCCAATATGCTTCTGAGAATGCGGGGAGAGCCAGCTCCCCTAGCTGGATTGTTAAAAGGCATGCACATGTTAGAGGTCCATGTTGGGCAACTCTTTGAGGAGCACCTTGATCCCCCAGTTATATAGAGCAGGAAGGAAAGTATAGCCTACCGGACATGTCTGGAACCCTTTCTCATATCTTGTAAAGAATTTGTTCCGCTCCAATGATACTGTGTGTCCCGTACATAGCTCGATCTATGATAGAGCACTCTTGGTCAGTGTAATTCCTGCAGGGTAAACATTTTAATTTTGTTTTTGGAGAAGCTTTGGCAATTTACCTTGTATTTGTTGGATCTCTCATTGAAGCTGCCTATGCGACCAGGGTAGTAGTGCTTTTCTGATCGCGCTAATACAAGTTCTCCAGGGAGAGTCAAGCTAAAGTGGTGAAATCCTAATTAGGGTAGCGAAAAGGAGGCGTTTGCATGCAAAGCATTTCACTCTTTGAAAGTTTACCTCGGGTCAGGCTCACATTTCACAATGGACGGAATACTATCCCCCCTCCCCCCAAATAGTAATTAATAAGTTACACCAGTCAATAAACTCTTTGTTTATCATTATGGGAAGCGCCATGACAATCCGTGCTCCACTTACGAACTGGCGCTTTGGTGGATGGTGGATGGGAAGAGCTTATTCCCGTTGTTCTCCGGAGCCTTGTCACTGTGAGTAGCAGAAGGTACTTGGCTCAACATGTCATCTAAATTGGGAAGGTCGTCATCGTCCTTGATTTGTGCTTTGATCGCCTCTTTGAATGCCGTTTCAAAGGCACGCGAGCGAGTAGAGTTCATTCCTGATTGTCGGTGCATCTCTTTTGACGAGTGCTCGAAAGGTATTATGTTGTTTTCTGTGCATTCGAGGGTGATGGTCCTGAGAATGTCGCAAGAGAATCGATAAAAATGAGTACTGGAATGCTTGCACGATCGTTTTGGTTGATCAAACATAAGCGAGTATTGATCTTACTTTGGTCTCAAGTTTCCGAAACGTACGACTGTTGCCCGGTTGCCCTTGGGAGGATAGACTGAAATCTATCGAGAGACCATTGTACCGTTAAAACAAGAGAGAACTGAGCGCCAACTCGTTTGATGTGTGATGCCGGTTTACGAGAAACAGGGTACCTTTCCGGGCCACCAAGAGTATGGGGTATCATAGACCCAGACAATTGGAGGCAAGGTTGCAGCATGTGGGATCACTATTCCTCGGGGCCTGCCTGAGGCTTTAGTGGACTTTGCTCTTTTGTTGGACGATGCTCGCTTAGTGGAAGTTGGTCGCTTTGTTCCTACTGAAGGCTCAGGTAGGCTGGATGACTGGATCGGTACATTGTCCAACTCCATTGGTTGGGATGTGTCAGAATCTTCCATGTCTCCCCGATTCCTGTCATCTTTACTGTCCTGCACTTCTTGGGTAGCCGCGTTCTCATGCAAGAGCTGCCGACGCGTCCTCATTATTGAAGAGTAAAAATACGGTTTGGATATCTCCAAGCCGGCGCTTTGTCCAAGGAAGAAGGCGGCAATGAACCTGTTAAGGGTGTATTGTACATTTAGAGAGAGTGAGGGTCATTGGGGCTCTGTTTTTTCCTGTTTTTCAACCGTTGGGTGTGTTCATTTCTGTCACTCCTTCATGATCACCACCATGGATAGGATCGGCAAGAGTCTGGAGGACATCATCAAATCAGAAAGGGCAGAGAAGAAGACTGTTAAGGCAACTAGAAGCACATCTCTAGTGGGTCAGTCTAAACCAGTCCGTGTCGTCAAAGTCAAGAAGCAACAGACTACTCCATATGCGGCATGTCCATTCCCCAGTCTCCGATGAAGAGCATGGCAACAACTCGATGTCTCTACTCTACTACTTTGAGTATTGGCTGCTGCTAACCAATCTGTGTCTTTGCCTTGGCTTCTTTGATAATACTTAATCTGGACCACACAGAGGCCTTTCAAACCGTCGCCGGAGAAACCAATCTTTACAGCAACATATGCCTCGCTGCATGCTCCAGTCAAGGAGATTTTTACCTCACGGTATATCCCAATCCCGGAACCCATCAAATTGGTGGTCTTCAACAAGTCTGCCAGTGACGAAAAATTCAATCCTAGCAAACCCCCTCAATACTCGCCTCACCAAAAGTACAACGGTCCTCACGACAAAGGCCCTCGTAATTCAGTATCCTCTAGCCCTTCTTTAGATCGAGGAAGCCATAGGAATCAACATGGAGGAGACTATAATGCACGGAAAGGAGAGTTCAGAGGCGCTGACCACTACAGACCAGACAAGTATATCCCATCCTACAGTAGTAAGCCCCGCGGAGGCGATCTGGATACACGACGGCGCAGTGATACAGAGCGGAATGTTCACTACTCCAGGGAAGCAAATGAGAACCGGAACTGGAAGGATGACAACCGTTCAAGATTAGAGAGAAACAGCCATGAAAATGGAAATAGCCAAATACCTCGTAATAGCAGCACACCCTCACAACAGAGAGATAGCAAGGCACGATCGCCGTCACCGACTGTCAAAGCAGAGCCAGTCTCCTCCCCTGAGCCAATGGAAGTCGAGGGCGGCATTATATCGATCAAAGGTGCAGCACCAATACCAGAGAGTCAGAGTATACATGATAATGAGATGGCCACCATCCAGATTGAGAATCTGGATCCAGGAACTACAGCAGAGGACGTGAAGGTATTCATTGAGACTAGCACTGTACCACCATGACATCTATTCATCCATATTCAACGCCACTGTAACGCACGACCATTTGTCCTCTGTTTTCGCTAGTATGTCTGCAATAGGTTTGGAGAGATCCGATCTTGTGTCTGTATGGGTGGCTATGCAGAAGTGACATATGCAAGAAGAGCCGCAGGACAAGCAGCTGTCGAGAAACTTAACGGCAAAGTTGCAGACAATGGTACTATGATATTTCTCTTTCTTCCTTTTTTAAAGGAGACAAAGACTTTGTCCAGTATTTGTGGCTAATGAGATCCTTCTTCTAGAACACGTTCTCCGAGTTAAACTACGAAAGACACCAGTAATTCATAATGCCCTGGCCGCCTCAGCTACGCATGCTCCAAGCCCTCTATCGGACACCATGAAGCATGTCATCCGAGAGGTGCAAGGAACGTAAGTGTCTATTAATCCAGGTTGAGTGCCAAGATGGCGCTATTTACCTTTTAGAAATGATAATTTTATGCTGATTTCTTTTGAATACTCTCTAGGATCGTTAAACAAGGAAGTGTGTACAACGGACACCTTGCAGCAGCACAAGAGCTACTAAAGATCCAAGAGCAGCGAATGGCTGAACTCCATGAACGTGAGATGGCCATTGCTGAACTTCGTGCGCAAGAAAGCACTCCTTTCGGAGACATGAGCGTATACAGTTCTTCGAATTAAAGTTTTCTATGCTTCTGCAGCATTCTCTTCTTGGCCTCAACCTGTGGAAAAAATCATATATCACTTTATGCAGGCATCTCTCTCTCTCTCTCTCTCTCTCAAGGGATGAGAATAATTTCAGAAGTTCACTTACCTGTGGTGTTGTTGAGAGGCTTCAGTCACTGTCTTCCTGTATAATCCTTTCTAGCTGGCCGTTCTTACAGAGATGAAAGCCTCTGCGCATGATCTTTACTCTGCCCTCTCTCCTGGGTCCTCGAACACGATGATAGGCCCGGAGTGAAGGAGCGAAGGCATCACCAGACCGGTGTTTGTCGGCAAAGGCCAATTAGTTGTTGTTTGGAGGGAGTTGATTGGCGGAGCAGGGATCCGCACCAAGGAGAGGAAGAGAGTAGTAACGGCCTGCACACACACACACGTACTCTCTCTCTCTCTCTCTCTCTCTCCCAACGTTTGCTGTAGCTGTTGCTTCTGCTTCTGCTGCTTCTGTCGCTGCAAAAAAAAAAAAAAAAAAAGGGCTCAGCACGTCTCAGATTCACCCAAGTCAAGCACGGGCACCCTTCCCCTGAGAAAGAGGGAGCTGTGTGGAAAGTGCTTTGACCAGGCAGTAAACTTGGGCAGTGGGGGCATCTCTCCTCGATGGAGCAGGGTACCATGTTGACCTGTCTGGAATGAGCTTTCATGAATGCAATTCATCCCGAGAATCTATAGCAATGTCAGATACTTGTTTTTCTTTGGCCATCATGTCCAATGTTCATGCCAACTGCTAACTTACAGTGGGCCTTTTGAAAAGTCATGCAAGTGTAGTTGAGCCACTTGGTGACACAGCCAACCCAAAGCAACGTGTCATGGAGTCTTTTTTTCCGTTTTCGTTCTTTCTCTCCCTCTCTTTCTTTTCTCTCATTCTCTCTCGCTCGCTCTCATTCTCTCTCTCTATCTTACTCTCTCTTACTCTGCTCACACACGCACTCTCGTCCAACCCCACACTGGCGTTGTACATTCGCCTGCTACGCCCTCCTTCTTTGGCATCGACATCTTGCCATCTTGCTCATCTTTTTTTTTTTTGTAATCCGCATTCCTTCCATCTTTGCTTTTCTCGTTTCCTTCGCCACACGCGCCAGTCATTCTACCTCAGTCGTGATCGCATCCCGCCATGGCCTACAACACAATTGTCGATAGAACATCGGTCCAGAATGTTTTACCCATTCTACAGAATATCGTCAATGGTACAACTTCGGGTCTCTCACCCAAGACATCTCTTTCTCTTTCTCTACTCATGAAGGACTAGAAATGGTCACACAGGCGACTCGGGCTTCAATTCATCCCCGCCCTTTTTTTTTTTTGCTCCTCCTCTTCCTCTTCTTCCTCTTCCTCTATTTTTTTTTTTTTTTTTTTTTCGTAGGCAAATGTCGTTGTCGATTACGACGATCGTCGTCCAGTTATAGATTCGCTTCTGCAAGACTTGAAGGAAGGAGGCGCAACAAAGAACTGGAGTGAACGAGGCGAGTCCACTTTGTTGTTTTATTTTGGTCCGAGTGTGTTCATTGAGCTGCAACCAACCTTACAGCCATAGACAAGGCTAACAAAAAAACCTACCTGGCTACCCTTTTTTGCACCGACCTATTCTTCCCTCGCTATTTTTTTTTTTTTTTTTTTTTTTTTTTTTTTAATATTTAATAGACCGAACGTTAGCGTTGCAAGCACTAAAGACCCTGAGTCGCTCGTCCGAGGGATGTGACAGCATCTACACCGAAGAGGTAACCGTCTTTGTCTAGGCATCGCGTGCAATTTGGGCCCAGGTGCGACCAGGCTAAACCAACGGCCTAGGGGGAGGCCATTCGTATACTTCCAACCGCCACAAGGGGAGAAGGGGGAGGAGGCGTGATTGAGAGATGGATCGGGGGCTGAATTATCATTCCAGTCATTTAATCAGTCTTTGTCCCGATACTGGAAACGGGCGTGATGGGGAAGGGTCTATGCTACTTCATTCCCTTCTCGTTCTCTCGACGGACCCTCGACAAACTCTCGACTTGAGACAAAAAGACGTTGGCTCGCCCTTTTTTTTTTTTTTCTTTCTTTCTTTCTTTCTTTCTTTTCCTCCTGTTGAAAGAAAAAGCCGATGACTGGCTTCAAGGGTGTTGGCGTGCATGTCTGTGTGGATGCGGGTGTGCCTCTGTACGAGAAAGCGTCCTAAGACTGCTAGCTGACATGGTGTGAACCGCACCTTTCACACATGCTCTATGCCAAGGACCTCCTTATTTCATTCTCCTTGCCCTTGCACTTTCTCCGACCATGAAGACCGAACGTTCACCAGAGGGTTCATGGTGGTGGTATTTTTTTCTTTCTTTTATTTTGTCCTACCCAATCTTAATTAGGGGATTCGGACTCTGATGTACAGGTCTGGCCTCCACGAGGCGAATGGATCTAACATAGACGGGACTGGGTCAAGAGAGGCCCTGAAATGTCTAGCAAACGCATTGCTCCTCAAGCCATCCACACGACCAATCTTTGAACGTCTCAAGGGTCACAAACAATGCAGCTTGCTTCTCAAGGTAAAAAAGACGACGGAGTTGGATATATTATTATCATTATGTTCATCATTTAAAAGCAAGATCATGTACGTCCTTCCCCTTATGTATCCAAGATCCATGACCTCATATCTGGAACCCTTTTCTCTCAAAAATTGGATGGATACTTAGCGACCTCATTTGTCCAACGAGTCACAATTCCTGTTTTGTCGCATCCTCTTCCTGGTGACGATTGACGCAACCACCATCGTGAAAAGCCTGGTAGATGACTTCAATGCAGTGAACAACATTGGAGAGGTAAGAGAATCCTTTCTATTTCTGGGCGCAGTAGTATGTTGGTGGCCCAGGGCCTTTGGTAGTGGAAGGAGGACCACCCTACTAATTTCTCGAAGCTCCTTTTTTTTTTTTTTTTTTTTTTTTTTTTTTCCCTCCCTTTTTTTTTTGAGATAGGTTTTGAAGACCCAGTTGGCAAGGAAGCCCGATGGCTCAATGTTTACTCAGTCAATGGTGCTAAGTGAGGCCTTAAAGTACCTCTTCAACCTCATGATTGTCGACCCCAAGTGTGAAAGACCCAGCGAAGAAGGCCTTTCTGAAGAGAAAAAGACCGAGGCGACGACCAAGAGATTTCAATGGTCAGTAAATGTTCCTCCGTACTAAAAACAACCCTGGGCTTTTTTTTTTTTTTTTTGCGATCATGCCAACATGTGCAAAATCCTCACATGCGACTTGTCGGTCTGTGGTTCAAATCCTGTTAGTTTACTGCCGACAATTGTGTCCATCTTGATTTCCATTCCGCCAACCCCCAGGAATCCACTCGAGCCTCCACACTCACACGCAATCCATGTTCTCCTCAACTACCCAGTGTCAGTCTCCGCGCTCCTGGTGACTCGCTCACAACAAGAGTCGCTTCTCAATACCCTGTGTCAGATCTTGGATGATACTCTCAAATATTCACTCAACACAGATGATGAAGCATCGAATGCTGGACTAAGCAATGGAACAGAATTGGATGAGATTGTACCACCACTTGTCATTGTCCTGACCAACATTGCATCCGCTGGAGGCGAGGCCAAGGCAGCATTGAAGTCTAGACTCTTGCCGGATACTGTGTAAGTTTCCTGAATGTTTTCTTTTTTTTTCTTTATCTTTTGTTGTTTATCCGAGAGTTTGGTCCGCAGAAACAAGGAGCTGACGAGTTGAACATGGCAAAAAAAAAAAAAAACTATGCTTGTTTAGAGATCGATCGCAACCCCTTGACAAGGGTAATTCCTTCTCGGCAAGACTCATCCGACGGATGACCTCAGCCCGATTCCCACATATTCGGGAGACTGTGAGCCAGCTCCTTTTTGTCGTTTGCGATGAAGATGGTAAGTGCATACCTTTGCTGTCTGTTCAGGGGTAGCAGTTGTTTATGTCGCGATAGGACCCTCTCTTTATCTCTCTCTGAGGGGCTTCTAACCATGTTTGAGAACTCGTGTTACACAACCCCTCCTTCTGTAAAAAAAAAAAAAAAAAAAATACTTCCAGCGTCTCTTTTGACACGTCATGTCGGCTATGGCAATGCCGCAGGGTTCCTGATGAACCGAAGCCTTGGTGTACCCTCGTCTGTGGCAGGTGGTAGCCCGGACTATGTTGACATTCCAGCGACCCCTCCTTCGGAAACACCCAATACCACGGCGGACAATGGCTCCTCATCTGCCGCCACAAACAAGTCTGAGAGTGTCAAGAAAGAGGATAGCAGCAACAAGAGTGGCAATGCGAGTGCAGGCAATGACAAAAGTACTAACAGTAACAGTAACCGAAGGTTGTCTTCAGCATCATCTGCGATCAATCCGATTACAGGAGCCTACTATCCTGATCCTTCAGCCATTCGGACAGCGTTTGCTGATATGACAGAGGAGGAGAAGGAGGAAGAAGCGGGTCGATTGCTGGACATGTTTGACAAGATGCGTCGAACAGGGGTGATGGATGTCCGCAATCCTGCCCTGGAGGCGGGATTGAGACAGAGGGAGCGAGACCGGTTCTACGACGAGCAAGAGCAGCGCGAGCGTGAAGAGGAGGAGGAGTTGGAGAGGATGTACAAGTCATCATGATAGTAGGGCTGAAAAGAAATGAAGAAAGAGAGAGAGAGAGAGAGAGAGATAGCCAATGCAAGTAGATATTTATAGGCCATAAAAGGTCAACATGGTCAGGGGTGCAGACACCATTCCTGTTGTGTATGAGAAGTAGGTAGGCGGTGGGTAGGTAGGTTGGTAGGAATAGTGAGAGTAAGAGAATAAACTGAGAGACTGATAGAGAGAGAGAGAGAGAGTGAGTGAAATAGAGAGAGAACAAACTCCGCGCCCCTTACAGCCGAATGTCTGCCAGAGTACACAAAAAAAACCTTTCTCTGGTTTGTTTTGTGGAAGCAGAGAAGCGAACAAGCCGCTGCTGTCTGCCCGCAGGCCTGCCTCTCTCTCTCTCTCTCTATCAGTCTCTCAGTCAATGTCGCTCGCTCTGCCTGCAAAGGAGCAACAGTGGGGGAAGAGAGAGGGAGGATGCAGAGAGGCAGGGAAGGACAGGGCAGAGCAGGAAGGACAGGGCAGGACCGAGGCGGCGAGCAGATGCGATACGCTACGCACTCCAGATTGAGGGGGGATTTGGCCAATCCCTTATTTTGATTTGATCCGCTCTCTCACTGTCTCTTTTTTTTTTTTTTTTTTTTTTTTTTCTCTCTCTCTCTCTTTTTCTCTTTCTTTCTCTCTCTCTCTCTCTCTCTCTTTTCTCTTTCTCTCTCTCTCTCTCCCTTCTTTACCCATCTTTCTTCTTTTTTCTCTCTCTCTCTCTATCTTCTCTCCCATTCTCCCCCCATCCCCATCCCACTTTCCACCTCCTCCGTGGGTTATGTCCCAATCAACCACCACCTCCTATCAACAACCTCCATCCTGCTGCATGCATCTGCCCCTGCTCCTCCCATCAAGCTTCGCCGCGGCTGCTGCTGAAACACAAGACCCCCGCAACCACCACCGTCCGCCTCAACGCCATCCTCGCGTCGAGCAGCCCGCCCCCGCCTCCTCTTCTTGCTGCTGCCCCTGCCGCACTGCTGCCTGCCGCTGCCGCTGCTGCGTCCGCCTCAACGCCAAGCACGCCGTCGACATCAGCCCAAGGCCAGGCTGCCGCTACTGCTGCTGCTGCTGTCAGCACTGCACCCGCTCCATCCTCTACCTCTTCATCGAAATCTCAATCGCAAGCCCAGTCGTCCAAGTCGACATCCTCGACGTAAACACTGATGGATTCCGCTGGCCGGGAAGCCAAAGAAAAAAATTATTGAGAGAAAGAGAAAGAGAAAAAGAGAAAGAGAAAGGGAGAAAGAGAGAGAAAAGAGAAAAGAAAGGCTTTGCTTGTGATCATATTGATCGATCATTCGAACGGATTCGGGACGTACTGCGGGGCTGAGAGCCATTACTCATGGACCTTTGGGGGGGAAGAGAGGGGGGGAAGAGGGGGACGAGGACGGGAAAAAAAGGTTTTTTTCACTCAACCTCCAGCACACACCTACTACTACACCTTTCTTTGCACTTTGAAAAAAAAAAAAAAACTCATTCCATGCACAAATCCATCCGACCCAAATCAGAAAAGGAAAAGTATGCGGGTGTGGTGTGTGTGTGTGTGTGTGTGTGTGTGTGTGTGTGTGTGTGTGTGTGGAGGAGAGCATATGCGTGTGTGCGTATATGTGTATGCGTGTACTAGCAAAAGAGTCCGATGACAACAGCAGCGGCAGCGATGCCCTCGATGGCAGCAAGCGTCCAATGCAGCGTTGCCACATGGCAGCCTGCTGTGGCTGGTGACCTGCGGGTTACTGCGGCTGATCAAGTGTCGACCACCTTTTGGATCTGCGACTGATCATCGGCCAGAAAAAAAAAAAGACAGAAAAAAAAAAAAGGACCGTACAGGCGGCAAGTGATTTTTTTTTTACTGCGTGCCACTGAACGTACACACAGGAGACAGAGAGAGAGAGTGAGAGAGTGAGAGATAGAATGAGAGAGAGTGAGAGAGTATCTGCTGTGTGTGCTCAACTCTGTTTGCTGAAAGAGACAAGGGCGACAGGACCTTTTTTCTATTTGACTTTTTTCGGCTCTCTCCTGACTGATCTCGATCGAAAGAAAGACCTATTCACACACACACACACACACACACACACTCGGAATCGTCGCAAATTCATCCTTGGATCCCATCCCATCGCTCGAAAGTGTCTTTCCCAATCCACACCCCATCTGGGTGTTGCTCTACCTGCTGACCATCCTTCTCACCTGGCCTCCTTGTCCTTCTCCTTTTTTTTCTCTCTCTCTCTTCAATAGCGCTAACAGGAGATCTCAAGCACCCACTGCCGCCGCGGCCGTAAAGGGCCCGTCCGCAAAGACCGCTGCAGCCCCCGCTGCTGGTAGCCCAGGTATGTTGCCACTCATCATCAGCCCGCACAGACTCTGGCTCGGACCACATCCCGGACACAACAGGAGCAAAGGAAAGAAAGAAGAAGAAAAACTCAAAGTGGACCGGAAAAAAAGTACATGGAAAAGCATGACAAAGACAGGACTAGAGCCAACACCAGGAGTCGATCAAATAGAGCATCTATACTATCCAACACCTGAATATGTCCCATAGAGAAGGAGACAGCAGCAAAAAAAAAAAAAAAAAAAAAAAAAAAAAAAAGTCTACGATCCATAGGACTGTCAGGCGGTGTGGTCAGCTGAAGCGAGAACAAAGACATGCCTGTCTGTGGAAGCCATGTGTGTTGGAGTGTGTCCTGAAAAATGCTCGCGGCGCCACTGCGTTGGGAGCGCGTGTGTCCGAACCATTGCCATGTGTCGAGCTATCATCCCCGCTAACCATTCACCCTCCTCCTACCCTCCACTCCATCCCCGACTGCCTACCTGCCTTTGACCTGTTTCTGACATAGCCTCATCTATTCTCTTCGGCTCCTTCGACGACCCTGCTGGAACAGGATCCTCATCTACTCCCGAGACATCATCGTCTTCTGGATCGTCTCTTTCGTTTGGAAGCATTCCCGTCTCGAAGAAGATCTCGGGCGCAAAGCCCGAAGAGGTAATCATACGCTTCATGAGCCCCCCTCTTTTCAGCTACTTCAGCTTGTCTGTTGTCTTTTTTTTCCACTTGTTAAATACTACACATTTGACTATTCGGCCCAGAACTGACATACTAGTCACTACCTGTATTCTTGTTTACTTAGGCCTCGCCTGCCCCTGCTGCTGCAACCACCTCTACTGCCGCCCCTGCCTCCGCTGCAGCTGCTGCATCTACCCCCGCTACCCCTGCTCCTGCACCCACCTCCCAGGAACCTGCACATCCTCCCGTGTCACAGCCTAGTGCCGAGTACTCAAACATGTACAAGCCTATCCCACCACATGTCCCTCACCCACATATGGGTCACGGCCCACACAACTCCCATAGGCGCACGGACTCTACGTCTTCAGCACACGCTACCGAGGTGAACCAGCAGCACCAATACCGCGCTCAAGTCCCCCCAACTATCTCTCAGGGAACAATGATCCCCCCAATGGGTGTTGCCCAGCCCGGTCCTGGCCCTTACCCTTCGCAACGGCCACCGATCAAGAGCCAGGGCGGTATGGGACCTATGAACCCTCAGGGACCACCCCATGGCATGCATCCTCAGCATGCACAACAGCAATGGACTAGAGGCTTTGTAAGTAGTTGGATGGGGATTTAAGAATCGAGAGTGTGCGTGTAGTGTATGTGTGTGTGTTTATGTGAAAGAGAGAGAGAGAGAGAGAGAGAGAGAAAGAGTGAGCAGAAATGACCTATTTGCGAGACATTACGCCGTCCAATCATCTCTGCAATGTCTTTGTTTGCTGTATTGGAGAAAAATGAGGAACGGATAGAGTGAGGCTTTTCCTTTCTCTCTCTCTCTCTCTCTCTCTCTCTCTCTCTCTCTCTCTCTCTCTCTTTCAACGCTCAGTGGATCGGATGTCCTAACATGTCTCGTTGGTGTCTATTTGTTGTCTGACTTTCTTTTAGTACATGTACGACAACGGTGGATACTATGCCCAGCCCATCTACCACCCTCCACCCCAGATGCCCTATGGCGTCCCTGCTCGCGGCATGGGCAACACCCAGTTCAACGTCGGTGCCCCAGCCTTCACTCCTCCTCAGCCATCGAAGCGCATTGCTATCATCAATCCAGATACCAAGACTGAAGTGAACGTCTCCTCGAGCATATCATCTTCCTCCGAGACTAAACCGGTCAAGCCTTCCGTCCCCGAGACCAAGACTCCTCCTGCAAAGAACGTCATCAAGATCGTTAACCCTGCCGATCGTGAGCGCGAAGAGCGGGAACGCAAGGAGAGCGAGGAAAAGGCCCGTAAGGAAAAGGAAGAAAAGGAGCGCCTTGAGCGTGAGGAAAAGGAGCGTATCGAGCGTGAGGCCAAGGAAGCAGAGGAGAAACGACTTCGTGAGGAGCAGGAAGAGAAGGAACGTCAAGAAGCCGCTGCCCGTGCTGAACAAGAACGCAAGGAGCGGGAAGAACGTGAACGCAAAGAACGTGAAGAACGCGAGCGCAAGGAGCAAGAGGAACGCGAGCGTAAGGAACAGGAAGAGCGTGAGCGCAAGGAGAAGGAGGAGCTTGAGCGCAAGGAAAAGGAGGAGCGCGAGCGCAAGGAGAAGGAAGAACGCGAGCGCAAGGAGAAGGAGGAGCGCGAGCGCAAGGAAAGAGAAGAGCAGGAGCGCAAGGAGCAAGAGGAACGCGAGCGTCAGGAAGCCGAGCGCAAGCGCAAGGAGGAGGAAGAACGGATCGCACGCGAAAAGGCTGCGGCTGAAGAGACTGCCCGTCTTGAGAAGGAGAAGGCTGAGCGCGAGGCAAAGGAGAAGGAATTGGCCGAGAAACTTGAGGCTGAGCGTCGTATTGCCCTCGAGAAGGAGAAGCTTGCAGAGAAGCTCGAGCAGGAGAAGGCCGCTGCTGAAGCTGCTGCCAAGGCTGAGGCTGAGAAGAAGACCGAGACTGGTCCTGTGGACTCTGCCAAGGCCGGACTCACCGTCGATCTCGCTCGCACTGTCTCTGCACCTGCACCCGCATCAGCCCGCATTGAGAACTTTAACGCCATCAACTATCCCTCGCACATCATGTCCCCATCGGGCTCGGATCCCAACGGAAAGTACCGATATGGTCGCGAGTTCTTGATGCAGTTCATGAACGTCTGCACAGATCGCCCCGAGTCCCTTCCTTCGCTCGATGTCCTCGGTGGAGAGGGCGGTGAGCGTGGTGCCCAGTCTCCCGGTGGATCCCATCGTGGACCTCGTGGCCCCATGCCCAATGGTCGCGGCAAGCCTTCGCAGCCCATGGGTTCTTTCAACCTCGGTAGCATGAGCGGCATGAAGTTGGGCGGAGGTGTTCCCATGAGCATGCGCAACCCCAGCGGTGACAACCGCATTCACCGCTCCCCAAGCGACAACAACTTTTTGCCCCGCAACAACCAGCTCTCGCGTCCTCCTTCGCAGCGTGGATCTCGTGGAGGCGGCAAGCGTGGTGGCGGTGGTCCAGGTCGTGGCAATGATCGTGCTAGCCAGGAACTCACGATTCCTCTGGCTGATATTGTTCCTTTGGAAAAGACTGAGAATGCCTGGGTGCCCAAGCCCAACGCCAGTGCTGCCACTTCATTGATCACCTCGGAAGAGGCCATCTCTCAGGACGTGGTTGCTCGCAAGGTCAAGGGTCTTTTGAACAAGTTGACGCTCGAGAAGTTTGAGAGCATTTCGGACAAGGTGATTGAGATTGCCAACTTGAGCACAAAGGAAGATGATGGCACCACCCTCAAGCACTGCATTCAGATCATCTTTGAAAAGGCCACGGATGAACCCAACTTTGGCAGTGTCTACGCCTCTTTGTGCAAGAAGCTCATGGAAAAGGTCTCGGACAATGTCAGGGATGTCAATGTCGACAACTCGACTGGAGGCAGACTCTTCCGCAAGTACTTGTTGCACCGTTGTCAGGAGGACTTTATGCGTGGCTGGAAGGACAAGGCTTCCGCTGGAGGTGTCTCCTTGAATGACAAGGATGGTCCCGATCTGATGTCTGACGAGTACTACGTGCTCATGAAGGCCAAGCGTCAGGGTCTCGGATTGATTCACTTTATTGGTGAGCTGTTCAAGTTGAACATGTTGACTGAGAAGATTATGCACGAGTGTGTCAAGAAGTTGTTGGCCAACGTCAAGGATCCTGAGGAGGAGGAGACCGAGGGTCTCTGCAAGTTGATGACGACCGTTGGTATGCAATTGGACCGCCCCGAGGCCAAGGGCCACATGGATGTCTACTTCTTGCGTATGGGTGAATTGACCAAGAACGAAAAGCTGCCCAGCCGTATTCGCTTCATGGTTCAGGATGTCATTGAATTGCGCGCCAGCAAGTGGGTGAACCGTCGTGCTGCCTCGGGTCCCAAGACCATCGCTGCTATCCACGAGGAGGCTGCCCGTCAACAGGAAGAGAAGGAGTTGATGCGCCGCACTGCTTCTTCTGGAGGTGGACGTCTTCCCAACCGTCGTGAGCAACTTAGCCGCGGTCCATCTTTCCGTGGATCAGGTGACGCTCGTAACGAGATGGGAGGTGTTCCTCAGGTGGGAGCTGATGGTTGGTCGACGGTTGGATCTAACCCAACCATGGCCAAGAAGGCTGGTGATTTGTCTTCGTTCGGAAACACTAGCCGCTCCAAGGTTGGCATTCCCAACCTTGGACCTAGTGCCACTGTCTTTGGATCTCTTGCCAAGAGCAAGCGCGACAAGGGAGCTGTTGCTCCCCCTGAGCCCAGCCGCCAGATCAGCTCGACCAACATCTTTGCGTAAGTATATGTTTTGCTCAGTGCTCTGTTTTTTTTTTTTTTTTTTGATGGCGGAAAAAAAAAAACAGACATCTCTTTCTTTTTTAGTGCAGTGCTGGATCCTAACTTTAACCCTCTCTTTCTTTTGATCGTTATTTTTTTTTTTTTTTTCTAGTGCATTGGAAGGCGAGTCGGGAGAACGTCGTGGAAGTGTCGACGCCGAGAAGCCAGCTCAGCGCCCTCGTCTCAATCTTTTGCCTCGCACTGCTCCTCCTCCTGAGGGCAGAGGCTCTGCCAAGGATGAGAAGGAGACATCTGCTGCACCCAAGAAGACAGAGGATGAAGCGAAGCGTAGCATCCAGAACACCTTGAAGGAGTTCTTGTCTTTGAGGGACATGAAGGAGTTGGTGTTGAGTGTTGAAGAGTTGGATGCATGCCACCGTCACCTCTTTGTCACCGAGTTTGCTTTGAGCTCGATGGACATGAAGCAGGCGGATGTGGATGCGATTGCCGAGATCTTTAAGAAGTTGTCGGCAGACAAGTTGATTTCTAGTGAGGACTTTGAAACAGGATTCAGCATGCCACTCGAGGACTTGGCTGACCTGGCTATTGATTGCCCCAATGCTTACAAGTACGCGGCACAGCTTTTGGAGGCCGCAGGAATGGACCCTGCCAAGGCCATCAAGTCTTAAACCAAAGAAACCACTCACGAACGAACAGCATGAACCCAGCCCTCTCACTATACAATACTTTTTATTTTTCCAAGTCACACCAAACGCGCTCGCACACACACACACACACACACACACACACATACACATTTTCAGTTTTGTATAACCCTCGCCCATTCTTCAAGTCAAGTAACCTTCAACAATACCGCAGCCCACGACCACCGCCATCATTGCCAACCATCCACAGCAGCCGCCATCATTGCCACACATTAACCTTTTTTTTTTCTTTTTCTTTTTCTATCAATCTCACCACCAACTACTAAGATTCAAAAAAGGTGTCTACATTTCCTTGCTTTTTATCTTTTTTTTTCTCGTTACACTCTTTTGTTGTTTTTTCTTTTTTTTCTTTTTTCTTTTTCTTTTTTCTATTCTTTTTCTTGTGTTGCAAAAGTATCCCCTCAGGAAATCAAAGAAAGAAAGAAAAGAAAAGAAAGAAAGAAAGAAAGAAAAGAAAAAAAGAAAAGAAAAAAGAAAAAAAAAAAAAAAAAAAAGAAAAAAAAGAAAAAAATGATCAAATCAAATAAAATTTCAAAAAAAAAAAAAAAAAAATCTAAATAACATTGGTTAATAGAGTAGATTTCAGACAAAAATGCCTTTTTTTTTTTCAAATCTCATCTCATTTGTCCCATTGAATATATTTTATATTATTTTTTTTTTTTTTTTTTTTTCCCTTTCAAAAGACGCGTCCGTGCAGAAAATGCAAGCAAAAAAAAAAAAGGGGGGGGGGGAACGAAACACAGCCTGTTGTTGTGTGTCCGAATGTGGAAACTGATGGGTCACAGGTACTCTCTGTCCAAAGGGAACGACGATAACTAGGAAAAAGAGAAACACGACAGAGAGAAAGAAGGTAAAAAGGAGAGAGAGAGAAAACGTTGCCCTTTTTGTTGCCTGACCCCCTCCATACTCTCCTCTCCTGGATTTGTTCCATTTACTACACAGACGGTGCCCGAGGCAAGAGAGCGTGCAATGTGTGAATGAATGGATGAACTTTTTTCCTTTGCTCCCCGCACGGACCAGGGTAAGGTCTTTTTGGTCATCCTTTTTTTTTTTTTTAAAAGAAAATGTTTCGGATTAAACCTCGCCTGAGTGTGGGTGCTCTTCCTGACAAAGAAAGAAAGAGAGAGAGAGAGAGAGAGAATAAGAAAGGGCGTAATATCACGTAAGATATTGGCTATAGCTAGGTGAGAGGTTTTTATTATTTTTTTTTTTTAAACCGCACAAAAAAAAAAAAAAAAAAAAAAAGAGAGAGAGAGAGAGAGAGAGAGAGAGAGAGAGAAGGAAGGAATGTCCTAAAGCTCTCAACAAACCAAAAGTGAGAGAGAGAGCCACCCTCATTCTTGTTACCAAAGACTAGAATGAACATCCCGTTTTTATTTTTTTTTTTTTTTTTTTTTTTTTACGTGTGTGTATGTTTGGATGTGGATGTGTATTTATGATGTGTATATGAGAACAAAAAAAAAACGAAAAAAAAAGAGTACCGTGTGAGCTGTAGGAAGTTTTTTTTTTTTTTTTTTTTTTTTTTTTTTGGTGCTGCTCTTTTTTGCTTCGCTCTGGCGCCCTTCCTCCCTCATTCTCTCACTCACTCTTCCTTCTCTCTCTCTCTCTCTCTCTCTCTCTTTCTTCTTCTCTCTCTCTCTCTTGCTCATGCTCTTGTTCGCTCGCTCGCTCGCTATTACTAACAAGATGACCCAATTGGTTCTGTTATGTAAGGATGAAGGGTTCAAGGGTTAAAAGGACATGTGCCTGTCTCTCTCTCTCTCTCTCGTACTTCTCTTATCTCTCAATCTCAATCTCTCAAATCCCTCTCACTCTTTTTTTCCACCCCAAACTAATTGTCTAAAAAAAAAAAAAAAAAAAAAAAAACTGGGGGTACTGTAAATGCTTTTTGCTCGGTGGAAAAAAGAAATAGTACAAGTCAAAGGGAAAAGCACAAAAGAACAAGGGAGGTACGAAAAAAAAAATCTCGCTCCTCCATTTTTTTTTTTTTGTCCATGCCGGTGTCCCACTAGGGGAGACTGACACACGCGTGTGAGGTGAGTGAGTGAGTCTCTGTGCGCGATGTGTGCACGGTGCGAGCAATGCGTGTCCTTCTGTGTTGTCCTCTTCTGTGCGTTCAGTCTGTCCCCTCGAAAAAAAAAAAAAAAAAATCTTAGAAATGGATACCAATACTCTCCGTCTCCTCTTTCTCTCTTCTCCTGACAATAAAAAAAAATATAAAATAAATAGAGAAATATATAAAAAGTCAATTGGATCTCATAAAGAAAAAAGAAAAAGTAAAAGAAAAAGAAAAAATAAAATAAAAAAAGGCGAAAACAACAAGACGCGTTAGTGTTTCCTCTCTCCCCCTCCTCCTCCTCCTTCGTGACACTATTCTGCAGTATAAGTAAAAAATAAAATAAAACAAAAAGAGGATGACGGCGCAACGAAATAGTAGAGAAAAATGCGTATATGCGTGTGTGGTGAGAGAAAGAGAGAGAGAGAGAGATGGAGATAGAAAGGAGAGAGAGAGGAGAGAATCAGGAAAACAGTATTGTGGAAAAAAAAAATTCTCCCCACAATGTTGTTGTACTCTCGAGGAGGTGTTGCTAATCGAACGGGGTGGGGGTATGGGGGGGAAGAGAGAGAGAGAGAGAGAGAGAGAGAGAGAGAGAGAGAGAGAGAGAGAGAAAGTCGCTCTCTTGAGGAAAGGTGACGCAGCAACAAGGCAATGAAGGCTCTTTGGGTAACCGTTTTCTTTTTTTTCTTTTTTAACCCAGGCATTAGGGGAACTTGTTGTGGTTAAAAGGAAAAGAAAGAAAGGGAAAAGGGTCGTTCTATATCCGGTACGAAATTGGGCGCCAAAAGTTAAGACAGGGAAAAAGCAATAGGAGGAAGAGGACTCGGAGAGAGAGAGAGAGAGAGAGAGAGAGAGAGAGAGAGACTCCAAAGGGCGTTGGGCGTGCGTGCGTGCGGTGTTGAGGGTGACAAAATGACCGCATTCATTCAGCCGGCTCCCACTCTTGTGTTTTTTGGACTTAAAAAAAAAAAAAAAAACAATAAACAGACTGTGTGTGGCCTATAGAAGAGCGCAAGGGCCGCTAGGCTTATTCGACCTCCTCTCAGGATGTCCGAGGAGAAACCGTCAAAGGAGAGAGTAAGAGAGAATGGTCGTCGCTCTTTGATGCTCACCAGGGTTATGATGGGGTGGTTCGGTAAATGCCACATCGCGGTGGTCTGCAGTAGCTGCAGAGCGGAGCGAGGTTTAGAAGGTTGGTAGAGAATGAGTGAGTGAGTGTAAGAGAGAGATCGTATCCATCACGAATACACACATCCCAGGGCGTGCTCAATTTTTTTTTTTTTTTTTTTTTTTTTACGCAAAGTTAAAAATACACGGAGCCGCTGTTGCCTGCCAGGCTGTTCGCTGCGTTAATCCGCAGACTCTGGGGGGAAGGGAGAAGGACCTTCAGACATGGCCGTGGCCGCTGCAATGTCCTTAGAACATGGCTCTCAAAATGAAGAGAAAACAGAGAGCACCAACAACAGGGCAAATGGATACAGTGGCCTGGTGCGAATGCAGTGCAAGTGTAGGGTAGCGAAGGAAATACTCAGCTCTCTCTCTCTCTCTCTCTCTCTCTCTCTCTCTCTCTCTCTCTCTCTCTCTCTCTCTCTCTCTCTCTCTCTCTCTCTCTCTCATTCTCGGAGCCAAAGCAACGAACGCTCTGCAAACTGCAAGCGAGAAGATTTATCCATCCATGAGCTCGGGACGGAGAGGTTAGCACAACAGACCAGAGTTGCTCAAGATACTCCCGTTCCTTCTCTCTCTCTCTCTCTCTCTTTTTCTTTTTCCTCTCTTTCTCTCTCTCTTTGTCTCTTTCTTTCTTTCCTTCTCTCCTACTCCTCTTCTTGATCTCGTTTCTACACGCACCCTTCCAGTCCTCTCATCCGTAGTTCATTGCATTCCATTCCTCGACCGATCTCTTTCTCATTTGACATCTCTCTCTCTCTCTCTTTCTCCTTCTCTCTTTCTCTGTCTCTCTCTCTCTTTGTTCTCTGTACATATCACACGTATCACATCCAATCCAACTCACTCCCAGTGCCCCTCTCTGCCCATTCTTTTCTACGACCTCGACGCCCTTACAGGACAACCTTGCAGACTTCCTTGCTAGCCCTACCCTACCCTACTTCCTCCCCCTTGTATACTTTGACCTCCACTACTGAGCCGACCACCCTTTCTCTCTCTCTCTCTCTCTCCTCGCAGCTATCGTTCTTCTATCACGTCTGGGTAAGTCCCTAAGCGAGACCTAATTCGACAGCATAGGGGATAAGGGGAATATCTGCCGAAAGGGCCTAGGATGATGTGTCAAACAAAAAAAAAAAAAGGAGGAAGCGCGCCTGAATGTGCTTCTTTTTTTTTTTTTTTTTTCTCTGTGTGTGTATGTGTTGGTGGTGGTTGTCTGTCTGCCTATCTGCCTGTCCTGTCTGTCTGTCTGTCTGTCTGTCTGTCTGTCTGTCTGTCTGTCTGTCTGTCTGTTTGTCTGTCTCTCAGGCATTGGTGGAAAAAGTAGAGGATGCAGCTTGCAGTATGCAGGATCCACTGCATGAAGAGGATGAACCGAAATTTGGTCGGGGAGAGGAAAACTATTTCGCCCATATCCCCATGGGAATAACTCTTGGCCAAAAAAAAAAAAAAAAAAAAAAGGAAAGACCGAGTCTCAAATCTTGGAAAGGAATGCAGGGGTGGGCAGTCGAGTGAGAACAAAAAAAAAAGAGAGAGAAGGAGAGAGAGAGAGACACGGAAGCAAGAGAAAAAAGGCAGGGCGGCGCAGGGGAGGGAGAGTGCAGGAGGCTGAGGCAGGCTCGATGATGACTAGGCAGTGGGTGGGTGGGGTGGTGAGGCAAAAAAGAAAAGAAAAAAAAAAAGTCGGCTGTAATGGAAGGTACTGTGGTGCTATGTAGCTAGCAAAGGTGGTAAAAGGCTAGGAAGGGCTAGGAAGGGCTAGGAAGGGCTAGGGAAGGGCTGAGCTGAGTTGAGAGTTGGACCCGACAAATGTGGGACTGACAGATACTCGTCTCCACGGGACCAGTGAACTGTGGAGTACCAATAACAATGCGGAGAAAAAAAAAAAAAATAACATTTGAAAAAAAGAGAGATGTGCGGTTCATTGGTCGTCGTGACAGGCGTTTCGTTTTCGTTTCGTTTCGTTTTATTATTTGCGCGGGAAGAGAGAGAGAGAGTGTGAAAGAGATACGAAAAAAGGGGAAGAAAAACTCATCTCGTCGTTTTTTTTTTTTTTCTTCTCTTCTTTCTCTTTCATCTCCATCCACTTTTTTTTTTTTCTCTCCTTTCCTTCTCCTCCTCTTCCTCTTCCTCTTCCTCTTCCTCTTCCTCCTCCTCCTCCTCCTCCTCCCTGCCGCCACCATCCCTAACGAACCCTTTCCACATTGATATGACACGTCCATATCCTCCCATTCCCACCACCCGTGCCTAATGACCTGTTAATCGCTCCATCCATTTCTTTTTTTCTTTTCTTTTCCACTCGCTGATCTCTATACTCAATCTGACATCCTCACGACTCGCCTTCTCTCCATCGATCCATCACTGTTTCTCTCTTCCTTTTTTTCTTTTTCGCAGCAGAGCTCTCTCTCTCTCTCTCTCTCTCTCTTCTCTCTCTTCGGTGCCGTCTCTCCTTTCCCTTTTTTTTTTTCCCTTTTCCTTTCCTCCTCGTCTTTCTCTCTCTCTCTCTCTTGCGCGCTCTCTCTCACACGCCTCGCTCCTCCTCTCTCTCTCTCTCTCTTGCATCTCCACCTCGACTGCAACGATCTCCCTCTCTCTCTGCCCTTACCGCAATTCCTCTTGCTCGATCCACCGTTTCCTCGCTCCCTATTCGATCAACGGTAGTGCTCCCCACCCCTACACTGTGGTCTTTGCCAGCGGCATTCTCTAGACATCCTCGCTTCGAGGTGATTCTCAAATCCATCCATCCACCTTCGCGACTCTAACCCATCGCATTTCCACTCTCTCTCCCACTAGACCTCATCTATACCTCTCTTTTCTTTGTTATAATTACCCGGACCCTCCAGCCAACCTCCTTAGCTTCCTCTTACGCCCACACACACACACACACACGCACGCACTCTCTGAACGAACAAACAAAAAGGCTATTCACCGATCTTCATTTCAGCAATCCTTTCCTTTGTCATTCATCGCCTCTCTCTCCATCAGACCGACCTTGTCAACTCCAAAAATCAAGACCTTCACGACCCCTCACTTCTAACCTCGACCACTTCACTTACAATGGGAAACTTTCTCTCTCAGTTCAATGAATTCGTCAGCAGAGACGGCGAAGCTAACGTGCCCACAGTAGAGCTCGACTTTGAAGGTTCGCCATGATTACTATCTCTCTGTGAAGCCTTGCGCCCTGAAATCAAAGAAACGAAAGAATTGGCGCCAAGGAGGAAAACAACAGAGAAACTTTTGTCTGACCACGCACCTCTACTGTTTCTCTTTCATCCTCTTACAATTTATCGCGTATAATTGTCTCTCTATCTATTAGACGCCTCCATGACTGAAGAAGAACTCGAAGCATACTCTAGCGTTGTTCTCCAGTTGTTGAAGCCTACCAAAGAGTTGCTAGAATTACTTCGAACGTATGAAGGATGCGGGGAGTATATCTGCAAGGTAAACGACGACCTTTTTTTTAACATATTATACTCCTACACAGCTTTTCTCTTTCTCTCTCCCTTGCCTCTCTTCTCCATCTTCTATGAAAAGAAAAGCTTCATTATCATCAGCCGACAAAGCAGGACCCAATGCATTCTGGAAAATGGAGCAGACCGTCCAACGCACGCACGCACGCACGCAATCATCTGTTATCAGGATTGACTATGGCCTCGCGCTCTCTTTCTCTTTTTTTTTTGTTTTTTTTTTTTTTTTTTTTCCTCTCTCTCTCTTTCTCTTTCAGTGGAAAGAGGTTTAATGACAATTCGGAGCATTTGGAATTCAGGAGCCCTTTCTCTTTATCTTTCACTTTTTTTTTTCTCTCTTTCTTTTCTCTGGCTGTTGTGTGTGATTTGTAAAGGGGACGGTTTTGATTACCCTTTATTATTTTTCTTCTTTCCCGGGGTGTTTGCTACGCGCGGCGGGAAGGAAGGTAAATGAGGGAAGGAGGGGGGTTCTCTATTCGCTTACCGCATCACAATGTTTGCAGATCGTATGGATAGTGGTCTATTCTCCTTGGGCATGCACATGCATGCCTGGGTTGAATAGGTCCTTTTTTCCGTTTATGTGATCGCAAAACAACATCCACAACAACGACAACAAAGAAGAGAAAAAAAAAAAGTAATAGGAGTTAGGGGGTGGTGGTAAGATGGCGGCCGTCGTGGTGGCCGTGGTTACAAAAGTGGAACGAGGGAGAACAGAGATGCATTAGGGAGAAAAAAAAAAAAAAAAAAAAAGTGAAGGGAGCCAAAGAGAGAGAGAGAGATAGGAGAACTGCCTCGAGCACTTGCGTCTCGAACCGCTATTCAGGCCCAAAGTCGTGATTACTATTCCCAGTGCAGAGGGAAAGGGGGGAAAAAAAGGGATGATGTCCCTCTCTCTCTTTCTTTCATCCTCTCTTCCCTTCTCTTTCTCTTTCTCTCTTTCCCAATCTGTCTCCTCGATGACTCTACCCGACACACCTCCAGATTTCGACTCGGCTCAACGATCTTTGACCGTTGAGATTGTCTCTAGTTTGGTGCAGCGGACGGAGTAATCCTTACTTTGCAGTAACAGTCTCCGGGATCACGGATGCCGGGGTATCAGAACAGATGTGACGGAATGAACTCTTTTTTTGTTTGTTTTTTCCAGAAGGGAAGGGAACCGATTCGAAACGAGGGTATTGGGAATGGAGACGCGGTGATTCCGGCAATAGGCCGGGGACCCCATTTTTTTCATTATCTTCATTTCCACATGCATTGCAGCACAAAACAAAAAGGTTCCCGAAATAGCACTGTGGATGTGAACGAGATGAACGAATCAGTGGTATTACCACTCGGAATCATCTTTTTTTGTGTGGGTTAGTGGATTATGGGTGCCTCTCAAACTTGTGCTCAGTTGACACGACCACTATGATGAGCGATGAATAGTGGAAAGAGGAGAGGGGGATATTGAGAAAGGAAAGAGGCCAACCCAAAGAGACCAGTAGATGAAGACGGATTGAAGTAGGCCTTTTGTGGTCCACGCTAAAGAAAAAAGAAAAAAAAAAGAAAAAAGAAAGTGTCCCCCACCATGACGGTCCCTATTTTTTTTTTGTGTAGTTTGTATCAAACTGCCTGTCCAAAGTATCATCTTTGTATAACTCCTCTCCTCTCCTCCTCTGATCGCACGGGCAAATCCCTACACACGTCCACAATTGCTGCTGCAGTCTGCTGCATTCTTGTCATCTGTTTCTTCTTCCTCTCTGCCTCACACCTCTTGTACTCTTGTACCTCTTCCATCCCGAGCGCAAAGCGAATATATCCTTTTTTATCCTCTGACACGTCAATGCTGTCTGTGGGTAAAGACGCATGGACTAGTGACGACATGATGGAAAGGAAGGAAGGGGCAACCCAGAAAGAAAAAAGAAAAAAAAGTTCTGGAACATCATTCGCTTTGTCTTCTTCCTTC
The DNA here is from genome assembly GCA_011634665.1 of Mortierella sp. BCC40632. NCBI lineage: Eukaryota > Fungi > Mortierellomycota > Mortierellomycetes > Mortierellales > Mortierellaceae > Mortierella > Mortierella sp. BCC40632. The sequence goes on from WAEK01000019.1 coordinate 201,903, forward strand.
TCCCCTTCCCCTCTCTTCTTTGTCTCCCTACATCATTTTTTCTTTCTTTTCCTCTTTATTTGTTTTCGATCGGCTCTCCCTTCCCAGCATTGTTTGTAAAAATGGATGTGTGAACGTGCAGACTAATCGCGTGGGTCGCCAAGGGTGGCATACAGTTGATAACTTTGGATGTCAAGGGTTGTCGAGGGTAGATCAAGACAAAAACTATTTTTGAAAGAAGAGGATGGGAGGAGGAGGAGGAGGAAGAGAAAAGAGAGCCCAATTCTATTTTCGAGCTGTCGCTCTCGTTGTGTCTGCCAACTGCAATGTTTTCTTTCTTTTTTCTTTCTTTCTCTCTCTCTCTCTCTCTCTCTCTCTCCAACGGCTGTCAGAGGACACTGTTTGGGCGTAAATGATGAGAGTGAGAGAGAGTGAGCAAGAGTTTCAAACAAGCCATCTGGATCAATCAGTCAGGAATTTCATTATTGCTGCCAGGAATAATCCGCCAGGAATTTATCAGCCAGGAACAGACATTTAGAGTTGGGACAGTTGGCACTCGTACCAGGGGAGTGGAAAACCTTACTCAAGACTAACCCTTGGACCATTTTAAAACCGTGTACGTACATCTAGGCTATCGGCAACCCAAACTCCGAGTTTGAAGTGCAAGCCTGGCAAAAAGTCCAAATCGCCGTAGGAAAGCTCAAGAAGTTCTACAACTACTCCCTCTCCATCCGTAAGTGATCATGTCTATTCTAAAGTCAAGGCATCATCCTCTCCAACTGAAACTTTTAAGCTAACACCTTTTTTGTTTCCACTGGCTTCCTTTCTTCTGGTTGGGCTATCTCCACACATTCTTCAGAATCATGCCTGCCCCAGATCCTGCACACACTCTGCATTGGAGACGTCAACAAGAACTTGGAGAAGCATCAGACTTTGGCAAGGATTCTCTGCCAACTTCTTGACTTTGTCTTTGAGTTTGATTCGATCAAGATGAAGACACCTCAGATCCAGAACGACTTTTCATACTACCGTCGCTGTCTCTCTCGTGGAAAGCTCTCAAACGAGACGGATCTCAAGTCTGCTATGAACGAGGACGAGCTTGCCAACCAGATCTCAATGTTCTACGCCAACGCAACACCAATGCTCCGGACCGTGACAGATGTGACGACAGAGTTTGTGACACAGCACAGGGTGGGCAGGAGTGTGTCCGAGTGCTTGGCGACCCTTGCCGGCGTATGTTTCCACACCGTGAGCTCCAAGAAGAAGCCCCAGCGAGCAGAGACGACGGCGTTTTGTTTGAGAGTGATGGTGATTGCCATTATCATCTATGATCATATCGATCCTCAGGGGGCCTTCTCCAAGAGCTCACCCATCAACATCAAGTCATCTGTCAAGGCAATCCATTCACACGGCAACTCGGTCGAGACCCCCAACCTGATCTCGGCACTCCGGTTCAACACAAAGCATCTGAACGATGCCAGCACGCCCAAGAATATCAAAACATTGATCGCTTCATGTGCTTGAAGTCAAGTCATGAATGGTGTTGTTGATTTTTAATGCGGAGAACTGAGTTTTTCATTTCTTTTTCTTTTCTTTTTCTTTTCTCTTTCGTTTCTTTCGTTTCTTTCTTTTCTCTCTCTCTCTCTCTCTCTCTCTCTCTCTCTCTCTCTCTCTCTCTCTCTTTCTTTATGTGGAGATGGTTTGTGCACTTCTTGACTCTGGGTTCATGGTCCTTTTATATATATTTTTTCTATCCTCTTTTTTTTTTTTTTAATCTCTCTTTTCCCCCAAGCTACCCTCTCCTTCTCTTTTTTTTCCAATTCGCATGGGAAGGGGAACAACCTCATTTTATACTCTCAACTTGGCTACTGCCTCTTTTTTTTTTTTTTTTTTTTTTCCTCCTCAACTTTGTCCTTCACTCCCCAGGACCTCATTCAATAGACGGCTTCTAGCCCTTTTCACCGGTTCCTCATATTGCCGTCATTTCCTTTCGGACTCTTTTTTTTTTTTTCCTTTTCTTCTTCTCAGTGTCTCTTCAGTATGATTTGCCCCGGGCTATCTTCACCCCCTCTCTCTCTTTCTCTCTCTCTCTTAACCCTTGCCCTTCTCTCTCTCATCAAAATATCCCTCCATCTACAAGATGGGCTTCTCATACCATAATACATGATGCTTTATGAATCCTACGCTCTGCCCTTCCTGTCTTTTGCAGACCCGGTCTCTTTTTGACCCTTTTGAATGACTTTCTCCTCATGATGCTATTACTTTATGACTAAACATGTACAAAGTGCCTGTTTGACTCCTTTCCCCCTCACTTTTCCTTTCCCTCCCCCCACACCTTTCTCTTTCCCAGAACTCTAGTCTTTTTTGGTTTTTTTTGGCAAGAGGGTCCCCTCCCCACAGTAATGTGATGAATCTTCTTTCTTTTTTTTTTCCCCGACATGACCCCCATGGTTTGGGGGGTAGAGTGAATCGTTTCTCTCTTTGCCACTCAATAAAAGCTTGGCTTTGGGTCCTGTTGGGTCCAATGAAAAAGACTTTTTTTTTTTTTTTGGAACATTCCGAAGGCCAAATACGGCCAGGTACCTGATGCCAATGCTAATGATGAAAAAAAAAATAGAAAGAGGTCTTGAAGGTTGTGAGAGTACGTCAGATTGGATGATCAAAGCTTAGAAATTCTTTTTACAAAGTCTGACGGATATTCATTTCCTTTTGAGAGGCTGCATGTTAAAAGGTGGTGGACGAGGCTGGGGTGCCATCGGTTGGCAGGGCAACAAGAAGATCAGGATCATGCTAGAGTCATTGCAAGCGAATTTATTGCAAAAAAAAAAAAAAAAAAATGTATAAGTATCGGCTGCCTTGAAAGAAATGCTACAAACAAACATTGGATGTTCATACATCAACCAGTCTCGAGTATTAGCCACTGAAGACAAACAGCCAGGTATGATTCTTTAGTACTATCTTCCCTTAGACCCCACCCCTACCCCCCTCAACGTGGCCCAATTTGTTTATGAAAGGTCATAAGATTTGGCACGTAGAGAAGAGGCAGTGTGGTTTGAAATTGTCATATGGTTCACCGCGGTTCGTCCAGCAGATTTTTAGCTTCTGCTGGTCTTTTTCTTTTTCTTCTCTCTTCTTTTCTTCATAATCCACATCAAATCCAAACATATTTTAGCTAAAGGTCTTGTCAAACCTTTTACTTATTGCTATACTAGTAAGGACCTCCATACAAGCAATCACCATTTCCCAGCAACTCCTGAAACTCGTCTCGCCTCGCCAAGTCAAAGGTGTTGTCTGCAAACACTACGCGACAGTTTGGGTCGATTGCCATGCAGAGCGCCAATGATACCCTGAAGTGAAAGCTTGTAGTAAATTTTTTGAAGGACTAACACAAGGAATAATTTCAGTGTCTGGAGAAGCGAATGAGGAAGGCTCGTGTAAAAGGGGGGAGGGGGATAGACAGACAGACAGAGAGACAGAGAGCTCTCTTGAGCTGCAAACAGCAATCCTGGATATTGCATCGATTAGGAGGAAAGAGACTTGAAGTCTACAATAGTAATAACCGTCTGCCCTCGACTACAGCACAAAGGTTCAGGCTCTATACTCTTCTATCAGCAGTCCTCGCTTGCTCGTAGCACGGACGGCACTGGACAGATTATGTTCTCACAGGAGGGACAGGATCACATTTGAAGCACTTCCAACTTTTGACCAAGCCAGTGTTTGAAATCAAGTTGAGCATCATTGCCATCAAAAGAATGACTCGTAAGTTGCGATTTGCGAGAGACACAGGCTATTGTTGGTTTGAACATAGCCATCCTCGGCAATCTCAAATCGGATATTTACCAGCGGTATGTGATGATCGCTGAGAATCAAGCTGCCTGTGCGACGACGACAATGGCAGCAGACATTCTAAGAAAACGTGGGCAAGTATAAAAAAAAAAAAAAGATACAAAGTCAGTCACAGGAAAGAGAGAGAGAGTGAGAGTGAAAATAGGGTCACGGGAGAGAGAGAGAGAGAAAGAACAGCATCCATGCGCTCTCACTCTCACTCACTCTCATAGCTTTCTAAAGGGCCAGACAGAGCCCATTTTGGAATGGGCATCGTGCATCGCCCTGACCAGGCCGAGGAAATAAACACAGCTCAGGTCTTCATCCCCTTCCCCCCAAACCAACCCAACCCAACCCAATGCAGGAGGAAGATTTCTTGTCTCTTTTTTTCTCTTCATTTCCATCTTTCGATTGAACCATCCTCTCTCTCACTCTCTCTCCATCCCTATCTCTGCCTTTCCTCCTCCTCCTCCTCTTTCTCATCACACCACCCCTTTCCATCCATAGAAAGCCAAGTACACGCCACTGTCTATCAACTCTAATATCGTGTCTGTCTCATTGCCAAGACCTTCGGTGCGGACATGCGCATCTCTGCATTCGCTTGCCCTAGATGAACTATTGCAATAGCCAGCCATTGATCTCTGACTGGCTGACTGGCTGACTAACTGACTGAATCACTGACCTTCGACCGACATCCTCCTCCCGGCTTTCTTTATCCCAGGAGACTCTGTCATCCGTCAAGACAAACAAAGAAGGAGAAAGAAAGAAAGAAAAAAAACCTCCGCCAGCTAGCCAACGGTTTGGGCTCGACCGCACACCCACTCTTCATGTCAGATTCTGCTGCAGGGGGGAGTAGAGCGTATGATCGACACTTGGGAGGAGACAGACCCATCATCTACGCTCGCGAAGAACCGTTGGGTGCCCCACCAACGTATGAGGCTGCTCTCTGCAACTTTACTGTAGACTCTCCCGCATCGACCTCAATGGCTACATTTTATCCTGCACCAGCCTCGGAATCGACCTCGACTCCTGGTACTTCCTCGATTGGTACCTCCGCGGCCACTGTCGTCTCATGTATGGAATCGCTTTCTATTGTTGCTTCAACTACTGCGGCGACCACTCGCACAGCTCGAGCACCCCAACTATTTCACGTGGACGAGAGTTACAGTGCTGGACATGCCAACCCGGTGCCAGTGCAAACCACTGGGAACCCACAGTTTATCCCCGTTCCCGAGACAACTACTGATGGTCCTCCGCGGATATGGTCCGGTACCCAAGATGCAACCCCTGCGGGGAACGAGATGGCAGTGTCTGTCTGTGCGGGCGAGGGCGGGACAGCGAAGCGAAAGAATACTGTCCAGGCTGTGACCACGGATCCGCTGCAATATTATTCGAATGCTCACACGCATGGCTTCACCCAACAACAGGCTTGCATGACAGTGGTCGAAACTACTGACAGAGTAACCCATTCTAGAGTTAATAGCGAGAGTAGTTCAGGGGTCGTGCTGCCTTCTGCCGATCCAGAACACCCAGCACCGGTGATCTACCAACCCCCAATCATCTATATGCAACCGACAGATGCCCACCAAACGACTCTCCGGCCTATTGCCTCTTCCGTTCGACCGACGCCACCGCCTCCAACCCCGCCTCGAAAAGTACAAGCAAGTGTGCCTTCATCGACTCTAGCTCACCCAACAGAGGCCTCAGTCTTTTCTAGACCTCCTCCTCCTAAAGAATCAGAGCCGACCGGTCATCCAGGGAACAATATGTGGTCACAGCCTCCACCAAAACTCTCGGATGACTCTCAGTCGGGGCCACCCCCTCCCAAAGTCTCTGATCTCGGGAATCAGGAAGAACCAGTAGCCATGCCACCACCACCAAAGGATGGGCAGAGTATTAGTACTTCTCAAGTACCCCCCTTGCCACCAAGGAATAGCCAACCTCAAATCGTGCCTCCATCCGCGCCTCCATCCACATCTGGCGAAAGACCGGGGCAACCTCCCCCGACAGCAGCATCACAGCAACCAAACCGGATGTCTATTCCCCCTACAGCTCCAACGGTCGTCCCCTCTGATGCAGTTCCGCCCAAGATCTCGGTATCCGTCGTCGTTTCACCTTCGGCTCCAACTCCCGTCCCAGTCCCGCCCAAGGAGCCTACGCCCGTAGTCGTCCCGCCAAAGACTTCTAGACCGAGTATGCCTGCAGGGCGTCCTTCTCAGCCACACTTGCCAGGAGTCACGCCCCAAATCACAGGCTTCGTGTCCCATGCAGGGCACATCCCACCAGCGGCAGCACCGGCCCCGCATTCACAGCCATATGCTGTGGCACCCCCTACAAAGGGACCTAATCTGGTTCTCCACTACAAATGCAGGGAGTGTGGTGGACGACTCGAGTCTGAGAAATCTGTCTGTCACCGACTCCATACGACAGCCTCCTACCTGAACAACCACCACATCAACATGTTGGCCGGACCCGAAGTCAAACCAGCGGCAGGAGTTCCAATCCCATACCAATCCCATATTGTACAGAGCCCGATGATGATGGCTGCCCCTCCAGGGATCCTGGCATCACCACCAGCAAAACCTCACGCTCACTCATCGTCTTTTTTAAACCACCCGTCATATACCCAAGCCCCAGTCCCCAATCAGCCTCACATCCAACCTCACGCCCAGCCTCACCTACAGCCTCATGCACAGCCTCAAGCTTTTCCGCCGCCGCAAAAAATGACCTCGCCTCCAGGTACTTTTCCTGCTGGACACGCTGTTCCAATTAGTCAACCGGGACGTCCCACCTCTGTCTACACACACCCTCAAGGAAACCCAATCCCTGGAGCTGGGCAAGGGTATGGGCATCACACTGTGCGGCCACAACATCCAATCTCTTCGCATATCCAGCCTTCCCCGCAGTACATTATCGTTCCTCATTCGGCTACCATCTATGCACCCCCCGGAGCCACAGTGTTGACTTCATCAGGTCAATTGGCGACCCCTCAGAACAATTATGGAACAAACGACGTGTACCTGAAGCGACCATTGACTTCGGGATTCATGAAGATTTTGGGAGAAGCCAAGAATATTCTTACGGGCCCAGCTCCGACGACCACCTACACCGTTATGCCAGCACCTCTAGTAGGACAAGGAGTTGCTTATGGTGGAGGGGCAGTAGGATATGGTCCAGGCCCAGGATATGGTCATGTTCATGGCCAAGTGCCGCCTATGGCCCATGGGGCACCTCCAATGGTGGCTGCGCGAGGAGGGGACTTGGGAGCGCCTGCGCTGTCTCCAGTTGAAGCCAAGATTGCAGCTGCTGCTGCGACTGCGCCGAGTAATCGAGCATCTGTCTATACAACTGTTCCCCCCCGGACTTAGATCTCAAGGACCGATTGAGAGGAGCGGTTGACCTTTTTTTTTTTTTTTTTTTTTCCTTAATGGTTCCGAGCCAAGAAATAAAAAAAGAGATAATTCCCATTTCGGGCGCAGCACGGGGAGATGGGCAGTCCCAGCTGTCTAAAGAGCACCTAATTCTTCTCCTTTTACTTCTCTCTCTCTCTCTCTCTCTCTCTCTCTGTCTTCTTTCTCACACTCCATCATTGAATCTTCCATATCCAGTTCCTCTTGTACTTATCATGGTTAATCCCACGTCTGACGACCAGGAACGCCCTACCATTGGCGACTCGTTCTCAAACAAGCTCTTTTTTGACCGAATCTTTGCAGCCTCCACCTGGGCCCTCCTCGCAGAGGTAGAATCCCTCACGCGCGAATGGGAGTCTCTTGGACCACCGCCACCTCATTCACCCAATCTCCCACACTCGACTAAGACCAACTCCGGGGACAATCATGACCCTTTTTATAGGTCAGGAACGCCTCGGGAGGCTCCAACTCAACCGCCAAAGAGACGGTACAAGATCACGATCGAAGAAATCTCAAGCGAGAATGGCAACAAAAGCCCTGTCCAGGCTAGTCCAGAGAACACGTCTTTGAACTCACTCGAAGCCAACCTTGGTTCTCATCCACACTCGGACACACAGCGTGTCCAAAAGCCTGCTCCATTACAGAAAACGAATGACCCTGATACCTGTCCACCAATGGTATCCTCAACAAATGACATGGACTCGACCTCACAACTTTCAAAAGCGCAGGCGAGTCCCCCCTCGGGTATGGACGACTCGAGGGGTTGGAAAACACCGGGATTGATGGAGTGGGTCCTTTTTACCTCTCACGATGATTCCTTCTTTCGTCGATTTGGGGAGTCAAGACCACAGGAGCAACTACACCATTCATCGACTTTTTCCTCGGACCCATCCTCTTTGACATCGTCGCCTTCATGTGCGTCACAAGCCGTTACAAGCCCACGGGAGATCTCTTCACAACAACAGGATCCATCTTTGGCATCATCGCAAACTCCTCTTCCCTCCCTCGCCGCTTCTACAGAGTCGACTCTTCGAAACCGGTTCGCCCAGCGTAGGAGTGTAGTGTCTTCGGAGGTGACAGAGGACAGGAGTGGAGTCAGTCGACAAGAGTCAGAGTCACAACCTCATTCCCATTACTGTCGACATCGCCGATGGAGTCGTCAAAGTCGTCCTGACCATGTGTCGGACTCGACTGGAAAGAGTATCGCTCAGCAGGAACAAGAACGGGAGCCAAAGCTGTATGACGGCCATCACCAGTGGCCACCTAGACGTGTTCAGGAGCGAATGGATGGAGAGCACCCCAAGGGAAATCTTAATACAAAAGTGAGTTGAGAATCGATATTTATAAAGACGCCGAGTTATTGCTCTGGGCCAAAAGTTGACAGATTGGAAAAATCAGCAGGTTTACTGAAATATCTCCACCTCTCCTATTCTCCTCTTCCAGTCTGAACTTGCCGAGTCCAATGTCTCTAGAACGAATCTTCGAGAACGATGGATCCAACGTCGACAATCTCTAGAGTCGGGAGGACATCCTTCGTCCCAAGATACTCAATCAGCTCCCTCCAACTCCAGCAGGACGACCACAACCACGGAATCCCAGACTGAACCACAAAAGAAAAGAGATTGGCCACCGAAAAAATATCTTTTGAGAAAGGAGGAGGAAAAGGCCGAGGTTCGTCGGTTCCTGGATAATTAAAAGGAAACCGTTAAATGGAAGGAGCTCTGATTCATTAGAGAAAGGGAGGAGAGCAGGAGACGGGTCTTGATAGAAGGAGGAATGGCGTTTTTCCATGTCTGTAATAGAGAAGAAGAATGCCTGCGCTCTACGATCGAATTCGAAAAAAGGCCTGCTGATTTCAACAGAATCCATCCATTGGCACAGTGCCTAACATTGAAGCCCTGGTTTGGCTCAATAGTTTCCCATTTTTCATTTCGAGAGAGAGGGGAGAGATTAGAGCCGGCAACTTCACTCGATTGAAAAAAAAAAAAAAAAAAAGTCGAAAATACGGCAGCTTTGAAATGTCGGATGAAGTCTGCTTTGACAAATCTCTCATCATCCTTGACAGAGAGAGAACAAACCTATAACAGCACAATGTTGATCGTTAAAAGGTAAGCGCTGTGTGCTTCTCACTTTGAGCCAAACACAATGTTACAATGTGACATGCAGGTGTCAAAAGCTCTTTGTCGCCATGTGAGCTCATTCACTTGACTTGGAGTCCGCTTTAATCCTGCAAACCGTCTGACCTCAGGAAAGCCTTCAGTTGTGACTGGTGGGAAGTGGCTACCACACGCGCGTCAATTTGTAGATTTGTCTACTCCAAGAACATCGCCATATCGCTTGATTTTTTAAAAAAAAAAAAAAGTCGATCGCCAGACAACGACTCTCAAGCAATTCCAAGTCCTCGATTTTCAAGAGTCCAGAAAGGTTGCTGCGTTAAGGCGCACAAACTTGTTCAACTGTTGAGTATCCTGTTTAGAGATGGCGTCACCTTCACTCAAAAGGAGGTGCTAGGGTGCTCCGGTGATATCGACTGCCACTGCTGGGTTAGGGAGGTAGTGAAAAAGGCGAGCCTTTGCCACGGTCTCTCCTGAACGGCGTTGCACTGCGGTGAAGTGGGCCATAATAAATTCGAATGCGCCTGGGAACACTTGAAGGAGAGGAGAGCAGTGTGTCGATCAACTGGTTGAGGGCCGAAGGTATGGGAATAGTGGGATTGTTCGGGTGGGAACAACAGTAAATGAGGAAGGAGCGGACGGAGGGAAGAGCCGTATCAAAGGCGTTATGCTACCACCGGGTTGCCAGGAGCTCCATGATGGCAGAAGTGAGCAGATGGTGGTGTAAAGCAAAGTCGAGCCTCTATAAAGAGAGGAGAATAGGTGGGCAATAAAAATCAGCAAAAAAAAAAAAAGGATGGATGGACGAGTGGTGGAGATTTCCAGCTGAGTGGTCAAGGATAGACTAAAAAAACATTTGACTCCCGAAAACTATTTGGTCAGCAGGACTCCACCATGGGGAAAAGAGCGCAAATGTGGTTTGCGCTAGTTTTCTCTCTCTTTTTTTTTGTGCTGGGATGTGGGAAGTTACACAAATGTGGTTTTATGCCTGTTTCCCCTCTGTATCATCGTTCTCCCATAACTTGACGTGAAGTGTACAAAAGATACCTTGTTGAAAATCTATGTATGTGTAGAGCACATCATACTTTGTCTTTTTTTTTTTTTTTAAAAAAGCCCGTTCTAGGTCTCCCACTTATCAGAAAAAGGCTTGTTGAATAAGGCACCAAAAAAAGAGGAGAGATCCTCTTTTTGTTTTTCAGAGTGTAATCTTTGACAGCATACTTGTGCCTAATCGGACTTTTCCATGAGGAAATCTGCCCTAATAGGAGGTCCATGCGCAAACTTCACCTCAGATCAAAGTCAGCTTTTTTTCTTTTTTTTTTACAGGACCAATAGACCCTTTCGACAAGGGGTTCTTGCGCAAGGACCGTCAGCTTGCATGGTTTTCCCGGCATGCGCCATAAGATCATCAACATTTTCTGTAGTCCTATTGGAAGAGAGAGAGAAGGAAAAAAGCAGAACCGTGGTGACTTGTGCCTGCAGAGATTTTCTATAGAATTTCAAGGGGGCGTAATACTGCCCCTTGCCCACCAATTTGCGCTCGTACCCATTTGAAAGGCGCAAACATTTTTGCAAAAAAAAAAAAAAAAAGTATTTTTCAGGAGAAATCAAAGATAACCGTCCAGCAAAACTCGCATCCCAGCCATCAATGAGCAGAAATAGAACACAGGCAGTAGACAGAAGCTACAGCCCCTACTAGCTCTTCTGGCCTCTTTTGCTGCTGACAATGAACCCATTTTCTGCATGAATCCCTTCGTCCCCACCCGAACAGTACATCCAACCATCCATCCTATCTTACCTTGCTCTGCTCCTCAGAAGACCAACTCCACCTTGAATGAGCTTGAGACTCTCGAGAAATTCTTGGCTCTTCATCTGCCTTCATTGTTTGTTGTAGCGATAAGAAGCTTGCTTGTACATGTTAGTGAAAATACAGGATTGATCTTGACTAGAGTAGGCCTTTCAACTATGCAAGTTGGACATCAGTCGCATCCTTTAAAGAGGCGACGTATGACGTATCCTTGATTCACACATGTGTATTTACGATTAAGGGACAAAGATTCAATCCTGACTCATGGCAGTTAGGGCAGGAAGGCCATGCTCTTGGACAACGACTGTAAGTAGCAGATTTAAACGAGATTTTCCCAAAGGAAAGGCGTAGAATATTTGTCGTTGCGTCCAACCACCCATGGAAAAAAAAAAAAAAAAAAAATAAACTGCATGTGGCCTGCATGTCATGCAAATGGTAAGGAATATTGGCTAAGCAGCCTCTAGCCCTGTTAACAGTTCCGTGTGAACTCATCTGTTTCTCAATCACCTCTATAAATGCTCCTCACTATCCCCGGAAAACTAATCCAAAAAAAAATTGTCTCCACTTGCCTTTCCGTACCTTTTAAACCTTTCTCTCAATCACACAAGGTAGTCTTTTTATTCCTGCTAGCTCAAAGCCTGTATTCTTGTGCAAAACACGTCCCACACCTAACCCATTCTGATTCGTTTTAGAGAACCTATTGTCAATATGGTGAAGCCAGTGTTTACGATTGCCGCTTGTGCCCTTCTATTGGGCGTTACTGCTGGTTACCCCTTTTCCCCACGCGACAACTGCAAGGATCTGGCCGATTTCGTTCAATCAGCCGGCAAACTACCCCTCAAGCCAGACGAGGATGGTGTAGTCTACGAAGTCAGTGGCAGTTCAGCCAAGAAGATGTTCCCTGGTCAGGCTGACAAGATTGGATACTTCACGACATACGTTTATGTAACCTATTTCAATACGTGTACTCTGGAGCCTTCCTACTCTCAGGTACAGGTCAAGAGTGGTCCATACAAATTGGAGAAGACAAGCAAGTCAGCTTATGATCTTGGCTTGGACGTAGGTATCGACGCCAGCCTTGCCACGATCTTCAAATACCTACCCATCAATGTCAAGGTCAAGGCCGGTGTTTCCCGAGGATCCGAGACAGTCGAAGTTAGCGGTGTCGAGATCGCCGCAGGTGATATCAGGCAAGAATGTGTCGTATCCCCTGGTTGGTGGTGCACTGCCATGGTCAGGCTCGAGGAAAAGGATTCCGGCATCAGAATCGTCGATGATGCTCTCAGACAACCAGTCTTTTTCCCTGCCTCACTGAACGGCAAGAACCAATACTCGGACGTCTGGCTTGATGTTCCTACTAGACGCCGAGCTGATATGTGCCTGCAGTAGCTCAAGTAAAGTCATTAGTCTTTCCAAACAAATAAAAGTTGACAGGATGAACAGACCCATGCTGATAATGCCTTAGAAGTACTCCACACGGCTTCAAACTTTGACATTTATGCAAGATCTACAAGACTTGTTCCAATAGTCACGACATTCAAAGAAAGTCTTGGACATGTTTAATCTCATGGTTTTGTGTATCCGAAAGAGTCTCTTGGAGATGAACAAACTCCAATGTCAAGCGCTCACTTTTCAACAATTGCTCTCAACGGATGATCAAACCTACTCTCATCTTTGGTCCAAGTGTACTAGCACATCCAACTAATCACGCACAACCAGGAACAAAGCCATCTACACGGAAAGCAATTGAATGTTTTTTTTTCTTCCTTTATTTTCTTTCTTTCAAAACAGGAGATCGAGTTCATTCTCACTTGGCTGGAACACTCATTCCCAACTACACATCCATGATCGGAACCATCAGACAAAACATTATCCTTCAAGTGGCCAGGACTATAAACGTTTAACCTTCTTTCCTACAAAATACTAAACGCCTGCTTGTTTTCTCCTGGTATTTTTCTACACTCAAAAGTATCTTTATCTTTTCCTACGCTATGATTCAGAGAATTGCTACCTTGTGTGATCAGGTGGCCTTTTTTTTTTTTTTTTTTTTTTTTGATCCGCAAACTCGCTGATGTCCAAAAAGTCTACTCTGTGGGTACTCACCGATTTAACGCTCCCTCACACAAGAGTCTCTAGGTCTGAGATCGGAGGGGAAAAAAAAATACTGCAGTTGTGGCAATAGGATGTGGGATCAAGTTCTGCTGACAAAAGGAAGCTCCCGTTGGCATCTGTGGGTTCGAAGTATAGTAGGGGAACTAGAGTACAATTGACTGCACAGGTAACAGGTATAGATAGAGCAAGGAGAAGTAACAGGTGAAGAACGAAAAGAAATAGAGACGCATGATGGCATGGACACCCAGCATGGTATCAATAGCATTATTACAACAGAAGAATTGAAGGCGAGGGTCCTACAAAATTCAAATAAAATTCGTTCGAATAGTCCTTTTAGCTCTGTTCGATCAAATATCAATTCGACAATGAAGATTGGACCGCACATAGTATCTGACCGAGTCGCCCCTCAAGTCCAAAGAGGTCAGAGTCGAATTGGAATTGAGTGCCTCAGAGAGTGCCTGAGCTCCATTGTCACCGATCGAGTTGCTCTCCAAGTCCAAAGAGGTCAGAGTCGAACTGGCCTTGAGTGTCTCTGTTACTAGTCCAATTTTCTTCCTTCCTATCTTAAAACCTTGCAACTCACAGGATACCTTGCATGCCTTAGTAGTGTTATTCCAAGGGGACTTGAGAAGATCGATGCACTTTCCCGACAGTACAATATGAAGTTGCTTCATAAAGGGAAGATCTCTGATGCAGGAAAGAGTATCATTTATGGCGGATGACGAGAATAGTTTCCCAGTAACTCCTGTCTGAAACTCTTGGATATCAAGTCGAAGATTCCACACTGTTACGTTTTGAAGTGCCTTCTCTAATCCCTCCAGATCGCGTTTCGTGCACTCCCATTTGAATGTCACATCAAGTTCGAAGACTCCTGTAGCATTGCTGAGGGCCTTGTAAAACTCCTCAGAGGATATCCTAGACTTTAGATCTATCTTGATTTTTCCGAGCTGCTCGTCAAATATTCCACGAGCCAACTCGACCACATTGCGGAGATTCTTGGAGTACATCTCTTGATAGCCTGATTGATAGTGGTCGCGGCAGATCCATTTAACATGACCCTCAGACGTCGTCATTCGATAGAGATTCCCAAGGAGGTTCTCCTCCTCTGAAGCTTTCAAGAATGATCCCAACTGCCGCAGCTCGACTCCCTCCAGACCTTTGGCATCTCTCAGATAGTTGATCAGGGTTTGGTGTGTCATTTCTCCTTGCGATGGATTGCCAATGAGTTGCTCTGAAGATGATTCCTGAAGTTTGGTGACTTGAGTATTGATACACTCGAGCGAGTAGTTGATCCCTGCAGTAACTGCCTCGACAGATTGTTTGATGTTATCCGCCAGATCGGCGATCCTAAGACTATCCAGGGCTGGCACAGCATGGCCTGCAACACTTGTAGCAAACTTGATCATCTCCAGCATCAACAAGAGAAACGGTCCATATTTCATGAAAAACTTGGTTGGTTCACGGAGAACGTATCCTTCGTGTTTGGATAGATGAGGGTGGTGTGGTGTCGACATCTTGCTGTTTTCAGACTCGGTATGCTTGCCGCACTCACAAATGAAATAAAGCCGGAACTTTGTTCTGAACCAACTGGCAGGATTGAACTGTGTTGACTCTTCAGGATCAGGCAACACAATAAACAGCCGAGGGATTGGATACTCGGCCAGTTCCAACTGTTGTGTCAGGATGGCCTCGGCTTTACTCTGGATCAAAATCAATCGGTCATTCATCTGCTTCAGCATCTCGAACATCTCCTGAACACTCTGTTGAGTTTAGGCACCTTGATCGTGAAGTCTTTGTAACATATCAATAGATGTCTTTTGATAACCAGAGGTGGGTTCCCATTCCAGAGCCAACTTTGAGGAGACCAGTGACGAGAGTGCTTCGTGGGTCAACGGTTCTCCAGACTTGCGAGCCTTTTCGATGACGGCAGCTGCAGAAAGGAGCTGATCCTGGATGTGAATTGTGTTTCCTCTGGCCAAGGTTCTTTTTCGTGGCTCAGTAGATGAGAACAACCTTGTGGCGGAGACAGGCTCGGATACAGGCTCAGCTGGTATTGTGGAGGAGGTCAGTAAAGAGTTGTGAGAGAGCTCACCAGGGCCATGACGACAAAGATCGGTTGGTGCTCTTGAAACAGCCAGAACGTCGATGTTGGCTTGATTGGCGGCAGAGGGCAAAACAACATCCAGGACTACGCCTGGGTGATACTCGATGCAATGAGGCTCGATTCTGTAAGAATAAGTTATGTCGATCAGCCTGGTTACCCCTCTCTTGTCCCGTTCCATTCATGGATTGAGCGGACACTTGCATGATATCTATTACCTGACCCGGTTCGAGTCCCTAAGCTTTTTAACGAGGAAACCGCAGCTTTGGATGTACTGAACTCCTGGAAAGACCTGCGTGATATCCTCCCAATAAATAATCTTCTGTCCATCGATGATATCAACATCCATGACTTTGACTTCGTCTGTCCCCAAAATACGAAACGCTTGAGACTCTCTCATTTTCATTCAAGATTACTGTATTGTAGGAAGAGTGATGGGTGAATGTATGGCGAAAGTGAAGGGAGAGGAGTAACAAAAGAAAAGATCTGAAAAACTTGAGCCTGGGAGTTTTCTCAAGTCTTTGGCAGTGCATCCCATCATGTGCGCATGCTTGTGTGTACAGAGAAATTTTCAAGGGACCTGAGGAAAGGGAGCCTGTCGAGTATTGGGCATAGGATTCCTTTGTTCAATTGACTTCGACTGTTGTCATTGGAGATGTTACACCAACCATATTCTCAGCTTTGTTGCTGCTTTTCGCCATTAAAGCAACTCGAGACTAGTAATAACCACCACACTCAATCTCAGTCATTATGTTCGTTTTGAATCGTTGCATCTGCTAGTCTCACAACTTATTGAGAGTGTCAAGAAGAGACCCTGGCACTCAGACAGAACTAAATCAGTGAGTCTGAGTTGCCGTGGCAGGGTCAAATTGAAATGACACACACGATAAACACTTGAACAAAGGACTACTTTTGTGGCTTTTGTCAATCATCAAGTCAAACATCAAACCAAACCTATCTTCTTGACATCACATGATATCCGTTCTTTCCTTTTTCGACTTTGCTTTTCTCTGATCTGCTTTCCGTTCTACTCTGCTCGGTTCTTCTCCGAATATACATTCGATGAGCTCAAAGTATGGCTAACTTCTTTAAACCCTTGTTGAAGTGTCTACAAATACCCGAGAGTAGGAAACTGGCACCAATTACAGCAGTCTCAGTCTTGTCATTCAAGGCAGCATCGATCACTCAAGAACCAACAAACATCCATCCAAATACGACAAACCAACCTCCTGTCCTATTGCCTGCATCCAGAGAAACGTTTGGTGGACACAGAGCTATCTTCTTAGAAGCCTCTGAATCCAACCCAGAGCAATCCAGAGCAACTATTCATACGCATATGGGAAACTCACCCCTCTTACGACAGCTTCTACTTCATATCAGTTCTTCTCAAAGGGCAACACAGATACTCCTACAAACTCATCCCCTACATCCCCTACAAACCCCACTCATCGTAATAGAGCCGGGACGTCGGCCTAGGCCACTCCTAGTTTAATTGATAAAAGAGACGATGATAATACACGTGAAAGTCAGCTTTATTAATGGACTGAAGAGACTCATCTCCGTGGAGGGACACTCCCTGTTGTCAACAACTACTTTGCAGAGAACAAAAAGTATATGGAATTGACATGTATAATGAGTAGAAGCGACATGACATATTCTGACCTTGTCACGACCTGGAACCATTGTTTTTTGCAATCCAAGATGACTTACCATATATAAAAAAGAGCTCCCTGCACTAGATCCATGTAACAACATTCGTGAAGTCACAAGAAGGACTGTAAACCAAAGTCATCATGTCATTCGACTTGGCCAGCTAAAGATCCAACGTGACATTGTACTCTGTCAACCAAGTGTTCAGACCAATAACCAGTTCCATATCTATGCGGTCTCGCGGATGAGAGACTGTGCCGATCTTCCTGTTCAGAGCCGCATTCACACGGTCAGAGTCTAGTAGTGATTTGACAGGTGCATTGTCGTCTGACATGATCTTGACCATTGCTTCGCGTAATCCTTGTTCGTAGGCTGGATCTTGCGTGGATGGATAAGGACTTTTGACTCGCTTCAGGATGGAATCTGGTAGTAGATCGTGGGCTGCAGCGCGCAGGACGCTCTTCTCTCTCCCATCGAAAGATTTCATATCCCATGGGATGTTGTAGACATATTCAATCAGGCGGTGATCACAGAACGGCACACGTAACTCAAGTCCTACGGCCATACTCATGCGGTCCATGCGGTCTAAGAGGACGCGCATCCACCGAGTTAAATTGAGGTGCGTCATCTGCCGCATGCGATGATTTTCTGCACTCTCACCAGGCAGAACTGGATACCTCGGCAAGAGCCTTTTCAAAACTATCATGGACAAAAGTCTCAAGGTCAAGTTCTCGAGTACTCCGCGATCAAACAGGGTGTTGTCGTCGAAAAGTTTACGTTGGCCCATAGCCATCCAGGGGAAAGTATTCATTCGGACCGCCTCTGGATCAAAGAACCATGGATACCCGCCAAACAGTTCATCTGCCGCTTCTCCAGAGAGTGCCACTGTTGCGCGCCTTTTCACTTCCTCAAATAGGCAGTACAAGGAAAACCACTTATCCGCATAGTGAGGGACTGGCATGTCGAGAGCGTGGACGACCTTTGTGCACAGGCTCGGGTCAGCTATTTCTCGACTGTCTAACACAATATCTTTATGTGTTGAATCGAGTCGCTCAGCCAGCTCCTTGACGAATGGTGCGTCCGGTGTGAGGTGAATGCCGTCACTCACGAAGCCAGCCCCATGGTCGACAAAGTCCACTGAGAACGAGTTGATGTTTGCCTTGCCGCGTGTAAGGAGCTTCTTCGAGGCCAAGGCTGTGACAATAGAAGAGTCCAGACCGCCTGACAGCAGGGCACACAGAGGAACATCCGAGACAATCTGTTTGTCCAAGATGTCTTCGAGGAGGTCGCGAGTATGCTGGATTGTCTGCTCGAGGTTGTGTTCATGCTTGCGCGCTTCCAATCGCCAATAGCGTTGGGTAACAATACCCTGGCGGTTTACTTTCACGATCTCGCCTGGAAGCACCTCGTACATGCCTGCAAACACTGCATGTCCTGGTGTTCTCACCATCCCAAGGATTTCGCGTAGACCATCGGCTGTGACACGGCGTGGTACCAACGGGTTAGCGAGAAGAGCTTTGGGTTCAGAACCGAACACAACACCATCCTGAGTCGGGAAATAGTAAAGTGGCTTCACACCCAAGCGGTCCCGGATCAGCAACATCTCCTGAGTACGAGTATCCCAGAGAGCGAAAGCATACATGCCGTTGAGCTTGTGGACAAAGTCCTCACCCCATTCTACATAGGCCTGCAGCACAACTTCCGTGTCACTGAGTGTATGGAAGTGATGACCTCGCGACTGCAGCTCAGCACGCAAGTCTTGAAAGTTGTAGACTTCTCCAGAGTAGGTGATGACCGCCACCTCTCGCTCGCCGCCGAGCTTTGCCACCATCGGTTGGCTACCACCTTCCAGATCGATGACCGATAGTCGACGATGACCCAGGCCAACTGGGCCATCAATCCAAATGCCTTGTGCATCTGGACCACGCAACGCCATGGTGTCTGTCATCTTCTGGAGAGTGTCGCGCTGATGCTCCAGGTCTTGACCATAGGACAGCCAACCAGTAATTCCACACATGTTTTATCCGAACTCTTGTTTCCTGGTGTAATGAAATCGACTAAAAGACCATCAAGAGTTGTATTGGCAAATCCAAAGGCCCAGGTGGGCAAACAGGCGTTTAGTACCATTACCAGAACAAGGGACTACATAAAGAGGCAACGAGACTACGGATTTCCAAATGATCAAGCTGTTTTTTGCACAAATACTCCTTCATCCTGGTCGAAGCAGCCTTTCATAAACGCTACCCTGTGCCAGATCCAACATCTCAGGAGTACCCCCACTCAAACGGTGCATTTCCAGTCACCAGGAACTAGCTGGAACATAAATAATGACAGGCATACTATTACAGTACCTTCAGTTGTAGCTGGGAGTTCCTCTAGCGGGCTTTTCTTGCAAGACTTGTCGTGGGAAAAATTTAAGTGCTGATGAAGGATCGGCTAAAGCTTGGTATGTCTTTTTTACAAAAGGAAGCATCTCTTTTTGAAAGGACAGGTCCCCTTTTTATGTCCCATCAAAAAATTATGCCCCTCTATCATCCCCCTTTTCTTCTGTCCCGTCCTTCCCCTTCAAAAGAGAAGAAGCCCTATCCCGTCCTTCCCTTCAAAAAGTGACGCCCCCTCTCCTACCCCACCCTACCCTCAAAAGGGACGCCCCTCTACCCCCCCTCAAGTACCATACATAAAGAGATGTCCTTTCTTTTCTGCCCCCTCACGTTTAGTTCTCATCATTTGTCCCACTAGCTGAACGCCACAACGAGGAACCGCCGGCACCACTCCAATTATGGATGATTTACCACAGCTCAGCCCTTCCTCTGCTCATCTAGTGACCGGATTGGTCAGATGCATCAACACTGTTGAGTCCGCTGGCCCCAGACAGATCGAGGATTGGGAGACAGTGCAGGCCCGTCGGCAGACCAAAGATCTCCTGCTTGAGTTACAGCGTCTTGTCATCTCCATAAACAAGCGGTTACAATATGCCGCTTTGAGTATTTGAGAATCAGGCTCTCTATCTGGTTGTACATCTAGGCATTGCTCAAGTTCTTGTCGATGCCGACCCCGACGGAATAGACGTCAACACACTCGCATTCCGCACCCGTTCTATGGCCAATCCTCTCGAGCGCATCGTGCGCGCGCTCTAAGCAAGTGATGTGACCGTACTACGTGAGAGCCGTCGGGTCGCTGGCGAGGCTGCACTGGCATTGTGCCCAAGACATGAAAGATCAGCCGCAGCCGGAATGGATTTATATGGCAACGAGATGTACACAGCCGGAAGTTTTATGGGTAAACAAGTCGCACCAGATCGTGAATGGCCAGTACGTCAGGCTTCAACCGCGTCGCCGCACTCCGCTGACTCTGTATCTGCCATTCAGGCCTGTCTTGCAGGTCTGGGTATGCCCATCCTTTATGCTCGTCTTGCCGCACATGCCAATCGACAAGCTGTGTTTACCAACGCGATGGCTCCTTGGCCCGTTAATCATGACAACTGCATCTCCACCAACTATCCATGGCACCTTCATATAGGTCAGCGACTGTGTGACGCTAGAGGTGCGGATGGTAACTTCTTCAATCATTTGCTGGCAAAGCATCCTTCGATTGCTTGGGGAACCATCTACGATATTGCCGCTATCTCATCTCTGACAGTTACTCCTACGAAGCTGACCTTTATTCATGGCGACTTTTTTAAAACAGTTCCAGCTGGGTATCATGTCTACTTTATGCGCCACATTGTGCACAACTGGGAATGACGCCGATGTTTGTCGAATCCTGCGCAACATCCGACAGGCCATGGCTGAGTCGTTTTTCACTACAAAAACCAACGAGAACTACAACGGTAGCAAAATTCCAGTGCTACTGATCGTGGATGTCATCGTCACATCCAAGGTGCAAAGAGAAGTGGCACTTCTTGATTTAGTTATGCTGACCGGTTTGCCTCGTGTTAGAGCGTACGGTTGAGGAGTACAGTGTGTTTTATCAGGCGGAAGGATTTCACATTGTGCAAGTGTGGCCCACGTGTGGCAAACATTCCATTCTTGAGGTCCACCTGGATCCAACAGAAGCTGAAAATAAGCTACATAGTATACAGGACTAAGACGACGAAGGAGGTCTCGAGTCCATTATCTGATCCAGCGACCTTGAGGACAGTGTCCTCTTTGAGCTGGGTCCTTTGCCATTATTTGTGACTGCCCTATTGCCACCACAGCCGTGCCTCCTCCACATTGCTACCATTAGAAACTTATTTCTGTGGAGAGCCCGTTTTCCATTATTCTAATCTTCAGCAATAAACCTGCCCATCAAAAGACTCTCCGACTTCTGACTGTTGCAATCTCATATCATTAATTGGAAAAAATGGACAAACTACTATTCTTCAAAGGGTCAGGACCATAAACATGAAACTTTCTTTAGTACAGATAAACCGCTCTTTAGTTTTCTTCTGGCATTTCCTCCGCACTCATAAAAAAAAAGGGGGGGGGAGGGGGAATCTCGCGTTTTCCTATGTCATGATTCAGAGAAATGCTACCTTGTGTGAACAGATGGCCATTTTTTTATCCGCAGACTTGTTGATGCCCAAAATGTCTATTCGGTAGGCGCTCATCGATTTGACACTCACTCACACAAGAGTTTCTAGATCTAAGATCGAAAGTGAAAGAAATACTGTAGTGGTGGCGACAGTAGGATGTGGGATTAGGTTCTGCTAACAGAAGGAAGCTCCCATTGACATCTGTGAGTTGGAGGTATGGCGAAAGAGTTAAAATACAATTGACTGCACAGGTAGTAGGTACAGGTGGAGTAAGGAGAAGTGGCGGAAGGAGAAGTGGCGGAAGGAGAAGTAACAGGAGGAGAAGTAAAATGGAATAGATGAACATGTTGGCATAGACACCGGCATGGTATCAACAAACGACATCAGTATGGTCTCAACAGAAGAGATCGGTATGTAGGCTTCGAGAGACCCTGCTCATCCTGAATAATTCGGCATTCAAATTTGTTGCACCATGTTAGTAATATCGAGTGTAAAAGGAGGTACACGAGCCTACTGCAATGGATACCAACCCCCCAACCAACTCACATCTCGCATGGGAAATGGAAAAAAAAAAAAAAAAAAAGGATAAGGATAAGGAGTTGCCTTTGACTCTAAATATTTCAGCTGTCAGGAGGATCAACGACATTTAATTCTTAACAAACCTGGCAAGGACTCAAACTCCTCACCCACGATTGCGGATGGGAGTAGCTGAAATACACTAGTTCAGATGACGAATGGTATGAGTGCGTTGACTGTCCAGGATGTATAAATACGCATTACATGAAATTTCGATGTTCGCAAAAGCTAAAAAAATAATAATAAGGAAGAGTCTCTTCTTGATGATTTCAGCAGACCAAGAGGTTAAATCAACAAACATTAGTATCAAATTCACATCTAAAACATCTGCCATTAAACGATAGAATTGAAGGTGAGGGTCCTTCAAGAGTCAGATAGAATTCGTTCGAATAGTCCTATTAGCGCTGTTTGATCAAATATTAATTTGACATCGAAGATTGGAGAGCACCTGAGCCCCCGTTGTCACCGATCAAGTTGTCCCCAAGCTTAAAGAGGTCAGAGTCGAGTTGAATTTGAGTGCCTCAGACAGCGCCTGGGCTCCATTGGATCTGATCGAGTTGTTGCCAAGTCTAAAGTGGTCAGAGTCGAGTTGGATTTGAGTGCCTCAAATAACTCCTGAGCTCCGCTGTCACCGATCGAGTTGCTCCCCAAATAAAAGCGGTCAGAGTTGAGTTGGATTTGAGTGCTTTTAAACAAAGCCTGAGCTCCGTTGTCACCGATCGAGTTGCTCCACAAGTTCAAAGAGGTCAGAGTCGAATTGAATTTGAGTGCCTTAGACAAAGCCTGAGCTCTATAGGATCCGATCGAGTTGTGCCTCAAGCTCAAAGAGGTCAGAGTCGAGTTGGATTTGAGTGCCTCAGACAGCACCTGAACTCCGTTGTCATCGGTCGAGCTGCTCCTCAAGTCCATTGAGGTTAGTGTCGAGTTGGCCTTGAGTGCCTCTGTTAGTAGTCCAAACTTCTTCCTTCCTATCCTAAGACCTTGCAACTCACAGGATACCTTGCATGCCTTAGTAGTGTTATCCCAAGGAGACTTGAGAAGATCGATGTACTTTTCTGACAGTACAATATGAAGTTGTTTCATAAAAGGAAGATCTCTGATGCGGGAAATGGAGTCATTTGTCGTGGATGTCGAAAATAGTTTCTCAGTAACACCTGTCCGAGACTCTTGGATATCAAGTCGAAGATTCCACACTGTTACGTTTTGAAGTGCCTTCTCTAATCCCTCTAGATCGCGTTTCGTGCACTCCCATTTGAATGTCACATCAAGTTCGAAGACTCCTGTGGCATTGCTGAGGGCCTTGTAAAACTCCTCAGAGGATATCCTAGACTTTAGATCTATCTTGATTTTTCCGAGCTGCTCATCATATTCTCCACGAGCCAACTCGACCACATTGCGGAGATTCTTGGAGTACATCTCTTGATAGCCTGATTGATAGTGGTCGCGGCAGATCCATTTAACATGACCCTCAGACGTCGTCATTCGATAGAGATTCCCAAGGAGGTTCTCCTCCTCCGAGGTCTTCAAGAATGATCCAAGCTGCCGTAGCTCGACTCCCTCCAGACCCTTGGCATCTCTCAGATAGTTGATCAGGGTTTGGTGTGTCATTTCTGTCTGTGATCGATTGCCGATGAGCTGCTCTGAAGATAATGCTTGAAGTTTGGTGACTTGAGTATTGATACACTCGAGCGAGTAGTTGATCCCTGCCGTAATCGTCTCGACAGATTGTTGGATATTGTCAGCCAGATCGGCGATCCTAAGACTATCCAGAGCTGGCACAGCATGGCCAGCAACACTTGTAGCAAACTTGATCATCTCCAGCATCAACAAGAGAAAAGGCCCATATTTCGTGAAAAATCTGGTTGGTTCACGGAGAACGTATCCATCGTGTTTGGATAGATGAGGGTGGTGTGGTGTCGACATCTTGCTGTTTTCAGACTCGGTATGCTTGCCGCACTCACAAATGAAGTAAAGCCGGAACTTTGTTCTGAACCAGCTGGCAGGATTGAACTGTGTTGACTCTTCAGGATCAGGCAACACAATAAACAGCCGAGGAATTGGATACTCGGCCAGTTCCAACTGTTGTGTCAGGATGGCCTCGGCTTTACTCTGGATCAAAATCAATCGGTCATTCATCTGCTTCAGCATCTTGAACATCTCCTGAACACTCTGTTGAGTTGAGGCACCTTGATCGTGAAGTCTTTGTAACATATCAATAGATGTCTTTTGATAACCAGAGGTGGGTTCCCATTCCAGAGCCAACTTTGAGGAGACCAGTGACGAGAGTGCTTCGTGGGTCAATGGCTCTCCAGAATTGTGAGCCTTTTCGATGGTGACTGCTGCAGAAAGGAGCTGATCCTGGGTCTGAATTGTGTTTCCTCTGGTCAAGGTTCTTTTTCGTGGCTCAGTAGATGAGAACAGCTTTGTGGCAGAGGCATGCTCAGATACAGGCTCAGCTGGTATTGTGGAGGAGGTCAGTAAATAGTTGCGAGAAAGCTCACCAGGGCCATGACGACAAAGATCGGTTGGTGCTCTTGAGACAGCCGGAACGTCCGTATTGGCTTGATTGGTGGCAGACGGCAAAACAACATCTAGGACTATGCCTGGGTGATACTTGATACGGAGAGGCTCGATTCTGTAAGAATAAGTTATACTGATCAGTCTGGTAACCTCTCTCTTGTCTTATTCCATTCATAGTGGACATCTGCACGATCTTCTATTACCTGACTTGGTTTGAGTCTCTAAGTGTTTTAACGAGGGAGCCGCAGCTTTTGAGATACTGGACTCCTGGAAAGACTTGCGCAATTTCATTCCAACAGATAACCTTCTGTCCATCGATGATATCAACTACGATGGTTTTGATTTCGTCTGTCCCCAAAATACGAAACGCTTGAGATTCTCTCATTTTCGTTCAAGATAACGATATTGTAGGTGGGTGGAAGAGTGATGAGTAAATGTATGGGATAGAGAAGAAAGGGATTTTGTGGGCGAGAGCGAAAGTGAAGGGAGAGGAGTATCAGAAGAAAAGATATGAAAAAGTCGAGCCTGGGATTTTTCTCAACTCTTTGACAGTGTATCTCATTATGTGTACATGCTTGTGTGTACAGAAAATTTTTCAAGAGACCTGAGCATGGATTCCTTTGTTCAATTGACTTTGACTGTTGTCATTGGAAATGTTACACCAACCATTTTATCAGCTTTGTTGCTGAGCCATTCACCATCGAAGCAACTCGAGACTGGTTATAACCACCACATTCTGTGTTCGTTTTGCATCTACTAGTCTCACAACTTATTGAGAGTGTCAAGAAGAGACCCTGGCACTCAGACAGAACTAAATCAGTGTGTCTGAGTTGCCGTGGCAGGGTCAAAGTGAAGGAGGAGGACAGAGTGACCTTATTTTTGTGGCTTTTGTCAACTGGGGTTTCCAAGCCTAGCATTACATGATCCACTCTTTCCTTTTTCGACTTTGCCTTTCTCTGATCTGCTTTCCGTTCTACTCTGCTCGGTTCTTCTCCGAATATACATTCAAAGAACTTGAAGTGTGGCTAGCTCCTTTATACCCCTTTTGAGGTGTCTACAAATACCCGAGAGTAGGAACTCGGCACCAATTACAGCAATCTCTGTCTTGTCATTTGAGGCTATATCGATCACTCAAGAACCAACTAACTTCGGTCCAAATACGACAAACCAGCGTCAGCCGAGATAGCTGTCCTATTGCCTGCATCCAGAGAAACGTTTGGTGGACACAGAGCTATCTTCTTAGAAGCCTCTGAATCCAACCCAGAGCAACCCAGAGCAACCCAGAGCAACTATTCATACGCATATAGGAAAATCGCTCTTCTTACGACAGCTTCTATTTCATATCAGTTCTTCTCAAAGGGCAACACAGATACTCCTACAAACTCATCCCCTACATCCCCTACAAACCCCACTCATCGTAATAGAGCCGGGACGTCGGCCTAGGCCACTCCTAGTTTAATTGATAAAAGAGACGATGATAATACACGTGAAAGTCAGCTTTATTAATGGACTGAAGAGACTCATCTCCGTGGAGGGACACTCCCTGTTGTCAACAACTACTTTGCAGAGAACAAAAAGTATATGGAATTGACATGTATAATGAGTAGAAGCGACATGACATATTCTGACCTTGTCACGACCTGGAACTATTGTTTTTTGCAATCCAAGATGACTTACCATATATAAAAAAGAGCTCCCTGCACTAGATCCATGTAACAACATTCGTGAAATCACAATAAGGACTGTGAACCAAAGTCATCATGTCATTCGACTTGGCCAGCTAAAGATCCAACGTGACATTGTACTCTGTCAACCAAGTGTTCAGGCCAATAACCAGTTCCATATCTATGCGGTCTCGCGGATGAGAGACTGTGCCGATCTTCCTGTTCAGAGCCGCATTCACACGGTCAGAGTCTAGTAGTGATTTGACAGGTGCATTGTCGTCTGACATGATCTTGACCATTGCTTCGCGTAATCCTTGTTCGTAGGCTGGATCTTGCGTGGATGGATAAGGGCTTTTGGTTCGCTTCAGGATGGAATCTGGCAATAAATCATGGGCTGCAGCGCGTAGGATGCTCTTCTCTCTCCCATCGAAAGATTTCATATCCCATGGGATGTTGTAGACATATTCGATCAGGCGGTGATCACAGAACGGCACACGTAACTCAAGTCCTACGGCCATACTCATGCGGTCCATGCGGTCTAAGAGGACGCGCATCCACCGAGTTAAATTGAGGTGCGTCATCTGCCGCATGCGATGATTTTCGGCACTCTCTCCAGGCAGAACTGGTACCTCGGCAAGGGCCTTTTCAAAGCTGTCACGGACGAAATTCTCAAGGTCAAGCTTCTCGAGCACTCCGCGATCAAACAGGGTCTTGCCGCCGAAAATCCTGCCAGTGCCTGTGGTCATCCAGGGGAAAGTATTCATTCGGACCGCCTCTGGATCAAAGAACCACCGGTACCCGCCAAATAGCTCATCTGCCGCTTCTCCAGAGAGTGCCACTGTTGCGCGCCTTTTCACTTCCTCGAATAAGCAGTACAGGGAAGGCCACTTATCCCCATGGAAAGGCGGCGGCATATCGAGAGCGTGGATGACTTTTGTGCGCAGGCTCGGGTCAGCTATTTCTCGGCTGTCTAACACAATATCTTTATGTGTTGAATCGAGTTGCTCAGCCAGCTCCTTGACGAATGGTGCGTCCGGTGTGAGGTGAAAGCCGTCACTCACGAAACCAGCCCCATGGTCGACAAAGTCCACTGAGAACGAGTTGATGTTTGCCTTGCCGCGTGTAAGGAGCTTCTTCGAGGCCAAGGCTGTGACAATAGAAGAGTCCAGACCGCCTGACAGCAGGGCACACAGAGGAACATCCGAGACAATCTGTTTGTCCAAGATGTCTTCGAGGAGATCGCGAGTATGCTGGATTGTCTGCTCGAGGTTGTGTTCATGCTTGCGCGCTTCCAACTGCCAATAGCGTCGATTAACAATACCCTGGCGGCTAACTCTCACGATCTCACCTGGAAGCACCTCGTACATGCCTGCAAACACTGCATGTCCTGGTGTTCTCACTATTTCTAGGATTTCGCGTAGACCATCGGCTGTGACACGGCGTGGTACCAACGGGTTAGCGAGAAGAGCTTTGGGTTCAGAACCGAACACAACACCATCCTGAGTCGGGAAATAGTAAAGTGGCTTCACACCCAAGCGGTCCCGGATCAGCAACATCTCCTGAGTACGAGTATCCCAGAGAGCGAAAGCATACATGCCGTTGAGCTTGTGGACAAAGTCCTCACCCCATTCTACATAGGCCTGCAGCACAACTTCCGTGTCACTGAGTGTATGGAAGTGATGACCTCGCGACTGCAGCTCAGCACGCAAGTCTTGAAAGTTGTAGACTTCTCCAGAGTAGGTGATGACCGCCACCTCTCGCTCGCCGCCGAGCTTTGCCACCATCGGTTGGCTACCACCTTCCAGATCGATGACCGATAGTCGACGATGACCCAGGCCAACTGGGCCATCAATCCAAATGCCTTGTGCATCTGGTCCACGCAACACCATGGTGTCTGTCATCTTCTGGAGAGTGTCGCGCTGATGCTCCAGGTCTTGACCATAGGACAGCCAACCAGTAATTCCACACATGTTTTATCCGAACTCTTGTTTCCTGGTGTAATGAAATCGACTAAAAGACCATCAAGAGTTGTATTGGCAAATCCAAAGGCCCAGGTGGGCAAACAGGCGTTTAGTACCATTACCAGAACAAGGGATTGCATAAAGAGGCAACGAGACTACGGATTTCCAAATGATCAAGCTGTTTTTTGCACAAATACTCCTTTATCCTGGTCGAAGCAGCCTTTCATAAACGCTACCCTGTGTCAGATCCAACATGAACCGGTCAAGCCTGGCTTGGCAAGAATACCCCCATCCAAACGGCCATGTCATCAACTTATCCAACCACTAGCAATTCACGGGCACAAGTAATGGCAAGCATATTACTATTACAGTACCTTCAGTCGTGACCGAGAATTTCTCTTGAGGCGTGTTCTTGTAAGACTTGTCGTGGGTAGCCTCAAGTGCTGATGAAGGATCGGCTGAAGCTTGGTGTTGGTTCAAAATACTCACAATAATTTGTATGCCTTTTTACAAAGGGGGCATCACTTTTTGGTGCTATTTATCTGGCCGATCAAAAAAAGATGCCCACTCTCCTGCCCCTCATGATAAGTCGCCCTTCTCCTGCCGCAACCCCTTCAAAAAGAGACGCTTCTCTCCCACGTCTCTACAGCCCCTTTAAAAAGAGATGCTCTCTCGACCCCTAAGAAAAGAGTTTTCTATCATATTTAACTCCCGTCAGTGTCCTAATCGCTGTCTGACAAATACATACACACTGTTTGTTATTTAGCTCCGCCAGCCGTACACCGCAGGCACACAACAAGGAACCGCCAGCACCACTCCAATTATGGATGGTTTACCATTCGCTCAGCCCTTCCTCTGCTCATCTAGTGACCGGATTGGTCAGATGCATCAACACCATTGAATCTGCCAGTCCCAAATAGGTTGAGGATTGGGAGACAGTGCAAGCACGTCGGCAGACCGAAGATCTCCTGCTTGAGTTACAGCGTCTTGTCATCTCCATAAACAAGCGGTTACAATATGCCGCCTTGAGTATCTTTGAGAGTCAGGCTCTCTATCTGGCTGTAAATCTAGGCATTGCTCAAGCTCTTGTCGATGCCGACCCCAACGGCATAGACGTCAATACGCTCGCATCCCGCACCCGCTCTGTGACCGATCGTCTCGGGCACATCTTGCGCGCCGTACTACGTGAGAGCCGTTGTGTCGCTGGCGAGGCTGCACTGGTATTGTGCCCAAGATATGCAAGATCCGCTGCAGCTTGAATGGATTCTTATGGAAACGAGATGTACACAGCTGGAGGCTTTATGGGCAAACAAGTCGCACCAGATCGTTAATGGCTAGTGCGTCAGGCTTCAACTGCATCGCCACATTCTGCTGACTCTGTGTCTACCACTCAGGCCTGTCTTGCAGGTTTGGGTATGCCCAACCTTTATGCTCATCTTGCCGCGCATGCCGATCGACAGGCTGTGTTTTCCAACGCGATGGCTCCTTGGTCCGTTAATCACGATGATTGCATCTCCGCCAACTATCCATGGGACCTTGATACAGGCCAGCAGTTGCGTGGAGTTGAGGGTGCGGATGGTAACTTCTTCAAATATTTGCTGGCAAAGCATCCTTCGATCGCTGGGGGGACCATCTATGATATTGCTGCTATCTCATCTCCGACAGTTGTTCCCACGAAGCTGACCTTTAATTATGGCGACTTTCAAAACAACCTCAGCTGGGTATCATGTCTACTTTATGCGCCACATTGTGCACAGCTGGGATGACGCCGATATTTGTCGAGTCATGCGCAACATCCGACAGGCCATGGCTGAGTCGTTTTCCACTGCAGGAACCGACGAAAACTACAACGGCAGCAAAATCCAGTGTTGCTGATCGCGAAGGTCGTCGTCATATCCAAGGTGCAGAGAGAGGTGGCACTTCTTGATTTAGTTATGCTGACCGTCCTGCCTGGTGCTAGGGAGCGAACGGTAGAGAGTACAGTGCGCTCTATCAGGCAGAAGGACTACACATTGTGCAAGTATGGCTCATACGTGGCAAATATTCCATCCTTGAAGTTCACTTGGACCCAGAGGTTAAAATGAAGCTAGGACGGAACATGTTGTTGATTAGAGCTATGTCGTTGTCATTTGAATAAAATCATATCAGCGATTTACACCGACACATAATACAATAACACTTCCAAACAGGGTGCACAAAAACTCCATACTGGTAAAATTCACCAGCACATCACATTAGTTTTAGCCGATCGAAAATTTCCGGTGCAGTATACCGACTGGTATGATAGAGGTGCCTTTTAACCGTTTTTAACTCTCAAGGCGATTCAGAATATAGCTCTAAAAAGATCAGGGTGCATGTTTACCGCCAAGTACACAAGTAGGTTCTGTAAAATTCAAACAGCACACTCCACTGGGGGGGTTTTTTATCGACATACTGTTCCGGTATTTTTCTACCGGTATCTACCATGAACACCGCAACATAAGCAAAAAATCTAATAGCTGCTAGCTTTTGATTTACTGAGTACTGATGATACTACGGTACACCGACTACTGGTGTAATTCACTGCAGTCCATATCCAACATAATTTTTTGATACATTCGTTTTTAATGTAGCTTCGGGTATGGGTGCATCTCAAAAGTTGATCGCTCAACTCTTTTCACCAGCGGAAGTGCACGCTTCAATCCCGCCCAGAAGATGGAAGGGAAAAGCAGCGGCATTGACCGGCGGAATGAATTTTTTTTGATATTCGCAAAGCTAAATGCAATGATGAGAGGGAGCTCTTCTTAGAGATTTCTGCGGATCAAGAGGCCAGTCAACAATTATGCACATCAAACTCACATCAAAAGTGTCAGAATGGACAGTAGACTTGAAGGCTCTTCAAATAATCATTTGATGCTGCTGTTCAATCAAAGAGATATTTGACACTGAAGATCAAACAGCGCCTGAGCTCCGTTCTCACTGATCGAGTTGTACCCTATGTCCAAAAAGGTCAGAGTCGAGTTGGACTTGAGAGCCTTAGACAACGCTCGAGCTCCGTTGTCACCAATCGAGTTGTTCTCCAAGTTCAAAGAGGTCAGAGTCGAGTTGAACTTGAGTGCCTTAGACAACGCTTGAGCTCCTTTGTCACCAATCGAGTTGTTCTCCAAGTTCAAAGCGGCTAGAGTTGAGTTAGAATTGAGTGCCTCAGAGAGTGCCTGAACTCCGTTATCGCCAATTGAGTTGTCCTCAAAGCTCAAAGAGGTCAGAGTCGAGTTGGACTTGAGTGCCTCAGACAGCGCCTGAGCTCCATAGGATCCGATCGAGTTGTACCTCAAGTTCAAAGAGATCAAAGTCGAGTTGGACTTGAGCGCCTCAGACAGGACCTGAGCTCCATTATCTCCGATCGAGTTCCCCCACAAGCTCAAAGTGGTCAGAGTCGAGTTGGCCTTGAGTGCCTCAGAAAGTGCTTTAGCTCCATTGTCACTGATCGAGCTGTACTCTAAGTTCAGAGTAGTCAGAGTCGAGTTGGACTTGAGTGTCTCAGAGAGTGCCTGAACACCGCTGTCACCGATAGAGTTGTTCCCCAAGTTCAAAAAGGTCAGAGTCGAGTTGGATTTGAGTGCCTCAGAGAGCACTTGAGCTCCGTTTTCACCAATCGAGTTGCTCCCCAAGTCCAAAGTAATCAGAGCTGAGTTGGATTTGAGCGCCTTAGACAAAGCCTGAGCTCCATTGTCACCTATCGAGTTGTGCCTCAAGTCCAAAGTGGTCAGAGTCGAGTTGGATTTAAGTGCTTCAGATAGCACCTGAGCCTCGATGACGCCGATTAAGTTTTCCTCCAGGTTCAAAGAAGTCAGAGTCGAGTTGGCCTTGAGTGCCTCTGCTAGTAGTCCAAATTTCTTCCTTCCTATCTTAAAACCTTGCAACTCACAGGATACCTTGCATGCCTTAGTAGTGTTATCCCAAGGGGACTTGAGAAGATCGATGCACTTTTCTGACAGTGCAATATGAAGTTGTTTCATAAAAGGAAGATCTCTGATGCGGGAAATGGAGTCATTTGTCGTGGATGTCGAAAATAGTTTCTCAGTAACACCTGTCCGAAACTCTTGGATATCAAGTCGAAGATTCCACACTGTTACGTTTTGAAGTGCCTTCTCTAATCCCTCTAGATCGCGTTTCGTGCACTCCCATTTGAATGTCACATCAAGTTCGAAGACTCCTGTAGCATTGCTGAGGGCCTTGTAAAACTCCTCAGAGGATATCCTAGACTTTAGATCTATCTTGATTTTTCCGAGCTGCTCATCATATTCTCCACGAGCCAACTCGACCACATTGCGGAGATTCTTGGAGTACATCTCTTGATAGCCTGATTGATAGTGGTCGCGGCAGACCCATTTAACATGACCCTCAGACGTCGTCATTCGATAGAGATTCCCAAGGAGGTTCTCCTCCTCCGAGGTCTTCAAGAATGATCCAAGCTGCCGTAGCTCGACTCCCTCCAGACCCTTGGCATCTCTCAGATAGTTGATCAGGGTTTGGTGTGTCATTTCTGTCTGTGATCGATTGCCGATGAGCTGCTCTGAAGATAATGCTTGAAGTTTGGTGACTTGAGTATTGATACACTCGAGCGAGTAGTTGATCCCTGCCGTAATCGTCTCGACAGATTGTTGGATATTGTCAGCCAGATCGGCGATCCTAAGACTATCCAGAGCTGGCACAGCATGGCCAGCAACACTTGTAGCAAACTTGATCATCTCCAGCATCAACAAGAGAAAAAGGCCCATATTTCGTGAAAAATCTGGTTGGTTCACGGAGAACGTATCCATCGTGTTTGGATAGATGAGGGTGGTGTGGTGTCGACATCTTGCTGTTTTCAGACTCGGTATGCTTGCCGCACTCACAAATGAAGTAAAGCCGGAACTTTGTTCTGAACCAGCTGGCAGGATTGAACTGTGTTGACTCTTCAGGATCAGGCAACACAATAAACAGCCGAGGAATTGGATACTCGGCCAGTTCCAACTGTTGTGTCAGGATGGCCTCGGCTTTACTCTGGATCAAAATCAATCGGTCATTCATCTGCTTCAGCATCTCGAACATCTCCTGAACACTCTGTTGAGTTGAGGCACCTTGATCGTGAAGTCTTTGTAACATATCAATAGATGTCTTTTGATAACCAGAGGTGGGTTCCCATTCCAGAGTCAACTTTGAAGAGATCAGTGACGAGAGTGCCTCGTGGGTCAATGGTTCTCCAGACTTGCGAGCCTTTTCGATGGCGGCAGCTGCTGAAAGGAACTGATCCTGGATGTGAATTGTGTTTCCTCTGGCTAGATTTCTTTTTCGTGGCTCAGTAGTTGCGAGCAGCTCTGTAGCAGGGGTATGGCCAGATGCAGGTTCTACTGGTATTGTGGCGGAGGCCATTGGATGGTTGCGATTAAACTCATTGGAGCCATGACAATCAGATCCAGTTGGTTCTCTTGAGACAGCCGGAACGTCCGTATTGGCTTGATTGGTGGTAGAAAACAAAATAACGTCCAGGACTACACCTGGGTAATACTTGATACAGTGAGGCTCGATTCTGAAAGAATAAGTTTTTGCTGATCAGTCTGACTATCCTTTCCTTGTCTCATTCCTGTCATAAATTGAGCGAACACTTGCACTATCTTCTATTACCTGGCTCGGTTCGAGTCTCTAAGTTTCTTAACAAGGGAACCACAGCTTTTGAGGCACTGAACTCCTGGAAAGACTTGCACAATGTCGTCCCAATAAATAACCTTCTGTCCATCAATGGTATCAACTTCGATGGTTTCGATGTCATCTGTCCCCAAAATGCGAAACAATTGAGACTCCTCCATATTTTCGTTCTAAATAACTACAGTATAGGTGAACAGAAGGGATGGACGGAAGGGTGACAGATGAGTGCGAGGATTAGAAATGAAGGGGAGCTTGTGGGCGAGAGTGAAAGCGAGGAAGGGGTGAGAGTGATAGATGAGGAGTAGATGAAAAAGTCGAGCCTGAGATTTTTCTCGAGTCTTTGGCGGTGTATCTCATCATGTGCACATGCTTATGTGACAGACAATTTTTTAAGGGACCTGAGGAAGGAGTCTGTCAACAATGGACAGAGTGCCCCTTTGTTCACTGGAGATATTGCACCAATCACTTTAGCAGCTTTGTTGCTGAGCCTTCGCCTTCTAAGAAACCCAAGACCGGTAACAACCACGGCTGATCTCAGTCATCGTGTCCGCTTTGAATCTTGGCATCCGCTACTCTCAGAACGAAAATAACAAAAAGAGGCCATGGTGCCTAGAGTTATGTCAGAGGTACTTTGTGCTTCACATGAGAGAAATAGGAAAATGGGTGTTTGAGTTGTCAACGTCGTGTCAACTAGCTAGCGTGTGACTCCAACATACTAGAATGGACATCCTTGTTCGTTTGTGAATAGATTTGTTCAACAAAACTAGGTCAGAAATGAACGGTTATGCATGTGTAAGACCGGCTTAAGATCCAATCTCCTGGAAGAACCAGTGGCTGGAGACACCCTCAGCTAAAATTAAGAAGTCGATGGCAGATGGAGCAGCTGGAAATACACCTGTCAGTTGGATGAGAACAGCATATCATGTGTGTTGACTGTTTATGAAAGCATCAAACATAAAGTATTTCGGGGAGTTTTTTTTTCAGTTGAACGATTATGGCTGTGGAATCATCCAGGAAAAAAAAAGGTTTATGGACTAGGGATTCATAAAATGAACTTCACAGATTCACATAACATATAGTAAACAAAAACCACTTCCGTAAGATGAGACTGAGAGGGTTTCGCGAACGAAACGATGTATTATATAATGATACAGAGGAAGAAAAAAGCAAAAGAAAAAAAAAACGAGGATGGATAGGGGTGCGAGTGGGTGAGGATGGAAAGAGAAAATACACGAAAATAAGAGTAAACAACTAGACATTAAAAAAAAAAAAGCAGAGCTAGAAAAACACAAATGTTCAAACTAAACTAGTAAAAGCAGGTAAAAAGCAAAGAAGAAAATGTTCTTGAGAATTAAACAACAAGCAAGGAAGGTGAGGACAATATAAAAAAAATTAGGGTCCAGTCACCTATGCTTGAATATGCTTCAGTCAAGTGTCCTTCACACTCAACAGAAGCGCCTTCACCAAAATTCGTCGGGCCATATCTTTGCGGCCTTGACGGAATTCTGTTACAATCTCTTCAATCACCAACGGATTCAAACTGGTAATGAGGTTCTTTGAGG
The DNA here is from genome assembly GCA_011634665.1 of Mortierella sp. BCC40632. Taxonomy (NCBI): domain Eukaryota; kingdom Fungi; phylum Mortierellomycota; class Mortierellomycetes; order Mortierellales; family Mortierellaceae; genus Mortierella; species Mortierella sp. BCC40632. The sequence continues at coordinate 237,367 of WAEK01000019.1, forward strand.
TGCTCGACTTGAACTTGGACGTCGTTGAGGGTTGCAGGCGTTTGGGACCACGCTCTCTCATCTCCTGCCTAGATAGACATGAAGGCCGAAGGAGTCGACGCCTCGAAAAGAGGTGTGGTCGTCGAACAAAAGAAAGCGCTACCTGCTGCAGCTGCCGTTCCTGTGGAGATAGACGGCTGCTGCTGTTGCTGCTGTTGTTGCAGTTCAATCGCGGTCCAGTCGAGATCAAGAAAAGAGTCGAAAAGTTCAGCATCAGCTGGGGCAGCAACAGATGGCTCATCGCGTAGAGAAGCATCGTGTGCAGCATAGCCAGCTGAGGGGCCCGTGTTGGAGAGGAGGCCGCTACAGAGGAGGAGAGCGTCAAGGCCGGATGCTCCCTGGGGGTGCAAAAGGGCCGACAGCAGATCTCCGTCCTGATCTGAGCTGCACTCGGATCCAAACAAGGGGCTGAGTCCTTGCTCGATATCTTGTTCTTGGTCACCAAAAAGTTCGTCATCGTCATCGAATGAAGTCGTCGGCGTTGATTGAAGGCTGGAGATGCTGCCTTCAAAGAGTTGCTGAAAAGGCTTCTCTTGGTTGGAACCGGCCTCTGCTGCTGAGAGTTGGTCAAGTCGCCCCGTCGAAAGGGCTTCTTGTCCTCCTTTGCCAGTGCTGCAGACTGGTGATGTTCATTGAAAAGAAGCAAAGCAAGAAGAACCATGGTCAGATATATACTTCTACTATTGAATTATTAGCCAGCAAAAAGAAAAAATAGCGAAAAAGAAAAAGATAGCGGCTTTACCTGGCAAAAGCCGGTTCCGGATTCGTTGTTGGTTTGCTTTTCGGGTGCAAGTGCTAGCTGTTGCTGCATCTGTGCAAACTGTGCCATGAGGGTTTCGAGCCGTTGAGAAAGTACTAGGTTGTCATCTTCGACTGACTTGAGTCGCTTCAACAACTGTACATTCTCGTCTTGGAGACTTTGGTTCGAAGCCTCGATGTCGGCCACATACTTTCTCTTCTTGTCCCTAGATTCCTGAGCGGCAGCGCGGTTACGAAGGACTCGCTCGCGCGCCTTGGCCTCTTTATCCGCAGGGTCAGCATTAGATCGTCTCCGGGGGGTCGAAGACTCTGCTGAGGCATCGGCGGTCTGGCTCTTGGCCTTGCGTGCGGTAGCCCTCACTCGGGGCGTAGGAACAGCAAGAGTCTTTAGCTGGGGCGACTCAAGCTTGAGAACCAAGGGGCTGATAGAAGGAGAGGAAGTGGTGGCGGCGACGGCAATGATGCTGGGGTCGGCAAGAAGGGCACAGTTTGAGGTGATGGATGTAGCAGCGGAAGGGGCGGCAACATCCATCAGCTGGCTCAGCATGTCGAGCTGGAGTGCCTCTGTGGTAGAGGGCGCGGGTGATGGAGCGGGGGAGGGGGTTGCAGACAGGGCTGTCACTAATGCCTCGCTGTCCAGGTCTGCGGTGGACACTTCGCTGTCAAAGGGAGCATCAGCTGAAGAGGCATGGGCCATCATGTGCGGCTGTGGGGAGTGCGTAGTCGAGAACATGATGGCCCGGACAGAGAGCGAGAACTATGAAGCTTTATAAATGCGGAGGAGAGTGTGGGGGTGCAGAAGCGGGTGCTACGTGGCAGTAGTAGAGCAGCAGGTGGTGGGCAGGTAAGCAAGAGAGAGAGAGAGAAAGAGAGATTCGTGGCGCAAGGATGCGAGTTCAGCGTGTTGGTGATGGAGAGGAAAGAAAGAGAGAGATCGGGCCGACGTCGGCTCCCTTTTAGGTCTCTCTGGACGGGAGGCGGTGCGGTGACTTTGCTACGCCTAGCGCTATTGCAGCTCCTCACACATTTGCAACGTGGCACCTTCTGCGCCTGACATAAAATTAGGATGTTCTGGCCAGAAATGCCAAGCCCTCGTGCCCGCAGTCATGGAACGTACGGAGTGTCGTACGTAGGGAGCGTTCGAGACGTTTCCTGTTGGGCTGTGGAAAAAGAGAGAGAGAGAGAAGAAGAGAGAGAGAGAAAGCGAAATGAGCACTTTTTTGCCACCGCTCCGTGCTCTGCCGTAACCTAGCAGCCTAGGAAAGTCGCCGATCGACTTTGCCGGTGTCAGTGACACCCAATTGTACGACTGGGCAAAGCAGCTCTCGATACGAATAGATATCATTAAGAGCACAGTCGATGAACACAAAAATACCAATTCCACTCCACTCTAGATAGGGTTTTCTTAAGAGAATATCGTAGACTTCTCAAGCGCATCTACTATTTTTTATTGAATGGGTTTTGTGCTGGCATTGAGGTGACTTAGGAGATGTGGGGAGTTAAGAGAAATAGGCTAGAGAAAGAAAGAGCTCGCCTTGGAGATTGAGGGGTTCAAAAGGCTTTTTGGTATTCACAATGCAATGGGATCAACAGTGACAGTGGGTATTTGTCGAGAAGTGTCTGAGGCTCTTCCAAAGCACTTTGAGCTGCTACAGGAGATCCTGTCTTAGATCGACTCCAACTTTAGTTGCCATGGTCTTTAGGTCCACCTCCAGTTTGACTGGCCTGGCCACTGTCGAACTCACTATCTCTACCTCCTCCAAAGCTGAAGCCTGCTCGTTTGTCAAAATTGGGAGGCGTGGTGGGTGCCGCGAGGGCTTGAGGTGTTGCCAGCAGAATGACAAGTGATGCTGCAAAAATGGCGACGGTTGTCGAGACACGCATGGTGGAGTATTTCTTTTTAGGTCGCAAAGCGTGGAGAGGGGTAGGGCGGACTAGGTAAGGAAGACAAGCAAAAAACTGAAGAAAGAAAAGGAGGGAGCGAGCAATTTAAGGAAAAGAAAGAGAGAGAAAGCGAAAGAGAGAAAGAGAGCGAAAAAGCGAGAAGAAGCGGAGGGAAGGGGCGCAGGGCAAAAAGAAAGGACAACTGTCTATGGTTCAAGGAGCACCCCCTTACCAACTTGAAAAGGATGACTTGAGGCCCTTTTGCCCCAATATTGCATGAAAAGGAGCATGATTACTGGATAGTTCATGGATGAGAGAGTGGGTGCAGGGGCTAGCGGCTCTTCTCAAGCAAGAGCCCCCCAATCTACAGTAGCGTTGACTGACCGCGTGCTTGAACCTCTGGTGTCTTGGACTTTAAAATTACAGGGCCATTCTGTCACTTTGATCATGCATCACTCCATACAATTGCGTACGCCCTTGAGCGTTCCAGAAGTGACGGCTACTTGTATTTCTTGAGTTGCTGGACAACCGTCGTGGCCATGCTGTATCTAGCCCAATAGTTCTGGTCAAGCGAACCACATCTAGCTTGCTCCCAGGTAACCCAGTCATTTTTAACTTATCATGATGCTCTTAGATTCGTTGACCCGATACACGAGCAAGAATACGGATCACAGGCCAACTGTTTCACACCAATTTGAACTGGAAGAACGATCCTTATTTTTTTTTCTTGTTGAGACTGGAGGTATCCTCTCCAATAGTATGGAAAAAATGAACGAAGCCTGGCTATTTCAAAGCCCTAAGACCCGTAGAATGTTCTCAAAAAGTTGTCGACAGAAAGAGCTGAATGGAAAAACAGACTGCCTAAGGATATCGTATTAGCTCTTCATGTTGTTCCCCAACCCGTCTGCAGAGTATCGCCTCTCTGATTTTAAAATTTTGTTCATTGTCACTCTACTTCCGGTAACCCACACCTGTTCCAAGTCGAGCAAAATCCATGGGGCAGCTGTTGCCGCACATTTCGTCTTGGGAGTCAGTTCATCCCATCCACCTTTGTAGGTCCACTGCCTTCAAAATGGCTCTCCCATGTTTCAAGTAGTATACCTGAATCTTTATTTGGTACCTATCAAAAGGTAGTGTGTCGCCGATCACATACTTTCCAACCCAAAGGTTATACAGAATCAGGACGTCATTTCAGGCTTGCCTTCTAAAAGCCATTCAAGCATAACAAAAGGTAGAGGTGAGATATTTAAGAAAAGTAGATGCTGGATAGAGGGTCCTGGGCAATGATCAAAGACTGAGTCACTTGCGGAGGGTCATTATTGTTGATCAAGACACAGGTGGTGTCAGCGAGTCATGCAAACAACGGTTCTAGTTAGATCCCTCTTACATTGTAGATGGAGTAAGGGTTGCAAAGAGCAATGCTGAGAACTTTGATGACAGCGAAGGTCTTCGCACTTTTTGAAAGAGCATCACTGAATGAGATTGAGCTGAATCAAGAATGCTCTGGGATTCCATCCTGGCTTTCTAATAGACTATAAAGCATACGCGGAGGAAATTTAAGGCTATCCAATCCTTATGGCGACTATTTTATTCTAATTTCTTGCTTCATAGGGAGGTCACTAGCGAACACCATGCTCCCAGCCTTACACAGCCTCAATCACAGCGTTCAGTCATTGTCGCACTGGAGCTCAATAAATTGAGCACCCCTAGTGTAATGCTTGGTATGGGGTATCGTAAAAGAAAATAGGCGCCTTTGGGTATAGTCGCAGGTATACAGCACCTTTTGGCTTTCTATTGTATACTGCACCAATACTATTTGAGAAACCTCTCTTCGTCTCTTGCATCGTTTGTTTTCGTTCTCTCTGATAACCCCTTTTCGCCCCTACTTTTCTTGGATATCGGGTCTCTCCCTTATACCCTTCCCATCCTCCTTACTTTTCTTAGATCCCCTCTCCTTCAAATCTAGTAGGCTGAGCAGCCAATGAGTACATCGGTCACCTAGACTCGTTTGTGGCTGATAGATCTCCTACCCATCCCGCCGATAGGCGTGACAACTTTCTCCTAGCGAATAATCTAGGCTTAAGTAACAACAACAAAACATTCTCCTCTCACTACAATTGCTGTACCTTATCGGTCTCATTCTACTGGTTCCCCTCCCCAAGTTAATGACGAAGAACATCAACATCACACTTCTTTTCTAGTCGCTTGGAAAAGCTTGACCAAGTTCGGAAAGAGGTAGTGGAGAGAAGAATAGGTGGCTCAGGCGATTTCGCATCTTGAAAAAAAAGGACAGACGATTTGGAGAGAGCATCTGCCTTTTTGCCGTACTCGTCTTGTATCTGATGCTATTGCTTACCGGACGTTGCCGAATAAACCAACCCAGGCCGTTCACCATCTCAATACAATTGTCCCCTCCAACATTAGGAGCCTTTGCAAGCTGTCATTTCCCTACTGAAGTTTCAAAACATCCCAGTCCTCACAGTTCTACAAGGATGCTTTTTATGCTGATCGAGGGCATTACTGATTACTGTGCTTATGAGTGAGAGTGTGAGAGAGAAAAAAAGAAAGAAAGAAAGAAAGAAAGAAAGAAGGGGGAGGAGGGGAAGGCTCTAATTGAAGTCTATCAAATAATAGAATAACTAGTCGAGGTATTGGGTCTGTGCACCGTCTGTGACAACGTCCAGGACCTTGTACATGCTCTTGTAACCACCGTTGGGTTGACGTGCAAAGATATCTTGGACAGCCTCTGCAATCTTGTCAAAGTTCTCGGTGGCTAATACAAGGATAGTGGGTCCAGCACCGCTCAAACAGATTCCAACCACTCCTGGGTGTGTCTTTGGTGTGATGGTCTCCAACATCTCGGAAAGACCAGGGATCTAGTTACATTCGTCAAAGGGAGAATAGATAAGAATATTGATCTCAGGATCTTAGGGGTGTGCTCGTCACTGCACAAAGTCACTGCACAAAAAAAAAAAAAAAAAAAAAAAAAAAACTTACCAAGTGCTTTCTGTATGGCTGGTGAACCTTGTCAGCCATTGCCTTGTGGATGAGGTCAACATTGACAGGCTTGCGAGATAATGCTGAGGTCAGGACGGCAATGCGCTGGAGGTTGTAGATCTAGAAAGGAGGGAGTCGGAGGTCGAGCAGGAGAGAGTCAGACGGTCAATTAAGGTTAGGTCCCCTCCTTTTGAGAAACTCTCATTCTTTGTGTCCCACCGTGTCCTTCCAACCCTTGTTCTACTTTCTTCCCCTTCTTTCATATAACACAAGCACCCGGGCATGACATGGATCGAAAGAGTCATAGCGACCCAATTGATTGGCAGTGCGGAAATCGGAGCAGCAAATAAAGATGGGGTTCACTTACGACATCAGCGCGCGTATACATGTCGGGCAAGGCCGCTCTTGCGTCTTCAGTTGCCACCTCAAAGTCTGGAATGACTGCAACCGCCTTAATATCTTGGTTCCAGCCCAGTTGGATGTAGTGTCCAATGTCCTGGACGGGGGTAGGTGGCTGGGCAGCTCCGTTCCTGGTCGGCTCTGATCTTGGGATCGAGGAAGGCTCCAGCTCCTCAGGCTCCAGCTCTCTCAGGAAGCTAGCCACAAATCCACCAAAAAGTGCTGGCGCAACGTTGTCTGGGTGTCGCTCGACCATCAGACAGTAGTCCAACATTCGATCGTTGGACATCTTTAGTTCACCTGCAGCGTTGGCGAGGAGAACACCTGCGACAACTGCAGAGCCAGAGGATCCAAGGCCACGACCAAGAGGGATCGGGTTGGTGACATGGATCTTGAGGGGTGGGAGAGAATGGACACCGTAGGTTGAAAGCACATAGAGTGCAGTCTTGGTGATCAGGTTCTTCTCGGCCACCAGTGGGACATCCTTGGCTCCCTCGCCTTCATAGGACATCTGCAGCGCCGATCCTGCAGGGAGTCGCTCACAGTCCAGGGTAAGGTAGAGTGAGAAGGCAACACCAAGGACATCGAAGCCAGGGCCGATGTTTGCTGAGGTTGCGGGAACAGAAATCCTGAATTTGGAATGCGTGGTGGTAGTCATTGTGTGTTGTTTGGATGGATGGTCGAGTGGAATAAAGGTGGAATGGAGGAGATGGGTGAGGACAAAGGTACAAGAGAGAGAAAAGAAGAGAAAAAGGTCGAGAGTGAGAGAGAGAGAGAAAGAAAGGAAAAAAAAAGGATATGTGTTTTTTTTTATTTTATTCCTGGAGCACACGGCACAACGGCAATCATAGGCAGTCATAGCTCGTTTGAGTCAGAGAGTTTGGAGACTTGGACGGCGGGATCTGATCGACAAGCACACACAGGGCGTCGTCTCTTCACTTTTCGTGCCATGGGGGATGAGCCCAGATGACCCCATCCCATTCACTTCAATCCACCCATCCATTTTCTCCTCACCTCCTCAGTACTGCATTCCTTTCTAAAATAATTGTCATAGTAGGAACAGTCGTAGTAGAGAGACATTCATCTCCATTCGCTAGGATTGTATTTTCTAATTCCTTTAGCATTCCCCCCAAAGGCTCACTATAACCTAGTTCTCCAACAAGCTCCACAAGGTCCGTTTCTCCACCTCGCTCAACTCTGTCACGCACTGCACAAACGCCGACGAGTTTTGCTGGAGGCACTGCCGGAAAAAGTCAACCAAGAACAACCTGATATCTAATTGATAGATTGGGTCCGAAAGAATGTCAGGGTCGCTCTCGTCCTCGTCGCCATCGTCGTCTGCACCATCCATTAGGTCAGAAAGAAGTGTATACTTGTCGTTGCCGCTTTTGTTGGTATTGGAGCGACCAGTATTCGAGTTGGCACCCTCCTCCTCAGGATAATCAGCCTCGTCATCTTCATCATCATTACTCTCATAATCAGAGCTTTCGGTTCCCGCCTCCTCTTCCTCAATCTTATTAGTGAGGTCTGTAGTAAGAAGCTTGATGATCTTGACAGGAACAGTTGTCACCTTGTATTGGTTAGGAGCTGCGACAAAGAACGTCTAGAGTATTAGTTCCAATGAAATTTCTGGACGAAAGGAGGAGGGAGAAGAGATTGGATACAGAGCATCTGGAGCTTACTCATCTTGGCCTTGGATCGAGTTGTTACGCGTGACGCTGCAGAGACTATTGGGTCGCCTCTGACTTGTACGGCGCCTACGCGTGGATCTTCTGACATGAACACCTTTGTAAGAGCAACAGCACTACCAGAATTATGTTTTGGGGTTTCATAGAAGAATGAACTTTGAGTGTTCCAAGGCAGTGAAACGTCGCCGCTATGGAATTTTCAATGTAGCTGCTTTGCTCCTTACCTCACTTTCTGGTAATAAAGGCCTTGGAAATCAGAATGATTAGTGAGCCAGGTTGAAAGAACAATATCAAGTCCGTTCCGTCCGTTAATATCGATGCCACCGAGAAAGTTGATGACTACTTCATGCTGATTTAGACAGAGTTGCGCAAAAACTATAATCAAAGGCTGAAAGCGCAAGGTATATCGATGAGTGGTCATTCTACACGACTTGAGTTTTCCTTCTGAAAAAGGTGAGTGATTGCATTACCTGAATAAAAGAAGGTAGCTTAGCATCTACCAGGCGAGCAGTGACGGCGTTAAGCAGGCCTGGGATGATTGAGGAATCGAGATCACTTCCGCGTCTGATAAGCTTAGAGATCAGCCCACCAACATGTAGTGCTGCTGATTCCGTCTGAGATGGATTCAGTAGCTTGGCGATTAACATCAGGAGTAGGTCAAGTCCAGATTTGCCGCTTGCTGCATCGTGCCTTTGGTAGTTAGTTGGAACAAGCTGTGTGTTAGGGCATTAAAATAGCATAGGTCAAAATCATCCAAGTCTGCAAAGCAAATCTCGAGGGTACCATCTTGCAACTTGTCCGATATCCTTTTGAATGAGCGCCTTGAGACATTCCTGTCCCCTCTAGAGACAAAACCAAAACATTGCATTGTTAGTAATTTTCAAATCGTCTCAGTTAAGTAGTTCACTTCAGTACTGGCTGGGGGGGGGGTGCTAACCATACCTGAAGGATATCTCTGTCCTCGGTGTTCAATAAAACAGACATAAGATTTGGATAAAGCCGAGCAACGTAACCATCAGGAAGTGGTGATGTACATCCCATGATCAAGGACCTCAACAAGTCGATGGCTGAGGATACCATAGGCCGATTTGGATTTTCGACCGCGATGATCTGGACTAAAGTAGGCAGTGCACGTTCGCTCAGTGAAGCATGCATGTAAGGATTTCCTGCAAGAGTATCGAAAAAGTCCATGATATCTCCAGACGTTGTGTGTTCTGCTGGGTGTTTAGCCCATGCATCCAGAACGAGGGGTCCAAGAGTTGATTCGTATTCACCGGAAACCTTTTCGTCAATCTAGCACATCAATAAAGAGACATTAGCATACTAGCTACTTGACCGCTATTCAGCATTCAGCCTCAATTTTTTTTTTTTTTTTTACCAACGACTCATGGGCACGTATTCTCTCACCTTGGATGCCGAGATCAAAGTGCGGAAGATCAACGACAGAGTCTCTTCGGTTGTAATCTCAATCAATGGAGCAACACCTTGAATGATAGATCTCTGGAATGGAGCAATATACTTCTTATCCATATACTGTGTAAAGTTGTTCAATGCCTTGAGTGAAGAGACTTTGACAACTGAAGATTGAGCCTTGAAGATCGCCTCCACTGCTGCAGCAACATATTGCGCCGCAAGTTTGGAAGGAAGGATCAGAGCGAATTGCGATGCAAAGACGAAGCACCGTCCTTGGAGGAATGGAAACTCGTGAGAAGAGAGGTTGGCCAGAATGATATGATCGAAAAGTGCACCGACATCAATCGAAGACACCTTTTTGCACTTGAAGTCGTCACAGAGGATGTCAGAAACTAGACCAACTGCTACAAGGCAAGCCTCCAGAGATCGCCACCAGTTCCGATTCCCGTTGTTTTTCTCGTTAAGGGACAACGTTGCCTCTTGCATAATACATTGCCCGAGTGCTGCCATTGTCCCCTCTTCAAAGTAGCCTACAAGAGTCTGGAATAGATCCTGTGCAGCAATGCGGACATTAAAGGAACAGCTGTCGTCCTCTTCATCAGCAATAAACTGATTTGGATCTGAGTCCCATAGTTCAGCCTGCTCGTCTGTCATTTGAATAAAGCTGAGGAGATTGTACACTAGCTCAAGGAGAATGCCAGATTTCCCGTCTGCCCCCATAAATACAGTCTGGGCCAGCTTCTTTCGATGGCAAGCCCCCTGAAAGAACTCAAATTGTACATTCAGGTACGACTCAAAGCCTACACTATCGCCATCTGAATCCTGATATCCATATGCTCCCGATTCAGAATTTGAGATGACATTCTCTCTCAGATATTTGGGTCGGAGATATACCATGTCCTGCCATATGATCGAGAGTACTGGAAGAAGATAGGGTGTCATAAACTTTGGAAAGCCCTGCATTGTCAGGTTGATGCACTAGAGTGACAAAGAATTGAGAAAAGATTAATTTTTTCTTCAGACAGTAGCGATAGTCCCAATCTCTCGGTTAAATGTCTCAAAAGATGCCTACCTTCAGGATTTCCGTCTTCAGCCCCCACTCAGCTACTTCGATTTCGGGATCACCAGAGGTCCGCTTGCTGAGAACAGTCATAAAGACGTCACTCCATTGGGCGATAATCGGGCGAAGGTACGTATCGATAATGTCAGGATGCTCTTCCTTGATGGTGAAGAGCATCTCGACAGCATAGCGGAAAATCATCACACACCTTGAACGTGTGGCATGGGAAAACATCTGTTGTTTGAGTCAATAGCATTAGTTTCTTATCGGAAAAGCATTAGAGAAGAACTGAGCGCCATCACCGATACTAAAACGAACCTGTTCAGATGTCAGGATGCGTAGTAGCTCGGGGAATAATACTGGGGCAATAGATGGCATCTGTACGTGCGTAATGTCCTTGCTGACAAATTCTATTAGCAATGAGAGAAACAGGAGGATAGAGACGCGTTAGTCAAGGTCGCTGTAGGATGGAGTGTGGCTGGCCCTAATGAAGATATAGATAGACAGTACCAGACAGGACTCGCATCGTGCCATGCACCTCATCTGCTGATCCGCTCTTCAGATGATGCATTAAAATGTCCAGAAAATCGGGCCAAGAGTCTGGCCAGTCCAGATGAGCGATCTTCGATACTACATAAGCCTATGTTGGGATGAATGTTGTGAGACACATTTACAGCGAGTGGCCAGGCCCCAAGTACGGGGAAAGATTCAAAATTACAGCATAACATGGTATCTGTGTTCAGACTTACACAGGCAACACGGATACGGCTAATAGGATCCGACAGTCCCTTAATGATAGTGCCGCGGGTGATAGCTTTCACCTACAATTGATAGCATTGGAGAATGCTTGTCATAAGGTGAACAATTCTATCTCGACTCTTGAGTTAACGGACGAACAAGACCTTACCTCCACCGGTGGCTCTGGTCCTCGAAACTTGGGACTTTTTACAGACCACTGAAGGTCGATGTAGCTCTGAAGGAGCACAGCGGCTGAATGTCGCTGAGGAGTACTGCATTCTGTGGCCAATGCAATTCTGGAGAGACTAATGGGGTACTCTAAATGCGGGGATGGCAAAGGAGCATGCGTGTGTCAGAGGGATGTCAATATCCTAAGATGGACATCGGCCTGCACAGGTGGCGATTCCATCTTGTCAGGAGGTGGTGGGTGGGTTTGAGTAATTGGCTCATGGCGTCCCTCTTTGTTTCTCTTACCAGGTTCAGTTTGTAGCCTCTTCAGCTGTAGCTCAGCAGTGATTCGTGTGTTGCCATCTGTAGACAGAGTGTCTGTAAGAGTCTGGAGGACGGCCTGATCCATTTCTGGAAAAAATGTAGGAGCAATAATGAGCAGGCCTCAAAAAAAATGATGAGAGGACAAGATGAATGATGACAACCGTTGGTCGCGCAATGGCGCGTTGACTAGCATTGAAAATTTTGGCTTACTTACCCACCATAATTCTGTGTAATTTGATTGGCTATTCTCTCCAAGCCGAAAATCCACGATCTGCTGCTCCACCATCCCTTCCTTCGCCCAAACTTCTTTCGAGTCGGATCGGAGGGGGCGCCGTCTTGTCCTTCAATAATCTCCGCCGTCATAGTGTTTTAGCCAGGAGACGACGTTTCATGACTAGAGTGAAGCGAGAAGTCTACTAATCCTCAGGCCAGCCGCCTTTGAAAACGATTGGTTGTTTCCACGGACCTGAGTTGGTCTCGAGGATCAACGTGCACTATGTGCTAGTCGCCGAGATTGAGAGACGGAGAGAAATCACGAGTCTGATGGGAAACTCTTTGCAATTGCTCGGGAATAGTGTCGACCCTGTTTGGGGTACGCGTTGTAAGTCTATGCACCCTCACTTGCTTCTTATTATGAAAGGAACCAAAGAGTGGTAGTCACCAATCCAGTCAGCTCCATAGATAAGATAAACAGAAGAAGCTCCGGATGTAGGATAGGGTCTGAGCTAACTAACCTCTGCTATCTATGCAAAAGAAGAGCAACATTCTTTCTAAAAAAGCTGACAGAACGTCAATGGGTCAAGGATCCAAAGGACTTGTCCGTTTCCATTGTACCACGGAATCTCAGCCGACAAATAACAGGGAATCACTCTCCTCACTCAGTGCTCTGAACGTGGGGCAAATCAAACCTACTGGCGACGAAAAGTCGAAATTGCGCCAGCCAGGGAGAAGGGACACAAGGAAAGAACCCAGAGAGGGTCTCCAAGGCTAGGTAAGTAAAATGAGAGATAGGCCAAACAAATGGCTTGCATACGGTGACAAAGGTATCATTCCAAGCCAGTCTATCGGGAGTGAACTGGCAGGACTTGGCTAATAAAATTCCGACTTTAGCACCCTGTCAAGACATTCTCATCCTCATCAGGAATGGAGACATGCCAGGATGTGAGCTCATCAGTAGCCACGTAGTCAGACTACGAAGAGTGGAGCTCCTCGATGCTTAATGATCTTTCAGAAGGAATCTTGACCAACGCGCTTCTCAATTTGGAAATAAAAGGCCTAGGAAAAAGCCACCAGCCCGGGGAGGGGGAGCCTTGGGTGATCTGTGGGATTCCGACTAGATCCCGCGCGACCAAACTGTGGCACATTCCATGAGCACGACTATGGCACTCTTTCAGGCAAGAATCACGGCTAGGACATCGTCCGCCATCCAGCTGCAAGGATGGCCATTTGCAAGGATGGACATGCGACATGCTTCCACGGTAAATGACATTTCTTTCGGAACGAATGTCTGCAGCGTGCCTGAGGAAAGTGTTTGACCACATATGTTACTGCTTCCTAAACGCTACCATACTATCCCTATAACTCAGTTCCGTCACCGTATCTCAAAGACTTTGGTGCCCACATCCAAACAAAAGTTTGTTCATGTCACTGGTCAAGAAATGGTTCCGAGCCAGCAGTTATTGCTTCGTGCCGGAATGATGCGACAGGTAAAACATCAACGTTTTCGTCTAGTTACAATCTTTCCGTTGGTATGCTGCCATCTAGTGTATTTGTCAATATGGCTTTGACACTAATCCAGTGAAAATTAGTCTTCGTCGGGAATCTACTCCATTTTGCCATATGGTCAACGCGTCCTTGACAAGATCGAGAGAATCATTGACGAGGAACTTGAGAGCATTGGTGGCCAAAAGCTCTCCATGCCCAATATGTTGTCAGCGGATCTGTGGAAGAAGACTGGGCGATGGGAGACAACTGGCCCAGAGATGTTCAAGCTTCAGGATCGAAAAGGAGCAGACTTCTTGCTTGCACCTACTCATGAAGAAGAAGTGACCAGCCTTATCGCAAAAGAAGTCTCGAGTTATCGTCAACTCCCTCTCCGAGTTTATCAGGTCGGACGAAAATTTAGAGACGAGTTGCGGGCTCGAAGCGGCTTATTGCGAGGAAAGGAATTCTTAATGAAGGATCTGTACACATTTGATGTGTCAGAAGAAGAGGCATACAAGACTTATGATGAGGTGGTGGAGGCCTACCGGCAGATTATGAAGCGGCTGGGAATCCCATATGCTGTTGTAAGCTTTTATTTTTAACCGTCAAACCGTGCCTGCTATACCAACAAAGGGTCGTACTAACGTTAGCTATAATGCAATGTTTGATAGGCAGAGGCAGATACAGGAAACATTGGAGGAACTCATTCCCATGAATTCCACATCCTTTCCCAAGGTAAGGATCACATTAACTTTACGTTTTGAGAATGGACTGGGGTTGGTAATACAAAATTAGACCAATGTGTGACCATGAACTCGCTGGCCTCTTACCTGATCTATACAGTTGGAGAGGATTCCTTGCTCTTATGTCAGACATGTGGATATACGTCGAACGAAGAGCGTGCTATTGGAGTACTTCCCGATGCTCTGGGCAAGTCAGCAACCAAGTTCCGCAATACAGATGATGCTTCCAAGTGGATTGAGTCTCTTGATGTTGTCCCCAGATCCGCCGTGCGTGTTAACCCCAAGACTCGATTTGGTGTTTTGACCGCACCCTCTGAGGATGATGATAAGAAGATCACTCATACGTTAATCGCAGTAGCCACTACAGCAGACCGAGAAATGAACGAGGTCAAGCTTTCTAAAGCGTTTGGAAAGGTTCAGTTTGCCGACTCTTTGGACGAACTAAAGTCAATTCTGGGCGAAGTCAAGGTGGATAAACTCATGCTTTGTGTGGATCAGTCGCTCTACCCTGGCCAACAACAGGCCTCTAGACCAAGAGAAGTGCCCATCTCTGGACCTCTTCCAGGTGAACTGTCAGCAATCACACGACCCGAAAACAGCAACAGCCTTACTGTGCACTATGGAGACTATCATAACTGCAAGCCAGGGGATGGGTGCCCTCACTGTATCAAGAACGACAATGGCTTTGTACCAATGACAACATCGCGGGCCATTGAGATTGGACATACTTTTATGCTTGGAACGAAATACTCTGCTCCGCTGGAGGCCAAATTTCAGACTGCGAACGGCACAGAGGAGGAGCCATTCCAGATGGGTTGCTATGGCATTGGCATTAGTAGATTGTTGGCCTCTATTGTCGAAGCCTCACACGACCACAAGGGGATTGTTTGGCCTGATTCTGTTGCGCCCTACAAGGCAGTGATCGTCACTTCTGAAGATGAAGGATGCATCTCTGCTGCAGAAAACGCGTACGATATTCTTCAAAAGGCCTTGGATTCAAAGTCAGAGGTAGTTATTGACGATCGAGCAGAGACTACTCTGGGCTTCAAGATGAAGGATGCTGAACTGATCGGTTACCCCTGGATGGTCATTATTGGAAAGGGGTATCTGCGGACAGGCCTGGTTGAGGTGCAGCATCGCAAGACGGGTAAGAAGTGGTCACTCGAATGGGCCCAGATCGAGTCCTTCTTTCGCGACCAAAAGATGGGCTTGGTCGAGTGACTTTCCATCTCCCACGGCTGGAGCAAATAAAATTGAGTGGGCTTGAGAGAAAGGGAAAGTGTGTGAGAGAGAGAGAAACCTTATTGTTCTGTCGTGAAGCACAGCCATCGAGGCAGTCAGGTTTGCTGTAAGGAGTGCAAATGCAAGATGCGATGCTGAAGACATGGGGACTAGCATGACACCGGGTTCTGCTCAGGGGACCTTCATGAGCAATGGAGAGGAAACACAGGGGAGGAGAGCATGGCGTGGCTCAGACCTTGTGCGCTGTGCGGGGGATGCGATCTGAGAGCCGTGGATGCATCAGAACCATCGGATTACGAGAGAGAGGGGGAGAGAATTAGGATCTCTCCCGACACAGATGGGCGTACAGCGTTCGCGGGTCGATGATTCCCAGCCTGTGTTCCCTTCTGACGAACAACAGCATTGCATCCCGCGTAACGGCAAACGATTCAGAGTGCATGGTGGAGTTGAGTACGGACTGTGGAGGAGGAGAAGAAGAAGAAGAAGAAGAAGAAGAAGAAGAAGGCAAACAAGCAAGCAAGCAGACCTGTAGTGAGCATGGGGGTGGAGAAAGGCGCAGGGCCTGTTCTGTCCTGGCGTTCAGCCCTGTCTCTGTCTATTTTCTCTCACTCTCACTCTCACTTTTTTTTTTTTTTTTTTTTTTTTTTTTTTGGCCGCGCGTGCCTTGGCTTTGGATGCTGCCCTTTTTTCTCTGTATCTCTCCCTATTTTCCGTCTGCTCTCTCACTTTTCTCTCTCGCTCTTTTTTTCTTCTCTCTCTCTCTCTCTCTTTCTTTCCCTCTCCCTCTCTTTCTCTTCCTCTTGCTCTTGCTCGCACCCACACTCCTCTCGTCCTTCTCGTCCTTGTCTGTTGTATTGTTGCATCCCATCCTTTTACTCCCCACGATCCCAACCCCGCTCATAGTCCCGCTCTTACTCTTCCTCTCTTCCCCTTCTCTCTCTCTCTTGTCATCCCGCTGCATCCCATCCACGGGCACTTGAGCGCAACACCATGTGGAAGACTCTTGTCGGCAAGTTCCAGCCTCTGCCTGCATCCTCTAATGACTCCCACAATGAGCGCGATCTAGAGCGGAACTGGGATGAGCGCGACACCACAGGCGTAGCCGGGATGCCAGATGGCGCGACCTCGCACGCGGAGCTGTCACAGTATGTATCTACATCCATCCCAACTACTCGATCGTCCTGACGACGAGTTCATGACCCTGCGTTGATCGCATTGTGGAGAGCTAAAAGAGAGCCCTTGTCATCAAGCTCAATTGTGGGTGCCAGTGCATTTGTGCTAATTCAATGCCCAACCTTTTTTTTTTTTTTTTTTTTTTTTTTTTCGGCCATATTTGCTTCTGCTCTTCACGATCAAGGTTGCGTTCCGCGTTCTTCTCGTGCATGGAGGCAGACCAGGATCAGGCAAGTGTACAAGGTCTGGAGTACTCGAAGTTCTGCTCGGTCTTTTATTTTCTGGTTTTCTAACCTTTGTGTTGGCGCGACTCCCTGTCCCTGTCCTTGTCCTTGTCCTTGTCCTTGTCCTTGTCCTTGTCCTTTTTTTTTTTTTTTTACAGCTTCGAAACCGCCAATTCCAAGTAGCGCTTCAGTATTTCACTTCGATTTTCGGGCGACAGGTGTCTGGACAGTTAGTCTCGGAAAGGTACAAGTCTGCCCTTTGTTCTTTCTCTTTTTCTTTTTCTTTCTTTTCTTTTTCTTTCTCTCTCCCCTGTCCATCAAAAGGAGCATCATACTGCCTCTTGTCCAAACGCGTTGTCGAGGACAGAGCACGTTCTAAGCCAAACCCCTGTCCTGAGTGGGCCTGTCACCGGTCGTGAAGGATTCCAATCCCTACCGGAGGTTGTTTTCTGGACAGTGGAGCGTGACCAGGCAGCCAGCAACAGAGGAGAGAGAGAAAAAGGGACAAAGTCAGTCGAGTCACTCTCCAGGATAAACTACTGTCTCAGCGAAACAGCACAGTGACGGGGACGCTCAGGCATCGCGTGCTCGTCTGGCTGTTGCATGCGCTTCTTGACTGGATTGGTCTCCCGATGAGCGCAGCTACCCTGGACTGGTATCCAAGAGAAGGAAGAGGGGGGGGGGAGACAGGAAACAAATGCATATGTGCTGTTACCTCCATACGCAACATGCACACTCTGTCAGTAGCATTGGGATCAAGGAGTGAGGACAGGGGGAGTGGGTGCGGAAAAAAGGAGACGGATAGGGCCGTCTGTTGTTGTTCATTTCAATATTCTGTTTTTCCTCGCCTGACCATGGATTAACTCTCCACCCTCATGCTTCCACCACCTTGTTTGGCCAACTGTCAAAACGGTGTTCTCCACATGGTCCTGAAACACAATTTGGCCCCTGTTTAAATCGCTTAGCATTTATGATCTAAAGGCGTTCACAGCCATGGCCAGTGCCCAGTTGGTCCAGGCGGTTCGGTCTGTTGAAAGCCAGGCACTACCGAAAAGAGTCGCTAGTATAGGTATGAAGCCTCTTGCTTTCCTCTGTTCAGCTCGTGTTCTTCGGAAAATGATGTGATACAATAGCAATTGCTAATGTTTGATGTCGATTTGGCATGCATATAGAATATATGAAGGAACTACGGAAAACAGAGAACTTTAACGCTCTGAAAACTATTGACATCTTGACCAAGGCTCCTGTACGTCAATTGCCGATACCAATTTTATTTCTAAAGTCTTAGGTCGGTCTCGCGTACTAACTTTTTAGTAATTTTTTATATAATAGGATCATCTCCTAGCAATCCTTGGCCAACAGATGGTGCATTCAGCCCTGCTGACCGTTTTTCTTGCATTTGTCGAATTTCCATCACAAGAGTTCGAAGACCCTCAACCTCAGAGCGTTGAATCGATTCTAGTCGTAGCGGTTTTGACCAATGCACTCAAACGTCTACTTTGGCGCAAGTCTGTCATGTCTATCCTGGTCGAGCAAGATAGTGACGAATTCTTCGGGCTCTTTGAAGCTCTAGTTCTTCAACGAAGTGGCACTATAGCAGGCGATCCAGCTGAACTTTACATTTGGAAGGCGCGGTAAGGCTACCTACTCTCTGACAACTCTAAGGGTATCGCTCATTAAAATCTGACAGGCAAGTATCCTAAGCAACAATCTAATCAAATTTTCTCTTTGATTAGTGTAATGGATGTAGTAGACTTTGTTGTTGAAACGACCGAGACAGACTTTATGCCCTACCTTCAATCCAAAAACTGCGCCAAACTGCTGTCTGACGCTCTTCGGGAATATCTTGTGGATCGGAACATTGACTCTGTGCAGAGGGAAGAAGGGATTTTGATCATGCGAATCATCGTCAAGCTTATCAAGAAGTCTTCTTTAATGTCGAACGTCCTACTGGAGGACTTCAAGGCTAACAAGATTTATGAAACGTTGGCGATGCTTCTCGTCACGCCACCATTCGACGAGGACATGTTGACATTCAAATACACTATCATCTCTCTGGTTGAGGAGCTGGTTTTTATCGACAGGGAAGCTCTTGCACCTCCAGAAGAGGGTACCCCGTATCAACACCCCGACTTTGCTCTGCCAGTGGTAGGCCCGGAACACGCAGGAGCAGTTGTGCGCAACATGGATGCTTGTCAAGTTCTTGTCACAGCCCTACTATACCCGGACGTTCCTACCTCCACCCTTCTTCCAGCATTTCAAATGAACCCCGACGCACAGACTCCGCCACCAAGTCAATTTTCGCTGACTGTATTCTCCACACTCTTATCAATCATCCGCGACCATCACATGAATTATTTTTTACTGGAGCGACTCGGCATTTTGTCATTTGCGATTGAGAGGTTAGACAGCTATCCACCAGAATTGCAGGTAATAATAGTCATGCACAGTCTACGCTTTTGGTGACCTTAAGTTATTATTTAGACTAACATTACCCTTTGTATAACTTGCAGAACTCCGTGATGGAACTTATTGTCTTTGTCATTAAAGACCTAAACTATGTTCCCTTCAAGGACCTTGTGATTCTCTCGATCCACTTTCAAGGTAATACGCGGGATCAGAGAATACACGTGACTGAATGTTCATAGCCATTCCCATTCTTGGCCCCTTCCGTCTATAAAATTTTCAGGAGCACTAACACGTTTTCAACATGTATCTCATTATTGGCGTTTAAAGGGACATCTTCGCCTAGAACCACCGCCTTAGTTTGTGATACTGTCACAAGCCTTCTTCAATCATCCCCAAGGTTTAAGGATGTCCTAAGAGAAGTTGGCCTCATCGATGTTTTCTGCAATATGCTCGAGGAGCTTTCTATTGTCCTCAGGGAGACGTTTGGAAGTCCTCAATTCAACAACCGACTCTCAGTAGTGGACTTTGGCAAAGCGTTTACACCTGGTGATGCCAAAGCGCCCAGAAAGTACGGCATAGAGGTTGTTCACCACTTTAACAGCATCATGGGCTGTCTAGCAGAGCTACTTCGAGGCAGTCGGAGTAACATTACCTTGTTCCAGTCTACGTAAGTGAAGAGACTCTTGGTTTTTAGTCGATGAATGGAGAAATGCTGCAACTATTCAAGATCTTTTCTTTAACCTCGTGGATGACCTTTATTGCACATAGATTCAAAGGAGACTTGTTTTCGCTACTTCACTATAATGAAACAAGGGATGGTATTCTCAGCGTCATTGTAGTTCTGGTTGTCGAAAGCTACCGTCTAGTGCTTGAGGACAAAGAGTCGGCTACGTCGGTCAGGTCGCCACGTAGCTCGGGAACACATGCCTCGAAGCTTCTTTCGGCGCCATACCAACTTACACAGCTCTGCGAGGTCCTTCAGTCACTCAACCGCTTTGACTTCAAGATGAAGATGGCTATCTTGTCCTCACTGAATCAAATCTTCCTGGAATGCCCCGAACTGAAAGATGTCTTCAGGGAGGGAGGCGGATATGTTTCTATAGTATCACTGCTCATTCGACTCGAGGATGCGTATTTGGTCATTGATAAGTTCGAAAAGTTGAACCTACCCAAACGGCGTCAAAGACGTGACCCACAAACGGACGAACGGATCCCAACGAAAGATGATATGATTGAACTGTTCATCAAAGTCTTTTCAGTTCTTTCACAATCGATGGAGGACCACCCTGGTAACAGCGCCTACTTTGAGGAGCACATCGGTTTTAGCTCTTTGGCGGATGCTTTACAGTTGACAGGAGTGTTTGGGCCTAGTGGAGACGCAGCAAGTATGCTTGGTATTCTCTTTGCGTTCACGACCCAGAATGACTCTCTCTTGCGGATCTTTGACGACCCAGAGGAGGTTGAACAGACACCAGCCGTGGTTGCTAAATGGTTGAACAGCCCAAAGATTTGCGTCCAGCATCCACAGGTCGTCCTAGAGATTTGGAAGATTTGCATGAGACTCAAGGATCAGGATCCACTTGCATTTTGCTGTATGATGTCGCTATTTGCACTGTCGTGTGCCAACAGGCGGAACCAAGTGCTCATGGGGCAAACAGGACTGTTGGAAGAGCTTCTTAAGATCCTTTTCGATCACTCTGCACCACAGCTAGAAGATTCGGAAACGGGATCAGCTGCACTGGAAGAGAACGGCAATATCCGAGACCTCATGGCCCGACTTTCGAAACGCCTAATTGAAATGGGAATGTCTTCTGTTGGGTTCCGGTACCTAATCGAAAAGTTCAGCGCTACCAAAGAAATCTCGTTCGGTGAAAGCTCAGATCTGTTGGACATGCTCCTTCATGGTGTTACGCACTCGCGGTGGCCAAACTTTGTCCAATTTGATGGCTTCAGTCGACTAGAGCTTCGATCGTTTGGAAACCACAACTTCCCGCCTACAAGTGGTTACACTTTCCTTGCCTGGGTCTGTATTGAGTCCTTTGACGACGAACTTGCGATCCAGATTCTGGAGGTCTCGGATGAAGATCAGCGATGTTACTTTGCTGTTCATATTGAGCCAGAAAGCCACAAGCTGGTAGTAAGTGTCTCGCACCACCATTCGGTATCGTTCAACTCTGCCTTTGAACTTGGACGATGGTATCACATTGCTCTCGTTCACTCCAAGCCTAAGCTTGGCATTCCGGGAGGCTCCCTTTCCATCTACATTGATGGAATGCTCGGCGACAAGATCAAGTGCAGCTACCTTTCATCGCCATCGGGTGATGTCAAGGCTTATCTGGGAAGGCACCTGAAGCCAAAGATGACAGCCAAAAAGGAAGGATCGACACTGCTATGGAACCTTGGTCCCTGTTACCTTGTAGGCGAACCTCTGGATGGACAAATCATGGATGTCTTGTACAACCTAAGCCCGAGATACCATGGCAACTTCCAAGATACCCTCGGAAAGTTCCAGACATACGAAACTTCGACTGCACTCAACATCAGTCTTGATGCTGCTCGCCGCCAAGCTATCCCTGGAAGCAGCCGCCCTGAAGATAACCAAGAGATTATCAAAGTCATGCGAGGCACGATAGGCGATAGCATTCCAGAGGATAAGTTGGTCTTTGCGTTCTCTGGTGGCAACCTTTTAGATTCTGCGGATACAAGGGCCATTAGCACATCAGCTGGTCTCTCTCACAGAGAGCAATTCTGCAAGATCCTCTTCAACTCGGCCATCCCGAGAATCCATCGTGGTGTGGACATTATGTCTGCCATTGGTATCTTGGCCGGTAATCCCTTGGTGACTGCCCCACGAGGCCTTGATGACTCTATCTGGAAAGTAGGCGGATGTGTTGTTGCATTGAAGATTGTTGAGAATGCAAAGGTAAGCGCTTCCCACCTAGATAAAAGCGAATGTGGACTCTTTGACTTTATCTGGATGCAGACTTTTGACTCTAAATCCCTGTGTTGTAATCCGACCATAATAGGACACCCCTACGTTGGAGAAGGCGATGTTGTTGTTGGATCAACTTATTCGCTGTAGCTGGCGTAATGCAGAGGACATGGAGCGCATTTTCGGATACGAGATTTTGGGCGACATTCTGAAGCAGAAGAAATCCCTCTTCTCAACCGAGATGATGAACACTCTACTCAGCCTTGTAGGCATGGATCTTGAATATGTGGAGTAAGTCTTTGCGGCCTAACGAGACCTAAGTTCTGAGTATTTTCTAGCAGTATCTAACCCTCACTGTCGCTTGGGACAACTTTAGTGACTCTGCTATCACGAATCCATTGGCATTCAAATACCTCATGCTTGACATGGATATTTGGAAAAAGACGGACATCAACATCCAAATACTCCACATTTCGCAGTTCAGAGTATTCCTTGATTGCAACCAGAAATCAGCATTGAACCACAGGCGTCTTGAGAAAATGCGTAAGTTCTTTCTGTCATGACTTAGCCTAATGATAATCATGAGGGATGACATATGAAACTAACCCCTTATCACTCTTCATCGCATGAAAATAGATGTCATCAAGAAAATGATCATTCCCCTCAAATCAGGAAGCTACCCAACAGTCCTGCTACCTGACTATGCTGATGCCATGAAGATTGTTGCGCTCCATTATTTCGGTATGGAGACTATTCGTCAACTGGCAACATTCTTGGTTTCCACGCTCAAACAGAGTAAGTTCTCTACCAATCCAAAGATTAGCAATTCCCACACTCGATACAAATTTACGGTTGTAAGCCACATTGTACTAATGATTTTCCACGGTCCCCTAATAGCAAGCGGAAGTCGATCATACTCTGTGTCATCTCAACGTCCCCCTGACCTAAGATCCGAAGAGCCCGAGTCAAAGCCATCTGTTGAGATTATCACCAATCCCAAGGCACACCCTCTGGGACCGACACTTAAACACGCTGTAATGGGCAATGCCATCTTGGAAATTCTAGAGCAAATCCTTTGTGACCATAACCATATTGGCCATGTTAACAGGTTTGCAAGGACAATCACCAGCAAATGGACTCTGCTCTACATCGAGAATCCAAGCAACCCTTATGGAGCCGTCTTGGCCATGAGAATCTTGGCCCGTCTCCTCTATACCCAAGGCCCATCGTACACAATCAGATTCCGAAACGTATACATCGGATTCCTTGCCTTGCAATCATATATCCCTCAGTTCTGGAATGTTGTCCCCATGATTCATGTTGTTCTGAGCCTTTTGCTTGGCGTCGACATTTGCGATGTGCCACTGCGGGCACCATTGGATAACGATACGCTCCACATGCTCTATGGCAACTCCATTGAGGCGACCAGTCGATCCGTATGTCTCGAAATCCTCCCGACCTTCATGGCTCTGATCAGAAACGCAGTGGCTACGATTGTTACTCCAAATGAGAAAGCTGACTCGGGACAAGAGGGCGAGAATACTATTTTTGAGACCTACCGGACACTGCTCGAGTTTATGATTGAAATGCAGGCAACCTCAAGGATATTTAAAGAGATTTTTGCTATCCAGGAATTCATGGATGAGATGGCAGGAATCCTTTTCCCATTTATTTGCCAAAACTCCAAGACGGTGGCTGCTGAACTGGAGCTAGACTATATTGCTTCAGACCCAAGTCGTAGTCAAAGCCAGCTTCTTGGTCAGGCTCGTTCAGAAGCAAGCGTTTCGACTGGTGAGGATGTAGGAAGGAGCAGATTGGATTCCTCTTCCCACAGCTCCCAACGATCATCTGTGTCTACCCTTATCCCAGCAGAACCAAGGCCAAGCGAATCTGGCAGTGCACACGAAACAGAGCCAGCCGACGCGTCCTCTGGAGCTCTAAGTCAAGGCACCGATACCACACCTCCTCGTGCACCAGCATCCCCAACCGCGTCTCCAGCAACCGCTCAAGGGTCGTCATCTTCATCGTCTATGCAGTCCTCTTTGCTCCAGGGTTCGCAGTCATTTTCTGAGGGCACCTTCCGACGAACAGCTTCTACTAGGAGCCTGGGACGTGTACGAGATGTTGACCTCAAGATTGTCCAGGATCCAATTGCTCTGTTGATCTTGAAACTATTGGTAGTGATCTGCATTGATTCTGTTCTGGACCCTAGTCAGAGACCAATGGTTGCTATCGATGCTCTTTTGTTGTCCTGCCCTCCAGCATTCAAAGGTAATGATTAACCATGGTGAATAATCTATGTTTGAGAGTTTTGTCTTGGCCTTGTTCCTAACTGTGGGTTCACCCTCTCTTCTTTTTTCATATATTAGATCACCATGTGTATTTCCTAAGTTTTGTTCTTGGGCACGTTGTTATTGGCATGGAACAAAACATTCAAACCCAGCCCACGATCCTTGCGGACAGCCGTGTCATGTCGAGCGTGGTGCAGTTTTGCGAGGTCATTGTCGACTTGACCAGCCAAGGATGGTTCGTTGGAACATATCTTATCCAATTTGATCTGATTGCGAATGTGCTTGAGACTATCTCCCAGGATCCTCTCTCCTCGGTTCCTTCAGGTGTGAATATGGCCCCAACTCCCAGTATGGCTCGCTCAGCCACAGAACCTACTCGAGTTCAATTGACTACGTTGCTTTACCGACTCGTCTTCTTCACACTCGGACAGTTCCAGACGGAATCAGGACAACCACCAGAGATTCAGGCCTCTAAGCTAGGAGCTCTTTTGGACAAGTGTATCTATTACCAAAAGATTCTGTTGAGTCATAACCCTGGCGATGTTCAGTTCATGAAGGTTCTGATCTTCCATCTATTCAACCTGTTGCCGGAGAGTGATGTCAAGACCAGGATGAGCGTGATGACCCTACTCAAGCTCATTTTCTTGATGCGTCCACTTGAGGCATGCGCGCTCCTGAAGCTCAGGCCCACGAATCCAAGCGACGATGAGGATAGTGAGGACGAAGGTTACACTGCTTTGGTTGAAGGAGTAAGTCCAAGCTGTCGATTTAGTGTGTCGTTTTACACAGCTTGTAAAACAATGCTGACTCTGTGATGTTAATACTATATTTTGTTTGTGTTGATTAGAATTACAATGAGCTCACCAGGTGGAGAGAAGTCCATGCTACTGAACTTGAGATCCTCTTTACGGAATTCCGACGTGTGTGGGACACCCTCATGTCGAATGAGGTCCGAGCAAGCGATGATGCACAGCGACACCGCTATAACCGTCGATGTGTGAAGCTCAAGCGTCTGAAACGTCGACAGAACCAAGAGCGTGACTCGTTTGGAAGGTATAAGCGAGAGACCAACATGTTTATTCGAAGAATTCAGGAGATGGAAGAGGCAAGATACGCTCGTACACTTCAGGATGCAGATGAGCATGTTCGGTTTGTCAAGAACGAGTGGAAGAATTTGATCCGCGATGTTTGCCGAAAGGGAGCCATCTGGGAGAATAAGAGCCTGGCTCAAGCGGCTCCTACTCGTTGGCGCCTTGACTTTACAGAAGCTCGCTCACGGATGAGAAGAAAGCTCACAGTGGACGAGCGTCAATCCGACGAGCAGTATATGCCAAAGCAAGGAGGATCTTCCACTTCGATTGATGCCAAGATCTCAAGCTTAGACATTCCAAAGAGCGTCAAGTCCAGTCCCATTCCTTCTCAGGCAGCGCCAAAGAGCCGAGTTGACAAGCTGAAGGAAGCCGACTTGGCTTCGATTTCTTCGGAAGACAAGAACAGTGATACCAGGAGTGAGCAAGGTACATTTTTATTTGGTTTGATTTCTAGTTGAAAAAAATCTACCATGACATCATCGTCGCCTCGTTACCAGTTTTTTTTTTTTTTTTTTTTTTAAACTAATTTGGTTATTATGGGTAATAGACAACGTTGAGGATATTGGAGGCGCAAGCTGGACACAGGAAGAGCAGGCATCGGCACCAGCAGAGGCAGAAAATGATGGCGCTACGGTCGACATTGAAAACAATGAAGAGAATGAAGACCCTGAGCAGGATGAGCGTGATGTTGAGCCTGCACTTGAAGAAGGCGCAAAGCGAAAGATTCTTCGACTCCTCGAGGCTGGAGATGTAGTTCTTGAAGTCTACAATATGAGTCGTGTAGATGGTTTGGATGCAGTCGAGGGGTTGCTTTTGCTCTGCAAGTACAATATGTATCTGATTGACAACTACTTCCAAAGAGCCAACGAGGAAGTGGTTGACATCAGCGAAGTAGCAGACTCTGAGCGTGACCCATACCTCCAGCTCCTGGCCTCGAATACCCCTGCATCCCCACACTCCACGGATTCATCTGAAGCCCGCCATCAATGCATGAAATGGCGTTATGAGGACATTAAGGAGGTTCACCGTCGTCGATACTTGCTCAGAAATGTGGCCTTGGAATTGTTCTTTGTGGATGGTCGAAACTATTTGATCAATCTGAACCTGCACCAGCGTGACTATGTCTATGGTCAGCTCGCAAGTCGTGTCGGATCTCTCACAAGCAACAACTTGCAAACAGGAGAGCGGTCGACGATGGTCGAGCCCAACAGCAACGCAAGCCAATCGCAGTCTTCGCTTGGATCAAGGCTGGCCAATATTTTTGCACCTCCGTCGATTGCAGACATTACCGCCAAATGGGAAAGGCATGAGATTTCCAACTTCCAGTATCTAATGCTTCTCAACACTATGGCAGGAAGGACATACAATGACCTGACCCAATACCCAGTGTTCCCTTGGATTTTGGCCGATTATGAAAGCGAGGAACTCGATCTGACCAATCCAAAGACGTTCCGAGACCTTTCCCGACCCATGGGTGCCCAGACACCAGATCGAGAGAAAGACTTTAATGACCGTTATCACACATGGGATGGAGGAGACGACCGGACCCCACCCTTCCACTATGGCACACATTACTCTTCGGCCATGATTGTTTGTTCTTATCTGATTCGCTTGGAGCCGTTTACTCAGGACTATCTGAAGCTCCAAGGAGGCCAGTTTGACCATGCAGACCGACTCTTCCACTCGATCGGCAAGTCATGGATTTCAGCATCTCAGAAGACCATGAGTGATGTACGAGAGTTGATTCCCGAATTCTTTTATCTGCCCGAGTTCTTGATGAACTCAAATGGTTTTAACTTTGGTACGCTCCAGACCACGGGTGAGAAGATTGATCATGTGAAGCTCCCGCCTTGGGCTAAGGATGACCCCAAGATCTTTATCGAGAAGCATCGAGAGGCACTTGAATGCGAGTATGTGAGCGCACACCTTCACGAGTGGATTGATCTCATCTTTGGATACAAACAACAAGGACCTGAATCCGTGCGAGCCGTGAATGTGTTCCACCATATGTCGTACGAAGGAGCAATCGATCTCGATACGATTGATGATCATGTCCAGAAGAGTGCCACCATCGGCATTATCCATAATTTTGGTCAAACTCCGAAGCAATTGTTCAAGAAACCACACGGACAACGGCTTCCTCCCAACAGGGATGCCTTGTCACCTACTTTCTACAACATTGTTCACCATGCCGAGTACTTGACGCAATCCGTGGTTCCAGTCAAAGGTATTTGAAAAAGGGGACTGGAATGTGTGGATGCACAGAATATTTATTGTGGCGGTGTTGAGATAGCCATTGTCTCTAACTACAATCTCCTCTCTTTTCTTGCTCTCGCTCTCACTCACACACATTCCTTCTCTGAATAGATATTGGAACATCTGTGGGCGAAATCCTTTTCCAAGGAGACAAGATTTTTGTTGGCCACAGTCAACGATCCTATGATCCGTATGCCTGCACAAGATATGTGGAGTGGGGTTTCTCGGATAACAGTGTTCGCCTGTACCAGACCGAAACCAACAAGGTACCTCCAAATTCCTCTCTTTCTCTTAATCATTTTTTCGCTCTAAAGTCACAAGATGGACGCTAACATAGAGAATGCTTTACTCTTTTTTTTTTTTTTTTTTTTTTTTTTTTTTTTTTTTTTTTTTTTTTTACCTCATTTTAATCTGTCTACTAGATCTTGGGTATCTATGAGAACCTACACTTGGAGGCGATCACTTGTGTCAAATGGGCAGACGACCGAACAATTGTCACGACGAGTCGAGACACGGTTGTTTGCATCTGGCAAATCGTGCAGATGAAGTCGACCCTTGAACTCAAGCTGATGAAGTGTCTGCGAGGCCATCGTGAGGCGGTGAATGTGGTTGCGGTTTCGGTGGCCTATTCGGTGATTGTCTCTGGTTCAGAGGACAAGTCCTGTATTGTCTGGGATCTCAACCGTCTTGAGTATGTTCGTCAGCTGGGCAAGCATGAAGATGGTGTCCGTGTCGTGGCGATCAACGATGCGACAGGCGATATTGCTACCTGTTCAGGACCCGTGCTGCGACTGTGGACTATCAATGGTGATCTGCTGCTACAAAAGTATACGACACAGATCGGAGATCCCATTCTGGACTGTATTTTTTATGCTGGACGTACAGGAGAATGGGTTCCCAAAGAGCTCATCTTTACGAGTCACAGAAGAGGAACTATCAAGGTTTGGGAAAAGAACATTGCCGATGCAAGGTTCAAGAATACCATGGGTTCAATTTCAATCAGCTCTTTACAACAGTCCGCGGATTCTGTTGCCATTGACTCGACGAATGGTAATGGCACTGTGACCAGTACACAGACAGGAGTGGGCTCTAACTCGGCGATCTCGACAACAGAGGGCGAGAATAATGGCGAGACTGCCCCAGCTAGCCAGGGTTTGACGCCGGCAACAACAACAGCAGCAGTTGCAGCAAGCACCGATGCTGCCAGCACTGCTAGTGCAACATCTGGAGAGACGCCATCTGGAGAGAATGTGGAGGAAGAGCACTCACTAGGAGCAAGGAGTCGACAGTCGTCTCAGGCCACTGGATCCACGACTGGATCAGGCTCCAAGGCCAAGCCTGCTAAATGGGCACTCAAACTCCTTCAGGCATACACCTTTGAAGACCGGCTCCGAATTGATGGGGGTTCAATTCCCAACATTGTTTCTCTTCATGTCTCCAGGTAAGACGATAGAGAAAAACAGGACGATGACAATGATCTGCGGCTGTGTTGGGGTATGCTCTCCAAACTACCAAAGGCAAAACTGTATCGGAATTTGAGTCTAACCTTCCCTTCCCTTCCCTGATGTACCCTCTCTTCATTGGCTGACTTTTTTCCCCTTTTATCAGCACTCGACGAGCGTTGTACACTGGCGATTCCCTAGGCAGAGTACATGCATGGGTCCTACCAGATGGCAGTGGATGTACCCACTGGATGCAACCTGGAAGAGACACGGTATGTGTAAATTGTCAGACAAGATTCCCACTATTGGAACGCCGGTTCAATTGCAAGACGTGTGGAGGCATCTTTTGCGGGACCTGCACGTTTGTGCCTCTCTCTGGATTTGCGGAGAAGACGGCACGATTCTGTTTCCGATGCTCTGGTGGCAAATTGAAAGAGTTGATGGGGTGAAGGGAAGGAGGGAAATGGGGAAAATGTGGTAAAGTCTAGAGGCGGAGGCAGTGTAATAGACAACCCGAGAAATAGACAATTAAGAAGAGGAAGAACGGGGAAGAAAGGAGGGAAGGAAGGAAGGAAAGGAGGGAATTACGGGGAAAGGGAAATGGGGCCTCTAATACCAATGTAAAGTACCCGAGCAAAGGAACACCCGGACCTCAATGCTCCTTCTCCCTATTCTCTCTTTTCTCTCTCTTCCGGCTCCCGGGGAGCTCGAGCTAAAGCCACTTTAAAGCCAACAGAGAGTGAGTGAGAAATGACAGAAGACCAAGAAAAAAAAATGTTAAAAAGAGAGTCCGACAATTCTATAAACTATTCTATAAAAGAGAATAAAAAAAAAAAAAAAAAAAAAAAGGATTAAACTTACTCCCCCTCCTCCCTCTCTTCTCTTCACCACATTCTGTGGGCGTCTCGAATGACCATGGCGTTGATTTCCCACTCACTCTCTCACTCAATCACCCTCTATCCCCGCACAGGCACCCCCAAAGCCCAAAATGCCGGAAAAACGATGCTTGGTTTGGTCGGGTTCACTTCATTCACAAGGGTCATCCCCTCTCCATTTGTATTAGAATAGTGTACAAAATACATTCACAATTGGTATATCTCCTATCGGCTCCAACCCTTTTTTTTTTTTTTTTTTTTTGTTCGCATTACATCCGCCCTACTCGTGGCCTTTGTTTTTTTTTTTTTTTTTTCCTTGCATGCGGGGCCTTTGCGCTCACTGCATTCCTTTACTTGTTCCTTTAACTTCCTTGTCCCAGATTCCTGATATTGTTCCTGGTAACTTTTTTGACTAGTCAAGGACCCTGTCAGCTCTCTCCTTGACCTTCACGTGCAGGAGTGTCCACACTCCTTGAAGGCTGTGGTGGTGGTGATGATAGTGACGATGACGATGACGATGACTTGAGACGTAGGTCGCCTTCAAAATAAGCAATAACCAACTCGAGGAACAAGAATCCTGCCCAGATATAGGTAAAGATGGGTCGAATATCCGTGACATGACAAAAAACGATCGCACTTTGTTCATCTCCGAACGCCTTTTCTGTTCCACACCATTGTGATTTGTAACTTCGGTTGGCGCCAATTGTGGACTCGTCTGAACGTGGAAGGTGTTGGGACATATCCACTTCCTCATCGTCTTGTATATTCTCCTTGTCCTCATCCCTGCGGACCAAAGTACTTCGTCTATGTATGGGAGTGACTGTCCGAATGTCCAGGATCTGCGAAGCAAGAGGGTATCCCGAGTCAAGAGAAGTGCTACTATCAAAGCCTTGAGCGATTGGAACGGGAACGGGTTGGTGTTGAAGAGGAAACATTTCCAAATGCATTTCCGAGTTGAGTTCTGTATTAACCTGGTCGACCGAGGGTGGTTCAATGTCCCTGATAGGCCAATAAAGAGCCAAAGCAAACAGACCAAGACTAAAGAGCACACGAATTACAATGTACATGATGCGAAGCCACGGCCGTCTTCGTCGTCGTTGTCGTCTCGAGGGCGGCTGTTGTGGTAATGAAAAGTCAGATGGTTCAGGTTCAGTCTCGGCGGGGACAATTGCGTCGTTGAGGCCGCTGTCATGTCGGGTCCTGGCCGTCACGCGGCCTTCAAGCAATGGTCTTGGAGAGGGTCCGTCCGGATCTTGGACCTCTTTGAAGAGCAACTCTTGAAACGAAGTGGGGGAAGACTGACCCTCGGTCGTTGGACAGTCGTGTGACTGAGATTCAGGTCTGATGAATCCAGAAGAACCAACTGGTCTGGACCTTCTTCGATCATACTCTTCCCGTCGACCTATCGCCCCCTTTTCAGCCTCATGAAAAGTCGCTGTAGGATCAAGCGTCGAGCCTGAGGCCATGGATGTTCTTGGTGCATTGCCATGCTCGTGCTCGTGTTTCCGTTCGTCCTCGTCGGTGACCTCCTCGGGGTGTAATTCGTGGTCGTGGTCGTGGCGGAGACCTTCTTCGTCAGAGGCAGAGACGAGACAACAGCTGCAGTACCGAGACTGATAGACGAGAAGCAAGAAAGCAAGAATGATCGCAAGGAGGTCAGGCACAAGCAAAAGCAAGACCTGCTCCGATATCCGGCGTAAGGGGAGGGTCATGACGTTGGTTTCGAACGAGATGGTGATCGCATCGAGGATCAGCGAGGCAAAAGCCAGCATCAAGATCAGTAGCCGAACATAGCCAAGGATCGACCGCGCCAAAGGTGGCGAGAGCTGGATCGAACGACGGCGTGGTGAGGAGAGCGAGGAAGCGAACGAGGAGAGTGTAGATGGGATCGTCGAAGAAGTAGAGGAGGAGTCTCGTGGTCGAGCGCAGTTCATCGTTGCAGGGTCCACCGATGCACCAACATACTGCGGGGGGGCGTGGGTGAGAGGCGAGGGAAGGGGCGGTAACGTCCCAGAGTGCTGTGAGCCAGAATGGCCGCTTTGAAGGTAGGGAGGGGGGAGAAGAGGGGGGGGGAGAGAGAGAGAGGCCGATGGATGCGTGAGTGTGAAAAGAAAAGAGAGAATGGGCGTGAAGAGTGGAGGAGAAGGAGAGTGAGAGGGAGAAAGTATGAATGTGTCTGTGTGTGTGTGCGTGTGTGTGTGTGTGTGTGTGTGTGTGTGTGTGGAAAAAGAAAGAGAGTAGAAGAGAAAATGGGGGGAATAGAAATGGAGGAAAGAGTGGAAACAGTGGAAAGAGCAGAAAAGAAAGAGAGAGAGAGACCACGATGGTCAAGATGGAAGATAAAGAGAAAGAGTGGAGAGACGAGAATTCGGACGATCGGCGTGGCTCTTGTACCTGGGCGGTGTCGCAGAACGTTATTCCGTTCGCCAGGCACGAGTCCGTGTCCTGCTCCCAGATGCTAGAACGACCGACCAGAAATCATGCATGGTAAGGTTCCATTCGCGTTCTCGGGTCAAGTTCAGGAACGTCTTCTCAACAAGATGTCACTCCCTCCCCCCCTCTCTTTCCCTTCTCAACCCACTGTCTCAACACCACTGCCTGTCCGGTCCAGCTGGGCGCCCTCTCGGACTACAGCCCGTGCGCAGATATCCCTTCGGAAAGGACTATTGCGTCCTGTAGCCTCTGCAGATCCCTTCCTGCACTGCATCGCCATCTCGGGGATGTCTCTCTTTTTTTTTTTTCTGCCGAGTCCACAGGGTGAGATGGACATTCCAGTCCATAAAACCTTGAGCAAATAAGGCATGCCATCATCAGTCCCTTCACCATGGCAACCTCCTGTGATTTCCCCGCTGCCGCCCACTCTCAGCACTCCCATAACGGCCTCTCCTTTCTCTCACTTCTCCACATTCCTTGGTCGAACCCCTCGTTTCATTGCTTCCCGTTAAGGCTTCCACAAATAGACCAGTGGCTGTAGACACTTCTTGAGCTACTCGCCCTAGACGGACTGTACCCCGTGCTCCCGAGCCCTAGTACGTACCAGAGTTTCTTGTATGCGGATGTGACCAAGACGGGATATCCTTTGCTACGACGATACTGGCCAAAGGTTAACAGGCGTCAGAAGAGATGTTTGGGACGTTCGCTCGTATGATGTCAATCGTTCCTTTCAACGACTATGTCCCTATCAAGAATGCCGACGGGCTCCAGCTGCCGATAAACATAGCTATAAAAGAGAAAGGGTCAAGCATATGCGACCACCCCCTCTCCTTCTTTCTCTCTCTCTTTCTCTCTTCTCTTTCTCTTTTCCCTCTCCTCTCCCACGTACTTTCTCTCACGCTTCATGTTGTCATAAGATGCGCCGTCTACCTCGCTGAAGCCTTTCCCAGAGAAGGAACAAGACTCGTAGTCCCTTTCGTGAGTTCCATTCAGGGACAACTTCTAATTTTATAATGAAAAAGAGAACCAGCTCGAACGTTCTTAAGGAAACTCGACCCAATAAATAGTGGGAGTCCATGGTATTCCTGCTTTCTTACCTTGCCTCCTCTCTGCTTTGCTCTTTTTCTATTTCGCTTGTCCAGGCGAACACCTTCCCATACCGACCTTTTTTATTGTTATTATTTTTTTTTTTGTAAAACAAAAAACAGAGACTGTTAACTCATTGCGCCCTAAACCTCTGCACAAAGTGGACTCCTAAAAAAAGTCTTTCTGCGCCTCTTACTCCTGTCGCCATATTCTCCCCATTCCTCCTCCCGCCTCTTTTACCCCATGTCTAGTGAACGAGACAACGGCGGCGCGGTCAAAGACCCAGCCTCTATCACATTGGAAACCTCGGCTGAAGAGTCAGACTCGTCCAGAGGTGAGCACAAATAGAGGTTGAACTGATGAAAGGAAAAGGAGTCGGCTGGAGTGTTGGGAAAGGAGTGTACTAACGGGCAAGAAGTTTGTGTGTGTTTTGTGGCACGAGCCATGCAGATGTGTGAAGATTTCCTCACCTTTTCTGTCTCTCTTCCTTGGATTCGAATCTCTCTCTCTTCTTCATTCACCTTATCATCACCACTGGACCGGTTTCTGGCCACTCCTCCTCCTCTCTTTCCTCTGTCACACCCGCTCGTTTAGAGAGTGTCCGGTCACTTGAACAAAACCACTTCAGCTCATCCTTTCAAAAATTCCTTGAGCTTCAAAAACAACAACATGATATGAATACCCAGGGCGACGACTCGTTGTACCAAGAATCCTCGGAGTCAAGGATGATCCTTTCAAACCTCCTGAAGGTATACCAGGCTCGAGTAACGAAGGAAGACTCAGAGTTTGTCCAATACTTTTTCCGGAACTTTGAGGAGGCCATCCGGACACGCCGTAAGCTTGTGATCCCCCAACTCAGCGCTAAAGCAGCAGCTCAATATGAAGCTCATCGGTCCAAAGAAGAGTCGACACCAGAAAACATTAAGAAGCGGATCTCGGCAGATCGACTTTATCAAGAGTTCCTGGAGGAAGAAATAGTACAAAAGCAGCTTGGACATCAAACATTTTGGGAAA
Organism: Mortierella sp. BCC40632; assembly: GCA_011634665.1. Lineage (NCBI taxonomy): Eukaryota > Fungi > Mortierellomycota > Mortierellomycetes > Mortierellales > Mortierellaceae > Mortierella > Mortierella sp. BCC40632. The sequence continues at coordinate 271,751 of WAEK01000019.1, forward strand.
TGATGGGGTTTGGCGACCAGGAGGGAACCTCAAATTAGGGGCCACACACATAGAATGCATTCATGCATTTTGTCTCTTCCACATTCCTCTTTTCGTCTTCCTCCTCTTCCTCCTCCTCTCCTTACCCCGTGTCAGCATGTAGCTACATCTGCAGACAAGCCTGACAAGACACGGCAGCAACGACATCAAAACAAAAGCCAGTCATCGCATCCTATCAAAACAAAGCCCATGAGATGTCAATAGTTTGTCTTACTAGTTCAGTCGTCATTAGATTATACCTTTGTTTTGCTTTAATGCCCACTTCCTCATCCTGCTGATGCCAACATATTAAAAAAAAAAAAAAAAAAACTTTCCGACCTTGGGGAGGGAAAAGGGGGTTGAGGTGGTCATGAAAGAACAAGAACAGGGGTATCGATAGCAATCGTTTGAGAATCTTGCAAGCCATTACCTGTGTTTGTCGTTGGCCAGAGAGAAAACTTCATCGCATTAAACAATTACCTTCTGGCGTTGTTTACCAGTGTTATTAATGGAGCTCAATGTACGAGAGCTCCAAGCCGGTGAGCAGGAAAAAAAATTATACAGGTGGCCATACAGGACTCCGCTCATCGAAGAAAGGCTGCACACCAAAGATAGAAAACAAGCACTCGTGAAGGGGGTTTACCTGTTTTAGCAAATGGGATTGCCTTTCATCTAGTCTTGATAACTTTCACTCACAATATTCGACGCAAGAGCTGTGACCAGCAGATAATTTTGCAATTTGTAAGTGGGTTTACTATTTTCGCTACCCCTATTGTTTTTTACCTTCTTTCTTCTACCTGAAGCATGTCAATCGTCCATGCTAGTTAATGGCAAAAGGATATAGGGACTATCTTTCTTCAGGACATTGGTTGCTCGGTAGGGGTCGTCTTGGATGTCCTGCCGATATCCTGAAACGAGCATTCGCTACCATCCTCTTATTCCATCTGTGGAGGAGGTGTTTATGCTGATGTCTATCTCTATGCTCTCTAAAAATGTCCGACAAAATTGTAAAGCAAGAATAGATATTAGAAGGGTCGTGCAAGAGCTAAATCACCATGTTGTCCCAAAGTGCTACGAGGTTGCTCAGTCTCGAAGGTATCCAAATGCTCTTTTCGACTAAGAATCCAACCTTTTTGGGAGCAACGGACCGGTTGACTGGTTACCCGATGTCAAAGTAGCTACTGATACTTTAACCAGTGGTAGACTTTGTAGTGAACAACAAGCCGGTTAGGGTATCTGAATTTTCAACTATTCGAGTTATATTTGGCTTATGGTAGAAAAACCAAGAGTGAATGGTCAAAGAGGTAGAGAGATAGGATAAAAAGAAAGATGCGTTTATGTAGTCAGATTAGCATGCAGATACACTTGATAGTAACCTCGGAGGTAGGAGGCCAGGCGGTCGTTTCGATTTCAACCACATGCCTCAAGCGTCCCCCCCTCCCCAAAAGCCGTAGCTAGAGGCGCTGCGATGGCGACTAATGCGCGAGGATGAGAACAATAGAAAAGGCAAAAGCGGAGGTAAAAAAAAAAAAAAAAAAAAAAAGCAACTTCAGTAGGAATCCAAAAAAGGTAATCCTGCATATTCACTAACCGTATACATCCCCTGTTGTCATGCTTCTCTGACTACAAACAACTCATGACAACTTTCGATCAGCCGGTAGTTCGAAGCAAGCGTGTTTTTTTGGTATGAGAGTCTCGAACACACAGACAGGGTCTGATCAGATACAGCCGCCTTTTCCTGTGCATTTCTGTACATTCTTTATGAGCCAAGGTAGTAAAGCACACGTGTCATGTGGGATTCACCGTGTTTCCATGACTACAGACGCATAGGTTATCATAGGATAGGAAGAAGAGCTGAAGATAGAAAAGGAAGAGAGAGAGAGAGAGAGAGAGAGAGAACGGCTTGTGAAGTTTAACGAGAGTAGTGCGGCTACTGATATGCTTTCGCGCTAGCCCACGTCCGCACTCTGGTCATGATAGAGCGACAGCGGGCACACAGCGGATGTACAGCGGACAAACTGCAGACGGACAGCAGACATTCAAAAACATGATGGATGCCCTGCTCAAAAAGTGCCGGTCCTGTTGTCAGTGCACTACTTCCTACACTACACTGCTCGTGGTGGTGCTCGTGGTGATGCTTTTAACAATGCTACCAGTGATTATAGTGGCGATGACAGGTGGATGTGGATGTGGATGCGAGGAAGGAGAGGACTGATATTGTTGGGACCAGTGCCATCTCTTATTCTCCTACTCTCGCACCGGTGATGTGATGGCTGTGCGCCACTATTTTGTCCGCACTCCGTTCCAGCAGGCCCAGAGACAGAAATTCAGAGAAGACAAAATCAGCGAGTCTAAATCGACACGCCCCTTGACAAGCGCCACCATTTCAGACTCTGATTTTTCCTTCTTCCTCACCTTCCTCCTTCTCTTCTCTTCTTCTCCTTCAGCTCACCTTCCTCCTCCCCACCTGCTCCCCAGCTCCTCTTCTCCCTTCCTCTTTCACCCCTTCCCCTTCCCCTTCCTTGCTTACTCCCTGTCAGGACCAAGGCCAGGACCACAGCCACGACCAGGGGGGCGACAGGATCAAAAACAGGTATGCTGCACCGTGGGATTCTCTCCACTGCGATAGCGACTTGTCGTAGACATCGAGGTGTCTGCTCAGGTGTTATGGTATCCGTTTCTGGAGACACAGTTGTGTCTACAGGCGGGAGTCGATGGTTTTCCTAGCAGCAGCCACCTCGATGTCTGCTGTCAGGACCATCGACTGTGTATTCGACCACCTTCTTCTGTACTCCCTTTCCCTTCCTCCTCCCTTCCTCCCTGCTCTATCTATATCTATGCTTGCTTTTACTTTTCCTTTTGTTCACTTCCCTGCTTGGTGGATGCCATCGGTGGGCCTCTGGTTGCGGCCTTGGGACGTGGCTGGCTTGAGGCTCGTGGTTCGAGTCGTGACGACGACTTGGACCCCTTGCCTCCGAGGTCACTGTCTTGGGGTCAGCCGGCCAGAAAGCCTGCCGTGGATGTTCTACCCAAGCTAGGAGTTACTACTGACAGCAGTGTCGGGGGGCGCTGTTGCTCTGTAGGCCCATCCCTCTTCTCTGTTCCCCGCAAGTGGATACCACTGTAGCTTCTTTCCCTTGCTCCATCTTTCTCTCTTTTCCTTCGGCAAGCTTCAGACCCGCGAGTAGCTGCGGCGAAAGGGGTGTGGACTCGCTGATGGAGGTAGAGAAGGGGTGGTTGCTATCAGAGTGGGTGATGCCACCTGGCTGCAACGGCCACGTCTTGAGACGATGTAAAGTCTAGTGAGACAGTTCTCGGTTGAAGGAGGAGCTGAGAACATGTACTTCTAGATGGCCCTTGGGGTTCTATATCGGGAGTGGCACCTCTGGAGGCTAAACAAGAGGATGCAGATCCGACAAGAACGGGGTGCTTTGGTTTGCGGCCTGCTCGTGGCGCACCCTGCATAGCCTGGTGATGACTCCTTCCAGAGCTGAGGATAGAAAGAGCCAGGTGAACTGACAGCAAGCCAAGTGATGATGAGAACCAGCGAGATAATGTAGAGTGGCAAAGGGTAAGAATAAGGGCAGAGAGGTGTTGCCATGGATCTCAAGAGTGGGCACAAACAGTGGGATGTTATCTTAGGTCGCAGTAGTCAACTAAAAATAAGCATCCTCACTATCCATCAATAAATATTGGCCCAAGAGCCAAATCGTATTTGCATCCAACACGGCTAGATCTTCTAGCCTGTGGACTTGAACACCTCATTTCCTCCTGTATAGACAAAGTACAAGGGCCGCCTCTCAGTCGATTAGCCACCTGGTCACCACTAGAAAGGCGGTTTTGTCTCTATTTCCATCACACGTCCACTACGATCCTCAGTCAAAAGTTCATCCTGTATCTTCCAACCTTGAGCATCAGCTTACCGCATTGCTCCACTCTAGTCCTAAGATGGCTCAAAGTATTACCACAAGAATAGAACCATAGTTCAGAGTATCGACGAGTGAAACTTGAGGACTATCGAGTTTAGCGACAGTGCGTTAGATGTTGATACTTGGTAGGAAAGTATACACATGGTACCTTCTGGGCCACTCTGGTCACGAAACGCAATCGAGTTACTACTATTCACCACAAGTTCACGGAGAGCCGACGATAGCTCTAGTATCAAATTGAGGGAGCCAAGACTGACAATTATGGAGCAAAGTGGGGCGGATGGGACCATGGATAGACTCAAGTCAGTGAAAGGTATCGGCAGCTCCTTGGGTTTGGACTTGTGTATTCAATCAAGACTTTTGTGAACAGTACTCACGACAACCTCACACCATTCTCAATGAATCTCTTGATTTATGGGAAACAAAAGATAGACTAGCCAAATAGGACCTATATTTGATCACTCCAGTTCTCTATCCAAATCCCAGTACTCCTGGTTCCGGGGCGACAATAGGCAGACTCAAGGCATCAAAGGCCAACTGCATGATAAAATCAAGGAACTGAGAGGTGCACTGCTAGGAACTACATTTAACACAATAGGCCGATGATAACCTACCTCCACTCTGTAGATTCTACAAGCGCTCTGACACTACCGGTGTCACCAGTATACTGTGTCGGGCCAGTAGATTTTGTTGGTGAACGAGTAAGTAAACCAAAACTCCTCAAGGAACAACAGTGACATTGCTGGCACTTTTGTAGAGTTAGGCTTCTCGTCTATTTGCCGTGATTCATATTGTTGACATTTTTCAGAAACTACTCCTTAGGGATCATTCTTGTATGATTCCATTCGTGGTCGAAGTAAATTCATAGGTTTTAATCGTTGTGCTGAAGCAAGAAAAGAAGCTTTTTTTTTTTTTTTTTTAAAAAAAAAAAAGGCGAAAAGAAAAAAGGGGGGTTACTATTACAGGAGGCAAAGAGTAAAAGCGTAAAGCTATATCGAATTACTCGTCGCTCTCATCGTCTGACACGATCCTCCGCTTCGGTTTTCTCCGGGCTTTGTTTTTGGCGGGAGTGTTGGCAGCTGACCCTTTAGGCTTGGCTTGTTTTGTCCGCTTGTTTGTTGGTTGGGCCACTGAGGAGGAGGACGAGGAGGACGAAGACGACGAAGAAGGTGAAGAGGGACTGTCGCGGGACGAAGACTTGCTAGCCATCAACTTGGAATTGGCAGAAGCTGCTGCCTTCCGCTTGGATCCTACTGGCTGCTTCTTTGATTCAGGCTCTTCGTCCTCATCATTATCCTCCTCTTCTTCCTCTTCCTCATCAGTTTCCGCTTCAGCTTGAGCAGACTCGTCATCCTCTCCTTCGGTCTCAGCCTTGTTAGTGCCTTCGCCTACATCCTCTTCTTCATCGCTACCCTTTTCTTCGTCAGAGTCGTTGGTTTCTTTGTCCTCCGCTTCGTCCTCATCATCCTCAGCGTCCTCGCCTGTCTCCTCATCTTTCTCCGCATCATCTTCCTTGTCAGCAGTGTCATTGCCCTCGTCTGCATCATCACTTTCGTCGCTACTACTCCGCCCTTTCTCTTTCCTCTTCACGTCGCTAATGGCTGCTGCTGCTGCTGCTGCTGCAGATCGTGTTCTGCCGGCGATCTTCTTGGCGGTAGGGCGTTTTGACGTCCTGGTAGTTGTCTGTGCCTTTCCTCTCCGACTTGACTTGCGCCTGTTAGTGGCCTCATCTGAGCTTGCTTCAGTGCTATCCTCTTTCTTCTCTTCATCGTCCTCATCTCCTTCTTCTTCCTTATCCTGATCCTCAGAATTTTGTTCCGCTTCTTCATCTTCATCCTCAGCTTTGTCATCCTCTTCATCTCCTTCATTTTCTTCGTCCTCTTCCTCTTCCTCATCCTCTTCATCTTCTTCATCATTCTCTTCATCATCTTCTGAGATTTTTCTCTTTCGCTTGGCAAGAGCACTTCCACGTTTGGTGTTTGTCTTCCTTGCTGAGGTTTTTGACGAGGATGCTGCATTCTTGCTCTTCGACTTTGAATTTAGAATACCAGACCCGGCAGATCCTCTTCTGTTGATTGTCCTTGGGCTGGATTCGTTCTTGGGGCTATTGCGTCGACTCGTGCTTGCAGACTTTCGTCCTCGTCCACTACTATTATCATTTCTCTGCTCGTTTTCTCCGGCACTTTCCATTTCCTCATCCTCATCATCGTCCTTGTCTTTATCCTCGTCACCGTCGGATTTGCCAGAGCGCCGTTTTCGATTCCAGGTAGTCACTTCTTCTTCAGAATCAGTAAAAAGTTTGTTCTCACGCTTTGCGCTAGTATCCTCGTTCTCCCCCGGCGTAGCATTATCATCACTGCCCCCGGAATCGTCACTATTCTGATGGTCAACATCATCTTCAGAGACGGGGGCTCCACGTCTTTCCTGCTTCTTCTTGTTGGACTTGGATGTAGCCTTGGGCCGTTCGGACTCTGTCCACCAAGCACTGGGCCATGAATCTAGCTCACCTGGGCCAAAATTATCCACTAAAGCGTCGCGAACTTGGTTCTTGACTCGACTGGGCCAGATACTAAGGAACGCCTGACGTCTTTGGTCCTGGACCGAAAATGAAACCTGACTACCATTCTCCAGAATCTCCCAACAATATTGCAACAACTTCAATGTCACACGCAGGTAATTGCCTTGTTCTTTGCGCTGTTTCGGAGTCAGTTTTGCCCTAGTTTGACCACTCCTTGATCTCGAGTTTCTCAAGTTTTTGACACCCGGGCTATTTTCCTGTTCAACTTCTCCATTCGAGACAATAGATCCACTGCTTCCACCATTGACGCCAAGCATCGTCTCAATTGGTAAAGAAGTCTTGTCGCTCAAATAGAGTAACACCTCCACGATGGACTCTGGAAAGTCTCTTGTCCAAGTCAACATCCAAGTCTGGCAAAACTCCGTCATGTCCTGTGAGGTGAGTGTTGAAGTGAAAGATGTCCGTGCTGGATAATCGAAGTTTAGTCCGTCCTTGCTAGCCGCTGAAATTGTGATTAGCGATACTCCTAGCTTCAGATTGGGTGGCGAGTTTGCACCCACTGTGCGTGACAAGTTGAGTAACCCACTGAGCGATTCAGAATGAGACGAAATAGTCATCCCAGGAACCCAAGATGCCCTTAACAGTTCAGCAATAGCATCCATGTTTCCGCCATACTCAGATAGGACCAACTGCCACACCGCAATTTGCTCAAATGTCCCCCACTCCAGGGTTTGTCCCAATACGTCCAGCGTCTGGGAAGTGACCAGGTGCCGACTGTCGGTAGTGTCTTTTGCTCCCACTCCCACAAAGCTATCGCCGGTATTTTCTTGCTTGACACCAGATTTCGAACTCTTGGTCGTTTTGCTCGCTCGGGTGACGCTTATATCCGAAGACTCTGCATTGTCTTTGGCTGACATTGTGAGCAGTAATGGGGAAAACAGGACAAAGTCTCCCCTCATCAAGCCGCACGAGAGTCGATAAACCTGTGACGGAATCGCCATTGCCAAGATCAGCTTCAAAAATTGAGCTGTCCTTGGAACAAACTCGGGAAGATATTGTAATACCAATGGGAGGACGATGTCAAATATTTCCAGCTGTCGATCTTGGATCATTTGAAGATCCCGCTCAAGACATTCCTGAACAATCTCTTGAGTAGATGCATCCGTTTCATTCATGGTTGTTGAGAGATCCTGGGAAGCGGATGCTTGTAGATACATTCCATAGAGCTGAATTGACTGTTGCAATGAAGGGTTGTTTGCCGACCCAGAGACGCGTGCCAGTGAAGAAAAAGAGGTAGGAGATGTGGCATCCGTAAGGTGCCCACGTAAAAGTCCTAGGAGATACCACATTCCCAACAACCGATCCGATCTTGCCATATGGGCTTCACTTTTGATCATCATTTCCGCCACTCGTTGGGCGCCTTCCTTTCCATCCCGTTTTGTGACCCTCCACAGACAGGAGGTCAATGCATCGATAATTCCAATAGAGTCGTCACTGCCTGATGTTGCCGGTGCTTCGTCCGCCTTGACCATTGGACTTGAGAGATAATCTTCTGGAAGCTCAGTTTTCTGTGCAAAGGCACAAATCTCATGACCAACCTCTTGCGCAATATCGGATCCTACTACACCTGCGCCAGCGACATCGCCATAGACTTCCCAGATATGTCTAAACATATTCGAAGTCTCGCTTGACTCTGGGTTAGTTTCATAAGCCTTCTTAAACTCCTGAAGAGAAGAGCCGAAAATCCAGAGGGAGGCGCCGGGAACTGGCGTAATTGTTGAAGAACCAAGATCGTCCTTTGAGGAGCCACCAGCAGCATCCGAGTCAGTTGAGAATGTCCATTCGCTCAAGGTGTCTGCTCCAGAACCACGAGGTGGCTGATGCTGAGCTATGGGTTCGGCCACCGAGGATTCCATGACCTCATCTTCTTCCTCTTCGTCGTCGTTCACCTTGGCACTGTCCGCTTTTGTAGGCTCGTCAACTTGCATAGGCTCACGGGATGATTCTCTTGACACGTCACGAGATTTTTGTCCTTGTTTCTCTCCTAGTTCCTCCTCATCTGTATCCTGAGGTGCCCCAAATGAAGAGTGAGATGAAGGTGAAAACTCAAATTCATCAATGCCTCCACTTTCTCCACTGTTGTCAAAGGCCTCCGAATCAGGCTGAGGTGAGTTGTTCTCGCTAGAGCCATCTGCTGAAGAGTTCTCCATGCTGGTCCCGCTGGTGCTTTCTACGATATCACCAAGGATATTGGGAAACATGGAGATCATATATTTCCTTATTGGGGGATAGTCTGTAAGAACGGGAGCTTGGTAGATCAGATGTAAGGATCTATTTACCGTTAGAAAAGCCAAAATACTCTGTTAGTCCGGAAATATCAAAAGTCAAGCTGTGGAGGTGTGAAGAAGAGATGTCTTACCTAATCACACCCTTCTCTACAAGCGCCTGTCCTGCTCGTTGAACGTGAAGCTGAATCCGATCCCGTAGTGGTGGAAAGTAATTTTCAGAAACAAAGTGCAAAAACTCAAAGAGAATCGCTGTAATATATGGGTATCGTTCTAAGGACCGCTCCATCAAAAGCATGGCCGGCTCTATTGATTACACAGAAGTCTCTGCGTTAGTAAGAATGTCCTAGTGGTTACATGAGTATTCGCCTCCTTCATTTTTGCCTTGGTAGAACTAACCGATATTCATAATGTTGTCCTTTGCTGGGTCATAGAATAGCCAGTCATAGAAGAGAGCAAGCTTAACGTTTGCAGCCGTGACATTGGACTATGGTCGGTAAAATGGAAAATATATCAAAAAAAAAAAAAAAAAAAAAAAGCCATTCAGGTTGTAGTCAGCAATGACCGAAAAGTCCGAATTACATCCGAATTGTGGTAAATATGAACAATAAAATTGAGAAGGGCTGTATAGTAGTGGTTGTAGCGTACCTTAATAGCACGAAGTATTCCTCCGATCAGGACCCAGCGAGGAACGATAGTACTGGCGAGAACAGCATTGGTGGGGTGGTACACGCAACAAATATAACGAATGAGATCGCAATGAAGAGCGTCGGTCTCTGGAGCTGTAAGGAATCGATCCATGAACCATTGCATATTCCTGTTATGCTGACCAAAGTGGATCTATAGGAACCATTGAAGAAACAACGTTTGAAGCAAAAATTAACAACCGGTTATTGCATAGAGTGAGATTAACCAATCATCAACCACAAACGACAATACCTCTACTATGACCTACATTCTTCAATATATGAAGTAATTTGTGCTCCATGTCGTAAGTGAGTCGACTCTGAAGATAGACCTCACGAGTAGGCATGGTCATCAGTTGGTAAATACCCTCCAGCTGTGGATTCAGCTTGCTAGGGTTATAGAGAAGGTCCTGCCAGATTTCCTCAATTTCCTTAATACGAGCAACGTCCTGCAATGCTCTCACAAGATCACGACCAATGTCAGAACAGTCTCGGAAACGCTCTCGTAACAACTTTGCACAGAAAGCAGCCTCGGCCTGCCGCAGAGGCACAAAGCGACTGTGGTCGAGCATTAGTCTCAAGTACGTGAAGCACGAGAAAGCCACAAGATGTGGGAACATATATACCCATGCCTGAAGGTGAGTTTGAAGTAGCTTCAACATGGCTTCTGCAAGCTGGATATTAGGCTGAGAAATATCGCCACCTCGAATTTGTCGTAGAAGGCTCATATACAGAGCTTCGACTCCATGGACACGGACCACAGTTAACTCATTGACGAGCCAGACAAGTTGCTCTCGGACCTGGGGTCTGATTTTGTGGAACTGGTGAAGCGAGCAAAAATATCTCGTTTGCCTCAGTGCATAGTTTAGAGAGTCGCGTGCCACAAAGTTGAGATGCTGGAACTGTTCCCTCGCTGTGTCTCTATTGGTGAGGATCCCATAAAGGAGTCCGTTGATGATCTCGTTGTGCTTCTTCATGCTGACTGAGGCGCTCTCCTGAAGATAATTGTGAATCTCGATTTCTGATTTTCCCTTGAGGGATTCCAGGAGCTGGCCATGTGCCTGGCTCATCTCCTACAAAGAGTGAGATGTGGGAAGAACAATGATAATGAGTAAAGTTTATCAACGAATAGACAATATGATGAGATCGATCGAAGAAGCTCGGACAGATAGACAGTGGGGTTACCGTATCCACTGGATCCTCCTCATCGAACTGGGCAAAGTCAAAGATGAGCGACGGAGGTGGAGGCTCTGGTGCGGCCATGATGAAAGAGTCGCTCACAGTGGTCAGACTGGAGCCCGATGAAAAGTGTGAGGATGGATGATCCTAGTACGGCGGTAGATGGTGATTGGACGGATAATAATACGGATGATTTCCAGGCGCATTCCCCCTGTTACAAACACGCGTGCCGATGCTGATCCCCGATGTTCAGACGCGGATCGAATGCGAGGTTGAGTGCAACGAAAGGAACCATGTGCTGCATCACACAGAGTGGCTGTTCGAAATGCGAGTCACGATTTCTCCTGTTCATGTTTAACGGCGCCTCCAACTCTTGGAAGCCAAAAAAAGAGGACGATCTGAGACGCGCCTTGCGAATTGGCTTTGTTGGCAATGGAGATCACCATCCTCGGCCACCACAGGCCACTCGGATACAACTCCAACGACCGCACTGCCTCTGATAGCAGTGCACCAAACTTTCTACAGCCCAAGAGTTATAGCTTTTCAACCTCGGCCAAGGATCCGCCGTTGTCGGACTCTACTGAAAGTCAAGGTCCACAGTTTCAACTATACCCTCCTGTATCCGATGGTATCGTCGTCGACATCTTAAAAAACCAAAGCGGATTAGAAACGCAAGAGGAATCATTTATCGGATACGAGACAACGACTCGCGGGAACCCGACAGGCTATGATGTCGAGCTTGTCGTCACAAAGTACAAAGTTGTCTGGTCACAAGGTCTTGTTCTACGAAAGGCGTTAGACTTTAGCTCCGAGAAGGATCCCGTGGTGCAAGCCCTCTTTGCTTGGTTTTTAGTGGACAGCAACACAGGAAACCCAACAACAGATCTCGCTGGTCCTTCGATTGGTCAGGAGAACAATCATCGCCTAGGAACTCAACAAAACCCAAACAAACCAGTGGCTGATCGATGCAGGCGGGCCCGACGACAAGCCCTGGTCGTGCTTTTTGAGCGCAACGTAAAGTTATTCTTTCACAATGGGGACACCTATCTTGTACATGCTCCGTTTGCGTGCCGTGGAGCATGGGCAATGGATTTGGGTTTAATCCTGGAACGAATAGTGCAGAAGGATGAATACAGGCTGGCTGCTTATGGCATTGGACTTGAGGTCTTTTACAGTCTATTGGATCCTCTTATTGAATTCCGACCTGTGGCGCTGGAGCCCGTCCGAAATTTTCAAGAATCTCTTGCTTCGTCATCTGTACAGGACTCTACGATGGGCGACTCGACTCATATTCAAAGTATCGAAATCCATAACACGCTCAAATTTGTGTCCGCCGATGACAGATATGTCCGGATCGCCATCACCTTTGATTCCAACCTGATGCGCCACAGGGTCTGGAGATACTCTATGAATACAAATCTGGATCCTCCTCATTTGGAAATTGAAGAGACAGGACCGCTGGCAGGCGTAGACTCTGCGGACCAAATGATGGACGGGAATGACGCACCCAAAATGAGGCGAGATATATTCTTCCAGGAGACTAAAAGCCATATCAAGTTGTCGTCGTAAGTAATGCATGTTTATCGCCCCATCTGTAAAAGTAACAAACAGAAGAAATGTTTGTGGTGTCGAGCTCTAACGGACGCGCGTCTGTTTTTATTAGACCACAGTCTGTTGTCTTCATTGCACACAAGATGGATGGAGCCTGCGTTATATGTATTCTTGACCATGCTGCTGGGCAGCTTACTTGCTATGAACTCGTCAAAAACACCCTGGCGCCACTCTGGGTCGTTTCAGTAATAGCAGCATCCGCTGTACAAGCAACCCGAAAACATCAGCTTGATGTCTTGATCTATACTCCTGATCACAAGCTGATTCTCTGGACAGGATTCGCGGGCGAATTTGTTCCCTGTCAGCTGGACATTCATGAGGCCCTTGTCCATGTCAGCGGCTGCATTCAGTCAAGAGAAGTGATCCGGATAGTTGAGATCTGTGATAATGTTGAGGATAGAGTGAGCTTCAAGCTAAGCAATGGCATAGTTCTGAGGGCACAGCTTGATTTTATGATTCGTTCTAGTCTTGTTCAACAGTGCCTTGATGCTCTCTGCTTTGTTCTTCCTCTCGACTTGTTGTGGAGCTTCCGGCACCGATTTCTTCAGTTGCATTTCAGCAAGGAATATCGACTCACTGATGCACTATCGACAGACGAATGGGGAAACTTCAAAACGACGCTTTTGTCTTATTGTGTTCAGAATCTACCATCGGTCACAGCATCGTCTTCCAAGAAACAGTCACGTACCAGATCCCCAATTCCTGGGGAGGTATCCGATGAGAACTCGGACACAGAGTTCTTTCTCGAGTCCTCTATCCATTCGAAATTGAACAATCACCCTTCTTTCCGTCGCAATCCAGTGATATTACCGCGACCATCCAAGAATCCCTACAGAGAAGCCATTGACCGAGCTCAGAGGCTTGAAGCTCTAATTTTTAGTGGACCTGTTACGCGCCAGTCCGCTCGCATTGACACTCACATTTGTAGGATTCTTGTGGCTCTTCATCTCGTTCACGAGGATAGGAGCATCAATATCATTACAGCTGGAGAAGGGCATTTAGCTCAGCTTTTGACTTTGCTAGCTCATATCGTTCATTGGCATACGTGGGTCGACTTTTATTCGAGGCGAAACTTTGCTTGCTCCTCACAACTCGATTTACCTGGTATGCTACAACACTTGTTTATTTCTTGTCGCATTGAAGCAAACTATTCATCCATGTGACTGACCATTGGCCTAAACCACTGCAAGGCTATGAGGGTATCCGCAGAGTGACTTCATCTGAACCGGATTCATTCGAGTTTGATCCGCCCGATATTCTGGAATGGATCACAAAAGTTGTCTCTTTGGATAATACGCTCAAGACTTTCCCAACACTTTCATCATTGTGCTTTGACCGGCGGCCGCATTTACCAAGCCTTTTCACTAAGCCATGCAATCAAACTCGAAAAGTAATCAAGTTCTTTACCGCTCTTATGCGACCCACCGATGGAGACCAGAGCGCTGTGCGTGCAATGGTTTCCGAAGGATTCTCAGAGATGCATTTGGACCAACTACCATTTGGAGTTTCTTTACCTTTGCGTGAAGCAATCTGGAAATGTCGTCGCAACCCTGCACCAGACCTTGGACCAGCTGCTTTGTCTCTCGTTGGTAGGCCAGACTTAGCAGAACTGAGTCAGGATCGCAACCACCAATCTCTGCAGTCCTATGGCAATATCAAACCCCAGCTGACTACTCGTGGTCATAGTGTAAGTGAGTGCCGTTTCTCATAGTAGACTAATACAAAACTAAGGGTGCTGAGCTGATGCCTATTCTTGGATCATGTACTACGTGGTTTAGGAACCAACCTCAAGGCAAGATATTCACTCCCTATCTAAAGAAGGCGGTACCGAAGAGCGAGACGACGAACAAGAGTTAACTGGAGCCGAGATCACAGATTCAGATATCACAGAGCTTCGCTTTGGTACTGACACCAGGATTGCCGAAACCCAACGCATGCTTCAGTCGTCTATGATATTAAAGATTAGCGTCAAGGACGAAGGAGAGCTTAGCGCGGAGGATCTTAAAGCTATCCACCAAGAGACCCTGCGCAAGGCTGCTCAGAGGACATTAGCGCTGCCTGTTGGACGAGCAATTCTTACTTATGGTACTGCCACTGCCACACCTACCCAGAAATGGTCCATCCCCCCCATTAGTCTATCAGCTAAACTTCTGCCGGTCTATGGCCTGACAGAGCTTGATATGGCAGTTTTGGGAGAAGAAGACTACATGAATTGGCCTCGATTCCACAACGGCGTCGCTGCAGGTCTGAGAATATCACCCAATAGCAAAGGTGTCAACAGTTCTTGGATCAACTACAACCGTCCAGATATACCAACAAGCGAACATGCTGGCTTTCTACTTGCTCTCGGTCTGACAGGGCATTTGCGAATGCTGGAGAGATCATCTGTGGTCGAATACCTCACCAAGACGAAACACGATATGACAAGGATTGGTCTACTCTTGGGTCTTGCAGGCTCTTTCTGTGGAACTATGGATAGTCGCGTCAACAAGATCCTGTCGCTCTATGTAATCGCCTTCATGACTCCGGATATCAACCTTTCAACTGTTGACCTGAACCTGTCAACGACAACCGAGATCGCAGGAATACTGGGCATCGGACTCAATTATATGGAGACTTCACACCGACAAAAAGCCGAGGTGATGTTACGCGAGATTGGACGAGTCTCAGCAGATTCGACCAACTCCGTCAATGATCTTCAAGAGTGTTACTCGCTTGCCTCAGGGTTCGCCCTCGGCTTTATCACCCTAGGCCGAGGAAACAAAGCTATTGAGCTTCGGGACTTGAAGATTGAGAGTGTTCTTACCAGCTATATGCACGGGAGCAAAGATGGGGCGGTCCAGGTGGGTCTCTCGACAGGATCCGGTCAATTCAGTGGAGTAGATGAACCGAATCGTCGTCAGACTGGAAGTGATATGACAAGTGCCGGAGCAACAGTTGCTCTAGCTCTGATGTACCTAAAGACCAATTCAAAAGCAATCGCTGAGAAGCTGAACGTACCAGAGACTCTGTTCCTACTTGAGTATGTGACCCCTGATGCATTAATCTTACGAGTGATATGTCGATCTCTTGTATTATGGGACAGCATTGAGCCTACCAACGAGTGGATTCAGGCTCAGCTTCCAAACTGTTTGAAAAGTGCAACTGAGGGACCACCAACATCAGAGGCTGCGCAGCAGTGGTACTATGCCATCCTTGCAGGCTCGTGTTTCGCTATGGGACTCCGGTATGCAGGTAGCGGGAACGAATATGCCTACGAGTGTATCATCTCTTTCATTGATATGTTCTTCGATCTAGGGCGTCAAAGCGGAGGTAATGTTTTTGCTGTTCCCCTTGTTTATTGCACAAAGTCATACTATACTTACTAATCCAAGCTTTTACTTGATCTCTTAGATGGATCTTATGAAGCGGCGATTACAATATCAACTGTTAAAACGTGCTTGGATGTAACTTCTATAGCTGCGGCCATGGTTATAGCTGGATCTGGACGAGTCGATTTTTTACGCCGTATGAGAAAGCTACACAAGAGGATCAAGGGCGATACTACCTATGGCAATCATTTGGCTTCACACATGGCCATGGGGCTATTGTTCCTTGGGGGTGGTGGCTATACTCTTGGGACTAGCAATCGGTGTGTCGCCTCACTACTATGTAGTCTATACCCAAGATTACCTTTTGATGCAACCGATAACCGATATCACCTTCAAGCCTTTAGACATCTGTGGGTTATGGCAGTCGAGCCAAGATGTCTTGTTACTCGGGATGTTAACACTGGAGAATGTTGTCCTGTCCCTGTCCGAGTGCATTTGAGACCTGACTTTTGTCAAGTACGAAATCCATTGGAAATGAGTCGAAGGTCCTCAAATGCTTTATCGGTGCTCTCACTACCGGTCCCAGCTACCGCAGATGATTCGATTCTCTCGCACCGCCATGGAGAAACTAAATTATACATTCCTGTCTCGCCATTAGAGTTGATGACTCCTTGTCTCCTTCCAGAGCTTTCTGCTATTTCAATGATTGAGATTCTTGGACCGAGGTATTGGCCCATCACGCTCGATCTTGGCAAAGCCAGTGACCGGGGCAAAATTTCACTCATTCTCCAGTCAAGGGCTATTCCCGTGATGCGACACATTGGACATCTCAGCTACACAGACGACCCGATGGGTATGCGTAGTATTCTTGCTAGACCATTTCCCAAAGTCTTGACAGACGAAGATTTTGCGGTCCTCGCCAAGGATCGAACAAGCGATGGTGGAGCCAGACGACGGAAACGGGCACGAATGGATTTGACCTCTGCCAACAGTCGTTCATTGAAACAGCTACGACAAAAACACTCGTTGTCACCCATGTCCGATGCACGCACGTTCAGTTTAGGGGATTGGGAAGAGGAAACTGATCAAGTCGATCAGATTTCGGCATCGTTTGGAGAAGATTTCAGCTTGACCTTTTTACAAGACCCACAAGTAGGAGCCTTTGCCAGCTACCTCTGTAGAGTTCATGGTAGTGCGACCGAAATGGCGAAAGATGAATCTATGGCAGTTTACCTCACACACGTCCTAAACGAGTGTCTGACGATGGACAAGGTGGACGCATTGGGGTCTCATATTTGGCTCTACGAGATTTCAAATCGGCTGGACAGTTATGATGAGCTTTCATGGAGAACATTACGGGAGCTTCGAATCCTGCTAAAGTACTACGAGACCCAGCGGAAGCGGCGCATTGGTATTAATGGTACCCCCATACAGGGCATCAATTCCGGTGTCGGGAGTCCTACACTAGGAGGAGACCTACACCCCGGGACTGGCCATGTAGGACGAACAGTCAGACGGCCTTCTGTTTCAGCTCCTCCGATGAGTAGTATGGCCAAGGTCTTGGAAGACGATGGTAGTGAGACGCTGGTAAAGGTCAGCCGTATTGCCGAGATGTATTCCAAGATTGAGAAGCGAGTAAACCAGTTTTTGGCCAAAGGACAAGAACTGCCCATGTCTCAGGAATTAGATGGAATTAGCAACCAAGAAAACAACTCTCAGGAGTCGGAATCTTGTTCATTAGGTATTACATTTGAAGATGTCAAGATGTATTTCGTCAATGGCACCTTTCCTTGTATGGAGCCAAGTTGGTCTTTATCCAAGTTACCAGTTGGCGTCAGTGCCTTGAAGAGCGCCGACAATGCTAGAGAACGGATAGGGACAGACTGGTTCAAGGCATGGTTGGAGGTCAATGAGATACCTGGACCCGATATCATCCAGGCACTTCGTCGAGCAATGATTAAGACTCGAGGCGCCTGGGCGCCGCATGTCTACAAAACCGACCGTACTACGAGCACACGGGCCACTGTGACAAACCCAAGTACACAGAAACATGGTACAACGGATTCAGCTCCTGCAGGGACTGTATCTTCGACCCTGAGTGGAAGCGATTCCCCATCTGTATCGCAGCTGAGTTTCTCTAAACAAAACCCTGAGGGCTACCTTTTGCAACAGGTTTTTTCTGTGGCATTCCCGACAATGAATCTCGTCGTGCTTGAATATGTGCTTTCGTCACTCGAACAAGAGCTTTAAGAGCCGAAGATGCCATCATCAAACCTAGATCAAGGACCCTAACCCAAAAAGTACATCAATAAAATATAAATATAAATATCTCAATATTTGATCCGCCAGGGAGAGCATCAGTTCCATCCACTGCAATGAGGCATCTTTCGACTAGTGACTTCGCACTAAACTCCTCGATTTATACTGTCAAAGGCCATTTTCACGGCCTGATCACTAAGGAACATATTAGTAGTGTCGTTGGGAGATTGGGTAGCTACTTTCTCTTCTGGAGGAGGGGTTCGTTATTTTTTTCTGTCCGGCCCACACGGGTCTTCTATTGGTGTATACAGCGGATGGTACCAAAGCATTAGGTAGGATACTTCACACGATCAATAAAGCATGTCGACACATAGAGATCTAGGGCGAGGAAGAAGTAAAAATTGGATAAGGGCTCCTTGGGTTGGTTTCTGAGTAATGGATTAGAGGTATTTGAGAAAATGTCAACAGATGTGTTAGTAGAAAGAGAAAAAATAGTACCCCACATGGTACGGGGATTCTCTTGAGGTTTTGTTCTCGAGTTTTCTTGATGGTGGTCCATGAATGAAAACAAAATTAAGTTTCGTTAAAAAGTCCCGCTACCCATGGAGCATCGGATCCTTCATCTTGATGAGTATGGGGGAGCCGATGGGAGATGTAATCTACTTGGAGTTTCCTTCCTTGGGCATTGATACCTTTTGAGCTGCGTGCGAAATGAATAGAAATAAATGACGAATGCATTCAAACAATATCTCAGAGTCGATGCTGGCGTTGGCTCCTTCGCTGATGGTACTTGGTCAACTCCGGGATGGGGCATAAAAGTTTATCGGCTTCAAGTACCACTAACTCAATGCTAATCTTGAGCTTCGCTCAGCAGCGATCGGCTTTACAAGTCTAGACGAACCTCAAACTGCCTACACCCTCCAGAAAGCAATTGGTAAGCCCACAAATATTTGGGATCCTGCATAGTGGGACTACTGCGTGAATAGAATCTCCTTTCAAGAGCCTTTTAAGGAACTACAGACCTAGCCTCGAAGATCAAAAGGGTAATCTTGAATCTCTGTGACATACCTATCAACTAGCCACTATGTGTGAAAAAATAATAACACGGGCAATAGAACAACTTTATATTTGTCTCTCTCAGGCCAGTATCCATTGTGCTCTTCGCAGTGCGTCCCCCAGTTTAGTTTCTTTTTTCTTTTCAGGATAACCATTCCAGTGATAGAGCGACGAGTCACATCGCTTATCGGTCCGACCTTTTTTTTATGGTTGGTTAAGCAGCTTTAATGCTCAAACAAAAGAAATCAACAAGACTAACTGCTAGCAAAAGTAAATTGATCTGTGACTCCTCGCAATTTGTTGGTCTTGGTTAATTCGGCTTTTTTGGGTAGTCTTCGCCAGCAAATGTTGAGTAGGCGAGAGAATTCTTAGTAGCACCAGCCCTGCTGACTGCAAGTTCCAGAGCAACACTGCCAGCCCTCGCTGCAGCGCGTGCCAGGATCTTGGCAAAAGCCCTCGAGGCGCTCAGATCGGAAGCGTCTTTGACCGTAGAGTGGCCTTCCGCATTCACGGCTTCTGAAAGCTGCTCTCGATTCGACACACTTGAATTCCTTGTCTGGGGGATTTCCCGCTTCAATGCAGGCGACTGGGTCGAAAACGGGAACTGCTCCATTAGTGCATTCATTTGGATATTCCACGCACTTGAGAGCATAGGCACTTGACGCGACCAATCCCAAAAGCAAGATCGAGAGAGACTTCATATTGAACTTGTACGAGTAATAGCAAAGGTTTGAGATGAGTAAGGACGTGTGATAATCGCGCACTGTTTTGATTGTATTTTTGTTGTTTTCAAATGTTCCAACTTTACTGTGTGCATGAGAATCACTTTACAGGTCCTGCGAAAGGACTTCAAGGTCACTTACCAGGTTTTGAGAAGTGTTGTTGGCGGTTTGTAAGGAAAGGGTTGCGATGTTCGGAGAAGTGTGTCGGCTGAGGGATAATTTAAAATTCCTAGGAAGCAACGGTCTTTTTATACCTCATTTGCCGCCTTGACTCTTGCTGTAACTTTTAAAAAAAATTGTTGCAATTTTCTCACGCGCTGTTCATGCAACTGTCCCCATCGATTGTTGCCATCAATTGTCGCCATCAGTTGTCACCATCTATCGCCACTCCCATTTTCTTTGACCACTCTCATGTGCCTTTTTTTCCACTTGTTACATTATGCATCAATGTTTTCCCATTCTCTCTGTTCGCTTCCTAGGTCTTAGCACGCTCCATGCTCCTGTTTCTTCCACATGCGTGACGCATACAATCTTTTTCCTTTTCCCTTTGTTCTTCACACCCTTGCATTCTCCTTTGCCCCTTTTTTGTTAATCATGCTGTTTGTACTCACAATTTTTTTTTTTTTTTTTTATTTCGCAACCCAAGCTCCTGGCAAGTTTTTATGCGTCTTTTGCATTAGATGTGGTTGTCTATTTAGGAGGGGAGCGTAATTCTAACTCTAACTTTTTTGCATTTCCGTGCTTAGGCCTCTTACCACTTGCCGACGGTAGCCTGGTTTTGTCCACCACTGTGGCACAGTGCATCCTCCAGATTAATGTTTCTCAAAAAAAGCCCGAGCCAAAAAAGCCAGTCCCACACAATGTAAATTTTCGAGCCGAGTCGGGTGAGCTTTCACCGAGAAATTTTACATTGTGTGGGACTAGCTTTTTTGGCTCGGGCTTTTTTTGAGAAACACTACTCCAGATACTAATCAGCCCGCAAACTATCAATTGTTGAAGGGAGAGCCAGTCTATGTGCATCTGGCTTAGTTTGAATTGCGAAGGAGCTAGGTCTGTCTTAGAGCACGGGCCTTCGTCTGTACAGTCAAACTTGATTGTGGTCTCTCTGAGGTATTCTAGTTGTGCCTGTTGTTTGGAGGGACACTAGAAAAACACATGAGTTTTGTCTTCAGACCCATTATTGCATATCCTACAGTCGGGAGAAGTAGGGTGTTGTAGAGTAATGTCTTTCTGGAACCTCCAGGTCTGTCGATAAAGAATAAACCATTGATTGGATGGCTTTGGACTGCGTCTAGAATTGTGTGGAAAGTCGATGGTTGGTCCGAGGATAACTGCGCGAGGTGTTTGTTGGCTCTACTGGCATGCTCATCCTGAGTTGGCTCATGGCTCGATCGATCCTGGTTATTGGAGCTACTGAGTGATATGCCAAAGATGTTTCCTTTGGTAATTTGAGGGAATGCTGTGAACCTAGATAGAAAATCTGAA
Organism: Mortierella sp. BCC40632; assembly: GCA_011634665.1. Taxonomy (NCBI): domain Eukaryota; kingdom Fungi; phylum Mortierellomycota; class Mortierellomycetes; order Mortierellales; family Mortierellaceae; genus Mortierella; species Mortierella sp. BCC40632. Next base: position 292,810 of record WAEK01000019.1, read on the forward strand.
GAAAGGGCCTATCGAAAAAGTACCCAGAGGCGGTTCGGGTCTGAGGGACAACAATATGTTAAAATTATGGCGAAGAGGTAGCGGAGGACTCGAGAATGCTGTATCTAGTCTTATTCTTCTAAACATCAGATCCATTCAGTATCATCCCCAAGTAGGCCGCGAGCAAAGTAAGAATCCCGATAAGCTTGAGGCATTTCATAGGCATGCTACCATTATTCTTGAGTGTGGCCTGGGGGAGAATGAATGACTTCTTTTGAATCACATTGTGTTGGCCCTCGCGTTGGATGTCTAACCACTCTCATTTGAAGAGACGTATCATGTGTCTATTTACTCGGATTTCGTCTCGAGAAACGACTGTGTTCTGAGTATTCTCTTCGCCATGTTGGTTCTTGGTGAGTACAACCTTGGCTCCGTCGTGACCCTTGTGAATGTACTCGCAAAAGTATCTCACGGCTGCAAATTTCAACGCTGTGGTAAAGGTCACCCACAGTCGAATAAAGAAGGGCAAGTGTGACTTCTACACCACACAGAACCAAAGGGGAGTTTACTACAGATGACGATATTTCTTTAGAATACGTGGGGGGTTTCTATAGAGTACATACTGATGGGATAGTATATAGTGGATTGGATGTTTGGGTTCCTATAGATATTTTAGATGTGGCTGATCGAGCTCGGACTCACTGCCAGGAAACAGTTTTACTAATCAAAACTTGGTTTGTTGCAGTCCCAGTTTAGCCCAGCATATCCATAAGTCGACAACAACTGAAAATGAGCACCAGCGACACCAACCTTTCAAAAACTGGGTACCTCACCAGATCGATTTTTTCGTATCGAAGAAGGCTGCGAAGCTATCCGAGTACATGCTATGGAAATACGACGAGAACGCAGCGGTATAGGATGCACTCCAACATACATGTTTAGGACAAGCAGTCTTTGCTTTTGGATGAACCATCTGGTGTGTACAGTACAGATGGATGTGCATGATCGATTTATTCTGTATTTTATGTACGCTCAACATGAATCGTAGGAACTGTAAGATTGTAATGAAGCGCTTCCAATAGGAAAAAAAAAGTACGAATGGCAGGAGAGAGAACAGAGAGAGGCCGAGAGGGACAACTACATGAGCTAGAAAAGGCCTACTGGCCTTATTGAGAGAGAGATGGGAGAGGTAAATTTCGCTAGCGATTCTAAAGAACCAAAAGGCTCGTTGACCTGGATTACGATGCCGTATTCCTCCAAAGAGTGACGAGAGACAAACAAACTCTTTGACGAGGATTCACGTCAAATGCATGACCTAGTTTTGAGCTGCTACACGGTCCAGATGGACTACGACTCGGCATTCACGCACTGACCTCTGAATTTATGGTAGGACGCATGATTCTAACCACAAGTGCTTAATTATGCAGATCCAAGCGAACACAAGGACTAACTAAACAGTTGGCCAAAAGACCAAATGGGTCGAGAAAACCATTATCTTCCCTAGAGTATGGATATTTGGGCGTGGTCATATTTTGATCCCCTTATGGCGTCGATACTCCCCGTTTTTGCTCTAGAAGATGCTTTTTTTTTAAATCATTCAATGCCCTGGGGGGGCGTAGCATAGTCTGTTGGGGTTGGTTAAATGTTCGAGATGCTAGAAGACGACTATTACAGCCTTCTCCGATACTTTGTAAAACGCGAGGGGAGCGTATTAAGTTATCAACCTCACCCTAGGCCAATTTTCATGGATTGAGTGAGCCTAACAGCATCTTATGCGAATTAGCAGCAAGCCTAGCGCCATTTGACTCTAGTGTTCGGCAGCCTTTTGGTTTTGGTTTGTAACAATGCAACCCAAGCCAAAGCATCAAGCTACGCATTAGAGATCCTCCTGCAGTATGGGAAAATGTGGTTTTGTGATGGGGGTGTAGACTCGCTGCAGATCATGGACCAGACGGCTAATGGGCCGCTCAACAACCACCCGCGAAAGGGAGAAAATGTGGTTTGGTACCTGTTTTTGCATGACCATGCCCCAGACTTCGCATCCGATTGAGATTGCCTATGCCTTACGTGTATGAAGGAAGGTTGCATTATTCAGTGGCCCTCAGGGTAGTTTAAACTTCTAGATGTAGGCACGAGGAAGTGTGGTTTTCTTCGATGCTTTTCTATACTCGATGATTCTCTTTGCTCATTAGGAGTGAGAGTCGCTTTCAATTCCAAGGTCTTGGCATCAAAATCGCGATTGAGTTATGCCAAAACCTTGGCTAAGATTGAATCAGCAAGCCTGGCATATAGGGATGTCGAACTCTTGACCGAATCGGCGAGCGTGGCTGTTTCTTTAGGCCCTTGTTTAATCAGCCTAGTGAAAAAGCTTCCTTCAATCACCTTCGACCATGGCAAGAAGCTGAAACCAGAATGCATTTGCCGCCGAAGCAGTGTGGTGTAGTAATTGCGATAGGAGAATCCCCCGACCCTTTGAAGGCCTGGCTCAGGGGTCTAGAAAGATTTCAAGGCGATGTGCGGTTTTTTTGGATTTCTTTCACGCACTGGTAGTACAACAGGCACGGGCTGCTTGTAAAAAAAGGGTCGAACAGGTTAGTGAACCAGTGCATGCGGGTTGGTGAACCAACGTGAACTGGTTGGGACAAGCATTGGGGCGAGCGCACGGGAAAAACGCATGGACTCCTTCAGGTCTAGCTCCATTCAAACACCAGAATGAAGATCCATTCAGATGGTCTTTCTGCACTATGAGCAGCCATTTCCATCACTCTCCTTCGAAAGTGATAGCAACCTCGACGGTGACTATCTTGACAAAGAGTCCTTCTATTTAGAGCACTTTGAAATCAAATATTCAGATCTGTAAGTTCCTCTGAAATCCTACGTTAAGGTGAATGTCAACGTGTACCCGAGGTCGAGAACTCGACTAACTCACCCCCCCCCCTCCCTATCGCCGACAACTACCAACCCTTGCTCCAGACAGAGAGTTTTTTGATACGGCGTTGTCAGTCAAATATAACCCAAAGACAGTCTAGTCAACATAACCCTGAATTGCACCTCTCCCACAGTGCTGGTCTCTGTGGCGGAGAGCGTGGGCTGTTAGATGGGCCACTGAATGTAGCACAGTATTTGACTCAATTGAAATTCGAGTCCCATGTCCAAAAAAGGACGTTTGGCTGTTATCCAAGTGGGGGTTAGTTAATTAATTTGCAAGGATTGAATAAGAAATATTTGGGATGAGTCTTCCTGGCGAGGACTCTACTAAAACACCTGGCCTGAAAAAAGGGGCGCGGGAACATTGCACATTCTAAGTATTGAGAACAGTACATAAACAAAGGAAAGAAGTGGAGGAACGTGTGATGGCTCGAGTGTACATAGTGCGAACAAGTGATGGCTTGAGTGCAGTGCGGACATGTAAATGCATGGATAGCCATAGGAGAAAATATGCGCAGTGCATGGAAGTGCAAGAAATGATGGTGAAGGAAAAAAACTTGTTTGCAGCACAGAAGCACATAATATAGGCACAGGAGCGTTCCTCTTAGAATGAGCTTTGTGATTCAATGCATTTCATAGTATTTTCATACAGTTCGATGTTGCAATTTTTCAACAAGGAAAGACCACAAGCATAGTATCGATCATATTGAAGAGAATAAATGCTCCATATCTTAACCTGTGTTCGAGGACCCCTCCTGCAGTATATAAACGACCCCATCTTCATTTTTCGTATCACTATCCTAAAAACCTCTTTCCTCCACGATCGTCTCCACCCGAAAGAATACACAGCATTCCAAAGATCAAGCAAGCAAAGTAAATCCCCACCTTTGTCTCTGTGGACTACTCACACTTCATACTGTTCATTTGCTAATAGTATGAATTTGGCCATTAACATCTATTTTCATGCTACCTATGAGTTTCTCTTAGATGAAATTCCATTTGTCTTACTTTGCAGTGACTATGCTGTTTGCTCAAGTTGCCACAGCTGACTGGAGCAGATGCAAATGCGACGATGCCAGCGAAAGCGAGGATTACCAGAGGACGAAGGCTTGGTGTGACCGAGAAGGCCTGGGCATGAAGCACTGTCCAAGACTTAACCAATGGTATTGCAACTTGCCAAACACCAGCGCCTTTAGAAGGAATTTCGCATCTTACTGCTATTCTTTCCCAGGAAACTGTGAAGTGTCACAGTGCTAAATGTCATTCCTATCCGACCGACGCTTCCATTTCCACTTTATTTATCTCAGAGCTTACTTAATGGCACTTTGCTTTTGTGAGCGTGAGACGGGGATCTTCATCAGATCAATGAAAAATGGATCATCCACGCCAGTCCCAATTCAAACGGAAGATCTATAGAAATAAACGCAGCGGCCGCATATTCGATCCCCAAAACGCACATGTTTCGCATCCAGTATAAATGTCGAGCATGGTCATGAAAAGTCACCTTCGTTAATCTTCATCCAAGGTATCGCCCGTGCTGTTGAACCATCCTCAGCTGAAGGCAGATCCTTGGTGTTGACAAATGTCTGGCCACAAATTCCTGCTCATTCACATTATCCTGCTCACTGTCGCTGCGCCCTTCTAATATCTGGGCGACTCCTCCTTGTCCTTTCTGAAGAAGAGCTGGATCACGGTCTTGGCGTTGTCAATCACAAACGAATGCAGCGATGACTCTTTCTTCAAGGACAGCAAATGTGAGCATATTGCTATATCAGCCATTGTTCCTGAGATAGCAGTCCACAGCCTCCCTTGAATGCCTGCAAGTTGTCTACATACTGCTTCCGCATAGCGTCGCACGCGCGGGATACCGACGGCTGCAGCGTGATATGGCCGAACTTGGTGGTGTTTGGGGTGGCTGCTTTAAAGTCTGTCGTTTGTTTGCTTGAGGCGGAGAAAAATCAAGTTTAGAACACTATAAAAGAATTCTGATCAACCAAGATGTTCCTGAGTTTTACCTTGATACTCTCACTCTCATTTTCAGGCACCCACTCCAGATCATCGGTTGCTAAAACAGTAGAAGAAAGATGTAAGGAGAGGTGGGTTGATGAAACTATGAACCAAGACATGGATCGATTTTTTCTAGCAAATGTTGGCTGGATAGATATACCTTCCCAAAGCCGAGTCACCTCAACTCAAGTTAGGAGAGTAGCCTCCTTGAATGCTGCCTTCAGCGGGTCTTGACCATCTTCTGAGACGTGGACTCGGAGTGATGTCCATGTCCACAAGAGATCTCTGTTACGTATGGTCGACAACTAACCCTTCACGAAATTCACGAATGCTTCTGGCGACGAGGCAGTAGCTTGGTTGGTTGATCAGATTTTTTTATAGTGCTCTAAACTTGATTTTTCTCCACCTCTACCCAGCAGCAAGCAAACAAACGACAGACTTTAAAGCAGCCATCCCAAACACCGCCAAGTTCGGCCATATCACGCTGCAGCCGTGGAAGCAGCAGCTCGTCGGTATCCCGCGCGTGCGACGCTATGCGGAAGCAGTATGTAGACAACTTGCAGGCATTCAAGGGAGGCTGTGGACTGCTATCTCAGGAACAATGGCTGATATAGCAATATGCTCACATTTGCTGTCCTTGAAGAAAGAGTCATCGCTGCATTCGTTTGTGATTGACAACGCCAAGACCGTGATCCAGCTCTTCTTCAGAAAGGACAAGGAGGAGTCGCCCAGATATTAGAAGGGCGCAGCGACAGTGAGCAGGATAATGTGAATGAGCAGGAATTTGTGGCCAGACATTTGTCAACACCAAGGATCTGCCTTCAGCTGAGGATGGTTCAACAGCACGGGTGACACCTTGGATGAAGATCAGCGAAGGTGGCTTTTCATGGCCAAGCTCGACATTTATACTGTGTTCAAGCACTGCAATTTCCGGTTTCCTCTTAAGACATCATCATCACTGTTCAAAAAGTCTATTACCTCCAGTCCAAGCTCATCGTTTTTCCTCTTGTCATCCTTCTCTCTCTCTCTCTCTCTCTCTCTCTCTCTCTCTCTCTCTCTCTCTCTCTCTCTCTCTCTCTCTCTCTCTCTCTCTCTCTCTCTCACAGTCAATCAATCAATCAATCAATCAATCGATCAATCAGTTAATCAGGTAAGCTGACAAAATGAGAACTCCACAACATGACTCGTCCTTTGTCTGCGCTTTTAAGCTATACATGCTCAACGCTCTCTGCCCTGTGGTGTTTTATCATGGACGCATTTTGTTTAAAACCACAGCAGCCGTTTGCTTTTGCTCTTCCTTGGCACCTACTGCTGGTTGCATGTAGTGTTGACCCAAAGTTGAAATCACATTTGGCATTTTGCAGGACTAAGACGACAAAGGAAGTCTTATGTCCATTATCCGAGCCAGCGACCCCTTTACTGTGTAATCCTTCTTTCATTTATTTCCACTCGAGATACAGATAAAATAAAGAAAATACTAGCTAGATAACCCTCTCTCCTTGGCTGACTCTGAACCCCATCTTTTTTTTCGCGAGTATGGTGAACAGATAAAAGGGAGGAGGGGTGGGACAGTAAAGGGGTCGCTGGCTGATAATGGACATAAGACTTCCTTTGTCGTCTTAGTCCTGCATTATCCTTCATAGAGCCAGCGACCCCTTTACTGTGCATTCAGAGTAATCAGCCCAATACCATTTTCGTAAAGTTTGATTTCGTCTTGCTTGACATACGATAAAACTTGGAGAACATCGCTGAAGAAGACCAATTGCCTTGAGTGACAATGTCGTTGATGTCAGCTCCTTTCCTTGCCGCTTGTGTAGATCCTGCGGCTCTGGCCTTTGGTACCCTTGCTCCTGGTGGTAATTGTAGCTTTGACATGACCGCCTTGATGTGTTTTCCGATGCGCTGTGCTGAAACACCCATCTCGTGATACTTGACGTGTCGTACCAGTGGATTGTACATTAAGGAGGGCTGGGTCGGATGCGGAACTGATAGGCGGTCCTTTGTGAACCGTGACACATAAGCCTTGAACGTCTTGACTGGACAAAGGGCGGGATCCGATTGCAGCGCTTTAAGGATCACATATTTGTTTTGTGAATTCCGTTTGACTTTTCTTTGGGACGAAGGACGAGCAGTTTCACAAACGTGTTCTCTATTTGGCACTCATCCAGATCAATACGCTCGATGTCGCTAGGGCGGAGGAATGCGCACATACCCAGTGACCAACATAATTTCTGTGCGAGGATCTCTGCTGATACATTTTTGTTTGGCGGTAGTGACCGAAAATAATCCAAGATCGGCGTAATGTCTAAGTCCATCTCCTTGTTTGAATCCACTTCGTTTGCGCGTAAAACTTGGAAGAAGCTGGAGAAGTAGCTGTCCTGTTGGAAAAGTGAGGTGTCTTCATAGAGTCCCGTGAGCTGGGCTCGATAGGCTGATATTGTAGTCGCTTTCCATCCTTTGGTGGTGTGTCCCCAAGCAAGAAAAATTGAGGACCATCGCTGGGTTGGGAAGTGTGGGGTCTACACTCTTATCCTCACACCATTGTATGAACGACTTCTGAATATGACTGTAACGTTTGCGTTTGAGCCTTTCCGTCTCCGCGTCTCTCAGAATGTTGACTACGGAGTTGTCGTATCCTTTCATTGACAGGGTCTTGCGCCGTTTATGTTCCATGCGATCAAGGACCAAGCTGGGTTCTTCTCTAGGATCCCGGGGTCTTTTTGAAGGCGTCCTGAACGGCGGAGCGATGTAGATGAATTGGTGGTTCTGATGTCATCATCTTCATTGTTGGATACCAGATGGCGCCTGTCCAGTTCGGAGTTATCAATGTCGCTTTCAGGCCCTCCTTCTGAATCCTCGCTAGAATCAGCGGGATCAAATTCCATGGAGGACAGACATAGAGTCTGCCTTGTCCTTTCCATTCCTGTTGCATGGCGTCCTGTGCCACTGCTTCCTTCTCGAATTTCCATGACATGTAGTTCTTCAGCTTTGCGTTGTGTTTCGAGGCGAAGAGATCTATGTGGTGGGGTCCCCACTTGTCGTCCAGTGTCTGGAATGCTTCGGGACTGATACTCCATTCTAGTTGCTTCTGCAATTGTCGACTGGGTGGATCGGCAGGGTTGAGTAATGAGGGGACGAATGCTGTGGAGATTGTGGTTCCCGTCGCCAAGCAATGAGACCAAATCCTGTCTGCTAGCTTCATCAGCTCTGGTGATCTCGTCCCTCCAAACTTGTTCACGTATGCAATAGTCGTTGTGTTGTCGCAATAAATCATTAATCTCTTCCCTTGGAATTGAGGGTGTGCCACTGTGTACCAAATCACCATTAACTCTTTCAAGTTGATGTGAGTCTCCATCAGCTGTCTGTCCCATAATCCTGAGATGGTTTTCTGTCCATGGACGATCCCCCATCCCGTATCCGAGGCATCGGTGTAGATCTCCGCTTGGGGAGGTTGTTGGATCCAAGTGAGGCCGTTCCACGATTGTAAGCCTTCTATCCACCATTGAAGGTCCTCCAGAGCTGGTGTCGTCAATGAAACATATTCCGTCCATGAAGTCCCCCGTTGAAGGGCTTCGTTCTTCACTTGTACCAGGGTTTGCGTCTTGAGTCTGGCAGGCAGAACTGCTGCCGTCATTGCGAGTGCTTTCCCGATGAAGGACGAGAGGGCTCTCAGCGTCATCTTGCCCTTCTTGATCATCTTGGAAGCTTCTCTTCTGATGTCGCGGATCTTGTCTTTTGGCACTGAAAGTGTCATCTTCTGGGAGTCGATCTGGAATCCCAGATGTGATATCGACTGTGTGGGCTCCAGATGAGACTTGCTTTCCTTTACTAGGAATCCGAGCGACTTCAACTTGTCGAGAACTTGTTTTGTTGCTAGTAAGGACTGTTCCCTGTTCCTGGCTACTATCAATAGATCGTCTAAGTACGCTGCGATCCTTATTCCCTTGCGCCGAGCCCATCTGAGGATCGGTTTGAGGACCTTCGTCGTAAAGACGAAGGGCGCCAATGAGAGACCGAAGGGTAGTACGCGGAACTGGTACTGTTTCCCTTTCCAGTGGAATTGTAGGTGTTTCCTGGAAGACTCGTGGATGAGAACGTGGAGGAATGCATCCTGGAGATCTACACTGGTCATGTAGTCTCCCTTGTTTATCATATTGCAAACTACCTTGATCGTCTCCATTTTGAAATGTTTCTTCGGTACATACTGATTTAAGGGACGTAGGTTTAGAACAGGCCTCAAGTCTCCCGTTTTCTTTGGGATCGTAAAAAGTCGGCTCGTAAAGCCATCTTCGGTAGCTTCCTCTATTGCGCGTTTTTCGAGAAGAGCGAGGATTTCCTTCTCTATTGTTTCCGTCTCTTTGGTCGATCGGGGATGGTGGTGTCTGGGATGGGGACTGTCTGGCGGGAGAGAAGTGAACGGGATTCTGAATCCATCTTCGATAGTCCGACGAATCCAGTCTTCGTCGGTGAGTCGTCTCCACGCTGCTTGGAACCGATGTAGTCGTCCTCCTACTGGCGTACTCGGCCCCGACCGCGTCCCCTTGGGTTCGAGGCTTGCTGAAAAGACTGGCTGCTGCTGTCGCTGTTTGGAGTTTGATAAGAGTTCGAGTTCGATTGGCTCTGTTTCTCATTGTTGTTGCCTTCTGTGTGCCGCTGTTGGTTACCCTGGAAATTGTGGTTCCCATGATTTTTGTAGCCGCCTCTGCCCCTGCCCCTTCCGTTACCTCTGTCACCCTGTCCTGTCGCATTCTTGAGTGACTTGGTGAACTTTTGTTGATCGATAATCTCCTGGTGAGAAATGATTGGGGTCTTCCCGTTGGGGTCAGTAGGGGAATGATATTCTTGTCTCTGCAAATGGCCTGCGTACGAAGATGGCCCATCTCAGTGCTGATTGCTGCGAGATTGTAACGAATGGTGTCCAGAGTCTCAATGATGTTAGCCATGACCGGATCGTCCTGATCTGTTGCAGGTGAGGAAAGGATAGCATGGACTGTGGCGTCAATTGGTCTGGTGAGGTGGGCCAATTTTGTTTGGAGAGTAGCGAACTCTTGATCTCTTCTCTGTAAGTGTTTGGAAGTGTTGAGGTGAGTAGGGAGGACTGGGGCCGTGTACTCAATCCCACGCACTCTCGGGAAGTGCTTGATGTCGGTGTCGCGTTTAACAGTCACGAACCTAGGTGCCCGTCACCTACGGGCTTCCCTTTTTATTTGGCGAAGCGTAGATTTTAATAAAACAACTTCTTGTCTCGTTACTCACTCGTCCATACACCACCACATTTCACATTTTTTTTTAACGAATATTCTGAAGTTACAACATGGCCAACACACGCACTCGTAAAGCCAACCTGATCCCCGAGAATGCCTCCATGGAGACTGATCATATTGCATCCCCACAACAAACAGGAGCTTCCTCCATTGTTCCTAACACCACCACGGAGGAGAACATAACGATTTCTGTAACCTCCATTACGGAACAAGCCAGTAATCCGACAGAGCCTGAACACCCTATCACTGTAGGGATTTCCTCAATGGATCTTGATCCGTTGGACCCAGACCAAGCGCTCAAGGAACGTGTTGTCGAACTCAAAGACATCATACAAGCGCTGGTGACAGAACAGAAGCAAGTGGTGGTACGTTACACCACGCGCAAGAAGTCTGTGGAAGCTGGAACCCTACAGGGGGAACAGTTGGAAGCTTCGTATCAACAAGAATGGCAAGACGTACAATCTCGCATGAACAGGGCTGACGCTGAGCTGAAGGCGTTACAAAGAACCTTCGACTTAGAGAGAGAGGCCAAGGCAACCAATGTGTATACGACGACACACAGAGGGCATGACAGATGAGGAAGAAGAGGCCCATGGTACAAAAGGGCATGGATTAGAAGTTGAACCACAACTCAACAACCACAAACATACGGCATTGAGAAGGGTCTTCAACTACAAGTCGATCCCAATCATCAGCCATGAGTCGATGCAGATCGATTGGTCTCGAGTCCAATTTAAGGACAGAGCCAAGGCTCCCATACTGAGCATTAATCTGAACGGAGTTCCTACACAAGAGACTGCTCTGAAGGTGGTGACAGAAGTCATCAATTTCCTGGATAAATTCCGCAACTTCTACAAGAATGAGTTTACAAAGGACTTATTTGATGATGTAGCGTGGAGATACATGGGAAGAGCCTTAGAGCAGGAGAAGATGAGCGAGCAATTTGAAAAGGCTATCATACGACCAGAGTACGGAGATCGAACCTTCACCGATGTCTCTGAATGCGTTGCCCACCTATACAAGTTCGATAACCTACAGAGTGTGGTGCGTATGCAACTTTTCTCGTCCAAACCCAAGCCGAATGAAGATATCCATACCTTTGTCGACAGACTAGAAGTCCTCATCAAGGCGGGTGGTGTACAAGATGGAAACAGTATCATCACCACCATAATCTCTTCGTTACCGGATGCTGGTCAAGAAAGGTTGAGAGCCGAATTCAAACCCATCAGACAATCTAGGGATTGGACGAGCCTGCGATAGCAGGCGAAGTCTAATCACTGGTATATTAGTATACGAGAGATGAGAGTAAAGGTGATACGGCCGTTGTTTATTGCCTACTGTAGCATGTTTAGAGTTTTTTTTTTTTTTTTTTTTGCTAGACTATAAGTATTTTTTTTTTTTTTTTTTATAAAGGTGTATCCAGTGTATTCTTGTCCTTTGGTCGTTTGGTGCTTGCTTTTTTTTTTTTTTTTTTTTTGGAGCGGGTGGGAGGGTCACCTTTACTCTCATCTCTCGTATACTAATATACCAGTGATTAGACTTCGCCTGCTATCGCAGGCTCGTCCAATCCCTAGAGTATACAACGTATACTCGAGATGTTCCTAAAGGTGATAATCCTAGAGAGGCCCTAATCTTTATGTGAGAAGCATTGTTGTAAAGTTGGTTGCTGACATCCTGTATCTTCTGTAAAACACGTCGAAAGTATTTGGGGAGGCCCAGTTGCCTCGTGTAATAACGTCCTCTAGAGAGGCACCTCTCATGAGGGCAGTGGACGGACCGGCAGATCGAGTAGTGTGGGCAGTTGCTTTGATGCCAGAAGTAGTCATCAGGGTCTTGATCCATCGTGCGATCGTTTGCTCTGAGGCCTTGGTGTATGGAGGGTCCGAGATGGTGAACATGAAGTCGCGTTTATCGAGTGGTGCTCCTCTGGCGTACTCCCTCTTCTGGAATTCAATGAAGCAGGCGACGGGACATAGGAAAGGATCATTGTGGGCGTGAACATTGAGAGGTTTGATGATCGGTCTACCGCCTCGGCGTTCCTTTAGGTGCGTTGATCTTTCCCAATAATGTGTTCTTGGAGATAACCAAAGAGGAGGGGTCTATTCGGTGTAGATCAGAGGATCGAGAAAAGGTCGTGATTGCCAAGAGCCAAACAAGTTTGCGCCGTAAATTGTAATCAGACAGAGTATCGTTGGGACCCCATTCCGATAGTGTTTTCAGGACTGGAGATATGTCTAGAGGTTCGGAGGCTAAATCTCTTGGAGGGGCTTGAGACTTAGCGGAAGCTATGACCTTCGATAGGATGGCCTGTGCTGATCTAGCCTTGGGTTGCAACTCCTTGATGGCAGAGAGGTAGAGCTTGATCGAGTTTGCTGCGGATCCTTGGATGGAGCGGTTGGAGAGGTAATTGGCAATTTCGATTTCTGGAGCGTCAAAAGGGTTGATGTTGTTGGCACGTGCCCAGGTGACCCAAGCTTTCTGAGCTGACTGGTAATTCTTGTTCCGACTCGTGTTTAGTGACGGGTTGATGATTAAATCTTGAGTCGTTGATGCCATGCCCAACTCTTGGAACTGATACCTGAGATGCGCCACGCGGTCAAATTCCATTTGTGGTTCCGGAGTGGGTGAGATTGCAATGACCTGGGGATCGCCGCGTATCGGGGAATGCTGAGTGGATGGTCGCAGCTCATTTTGAGTATCGTAGGGTACCATGGAGCAGATGGCCAGTCCGGTGTGATTAGTGTTACGGTTGTACGCTCTCTTCTTAGCTTTCGGAGGATGGTCGGAATGAGAGCCCACGGTGGGTTCGCATATGGTTTTTCCATTGTCGCCATTTCTGCGTAAGAGCGTTTGTTGCGACTGCTGTTGGGTCCGGGCGCCAAGAGTAGTAAAGGGGAGCTGATGGTTGACTCGGTCCGCAAAGAGGTCGATGTCGTGGGGTCCCCATCGGTTCTCGAGGGTGTTGAACCATCTCCTGTGTAATTTCCACTGGTGCTTCTCCGGAGACATCCGAGACTGTCGGTCTGCGATCTGGTTGTCTTGTCCGGGGATGTGTTCCGCTACGATTTTTTTATTCGTCTCGTGAGAGCCCAGTCCCAAAGTTCCGTAGCCATGTTGGAGAGAGTCTGAGAGCGTGTCCCCCCATATGGTTGATGTATGCAATGGCTGTGGTGTTGTCCGATCGAATCCCTGATGGTGACGTCCTTCAAGTGGGGGAGAGACTGGAGGGTGAGGTGTACTGCCAATAGCTCCTTGTGGTTGATATGGAGGTTGGTTTCGCTGTTGCGCCAGTGGCCTCCGAACTGAAGGTCCCGGTAATGAGCTCCCCAACCCGTGTCGGAAGCATCTGTCGTTATCGTCTCCGAGGGGTCCGAGGGTAGGAAGGATCGCCCGTTCCATCGTAGTAGGTTGTCTATCCACCATCGGAGTTCCTCCCGAGAAGGTTCCGAGAGTAGAGTTTGGTGGTCCCAATTCCTGGATTGTCGTAAGCTCTGTATTTTCGTGAAAAGTAGGGAACGCGTGCGGAGTTGAGCGGGGAATATGGCGCATGTTGTGGAGTGTAGGGAGACCGATTAGGGACGCTAGTTGTCGGGTTGTCGCTTTGCCCGCGTCTAGAAGGCGTTGTGCAGATCGGATCACGTTCCGGATCTTGTCTCGCGGTAGGCGGATCTCCATTGTTCGGGTGTTGATGATATATCCAAGATGCTGCATCGTCTGCGAGGGTTCTAACGAGGACTTCTCCGGGTTTACCTTGAGGCCTAGCTGTGCCATCTTGTTGAGGATCAGTGTTGTGTTGCGAGTCGCTTCCTCTTGTGATCGGGGGAGGATTATGAAATCGTCTAAGTAACCGTACATCCGTATGCCCTGGCTCCTGGCCCACGTTAGAAGAGGTCTTAGGACCTTTGAAAAGACCTTCGGCGAAGAGGTTAGACCGAAGGGTAGAACTTTGAATCGGTACTTTTTGTCTTTCCAAGTAAACTGGAGATATCTTCGACTCTCTTGGTGGATGTTGATATGAAAGAAAGCGTCGCTCAGGTCGATGCTGGTCATGAAGTCGTTTTGTTGAACTCCTGCCACTACGATGTTCAGCGATTCCATCTTGAAAGTCCGGCGGGGAATGTGTAGGTTGAGTTTCCGTAAGTCGATGACGGGGGCGTAGTTTCCCGTTTTTCTTTGGGACCAGAAAAATGTCGGAGGTAAAACCCTCTTGGGGGGTCTACTTCCTCTATCGCGTCCGTGAGTAAAAGGTTTGTTAGTTCCGATTCTATGAGAGCTGATTCGGAGGAGGTGAAGGTTCGGGATCGTCGGAAGGTTGTTGTTGTCGGAGGTGGGTCGGAAAAAGGTTAGTTTGTAGCCCTCCCGAACTATGTCGAGGACCCAGGAACTGTCCGTCAGTCCCCGCCACGCTTGGAATTGTCGTGCGATCCTCCCCAGGCCCGCCAAGGCGGATTTTTCGGGCTGGAGAGGCGATACCTTTTTACGCATCTGTCCGGCGTTCCTGGCCGCCGGAGCCATTCGAGTTTTTGGTCGGTTATTGTTGTTGTTGTTGTTGTGGTTGTTGAAGTTATTGAATCCTCTCTTGAAATTGGATTGTTGGTTGAACTGCTTGGGACCATGTTGCTTATTATTATCATGTCGTCGTCGGTCAGATGAGAACTCCTTGAACTTCTTCAGGGCTTTCATATCTTCCTTGAGCTTTTCGTCGCTCAAAGCAGACTGCTTTGTCGTCGCGATTGAGAAGGACTGTGGCTGATGGAGAGTAGGTCCTGTATGCTTCCTCCAGGCGGGTCTGCATAATGTGCGATGTGGCGTCACTGATCAGGGTTCTAGTCATGGTTGCCAGCAGAAGCAACTCTTGGTACGAGTCATCATCGAGTTTGTCTTGGAGTTTCCATATTCTAGAAGCTAGGTAGTCCAGGGGGAGAGATCATAGATACTCGAGTGCCGATCTTTGCCAGATCTTTATCGGCAAGCTTACTCTTCTTCGAGAGCTTTTGGTATAGGACGGGAGGTATGTCAGGGGCATCAAAAGTGGTTCCACGTCTCTTGGGAGCAGCATCCCATATAGCGGTCTTATCCTCGCGGGGAGGATCCATTCAACGTCGTGAAGGGGTGGGGAGAATAGTCGTCCAAGAATGCGTCGGAGGGGACCCATTCGCGACGGTCACGAGCGAAAGTGTCGGTATCGTCTTTGTCGATGCTCATCGCGTCGTCTTGTTGGGGAGGGTTTGAACGTTGTAAAGTGCATCCAAAATTCGATCAATTTTTTTTTAGATGGAATCATTCCCGCATTTCCTCAGTTCATGAGTCATTCCTCATATGTTGATTCGTAGAGAAGATCTACTTTGCGTACTTATGTGGTTCCGGCTACAAAAGGTCTACTCCAGGTATTGTAGCCATTCTCCAATCGAGCAACATAGTCAAAAGTACTAACAAAATTTTACACGGGTTTAGTACAGGGTTTTTTGTCTTTGTTCATGGGCTGATAGTTCGAACGAACGAACAACCTTGTCCCGGCTGGGTATGTAGAAGGAGTTGTCCAAGCAATGATTACAGCGTGCATAAATTTCAATGGCTGTGTGGATATCTGTCACGATTTCTCTCGCTCTGAAGAACGTCCACTTTGAGAATTTTTTGCAACTTTTAGCCTATTTGTGAAAAGGTTGCCTGGCCATGGTCATTGATTTGACCGCCTAAAAGACATACTGGAATAGTCATAATGATAGACTGTGATGTCTACTGACTGACGTACTCTGTGTATCTAGAGTTTATTCCCAACGTCAGTGGATTCGAAACTATCAGCCCATGAACAAAGACTAAAAACCCTGTACTAAACCCATGTAAAATTTTGTTAGTACTTTTGACTATGTTGCTCGATTGGAGAATGGCTACAATACCTGGAGTAGACCTTTGTAGTCGGAACCACATAAGTACGCAAAGTAGATCTTCTCTACGAATCAACATGAGGAATGACTCATGAACTGAGGAGTAAATGCGGAATGATTCCATCTAAAAAAATCATTGATCGAATTTTGGATGCACTTTAGTTGTTGAAGGATTTGCCTGAGGAGGTCATTGTCGAGGGGTGCGGGGGAACTAGAGTCCATAGTGGGAACGTAAGAAGCGGTATTCACCAGCAAGCAAGAAAAACGGCCAAAGGACAAGAATACACTGGATACACCTTTATAAAAAAAAAAAATATACTTATAGTCTAGCAAAAAAAAAAAAAAAAAAAAAACTCTAAACATGCTACAGTAGGCAATAAACAACGGCCGTATCACCTTTAGGAACATCTCGAGTATACGTTGTATACCTGTAGGATTAATTTGAAAGGCACATGGTGGTAAATTTAATCCTATTTTACTGAACTCTCTCTCTACAATTGAAGGACTGATCCAGCCAACAGGAGAATAAGCAAAATTAGAGTCGATGTCTGTGGTTTAGCTGAAGAGGACTTATAGTAGTATACGCGAGTTTCAATGTTGCTTATTGGACATGGAAGGATCAAGTCTTTGCTGTCGGTGAAATAGCCTACGCTTGCCATAGTAACAGGAGTTACTTGAGTTCCATTGATCATGTGTGTGCCATTAATGACGGGAAGGTTTGCGTTAACGGGTGGAAGGTTTCGAGCGTCACCCGGTGTCACATAGCAGCACCTGGGACAGTTGATAGCTGTTCCGGCATCAATTTTGCCTAGCACACCTAACTCCACTCTGTCCATGGTTTGGATTTTATAAATGTGTTGAACTGACAACAAGTTTTGGTTAGTAGAAGATGAGATGATATTGAGCCCTACATGCAGTGTGTAAGTTTCGCGTTGTGCCTACCAGGAATGAGATGACTGCAGTGACTCGACTTTTTGTTTTTGTTGACAGATTCCTAACAAATGACAGGCATGGATTTAGTACGTGATTTACGGCTGAATATCCAGCGACCATTTAGCCTGATACTGACCACAGATAAATAGAGTTGAACGAGAAAACAGCTGGGCACACTTTTATTTCAAAGGCAAATAGCAAAAAAAAAAAAAAAAAAAAAAAAAAAAAAAAAGGGAATAGCTCTCTTTTTATACAAAAATCAAGAAGTGTATCTTGGAAAATAGATGTTCCATCTCCCTCCAAATCTAATGGTTCAAGGATCTGCTTTAAACCAGACTAGCTAAACATCAGGTACCTCATGATATCTCTGCTTGCCAGATGCATAGTGTCCCGTTCGTTTGTAAAAAGTGACCATGATTGCTCAAAAGGAACTCTGCTGTGATTGGCTAGATTCCTCTCAAAATCGATTATTCTCCCACTCCCCCTCTCTCCCTTCCTCAGAAGTCGGAATAATGTACGGGACTAGAGAGTGCTGTACGACAATAGTTTCAATGGTACATGTACAACTTGTTCTCCATTTTTTTTTTATTTCAGAAGCGCGACAATGTGGTTTTTGTATCGCTCTCATATTCGATCTTGGGCGTTTGGTGGAGGTTTTGGCTCCGTGTAACCCAACAGGGAGGAGCCAGTATGCAAAAGTGATAAAGTGTCGCTCTTAGAACTCAGGATGACGGTGCGGTGCTTTAAATTTCCGAAGAACGAAGATCCACCTCAGCCTATGGCGGATGAAGTTCACAGGCTGTCGTGGATGTACATGTCTAGATTGAATAGTCCTGTTAGCAAATCTGGGACGTAAGACGGATAGAGTTCAAAGGCCATCCTGTATGACTTGCATAGGTTTATCTACTGTGTTTGCAAACCTAGGAGCAACAACTAGTGTGTCGCTCAACACCTGTCGGTACAATAAATGGCTGTTCCATTAACACAGGTGTACCTGAAAGTAAAACCATTGTGAACTAGCACAGCAGTAGTCTAACACATGAGCACCAAGAAGACTCTAACGGGAGTAAAAGCTCTCCGCTATTCCTCCTTCCCTTGTGCCAGCTTCTAGAGCGGAGTAGACTTTGAGAAGGTGCATACCACCATTCAATGACATTGGGGCCATCTGGATGGGGCTTTCCCCCTCACCCACCTTCGCTTGACAAGTTATACTAACTGCGAAAATTTTCTACACAAAAAGTACATGTAAAAGTCTAGTTGGAGATTTGACGCCTATTGGCTGAATAAGCACTCTCTTAAGTTGCTAGTGTCTTTGGATGGGGTTCTGGGTAACGAGAGATATAGTTTTTTTTTTTTTTTTTTTTTTTTTTTTTTTTTTTTTTTTTTTTTTTTTTTTTTTTTTTTTTTTTTTTTTTTTCTTTTTTTTTTTTCTTTTTCTTTTTTTCTTTTTTTTTTTTTTTTTTTAGGCAGAACATCACAGTCAAGGAAGGCATCAGTACCAATTTTTTGATATAAAATTTGCGGGTTCGTTTTTGAGAAATGAGTTTTTCAAGCTAGATATCAAGTTCTGACGTGTAAACTCTCAGTCTATCTTCTCAGTCTGACTACAGCATCAGAACCGCACTCTTTTGTTTCACTCACTAGGTAAAAGTATTAGTATCTGGCCCCAGGAATACTAGGGACCCCCAATTTTGTCTGTCTAGGATCAGTAGCTCCTGAGACTAAGTCCACTATTCTACAGATTTGACTGCTTCGACGTAACCACTCTTCTTTATCTATCCTTTCTGATGCCTAATGTGCTGCGTAAGGATCAAAGGGAGATTTTTGCCTTGTAAAGAAAACAAAAATATGGCAATAGACAACTGGAAACCTATCCCATCCTCGAACAAGATACCTTATTGCCAGTAAATCCAGGTAAGCCATACCGGTCCATTTGGCTGGCATACTATGCCATGGTGGCCTTTGCATCGGTTTAATTTCGCCCGTTGGGATCATCGCTGAAAGTTGTCTCTTTAATATAGTATTGGCCAGCTTCGCCCCTGCTATCATTTTGCTTTAGTTGAAAATATCTACCTCTCATACACTTCGTTCCTCTCTTTAGATCATACAAAGAATTAATGCCAAGGATGGATATTTAATGATCATGCAGGGTGAGTGGGATAGGGGGTGAGATAGTGCAGAGGTAGGAAGAAAATGGTGGAGAGAGAGAGAGAGAAGAGATAGTATCATCTATGCATGTCGCTGGCCAAAGTACTTTGGTGCTGCCTGGGATAGCCAGGCACTCTCAATAGCACTCACACCTCGGATATAGTGCTTTGTCGTAAACACAAGCTCGTTGTAAACGATCGCCTCACGCTTCTTTCCAAATAGAGATGATGACGGATGAATGCTAACTGTCAGACCACCAACGACACTCTTGTAGGTCGAATCAGGCTGGAGAAGTGCTGTGTTTCCGAAGAATCCTGCGAGGAAGCACTTGATGACAATGTCATACTCATGTCCACAAGATTTTTTGGGATTGATACCAATCCGCTCACAAAACTGGATCAACTGAGTACGAACATCGAGTACATGACGCATATGTCGCGAGTTGATAAAATTCTCTCGGCACCAGTCCCGGTCACCCTTCATCGATTCATACGCCCGAAGTGTGTTGAGAAGTGTAAGATGGTCGCCATCGATCGAAGTGAACTTTTGACGCGCTTCATTAGCCTCTTCGCGTTTGCTGGAAGGGCTCGAAAAGATAGTGTCGACTGAGAGAAGAGATATGATTTCGATCGCCTCCTTAGTGCACTCCATTTTCTAATATCAAATAAAAAAAAATTAAAAAAAAAAAAGGGAAGGTACAGGTCCTGCATAAGTCATTGATTTCTTACTATCTTGCAAAAAGCGCTTCTATGAAGCTTGCTCCGCACACTGGATTACTCAACATCACCACTAAAAAGAGAGCAAGAGACTATTGAGACATGGGCCCTGCTTACCTCTGACTGCAACAAAACCTTAGCATATGGGGGGTCTACTGGGAATGCCGCCATCTTCTTGCCAATCTCTGTTAGATTTCCTTCGTCATCCAAAGCCTCGAGGGCATACAAGTGCTCCAGCGATCTCAGCATGCCCGACTTGGATGGTCGATCCATAAAATCAAATCCTGTCACATCGTCAACACCAGTCGCCTTGAGCGATAGGATCGCAGATTCAAGATTGCAGCGCTTAATTTCAGGAACAGTGTCCTCATCCAGTTGATCAAACGAATCCTCGGTATACAATCTGAAACACAGTCCAGGGGCCTCACGACCCGCACGACCAGACCGTTGTCTTGCCGAAGATTTGGAAATAGGTTCCACTAGAAGAGACTCGATTCCAATTTTGGCGTTGTAACCCCTAGATTTGTGACATCCTGTATCAATCACGTATCGAATGTTGGGGATAGTAATGGATGTTTCGGCAATATTGGTCGCCAGAATGACTTTACGAGTTCCATGAGGAGCAGGCTCAAAAATCTTTTGTTGCGTAGCCGAGTCCTGAGCAGCAAAGATGGGGCAAGGGATTAACTTTCCAACTTGAGGTGGAAGGTCAACGCCATATTCATCGATAAGTTTCTCTAGACTCTCAATCTCCTCCTGACCTGTCAAAAAGACTAGAATGTCGCCAGGTTGCTCCTCCTGATGGATCTGGAATGAGGTCACAAGGGCTGCATCCACATAGTCTGACTGGGGCTCCACGGTATTGAGAATGGTGACTGGGTACATCCTTCCAGAAATGTACATGATTTTGGCACTAGTGTTTCCGTTAGAAATGTTAATTAAACACTGAACATTTCGTGGCATACCTCTATGAAGAAATAAAAAAAATAAAAACTAACCACAGTTTGGTAATATAGACTTACTTGTAAAAGTACTCTGAGAATTTTTCGGCATCGAGAGTAGCACTCATGACGACAATCTTGAGCGGCCGAATATCCTTTCGTCCATCTTTTTCAATCATGTCCGCCCGCTGCTTCTGGATGGACTTGACCATACCAAAAAGGATATCGGTTCGCAAGGTCCGTTCGTGAGCCTCATCCAGGATAATGACTGAATACCTCAACAAAAGAGGATCTGACAAAAGTTCTCGAAGCATAATACCGTCTGTCATGTACTTGATCAAAGAATCTTTCGAAGATGTGTCGTCGAATCGGATACTGTAACCGACCTTCTGACCCAAGGGTGTACCGACTTCCTCAGCAACACGCCGCGCAAGATTGATGGCGGCGACTCGACGAGGCTGTGTAATTGCGATGGTTCCATGAGCAGCGAGACCTGCCTCGAGCAGATATTGAGGGATCTGAGTTGTTTTTCCTGATCCGGTTTCACCAACAATGACAACACAGGCATTGTTCTTCACTTCCTGAATGATAATGTCCCGCGCTAGTGAGTATTACAGCATAGGATATTAGGCTCCACGAGACAACTCTAAAAGGTAGTAGAATAGCATCGAGTTGGACGAAAGATAGTACCAGTATAAATAGGGAGGCTGTGGCGGTGTTTCCGAAGATCCTTGGCCCGGGCAATGATATCTGTAGTGGTTGGTTCTTTGTTGAATGGCTTTTTTGACTTTCCATCAATCTGATGTTGCAATTTTCGCTTTTGTTTCTTTGCCAATTGACCTTGACTATGATTAGGCGTAGAGGGAGTCTCGTTTGACAACTTGGTCAACGAGCCTGCATCCGATGATGACTCTTTGGTAGTGGTATCCTGCAGCGAGGGTCTTTCTGGTGTCAAAGACGCATTTGTTTTTGTGGTTTTGTGAGCGGTATTTCCTGACTCTTTTTGCTCTGACACATGCCTTTGAGAAGAGCTGATCCGCTGTGAATCCTGGGGAATGGATGGTGCTACAGAAGCGGTGGCATTCAATGATGATGATGCGGCGCTATCCTGGCGAGGCACAACATTGCCTTCATCGTCAAAAGTGATGACCTTGCGCTTAGCACTCTGAGCGTTCTTGAACATCTTGTGCCTGTGTCAATGTTTAAGCTGAAGAAAAAAAAAAGAAAGGTCTACCGTCGATCTGTTTTTCAACATGAATCAAAAGCTGGCAACACGTGAGCCGCCGCCACCAAATAATTTTTAGAGTCCTCCTTTTTTTTTACTCTGCCGTTTCCCCATTCGATTCGACCAAAAAGAAACAGAGATGACTGAAAAGACTGAAAAGACCCGGATTCGGAGTGCAGCCGAGATCAGGATGCGTCTGGAGGAAGAGATCTGCACTCTGATCTCTGAGACGCAAGGTAGCGTCTTTTTCCACCATCTACCATCGCTTTTCTGATTGTTGTTCGCCTAGTAACACAAAGTCACTTCCGTTGTGTGTGCGTGTGTGCGTTGGGGGTGTATTTTGCCTCTAGACCTCAATTTTTCCAAGATACCACGGATCGAAGTTCCAACTCCTCTCGAGTTCCATCGCTACGTCGCTGCAAACCGTCCCGTCATTATTACTCTCCCCCGTACAAAGGCAACACAGACCACACCTTCCAACTCCTCAAAGGACCCTTCCTGGGACTGGCGTGCCTTCTCACACTGGACGAATGATTATATCGCAGAGAAGCTTGGCTCGAAACAGATCACTGTCGCCTGCACGCCAAACGGCTGGGCAGATGCTGTTGTCGATGACAAATACTTTGCTATGCCTTGTGAGAAAAAAATGACCTTTTCCGAATTTCTGAGTGGAATGCCTGGTCATCAAGGATTGGTCAACAACCACTCATCGCGCAAGTCATCCCAGGACGAAGAAAAAGAGGATAGGGATTCGGTGCAAGGGTTGAACGAGGGCGTTCAAGAGTGTACACTAGACTCTCAAAAAACGAGCAAGAGCGAATCGTCACCTCAGGAAGTCAGATACATTCAACTCCAGAATGGAAATTTGATGACAGAGTACCAGGAGTTGATGGACGATGTGCCATCGCACATCCCATTTGCGAGCGATGCCCTTGGTAGGTTGCCATAATTGGATACTATTCCTCTCTTCCTCTTCACTTCTTATTTATCTTCACCATTGCAATACTACACGTCTCTGATTCGAACTGCTCGGTGTATTAGGTAAAGAACCGGATGCAGTCAACTTTTGGTATGGCGACAATCGAAGCGTAACCTCTTTGCATAAAAAAAAAAAAAAAAAAAAAAACTTGGAGCAACATAATTGTCAATTTGCTCCGCTATCCTTCTTCTTTTCTATTTACAGGGAAAGAGTTTTCCATAACTTTAGGATGGCGATTTTGTTAAACAATTAATCGCTTTGCCTAGCATAGCTGCTAACCATGTCGCCTGTTTCCCTCCTTCCCTCCCTTTTTGGTACTAGACCATTATGAAAACATCTATGCTGTGATTGCAGGACGAAAAGTATTTTTTGATCCCTCCGACAGAGCAGTTTTGCCTTCATGGTATGCAAGTTTTTTTTTTTTTTTTTTTTTTTTTTTTTTAAAAAAAAAAAAAGAGATGTCAGCCTTTTGCACGACTTTTTTTTCGGGATTGTTTCCATTGCCTCTCTAACACATTCTTCCAAATCCATAGAACAATCATATACCGCCGCAACCTATGTAGAATGTGATGAGGATAAATCCTCAAAACCAGGGTCTGCATCAAGATACCGTCTCGAACCCCTTTCACCACCGACAATGACCCGCTGGATCGCTCTCAACCCATCGCATGAGCCCGAAGAAGAAATTTATGAGAAATACCCGCGGTACCAGTTCTCTCAGCCATTCAAAGTAGTTCTCCACCCAGGCGAGCTACTCTATCTCCCTGCGATGTGGTACCATCAAGTTGAACAGGAAGCGGACGAGGAAGGCAAATGTGTTGCGGTCAATTGGTGGTATGATATGGGATATGAGGGAGACCGATTCATGAATGCGACTTTTATGTCAAACCTCATCAAGCTGGTAGACCAGATAGACAACGTACGGCCAACGACTTCAGATTAGACCTACCTCTCTCTTTCTCTCTCTTCGGCCTTTTTTTTTGTAGATAGGATGAGTAAGAGACTTTTTATTTATTTTTGCCAAGACTCAGAAGGTGTTAGTGGCCAAACAGAAGGGTCTCGATTGCACGTTCTGACGATCGGATTCTCTCATAGGGGAGGGGGCTCTCTCTCCTTTTTGTTTTGTTTGTTTGAGTAAAGGCAAAATTGGCAGCAACATCAAATACAACCATCGGGACACAGGATTTGTTGTTTTTGTTTTTACTTCTTCATGCTCTGCTAGACTTTCATTAGGCTACAATTATTTGTGCTCAGCTCTACTGAGCGCTTGCGGGGGGTTGGTTGACGTGGGTATAAGTTGGACTTGTAGCAGCGGAAGAAGATTGAGGTTGGAAGAAGATAGGGTGCTGTTGCTGCATTTGTTGCTGCGGGATAATAGTGGGAGGTGCATAAGAATAGGCAACCGATGAGTGAGGTGTGGGTTGGAAGACCATGGACTGATGGTGAGGATGCGATGTCGATGGGACTGGAGAAACCCCACCCTGTTGCATGAACTGTTGCTGTGGATATGGCTGCTGCTGAAATTGTTGCTGCTGAAATTGTTGCTGCTGAAATTGTTGCTGTGGCTGTGGTTGGTATTGTTGCTGCTGGGAAACATGTGGTGATAGAGGAGCCGATGGCGGGGACTGAGCCTGAGAAGCAAGCGCCTCCTGTACTGGAGTAGGCTGACTTTGTTCTTTTGCTGGAATCTCCTTCTTCGAAGCCCTGCGACGATGGCGAACAAAGAAAAAGACAATCAGAGCTAGAAGTACCACTCCACCAACCACTCCTCCAATAATAGCGCCTGTTGAAGATCCACTGCTCTGATCCGAGGAAGCTCCATTAGTTGGGGTAACGCTAGATCTGGATGGCGAAGACGAGGCGGAGGTTGGAGGCGGAGGAGGCGTCACCAGGTTTTGTCCCTCCCAGATACCCAGGGCCGCATTAAAGCGGTTGATCACAGGCTGCGCCACGCCGCTACCAGTGCGAGGACTCGAGTAGGTAACGATGAACTTGTTCATCACTGCAGCAGTAAAGACCGACTGGAACCGGGGAACTTTGCCCGTGATGGGGACTCGCTGGAGCATATTAGAGGCACTAGGGTCAATGGAATACAAGACGACGGAGCCATCTGATGCCTATGTGGTCAAAAGAGCGAGATTGCCTATTCGTTAAGGACGGTGTGGTCCTGATTTCCATCTTATGGAAGAGCTTGGACAGACTCGTTTCAAGTATCGGAGGAATAAAAAAAGCAGATGACAAATAACGGGTATCACGCCAATCTGAACTTACACTATCCAGGATATAGCCAACCTTCGTCATGGTGACGGTAACAGCACTTTTGGTAAGTGTGATTCCAGCCATCGATACAGGTCTCACGTTCGTAAGGGTAATAATACTGTCCTTAGTCTCGGTGGAGCCCGAGTTAATAGCTGAATAGATGGTTCCCGAGGCGGCACTGTCAAAGACAACCAAGAACCCCTGCGAAGGTGGGATGAGAGACTCGGCGAATGTGCCGACTGCAAGGAATGGCGTTCGTGGGAGGGCCGCAGTCTGGACCAGACTTTGTGTAAAAAAAAAAAAAAAAAAAAAAAAAAAGGTTGTGAGCGATTCGGCGAGCATACAAAAGGGGTGATTGGCTATTGAGGGACACACATACCTGAAGGTGTTGGAGCCATTAGTCGTTGCATTGTATCGAATAGCAAGCCAAGGTGCATAGCCAAATGAATCGCCCATCTCTGTAAATCCCACCATCCAGTTGAACTCGTTCACAGAACCTGTTTGGGCAAAGAGTCTCGAGTTGATCAACGAGGTGTCGTTGAAAGGCACTGTCCGGATATCATCCTTCAGGCCAGTAGAGTTTGCATAGGTGTGGAAGCCGCTGCCCAGGGGGCCGAACTGAACAACCATAATAGGTGAATCTTTTGCAGTCCGGAAGTATGGGAAGGACATGCAGGCCTTCTCAAGGGTCGAGCGCCAAACGGTGGTTGAGTTGCCGCTGGAGTTAATTAAAGAGGCCTGTGGGGCATCCATGTTGGAAAGTGTGACGTTGTAGAGGCTAAGACGGCCATTGAGTTCAGGAACAACTCCTGCGAGGTAGACGGAGAACCCGGTAGACGAAGCGGCAATGCAAGCATTGTCAAAGTATGGGATGTTGGAAGCCATGGTACTGAGAGAGAAGAAGAAGAAAGAGAGAGAAAGTTGACGAAGTAACAGTAGCAACGGGCGGATTCTGATACCCGGAGCGTTAGATGGGGCACAGGCTCGCAGGGGTGGAGCAGGGGTGGAGTAGGAGATGAGAACAGAGGGTGTGAGAAGAAGGCGCTGGCGGAAGGGAGAGAAGAGGAAAAGAGAAAAGAGAGAAAGAGAGAAAGAGAGAGAAATTGAGATAAAGTGCGGCGGAAAGAAAGTCGAGTTGAGCACATTAGATATGAGGGAAGGATGCCTCTCCCCCTGTCTCTCTCTCTCTCTCTCTCTCTCTCTCTCCCTCTCTCTCTTGTTTGGGGTTGCACTAAACAGGACTCGAGCCTTCAGATGTGAGCCACGCTGGACGCTGAAGTGCCAAGTACAGTTATGGTGGGTGCATGGCAAAGTTTGACCATCGGTTGTTGCGCGAGCGTGTCTTCGGGGGAAGCCCTCGGCTTTGTTGTTCTCATGCACTGCCACCTTGGGTAGTACGATAGACTAGGAGTCGGTGCAAAAAGCCAAATTTGACAACCGCCATGTTGGACATTCAATTCCTATCCTATCGCAGGGGTTGCCGTCAGGCATGGGAACAGTTTATTTACACGAACATTAAGAATGCGATTGGATATAAAAGATGCTACAAGATGCTACGGATGTTGAAGATGTTGAAGAGGTCGACTTTGTCTCTCTTTCTCTTAGAGTGACTCTGCTACAATCGATGTTGTAAACCATTCGGGCTCAGTAATTCGTTGCAGGTCTGCCTCGACTTGACGAGTCTTCAGTGTCTCGTACAACCACTTCATCATGCTACCTTCCTCTGTCGACCACAGCTCACTGCACATTGGGCTCGATCCTAAAGACCGCATAAGGGTCCTTGTTTGAGCTTCAATCCAAAGGCTCCACTGCATCTCCCACTCGCCAGCCACGTTGGCTCGCCTATCCATCTCATCCATTGCCAAAGCCCTTGCCTTGTCTTCATCCACCTTCTCTGACAACGTAATCACTTTATGTTGCGACGATGGTCTGGCTGCTAAGCAGGCTGCTGCATCATCCGTGCCCGCATCTTCAGGGGCAACCAACCCATACATGGTTGACAAAACAAGAGTCTGCATCAGCTCGTACACAATAGTAGAAAACCAGAATGGGTTCTGGAACTGCTCGCACAGACCCGAGTTAATATCCTCAATAAGCTTTCTGCATGGATGGCCTGCCAACTCTTCCTGAACTTTAGAGAGCGGCAAAGGTGCCATGGAGGATGAACCCTTGGGTCCAAGCTGGATATGATCACCAAGCACAACATCCGGGATGAATGTTGTATGAACATACACCGGGTTAGTGTTTTTCCAGGCTCTACCAGACCCAGCTGCTGCAGAGTTGGGTACATCTTTCTTGAGATCAGGCAGCAGCATAGGTGACTGGGGTCGGGAAGTGAGCATGACATTGTTCTTGATGGGGACACTGGCATTTGGACGACCAAGAATCGCTGCCAGCAGCATTTGATTGTCAACGGAAAGAGATGTCAGGCTATTGGTGGCGGAAGCAGCAGCAGTAGCGTGCTGTTGTGATTGCTCCTGTGAGCTCTCTTCACGCGGAACTTCCGAGGACGAATCCGATTGCTGTTGAACTGACGCTGGAGTAGCAGCAGCGCGTTCGATCGTTTCCTTGGTGAGATGTTGTTTTACAGCTTCAAGCTCGTCCTTTAACTGCTTGTTCTCTTCGTAAACAGCATATACTGCTTCTCGTAGTTGTCGCGCAAGTGCCTTGTGCTCCTCCACCTGGTCTTCGAGTGTAGTAATGTATTCTTTACAGGCACCATGAAGGACAAGGAGTTTCATGTGTTAGTCAAGCCATAAGCCAATGAATGGAAGAACCAAATGTACCTGAACTTGCTTAGACACCCAAGGCTACCTTTTCTTCGAACCCTAAAGTTCCTTGCCGAGATCTTATTACGAAGCTGTCGACGCTCCTTCGAGGTCATTTTCTTTAGCGTGGCAGAAGATGGAATGTCATCGGTCTTAATGCCGGGTTGTGTTTTCAATCCATTTGTTTTTCCTGCTTGTTGTTGCTGTGATGCAGACTGGTGCGATTGTTGTTGTTGTTGTTGTTGACTATCCATAGTGATTGTCGCGATTTCTTCCTGGTCTGACTCAGGTGTGGCTGTTTCTTCTTCCATATCTTCGTCTGACTTTGACTCGGGTGAGGTCTCTACCAAGTATTTTGTTGCCTCGAGAAGATTGCTCAAGACCTCCTCAGTTTGGTCCCTTGTTAGTTTTCCAGTGAAAAGATGTGGTATCAGTGGCATCTTTGTCTGCTGCTGAAGCAGAAACTGGAGTGTCGCTGCAGACAGAGTAGTGTTGATGGGTGCATTGGATGTTGGTTCCGCAGGAGCGATATTTGTGCAGTCCATTGCACTTGAAGCTGTCATAGATGATGATGGTGCTGCCAGGGTGGGACTCGTAGTCATATTCGGCTCAGTCCTGGGCTCCTTGCGGGGACCCTCAGCTGGCTCAGGGCTTGGTCGCTTATTGGGAGAAGATGGATTGGACGCAGCAGCGACAGATCGGGATGAATCGATCAGCACGGCAACTAGCGTAAAAGGTTTTTCCAGAATGAAGATAGGTCAGTGCCTGGTCCTAAAGAGTGGAAACATTTCAACGTGTCTTATGACGCTCACGTACTCTGTGCGCTAGCGGTGGCTGTAGCGTCTGGGGAGATGGGGGGAAAGGATAGAGGTAGTTTTTCAGTGCAGGCCGTGTTGTCGGGGACGGCTGAGTTGCAACTGGAGCTCAGGGCCATGGAGTTTGTGTGAGATGTGAGAAGCTGCACTAGAGTATCGTTAGAGAGGCTCTGAGTAGAGCTAATAGGCGTTGAAGCAGAGATTGGAGAGGGATCCTGGGTTGGGTCGGTCTTCTCCTTTTCTTGCAGCTGCAGCAGGTTGTGGGCCATCAAGAAGTGGATATCCTTTTGTTTCTCATCGTGGAGCTCCTGCTCAGCAATCAGATCGGCCGACGTTTGTGCCACAGGCAACTCAGAGTCGGGGATGTCGAGAGTGTCAAGGGGAAGAGTCAAGGACGAGAGGTCTAGACTGTAGTTGAGAGAGGCATCGTTGAGAACAGCCGAGGTAACGAGGTCCTCAGGGCCGAAGAGGAATGAAAACAGGCTGTCTGTCGTAGCCTGGGACTCTAGTAGGTCCAGCTCGAGGTACTCGTCAAGGGACTGCTTCGACATTGTAGAAGAGTTGACGCTTGTGTAGGAGTAGTGTCAAGGCGTCAATGCGAGAGATAGTGAAAAGGAGATTGTGTGGGCAAGGATGGATCAAGATGATGGGGGGATCACAATGGAAAGGAATAGATGCGTGTGCGAGCGATGTGAGAGTGAGAAAGAGCTTTGCTAATGGAGATGAATGGATGGAAAAGAAAAGGCGTAGAAACTGGCCCACCACGGCTCTCTTTTATAAATCAACATATCGCTCTTCCGGGCTACTATATCTTTTATGAAGACGTCGGCTGCTGTCTGGGTGCCACCTCCACCCGACCTGACTTTCCGGAACAGTCTATAGACACTGTAGACACTAAGCCGAATACTGACCCCTAGATCACGCGAATGAATGAACGTTGACATTCCTCCTTGTGTGCTCATCCATCCTCCGGCTGGCACACTGACTTTGCCTATGCCAACAGCACCAAGCAAACAGCTTACGCGTCCTTTATCCCTACGAAAACAACAGTCACTGGGCTTGGAGTGAGAGAGCATGAAAGTGATTTAGAGTTTTGTCCGTGGAAAACCCAGAGTTGTTTGCAACTCGGTTTCGGTGTATCAAAGGAAACAAAGGCTGACTGACTTTGCATCCACTAAAGGCTAAAATATAATAATAATAATAAAAAGACATGAAAGGCCAGTGGTTCAATGACACCTGAGCTGCTCGGATCAAAGAGTGCAAAGGCTTCATTGATTTCCTCCTGATGGATCTTTGTCGCGTGATGATGAGATGATGGTGCTCAAACGAGCAGATGAGCAGATGAGGGAGACAAAAAAAAAAAAAAAAAAAAAAAAAAAAAAGGGAGATTCAGGGCCGTTTACTGCTGATTGCCTGTCTCGGATATTAGCCCAATAGCGCAGAAAGGCCTGCTGGGCTTAGTCAATCTTCCGACAGAAGAAGGATGATTCCAAGTAGAAAAAGGAGGAGGAGGGAGGGGAGCTGTGCTCCACCACAGCCATTGGCCCCAGATCTGAGATACATATCGGCTGCAAAACACACCCCTGCCACTCGGTCCCAGTCGCTGCACTAACCTTGTCTGGACAACCTTCGGCTCGTGGAAAAATAGAAGCGCTCACGCGCATAGTGTTCATCTTTGTCTGTTTGAATTGACTTGCCGGTTTTCTTTTTTTTTCTTTTTTTTTCATCCTCATCATCCTCATCCTCATCTCTACATTTTTTTTTTTTTTTTTTTTTTTCTTTCTTTCCCTGAATCCCACTCATTCATCCTCATCTCTCACACACTCCCTATCTTCTACTTACAACCCAACCACAACATGGGTCTCACCAAAACTTACAAGGATGGCACCACACCAACCGTGTGCATTATTGGAGCCGGGTAGGACATCCTCACTCATACTTCTAAACCACTCCCTTACGAGTCCCTTGACCTCGATTGCGAGTCATTGACCATCCTGCCTCCTTTTTCCTTTAACTTCTTTTTTGATAGATTTTCTGGAATTTGCGCCGCAATTCGCCTTCAAACAGAACTGAACCTCTTTTCGTATCGTATCTTTGAACTTGAACCTGAATTGGGCGGTACCTGGTGGGCAAATACCTACCCTGGCTGTGCCTGTGATGTCAAGTCCATCAATTATCAGTTCACCTTCGAACCCAACTACGAGTGGTCCAGAGCCTTTGCTGGCCAGAAGGAGATCTGGGAGTACATGCGCCGGACGGCTGAAAAATATGATATCTGCAAAAAGATTAGCTTCCGCACAGAGGTGACCAGGGTTCAATGGGAAGACAATCTCCAGCAATGGGTCATCACCTCCAAGAACCTCGAGACAGGCGAGGTTAGTCAGACAAATGCCGATATTGTCTTTTCGGGTATGGGACCTCTGAGAATCCCCAAGATCCCTGAGGAATTCGAGGCCTTCAAGGGACCCAAGTGGCATACTGCCCAATGGAACCATGATTACGACCTCACCGGCAAGCGCATAGCGATCGTCGGCAGTGGAGCAAGGTAAGAAAAATGTCTCGGGAGTAGCACAGGCCCTTTGAAGCATTGTACCATGTGCCCTGGCGCATTCGATTTGTGTTTGCACATGCTGGGCTCAAAAGATACAGGGCTCAACCCCGCAGCTCACTGTTCCTAATGCCCCTCGGCTCCCGATCATGTAGCGCCATCCAGATTGTTCCTTCCATTGTGGACAAGGTCAAGACCCTTGAATACTACCAGCGCTCGCCTACATACTTGATCCCAAGAAGCAATGGGCGGAACAATGCCTTCTGGAAAGGCCTTTACAAGCATGTCCCATTTGCCTACCATATCAACTACAAGTGGGAATACTTTGTGCATGAGGTCCGACACCTTGCCTTCAGCACCAAATTGCGAAACAGGGTTGCTCACCACGGACTCTTATTCTATGCCTGGGCATTCCGATACTGGCATATCCGTGACAAGGCTCTGCGAGAAAAACTCACGCCCAAATACACAATTGGTTGTCGCCGTGTCGCGGTTGCGTCAGATTATTACCCTGCCGTCGCAAAGAAACATGTTCACGTTCATACCGAGAACATCCAGTCAGTGCAGCCCAATGGCATCGTTCTCGAAGATGGAACTTCGCAAGAAGTAGATGCGATGATTCTTGCTACTGGTTTCCAGGTTCAAGACATGTTGCCACAGAATCTGATCTTTGGCAAGGGAGGGGTTGATTTGTCCAAGGAATGGGGTCATGACCCCGTCACCTACTATGGAATTGCAAGTGACATGGCACCCAATTTCTTCTTCTTGTTGGGTCCAAACACCACGCTTGGTCATAACTCGGTCCTTCATATGATTGAAGCTCAAGTCGACTATTCCATTCGAGTTTTGTCCCATATGATGGCCAATGATATCTCCTCCATGCAGGTAACACCAAAGGCCTGCACTGACTTTGTTACTGAACTTGACAAAAAGATGGAGGGAATGGTCTGGTCCACGAGCTGCAGGAGCTGGTATCAGAACGAGAAAGGAAGAGTGACAGCACTCTGGTGGGGCACTTGTTCCGAGTACTGGTCAAGACTCCGAAAGTTCCGCCCTGAACACTTTACGAGTGTGATTCGAAAGCAGTATTCCGCCACAGTTTAGTTTAAAGAGAAAGAAACATGTTGTCTCTATATGTCAATGATAAAAAAGCACGCCGTGCTTGAGATTGTAAATTAGCGTGCGTGCCTGAACAGTACTGGGGACCTGTGAGCTTTCGTCAGGATGATGCATTTTATAACCCAAAGAGAAGAAGAAATTGCAGGCAGGGGAAAGAGACACGGGAAAGAGTTTTGGCAGATCTACACTTCTACTTTGCCTGTTGTGAATGATACTTGCCCTACTATTGCTGCTGTTGTTGTTGTTGCTGTTGCTACTTTCTGCATGATGAATTCTATTTCCAGGCCTTTATCTAGTAACAGGTACTTTACCCAGCAAGTGTGTTCCATGTCATCCTTTTGCACTAAATTTGAGTGTGGTCTTTTGTTGTGTGGGAGAGGGATAGAGTGCGTGAGAATGTATCTAGAAAAGATCGGACCAAAAATAAGAGCAGCCTCAGCATTGTTACCTGTGGGTGCCGAGTACGCGTATCTTTAGACCATTTCTAGGGAAACACAGTTAAAAAAAAAAAGACTGGAATGGGCTGTTGTTGTATTTGTTTGCTTTTATTTATTTCTACCTATTACGCTGCTAGCTTTACTCTGATATTAAGTGTTGCTGAATATCCGACGTGGGGCGAGGAATGCTCAGCGAGTCTGCGTACGAGTCAACTATGTACATTTTATAGCCCACCAAAGATGTGATAAGAGAGAAAGAGAGAGTTTTGGTTAGTTGACTAGTCAACGATGACGATAAAAAAAAAAAAAAAAAACTGTCTTGGCCGCGTCTTGATAAGCTTTACAAGTCTCACTTACATGAATCATATTGGGCATTGCTACGAGTCCGGGTGTCTGCCAACTGCTCAGGCGTCATGCTCGAGCGGATTTTGGCCAGAGCCTCCAAGATTTCGCTGGTGGTCGGTCGCTTATCGGGGCTAGAGTCCCAGCATCGCTCATACAACTCCTTATACTCTGCAGGGGTACCATCTACAGAAAGCTCACGCTTGCCGTTCAGAATGGCAACAGCCAAGTGGACATCCTGTGGAATCTTTGCAAAAGCCGAGTGACCTGTAGTCAACTCCCACAAAAGGACTCCGAGCGAGTAGATATCACACTTGGCATCGAAAAACTTGGGATCGCGGAATCGCTCTGGCGCGATATAGGCCATCACTCCAATCAAAGGGTCGCCACGCGTCTCCTGTTCCAGAGCTGTCTTTGGTCTGGTACTCTCTTCGCTTTCAACTGCGTTTACACTATTCAAGTCAGCCCCGGAGAGTTCAATCTTCTTGCTAATGAACTTGGACCCTTGCCCAGGCACTGTTTTTTCCTCAATGCCATACAAATCAATGTTTCGAACCATTCGCTCTTCCATGATGGTGCTTGCGCCAAAGTCGGTCAGCAAAGCATTGCCTTCGGCGTTGATCAGGATGTTGCCTCCATGCAAATCGCGGTGGAAGATACCCTCTTGATGGAGACGCGCAATGCCTCCAGTGATCTGTGTTCCAAGCCGGAGCTTGTCGTCCCAGGTCAGCTTGTGGAACTCGACTTTGAGGTGCCAGGTGAGAGAGCCTAGCTCGGCATACCGGGTGACGATGCAAACCTTCTCCAGCTCGGGTGGGTAGGTCACACCCAAGAATTCGACCACTCCTTCACAGCCCTTGACTCGTCTATAAATCTCGACCTAGAGTGGGAATACACGACGACAACAACAACGACACCAGTCAATACGTATGCAAAACATCAAACACAGAAAGGAGCCTGTGTTTGTGCAACCTCCTTGTGTCTTTGTGGTTGCACTTTGAAATAGGACAAAGAGGTGCCCAAAGCACCCTTGGCCTGGCCTGGGAAATTCAGTTGTTACTCACCTCTTTAGCAATGACGTGGGCCGAGGCCTCCTTGATGGCGACCTTAATACCTTTCCATTCTGCGCTGTGGATGATACCCATACCACCTGCGTCGACTCCAATAGACAATTTCTCGATCTCTTGTGCCGGAATCTCGCTCTCTATCAGAGCTTTTCGCTCTGCCTCAGACAGGGGTGCAGCAAAATTTTTGAGACCCTGCTCAACCGAGTTGACTTTGCCTGTAGACTTGCTTCCAACGCTAGTGAGAGATGAGAGTTGGGTCGAGAGACGCTTGAGGAATCCAGACGTAGGCTTGTTGGCAGTGGTCGTGGAAGTTGATGCGGCCGATGGGTTCTCGGGGGTGTCTGCGGAGGGTTTTGCGGCAGAATTAGCCTGACGGACAATGGCCTGGCCATTCGTATCGACGAGGGCAGCAGTGGAGGTACTCGGCTCGGGCGTGACCGTTGGTGCCGTTGTTACGATTGAAGACGATGTCCCCGAAGATTTCTGTTGGGCAATATCGGGGGCACCTTTGTCGCCACAGCACAATGAAAAGAGATTGGTCATGGCTAAGGACGCGAGAGGAGGGTAGGGAAAAAAGGGAACTTGTGGTGCAAGTAGAAGGTCAGGATAGACCTTGATGCCTCGATGGTCCTATGCCGACAAACACCAGGTTAGATCTTGCATTCTAATAGCTTCGCGCGACATCTACGATGGACACAGACGAGTGACACAAGGAGAGGGCGCTGTCCTGATGCGGCCAAAGCACCACAGCTGCAGTAGCTCAGCTGGCGCCTGCAAAAAGGTGAATGCCCTGGAGGTGGTTGCATGTTTGCTTGGTTGGGAGCAAAGGGTGAATGGTGCCAATAGGCTTCAACGCTGGGGGCGTGTTCTTCCTGCACTCCCGAGGCAGCAGACAGTGTGTCGAACGCTGGCGAGCGAGAGGTTCCCGATAGTCTGGGTGATGTGGCCGTGCAAGCAAAGACAGCGAGTATATTTAGGTTTCAACCGAAAGGGCTTTGCCACAGTCGGCGGTTTCTTTGATGAGGACAACAAGGTGCTGTCGCGGTCGCACTAGTGCTGCGGGGAAGTGGATATCAAGGAGAGACACCATTCCATGGGGCATGGAAGAAGGGCAAGATAAGAGTGATAGTTAATAGGGATGGCGGGTCTGCTACCTACAGAAGACGTGAAATGCGCTAGGCGAATGGACAGCCAAGTGCCTTGAGAGGATTGAGGCGAGAATTGGATGGATGATGGGATGAACAAAGGGATTAAAAAAAAAAAAAAAATAAAAAAATAGATGAGGCAATGGAAGAAGGATGGGATGAAAGAAGTGGAAAAAAACGGCTATTGAGAGAAAGATGAGGGATGGAGAGCGAAGAGAAAGAGAAAGAAAAGTCGTGTGGTGGTGGTGGTGGTGGTGGTGGTGGTGGTTGATGGATGGTGAAATGAACGTGATGTGTGGGACAGGCAAAGAATGTGAAGGTCTGAAAAATAAGGGACCCCTCAGGCGAGAGAGAGAGAGAGAGAGACGAATGGGGTAACATGCACTACACGGCGATAGTGCAGGGGCTCTTCCTCTCCTCCCTCTGTCTCTCCAGCTTTGGGTTCCCACTCACCCGTCCATCAGATCGTCAGGAGTTGGCGTCGGTGGTGTGGAGGTCGTACTTGGCAGACAATGGCAATAGCTCGATGTCCATCAATAGAAACTACCTGCTTCCCCTTGGTCCAGGCACCATTCACAAAATGCATGCTCAGAACCCACAGCAAACTAAAAAATGCAACTCGTGTTCAAGCGTGGATGGGCCAGACCCGAGACCCCAAACTTGGCTATGGGAACCTAACATTCGGGCGTGGTATTCACTTGGCACCGGGCATCCGCATTTCCAAACTAGACAAGCAAGGTCAACTCACCCGATGCCTAGACGATTTGGACCCATGCATATTGCGTTGTCAACACTGACGTTTTTATAATTGACTGCAGTGCTGCATTCTTGAAATCTGCATCCGATTTTGGGTGCAAGGACACTTTGCAGCAACCTCTTTCTCCTGAAACTATTTGCCAGGTCCAGGGGAAGGTCACTAAAAACTGACTCCCGCCTGGATTTCCACAGTCTCATTCCCCACAAGCTCGGCATGTTCCTTTTGCATCTCTCTCAACTTTGTCGTATACAAATATAACTATTCAGCCGGATATCCTCTCCTGTTTTAGACGTCCATGACGTTGAATTTAGAGGAACAAACAAACCTTCAGAAGACGCTGCATTCTTCTTCTGTAGCGCGAAGCAACAAAACTTTGGCCTAGAAGCGATCCCTGGCTTGTTTTTTTTTTCTTTTATTTGTTATTCTCTCTCTCTCTCTCTCTCTCTCTCTCTCTCTCTCTCTCTCTCTCTCTCTCTCTTTTTTTTTTTTTTTTGAAGATGCAGGAGGATGGAGCTTTGACCAAATTGAAGCAAGCCCAAATTTCAAGTATGGAAACATTGGCAATTGGAAAGATACCCTCTCTCACACGCTCTCCAGGAGGGAGCTAAAAAAAAAAAAAAAAGCGTGACCAATGGCCCGTCAAGCAGATCAAGAACCTCCTCCTCCTCCTGATCCTAGCCGAACCTGCAAACCTACAAGGTGGTCCACACCAGATGATGGTCAGACTGACGCGTAAACTACGGAGAGCCCGTCGCGACACTTTTGAATACCCTTTGGTACTGTTCAAAGAATCGTCTCTTTATACTTAGTCCTGGTATGCATGTACCTTGCAAAAAATCGTGCGCTGTCTAGATGTTCTTTTGCAGAAACCTCATTATCACTGTCCCCCTGATTCTTTGTATCCTTTCAGCACCACAGAATTGGTTGGAAGATTTCCATACATTCTGGCGGACTGGTCTTCGAGACCCCAAGTTAGATGTGAAAAGAAAAAAATGAATCTGCCCAACTCATGGTCATACATTCGTCCTGAGTATTGTGTACTTTGAAGAGTACACTTTTTTTGAGCTGGGCACGGTCCAGGATACGACTAAGCAATAGTGACATTTGTCTCTTGAACGTGGCGCCACCAGTCATAGATAGCCTTAGAATTATTATTCTTCGTGATGTTATAGTGGCTCGAGGGCCAGGTCAATGCACATGGAGATGCGCAGAGAAGAAATATCAGGGCTTCAACTTCAGTAGAGAACTTGCTGCACCTTCTTGAGCAGATCTCGATGGCATGAAACTAGTGAGAGCGGCCGCGAGCAAGTAGTTGGGCGAACTTTTTCTTTTTCTTTTTTTTTAATGACTTGGAGAATTAGGCAGTTGTTCGATAGGGTTAGCTTGGAAGGTACTCTTTAGAGGATAAAGTGTTTTTCCTCTGCATTTCTTGCCTGAACTCAGAACTGTCAAAATGCGTGGTGCGATGGTGTAGACATTTAAAAAAGAAAAAATTAGTGGCGCAGAGGATAACCGACCATTAAATCCAATCGTACAAAGTCGTTATTTCGTCTGAATAAAAATGATCAGCTCCTCTCTCCTACCCCCCTCTCTCCCCAGCCCATCGTGTTCATCAAACCAAAGGACGGCAACTTAATATCATGGACACAGACCAGGTCAACGAAGGAACCGCAACTCAGAAACGATCCAACGAAGAGCTGGAGGATCATGAGCCACAAGCAGAAGGGGGCGCCAGCAATGGTCTCGATAACGCCCTCAAGAAAGCTCGCATTGATCACAATGAAGAGGACAATGCCAATAATGCCAATGGTGATGAGGAGGGAAATAACATGGAGGTCGATTCTGGAAAAGCCGATCGTGAGTTGATCCTGTCCCACTCTTCTTTTTTATGCTGGACTGCAACTTCACAGCATAGCCTTCTGGTCTCTAGCCAGAGTTGATTCTGGTCATCGACTTACATCCACTCCTTTCCGGTCTTGTTAGATCCCCCACCAGAACAGACTGGGGCGCCAGAAGCTGCACTAGAGCGAGCGAAACAGTATGCCATGCAGGTCCAGGAAGAGGTAACACGCTTGGATCCCATGCTCTATCAGACTGCTCCGCTTTCTTGAAGAAAACAGTGTTTGGTTGGCACATTGATTAAACACTCACTCTTTTTTGTCGCTCATTAGCTCGTAAAGGCAGGGGTATTGAGCTCTGCCACAGAGCCAGAACCTTCGCTGGTAGTCTCCAACACGGCAGAACAGCGCAAGAGTCTCTGCAGAGTCTACGTTGGCTCGATTAGTTTTGAGGCAACTGAAGAGGATGTCCGACAAAAGTTGGGCCGCTTTGGTGCCATCAGGGAGCTTGTACTCAAGGTGGATCCATTATCTGGAAAGCATCGCGGATTTTGCTTTGTCGAGTATGAACTCCCTGAAGCAGCGATCTTGGCTGTCCAGGCATCCGAGTCAGTCGAGGTTGTTAACAGGCATCTCAAGATCGGACGGCCCAAGAACTATGATGCCAAAGCAATTCATGGTAATGATCTGGAGGGGGCTTGAATGAATCATCAACCGAGCGCTTTAGATGACTTATTCGTTTTAAATCTACGGTTTCTGTAACACAACTAGAACTACCCCCTCCTCCTGAGGACCGGATATACGTCGCCAACATTGGTTCAGTAGTTACAGAGTCGGATCTGTCTACTATCTTCCAGGCATTTGGTCCAGTTGAAGAGTGTTCTCTCACGGTAATTGCTACTTCAATGATTAGCGGACGCCTTCAATTTATGCAAAAAGGGCTAAAGTCATTCAACGGCTGATTTGAACTAATGATATCTGTCTTCACTCGTGCTTTTACCATAATAGCCTGATCCGGTCACACGCAAACACAAGGGATATGGGTAAGCCTTAACCCAAGAGGACATTTGTTCCGCGACTCCTACAATGATTGCCATCTGGCTTTTATATTCTTTATTATTATTATCAGTGGGTATCTGGGGCAGCAATGTCTTTGGTCACGAAACATTTTTTCTTCTCAGCCTTGACACCAAATGGACAAACAGGCTAATTACACGGTGTTCTGCTGCATTATGGTTTCTTGTCTACCATGACTTTCTCCCTACTGTTTTCTCGTCTTTATCTTTTTACTTTCTTTTTTCTTTCTTTTTTTCTTTTCTTTTTTTTTATCTTATCTTTTTTTTTTCTTTCCTTTCTTTTCTTTTCTTTTCTTTTTTTTTTTTTTTTTTTTTTTTTTTTTATATTTTTATACTTTTTTGTTTTTGCCTCACTTTTTTTTTGCACTTCCCTCATCCTTTCAACTCAAAAGTTCTGTGGACCCAATTCTACACCCCAAAGAGCCAAGCTTATAATACGATGCTTCAGCATCCGAGGTGGGAGGATCCGCATTCCAACATGGAAAAAGTTGTCTTCGATTCAAGACTATTTTTTTCTTCTTTTTTTTTTCTTCCCCTAGCGCGGATGACGATTTGCTGGAACGGGATTTGCGGATCCATCTTTGGTAGACGCTCATGCTCTTGGATAGCGAGTGCTTCGTGAATTGCTCACCATGTGCCTCTCTCTTTCTCTCTCTCTCTTTCTCTCTCTGTCTATCTCTATCTCTGTCTATCTCTCTCTCTCTCTCTCTCTCTCTCTCTCTCTCTCTCTCTCTCTCTCTCTCTCTCTCTCTATCTCTCTATCTATCTCTATCTCTATCTTTTTGTTTTCTTCTATTTCCTTTCCTTTCCTTTCTTCTTTTCTATGTCTTTTATTATTATTTTCTCCTCATCTCTCTTCCTTCTCGTGCTTCAGTCTTTGTGCATTACCACTTCTTAAAGTCACGACAATGACCTGAGCCGCTTTCCAAGAAAACGTCCTCGGAGAAAAAAAAAAAAAAAAAAAAAAAAAAAAAAAAGTGGATCGCCGAGAATAGAACGACCAGACAGCAAAAAAAAAAAAAAAAAAATACTGGCCACACTACAGCACAGTGTTGAATGTGTATTAACCATCTAGCCTACTTTTCGTTTTTTACAGATATGTGCAGTTTAGGCAAGGCACCGACACCGATGCACTAGTAGAATCGATGAAAGGATTTATGCTTCTTGATCAACCAATGGGCGTCTGCAGGGCTATCGTAGGAGGGCCAATACCCGAAGGAATGAAGGCTCTGGAACACATGCCCCCTGTTCCCGAAGCACTTGCAGCCTCTACTTCAAAGCCAATGGCACCAAGCAACGTGGCAAACCCCGTTAATCCAGCTAGTAAGTATTGCCTTCCCTCCTCTCCTTTACTCCCTTTCAGTGGATGCCTATGTCCTGGGCGATGATCCAAGGTTAAAGACTGGCACTAACTCGTATTTCTGACGATTGTTGTATGCAGTGATTGCAAGGGCAAACGCGACTGCAGCCTCGACTGCACAGCGACTTGTAGCCATGGGACAAGCAGCTGGTGCAGGTAGCACCAGTGGTGACCGGGAATCCGTCGCATCTGAAGAGAACATGAGTATCAGTGGTAAACAGAGGTATTTGGTCATGCAAAGTTTGGCTCGCAGTGGAGGAGGCGCAGCAGCCATGTTTCCAGGCTCTGTGGCTGCAACAAGTGCGCAACAGGAGACACCACAATCCAGTGTCGTACGACTTCAGTATAATGCTGCTCCTGAAGACATTGATGATCAGCTCGAAGAGGAGTTTAGAGAAGAATGTAGCAAGTACGGCCCAGTGGTCCGTGTACAACTCTTGCCCTTGGCAGATGGACTCTTGCGCATTTTTATTCAATTTGCGTCATTTATTGGTGGGTTAAAGCTACACTCTACACTTGATTACAAGCCATGTCAGAAGCGTCACGTACTTGTTGCTAAAACGTTATATTTTTTTGTCTTTCGTTTCGATATCAAATCATCTTTAGATGCACGTTCAGCAGCAGCTCAATTGAATGGACGCCAGTTTGATGGAAAGACCATTCAGGCTACACTGTTTGATCAGCAAGAATACACAGCGGGTCGACTTGCGTAGCTTGTCCAACATCCTTTCTCAGCCCAATAAAGCAATGATATTGGCCTCCTCTAGGAGCCTTGTACATTTCCCCTTCTCTCCACTTTATCATCAATGGTAGTCTCTCAAGTACGAACAGATGCAGTCTGAGTATCTCGTGCTTCATTTCTTCCTCATATTTACAACTCGATCTGTATTCAGGATGAGTCACTCTGTTACTAGCACATCTACTTCTTGGAGGTTTTATCGAGAAATTCGATACACTTCTTTGGCACACCTCTTTCAAGAAGCGTCGTTGTCAAATTCTTGAATTGAGGTCCTTGCACCATGACTTCACGAAGGTTTAGTCTTGCTGAAGCACCAACGAGGGGCGTAACTACAGGCGAACAAGAAAAGATGATTTCATACATTAACAAAAAAAGAAAAATCCCGTTTACGTTCTCGGCTCGAAAAGAAAGGATACGTTGGTCGGCTACAATATTACTGTAGAAACGGGAAAGATAAAGAGGAAGATGATACTTACTTGAAACACTACTCGCGCAGAGTGTCTGAATCTCTTGACCAAAGGCGTCCACGTCAATTAGGAAGTACTCCAATCCAGAAATTCTGGTGACAATCTTTCTTCCCGTTCGAGTTTCCTGAGTGATGTGGATTGGTTTCACACCTCCTTTAACAAATCTAGGAGGATCGTTCTTCTTACCAATAAAATGATAAAGTACCATATTTCCAATGAGGCTATTCCAAAAAAAAAAATTGGTCCGATCGCAATCTTAATATTCTCATAGCAATTGGTGTTAAATAGAAGACACTCCCCTCCTTTTTTTTTTTTCTTTTGATCCTGAACTTACCGTTCACTTGATTGATCTCGAGGAATTTTGTCTACATTCTCACCCTTCTTTGAAAGAGCACTCTTTAAGCATGCATCCAATCGAATAAATCGCTTGTTGGACGGATCAGCCAAGTCCTTCTCCTTGAAGTACTCAATTAAGATCGATTTCAGTTCTTGAAGCGAATAATATCCATCCTTTGAGCGTCCTGTAGTTTCGAACAAGGCCGCAGATGCAGATGAAGGTCGATAGGCTTCAAGAATTTCCAAAGATCCGGCATCCGAACTCGCAGAAGAGCTCTCGGTTTCCACTTTGTTCTGCTTTGCAATTTCCTGTTCCACGGTCTTGTGTCTTACGAATGATACAAGTCTAAGCAGTTGTATCATTATAACCAAGAGAATTGTTTTTTTTCTCCATTCAATGATCAGGATCGCAATGATAGGACAAGTTGAAAATGTCCTTCACCAGGATACGTACTGTGGATTTTTCCAATTGACTCCGAGGAGAAGCAGCTCTCCTCTAGTCTCCTTGCATTTGATCAAGTCCTGTTTCTCCGCTGCCTTGAGCCATTTCGCCAACTTTTTCCAGCTCGACTTTTTAATATCCGCCTCAGCAGCTCGTCCTTGTGCACGGTTTGGGAGAATGTAGGACGAATAGAGTGTTGATGCGTTCATTGGCAAAAGCTCCTTTACGCCTCCCTCTGTGATCTTAAACTTGAGAACTTGGAGTAGCGCATTCTGAAGATACTTGTCGACCTCTTCCGTGGAGAGGGTATCCTTGACTGTCGATGATTCACCTACTGCGTTATCAGCGCCATCGAGACCGCCCAAATCAGCACCGGATGGTTCATCCTCTGCCAGATCATCCTCCCTTGCAATTCCTTTGCCTTTAATATCAGTCAATGAGGTGCTCTGAAGTGCTTGCGTAATTTCCTGCTCTGGTGCATCTTCTTCGTCTTCATCGGATGACTCGTACTCTCCTGCGTCCTGTCCATGAACTGGAGCGGCCCAGTCTGTTGGGAGATCTGGCTTATTGCCCATGGACCACAGGTGATCGTCATGGACATGAAGCACGTGGACAGCCTTTCCTCGTTGATGGTCGCTGCGCCTCGATGCGACAAGTGTAGATCCTGGGACAGCAAGTGTTCCAACCGCAAGCGGGTAACGGTTTCCTCGAGCACGAACCACGACCAGACCTCCTTCGACCAGGCTAGCAGCTTCTGAGTCACTCATT
This sequence comes from Mortierella sp. BCC40632, assembly GCA_011634665.1. Taxonomy (NCBI): domain Eukaryota; kingdom Fungi; phylum Mortierellomycota; class Mortierellomycetes; order Mortierellales; family Mortierellaceae; genus Mortierella; species Mortierella sp. BCC40632. Next base: position 336,098 of record WAEK01000019.1, read on the forward strand.
GCGATGACTCCAGGGATCATTAGATCAGCACCGTTCCTGAGTTTGTCGACAACTGGATTCCATGTGGTCACGCCAGGAATAAGCGACGGGAACTTCCAGAGCATATAGACTAGGTAGAATAATGAATGTGGTGTCGCAGTGACAAGACAGCATTAGATAGAGCGAGCAAATTTGTATATCGTTTCACTGGTTCAAAAAAAAAAAAAAAAAAAAAAAAAATAGCAAAGAGCAAAGATCGCGTATCGGCTCGAATTTACCTGTTGGGACAATAATAGTGCTCTTTCCACTATTACAACTGACCTTGAACCATAATGGAATGCCATCCGTGTCCGTGTAGAGCGTGCCTGGTTCCTCGATATAGGATGCAAACTTGGCAGACTGAAGGCCTTCTGGAGTAATGATAGCGTTGATGGGTGTGTCATTGATGGGTGCCATTTCGCGCAGGGCAGGGAACGAGTTGAGAATCTCGTCCCGCAGTTTCCGTCGGTCACTCGACCGAAGAGGCGAGAATGACTTTAGGGATGCTACAGGCTTCTTGAACATGATGTCCTTTCAAGAGTCGCTAGTGGGGGACAGGATTGAAGGAGGCGCAGAAGAGATGGCTTTCTCTCCCTCTCTCTCTCTCTCTCTCTCTCTTTTTTTTTTTTTTTATCGCGAAGTCGAGTGAACTGCGGCGGCGAAAAAAGAAAAGAAAACTGACCTCTCCTCGCCAGTCACAAAAACACCACTTTTTATAGAGGCTTGCCTTCCATCTTGACAGACATCCCAACTACGAAACTTGCGGAACCATGGCGTATCCAGACTATGCAATGTCCCAGGGCGGCGAGGAGGATGGCGGCGACTTTGGATACTTGGAATTCGAAGCTGGTACCCAGGATTCACAGTATGAATACTCAGACTTTACTGCTGCCTCCCAACCAGGCCACCAACAACAACTCCATCACATGGGTGGGACCCAAGATGATCTTAACTTTATGAGTCTCTCCTTGGGCGGTGGTGCCCAGTCGCAACCCGACTTTGGTGGACCGGACGGCAATCAGTACCACTCATCACATAGTCCTCATGCTGGGCATAACCATCATGGTGACCAGCTTCGGTTTGAAGAGATCGATGACCAGGACCCCAATGATCAACCCTTGGCTCTGACTGAGCTTCCACCTCATGCGTGCAAGTATGTTATTCGTTGTACCCCTCCAGTGATTTGATGCGAGAAGATGCCCAGGGTCAACAGTCTCCCTATGTCATGTACTGGATTCTCATGCGTCAACTCTCTGCTCTCAATTGTTCCTCTCCTCCCTCTCCTCTCCATCCTTTTTAAGATACTGTGGTATCCATTCACCAGCGTGTGTGGTCAAATGCGAGACCTGCAAGAAATGGTTCTGCAATTCTCGGGGCAATACGTCCGGTTCTCACATCATCAACCATTTGGTCCGTGCCAAACACAAGGAGGTTGTCCTCCATGCACTTTCTCCCCTTGGTGAGACCACGCTCGAATGTTATAACTGTGGATGCAAGAACGTCTTCTTGCTCGGATTTATTCCAGCCAAGAGCGATACTGTTGTTGTCCTTCTCTGCCGGTAAGTTGACTTGAGAAAACTGCGGCATCATTTTTTTTTTAAAAAAAAAATCTCTTGTGACTCTTGATCACATTCTGACACTGGGCGTCTTCTCGATTCTTCTAGTCAACCCTGTGCGTCGATGCCGAGCAGTAAGGATATGAACTGGGATACCTCGCAGTGGATGCCTCTGATCGACGACCGCTGCTTCCTGTCGTGGCTGGTCAAGGTCCCAACAGAGCAAGAACAACTTCGAGCTCGCCAGATCACAGCTATGCAGATTACTAAACTTGAAGATCTTTGGAGGGAGAATGCCAACGCCACTCTCGAAGATTTGGAGCGACCAGGTGTAGACGATGAACCACAGCCTGTTTTGACTAGGTATCGATCTCAAAACGTTCTTTTGATGAGGTATTCTTTAAAGATTTTTTCTAAATTTGTGAATAACTCATTTCTAGATATGAGGATGCCTACCAGTACCAGAATATTTTTGGGCCATTGGTCAAGATGGAGGCTGACTATGACAAGCGACTTAAAGAATCGCAGACCCAGGATGGTATCAGTGTCACCTGGGACATGGGTTTGAACCAGAAGCGTGTTGCTTGGTTTAACCTTCCCAAGCTCGAGGAATTGCGACTGGCGGTTGGAGATGAGCTTCGAATCCGATACAATGGCGAGCTTCGCAAGCCTTGGGAGTGCACAGGACATGTTATCAAGCTTCCCAACAGTAAGCACCCCGCGGTCTTTGGATAGTGACACAATCAAACCTCTTCTTCTTTTGCTCCAATGTAAAAAGTAACGACTAATGGTTGACTTCTGTCCTTGGATAGACATCAGTGACGACGTTGGACTGGAATTGCGACGAAGCGATGATACGCCTGTGGAGATCAACCACAATTTCTCTATTGACTTTGTTTGGAAATCGACCAGTTTTGATCGCATGCAACTCGCAATGAAGACTTTTGCTGTGGATGAATCCTCTGTGAGTGGCTATATCTACCACAAACTTTTGGGACATGAGATCGAATCTCAGATTTTGAAGACTCAGATGCCAAAGAGATTCTCGGCCCCCAATCTCCCGGAACTCAATCACTCGCAAGTGTTTGCAGTCAAGAGCGTCCTTCAGAAACCGCTGAGTCTTATTCAGGTACTACGTATTTCGTATGGATAGTTTTATTCACTACCACATTCACCTCTTGGTACTAACCCACGTCGCTTGATTGCATTGGCATGATATTTTTTTTTAGGGTCCTCCGGGTACTGGAAAGACTGTGACATCTGCTTCGTTAGTGTACCACCTTGCCAAGATGAACATGGGTCAGGTCCTGGTGTGTGCACCCAGTAACGTAGCTGTGGATCAATTGACTGAAAAGATTAATGCGACTCGTCTGAAGGTTGTGAGAATGACGGCCAAATCCCGTGAAGCATTGGATTCTCCTGTCAAGGCCTTGACGCTTCATGAGCAGGTCCTAAACAACGACACCAACCCGGAACTTCAGAAGCTTATTCAGCTCAAGAATGAGCAAGGAGAACTGAGCAGCAGCGATGAGAAGAAGTACAAGGCGCTGAAAAAGCAATGTGAACGAGAGATCTTGTCGGTAAGACCTCTAAATTGATTTCGGTCATTCAACTCTCCTCCTCCTCCTCCTCCCCCCTTTTGTAAGATGTCATCGCACTAACTGACATTATGACCTGATAATCTCACCTTCCTTGTGGTAGAACGCTGATGTTATCCTGTGCACATGTGTCGGAGCAGGAGATCCACGACTGTCAAAGCTCAAGTTCAGAACCGTCCTGATCGATGAGGCTACTCAGGCCACTGAACCCGAATGCATGATTCCTTTGGTGCTTGGAGCCAAGCAGGCGGTTCTTGTTGGAGATCATCAACAGCTTGGTCCTGTCATCATGAACAAGAAGGCTGCACGAGCTGGATTGTGCCAATCGCTTTTCGAACGTCTGATCATTTTGGGATTGCATCCGATCCGACTTCAGGTCCAGTACCGTATGCACCCTTGTCTCTCTGAGTACCCAAGCAACATGTTCTATGAGGGTTCACTTCAGAACGGTGTTACTACTGCGGAGCGTTTAAGGAAGCACGTTGATTTCCCTTGGCCAGTTGCGGAGACGCCGATGTTCTTTTACTCTTGTTTGGGTCAGGAGGAAATTTCGACTTCGGGAACATCTTATCTCAACCGTACTGAGGCTTCGAATTGTGAAAAGGTCGTCACAAAGTTTTTGAGGTCTGGTATCTTGCCTCAACAGATTGGTATCATTACCCCATACGAAGGCCAGCGTTCGTATTTGGTCAACTACATGGGGTTCAATGGATCCATGCGCAAAGAGTTGTACAAGGAGATTGAGGTCGCCAGTGTGGACGCTTTCCAGGGTCGTGAAAAGGACTACATCATTGTCAGCTGTGTCCGAAGTAACGAGCATCAGGGTATTGGTTTCTTGAATGACCCACGCCGTCTCAATGTCGCTCTTACCCGAGCCAAATATGGTTTGGTGATTTTGGGTAACCCCAAGGTTCTGAGCAAGGTAATTTTAACTGGCGTATTGGCAAATGATGATGATTATCCCGTTGCTACTCTTGACACAAAGACAGTGATCTGACATGACCCTCTCTATTCCAACAATACAATTACTACGACTGATAGCATCCACTCTGGCACCATCTTTTGGCGCACTATAAAGAGAACGACTGCTTGGTTGAAGGACCTCTTAACAACCTCAAGATCAGCATGATTCAGTTTAGCAAACCCCGCATGGCTTATAACCCTGATGAACGATTCTTGAATGGGCAGGCTCACGCAGTGGATGCTCGTGAGGTTTTTGCGCGTGCCCCAGTTGCGTACTCTGGTATGTAACCAAACATGGAGAAGCGAGTTTATTTTACCTAAACGTAGGTACTATTTATGCTGACCTTTTTTTTATTTTGTTCCCATTCTACATTTCCATAGCGAGGAGAGGAAATAATCAGCACACTCAGGACTACCCGGGTATGAATTCCCGTCAAGGACTCGCCAGCCCTATGGGTATGGGGTCCCAGGTGCCTTTCACTCAGGATTTGTCCCAGGGATCCTACATCGGTGGTGGCCGCAAGGGCAAGGCTCCTAATGGCGCGTCTGCGATTAATAACAATGGCAGTCAACGACCTTTGACGCAGAACACTTATTCTTCCCAGGCTACCATCGGCATTTCTCAGTCCGACAGAATCGGTGGTTCGGGCGGGCATGGTCATGGTCATGTCATGAGTTCGCTCATGAGCCAGGAGAGCATCGGTTATTTGGAAGACTACAAATCTCAGCAGGATGACTATCTCAGCCAGGATTCCTTTGCCCCTAACGGATTCCAGTCACAAGGCTTTACACAATACTAGCAATGGTCAGGACGTCTGGATTGCGCTGGCATTATGATCGGGAACCCATCGCTGTATGTGTTCTGAGCTGGGAAGTCCGGCTCGTTTTGCGTTCTGGCCCAAACAGAAAAAAAGTGACAAGTCTTGACGACTGCAAGCTCGCAGATCTCTAGGGACGACCAGAGGAAGGACGGAAGAAAGAAAGAAAGAGGAAAGAAAAAGTTAAGGCTCTTCGTCGTGCTGCCTTGTGCAATGTGCGAGCACATGTCACTTCGAGCCTAAACCATCATGGTATTGCTGAACCTCTTCTTTGGTCACGCATGATTGGACAGTCGGTGACTCTTGTATGGTTCTATTCAAGTAGCAAATAAAATAAAAACTCTATGTTTTTAATTTGCAGTGATGGAGACAACTTTTTCTTCATAAAAAAAAAACTATAACTTAGGCAAGCTCCTACCTATGTTTATACTGGTGGCGCGTGGCGAACAAAGACTAGAGAGGCGGTCAGAGCCGCCTACTCTTTTATTTAGCAAAGGACGATTTTGCTTTGACTCCAGGATACACATATCCAGGCATCTAGTACATAAAACTATGACCCCCCTCCCCCTCCTTATCTCATTTTCACTTTCTATGCTACTATCGGTCCCTCAATATCTACAATATTCTTGAAGTCTGAGCTGACTACCTGATCAGAAGTCAACTTGAGTATCTGAAGTAGACTCTTATTTCTCGAGAAAATGATGTCCATACATCTTGAGGCACCCCTCTCAAGTCTATCGGGTGATAATTTTCCTGAACAGACCAGTTTCCTGTCCTGTTCAAGATTTTTCAAACAATCACGGTAAAGTGCCCTTGTAGTACTTTCTATTTTCTCGAGTGCAACCACTTGAGCGGATGTGGCCTTTGTAAGGATTTGTTGGGATTTGCACGAGAAGATGCCAGCATCGACACAGTTCATTGCGAGTACGACCAACACGACGATCTTTGGAAACAACATTTTTTAAACTATGAACATAAACTATGAGGTGTTAGCGTATTTTTTTTTTTTTTTTTTTTACTCTTCCAAGAGGGCTCATTAAAACAGTCGTAAGATCAGAAAAGTGATCCCACCTTGTTAGAGCGATGAGTCAATGGTCAGTTGGGGGACTAGATGATACTGTTCTTGTTACAGCGTTTAGGAGAAGAGGGAGATGTGAGTGTGTGGGTGGGAAGGGGGGTCGGATGTGTGTTGATGTTGGAGACAGGGCATGCATACCTTTTTATATTTATGGCGGGGAGTTGTAAAAAGGATGCAAAGACAAATTCAGGTCAATTGAAGAAGGACACCGAAAAAAAAAAAAAAAAAAAATTCAAAGGGGTGGAAAAGAAGGAAAAGAGGAGAGTCAAGATATCGAGGAATGGGGAGAGAAAAAGTCAGGTTCCGTGCCAAGCAGGGAATCAGAATGTTTGTTGATAGGGTGGGTAGTTTAAAGGACGATGCCGAATGGTCAAGGGCATGCTGAGAAACGGGGGGAAGCGAAGGTCAAGAAACAGCTACGAAAACTGAGGCATGCGAATAGATCAATTGGTAATCTAGAAAGAACGGGGATATCACATCGCCTAGAGCAAAGGATAAAAACAAAGGTCATCCATTTCCTGTCAACCCAACCTCAATTGTTCATCGATACCATTTCTCTCTCCATTCAAGGCTTGGTCTTTGTTTGATTCTCGCATCATATCTTTGCACACAAATGTTCTTTTACGGCAGACTGCCTCCATGCAAAGTGGTTGAGTGTTTCCCAAATGAAGCCTGTTAACCCTTTGTGTAATGAAAATACAGCCCAACAGGGCCTTCTCTATCTTGACTAGTATGTGGCCAGAGCAACGCATCACAGCCTCCATCGGAGTAAATGCAGACGAAGAAAGCATACCTGCCACCAGGTATTCCTCAACTTTGAGGTATTTGATATTGGCATCTGAAAAAGAATAAAAAAGGGAATGGTGATTCTTGAGGCCTCGACACCTTCAAAAGGGTTTGGCATCGGAGTCCACTGGACTGGCTGGATGCGTCCACGTTGCGAGATCCGTTAGCCAATCACGGGCCAGGCAAAACCCTGTTCTTGGATCCACGCACGTCTTGTTCCACATTAGGAGAGGAAGAGGAGGAGGAGGAAGAGGTCCGCCTCTTCTTCCTTTTTTTTCGACTCCTTTCCATTGTCTTGGCATCATTACGACATTACTGCATCTGTTCTTCTTCTTCTTCCTCATTCACTTGACCTCTTCCATCTGAGTCAGTCAGTGCTCCTCCGCTCTAGTATATTCTGCTACCTTCCTTTTTCAGTTCCGTTCAAGGCTCGATACCCCCCCCCCTTCTTCAAAGACTACAAGAGGAATCATCTACCATGAGTGACTCGCACGCCATTCCTCACCACCGAGCCCAGACAGATGCTATTGACCTACCCCGAGTCCTGGGGGCAATCGCTCTTTGCTTCACACTCATTGCTGGAGTCCTTTTCCTGTCCATACGCTGGATCATCCATGTTGGCAAACAGGAGCATGCTGAGAGGCAGAGAAAGCAAGCCAAGAAAGAAACCTAGACTAGCCCTTAAGCGAATGTGCCACGTAAAAAAAAAAAGGAAGAAAAAGAACCCCACCTTGCCATGTTCCACTTTTGTCACTTTTTTTTAAAATATATATTTCATCCCATACATCCATTCAACCTCCTCCACCATCCATACCATGGACCAAGGCTCTTCAATACATCACCGGAGGCCGCAGGGCACCTCTTCTCCGCCTGACTCCCCACTAGACTCATCCACACTTCATTCAGCGACTGTCCCTTCAGCTTCTTCACCATTCGAGGGTCCGACCAGTAGCTTGCTCCAATTGACGAAATTCCTTCTACCACACCAGTTTCTCTCGGTTATCTTTCCCATCACCCTCCTTTTTGGAGCTGCGTTTGGTTCCTTGAGCGCAAAACCATCCTACTTTTCGGAAAAGCGAAACATTCTCAATGTCCTCTTTGTCAAGAATGCGTGGGGTTGGACCACCATTGCCTTCTTTGTTTACTTGGCCGCCGTCTTTGGCAAAGCATTCTTTCGTACAGTTCAAGAGATGGAGTCTTCACAAGAATTGGACCACCAGGCACAAGAGAAGGAGGTGGGAGAGGCTAGTCAAAAGCCGAAACAGTCTGGACAGACTCCTCGTCATCCACAGGAAACTAGAACCACCGAAGTGGATCAGGATGAGGTCGACTATGATATCGTGGAACCTCCAAGCGAGAACTCGAGCGCGACGGACAGTGAAAAGTCTTCTGGATCGGCAGCAGTCCCCTTGGCCTCCTCTCCAGTGCTACTTTCTCTTCCAGAACAGGGTCAACGATCTCAACAGTTCATCTTGGAAACCGATCGACCCACACAAAGTCCTTCCGCTGTTGGAGCTCAGATCGCTGCAGGAATGATGACACGAGCAGTGGCGCGGTGGGCTCTGGCCACCCTCTATTGGTGGTTGATCTCTCAATGGTTCTTTGGCCCAGGTCTCTTTGACCGGGTCTTTGTCATCACAGGTGGCTCTTGTTCTGTCAATGGACATTATTCGCAATACCATTGTAGGCGACAAGGAGGACTCTGGGCAGGGGGTGTAGATATTTCTGGACACATGTTCCTGTTGACCCACGCCTGCCTTTTCCTGATGGAGGAACTCTCGTTGTTTATGAATGTCCCAGGGGCCTGGTCAGCCCTCCGAAACCGTCCCGTGGCCAAGTTGTCCGTTTTGGGTGTGGCGGGGTTGACATTTCTCTGGTGGTGGATGTTGCTGATGACAAGTGTTTATTATCATCACCTTGCCGAAAAGATGACGGGATTATTCTTTGGTGTATTATTCTGGCTCGCCACCTACGTGACCACCTACAAGTGGACCACGTTCCCAGCAATGCCTGATCAGATTATTCCATTATAGAGACACATTACATCTTCTTTTTCTTCTTCATCATCTTTCCACCTTCACCTCCACCCCACAACTACTACTACTAAAAGAAGTTTGTTCATAGATTTTTTTTTTTTTGTTGACCTCTTGGGAATTTATAATCGTCATTATATGTGTTTATGCACTCTCATGCAACAGAACAAATTCGCGGGAACTAGCCCCAAACTTGATCATATCTGATAATTTTAACTCATAATAACGCGTGCTTGGTATCTTTGTCCCATTCACAAATGTTCCGTTCGAAGATTCCAAGTCAATGATAAACGGCCTATAAAAAAAAAAGTTGGAAAACAAATACCATGGTTTGAGTCAATAACTTTTTTTTAAAAAAAAAAAAAAGGCAGGATGACATGACTATCTCCTTCAAGGCTTCAAAGCACCAGAAACTGAGGCAATATGTCACCTACTTTGTTGAGCGTTTAGGTTGTCCAAGGGCATCGTTTTCGACCACTTGGCGAAATTGGAGAACAGCATGTTGCTTTGAGCAGGAGGGATGATCCAAGGGAATGTCGACGACCTATTAGATTACCCGCATCATATGAAAGTATTGGTGGTGGTACACATGCATAAGTGTAAATATTACAGGGACAGATCACGAGGGAGAGGGTCTCTATTCTTCTCAAGAGTCCTTTTTTTTTTTTTATCGTCAAAAAGATAAAAATCGCTTACATCACGGTCGCGTCCAAACAAGTAGGCACTCTGTCGATGGATATGGAGCAAGTCTATGATTCCCAAAAAAAAAAATGAAAGGATTAGTACACGCACGAAAAGAAACACCATGGATATGATTCTCTTTCACATTCAAAGAATTATTAAGGACACCAAGTCGAGCATTACCAATTTCTTTGTCGCCTTTGAATACATAGAGTCTCCAGCGTTGACTTGGTTTCCTGGCTTCGGCTGGCTCATTGTATTTTAGTAAAGTTCCATTGGCAGCCTTGTTTGTTTCGGCAGCCAGTGCTCCTGATAAACCAAAGTTTGGCTTTTCCTTTTCTTCCTCTGGTATAACAGGCTTCTTTTCATCCTCATCACTACCAGGACGACCCCAGGTTTCGGGCTTTTGAGAAGAGTTGCCTGATCTTCCACTTTTGAAGTTGGATTCGTGTCTGGGTCCTCGGGCTTGTCCTCGTCCTCTGTTGGATCCTGATCTCGGACCGGGTCCCGCTCTGTCATCTCGTCTCCTGAAAGAGGAGTCGTTCCTATTGTCTCGGTCACCAAAATTGTTTTGTCCACGATCTCGAAAAGAGCCACGAGCTGGAGAGCGGGGTGAGGCTGACCTGGATCGACGTCGGTTTCCTGATCGGACAGGTGAGCGTGAGTATCTCCGTGGTGGGGGTGATCTTGGTCGGGAGTCTCTCCTTGGAGATCTTGAGTATCTCCTAGGAGACCGTGAATACCGTCTAGGTGAACGAGAACGAGAGCGTCTCCTCGGAGATCGTGACCGAGAATATCTTCTAGGGGACCGCCTCCGTGAGTGTGCTGTGGGTGATGGAGAACGCGAGCCTCGACGAGATGATGTGTGTTGATTTCTATTCAAGGCAGAGTCTGATCCAGTCTGTGCATGAGCACCTCCTGCATTGACGGGTTCCTTGACATGATTCGGTTGGTTGGTTGCGTCAGTTGAAGACTGATCCATGGCGGGAACTTTTCTTTTTTTCTTTTTTTCTTCTTTGCAACCTCTCCTTTTATCTGGGACGAGTCTTTTTTTTTTTTTTTAATGAGCTTGGGGAGGCAAAAAGCAAACCTGCCAACGTGACGTTGCTTGGGCGATCCTGCCTCCAAAAAAAAAAAAAAAAAAAGAGAGCGAGAGAAAAAGAGACGCCCATTTTTTTTTTTTTTTTTTTTTTTTAAGCTGGGCTCCTCTCCAAAAAAAGTCATGCCTAATCCCTTGCACCATTCCATTCACTCTGCACTTTATACCTCGAAGAACTAAAGTTCTCTAAAGACATGGCCGAGACCCCATTCCGGCCTTTGAATGTCATTGCCGGAGCTGATCCCACTCTGCCCGTCACCAGTGTCAAGTTTGATCCGCATCATGAACTAGTGTGGTGTGCAAACGACAATGTATGCATTGCTCTCTCTCTCTCTCTCTCTCTATCCGTCTCTCTCTCGCTCTCTTTCACACTCTCTCGCACACTCTCTGGACCCATGAAAGAACTTACCCATGAGTTATCATGCGCGCCATTTCCTCCCCTCCCCCTCTTCCAGACTCCTGCAATGAAAGGAGGGCAGTGCTTTTTTATCATTTTCATGAGACTCTTACGGCAGACAGCATAACCGCTCTGTTCTCTTGCGGCTAGGGCTATATCTCCTCCTACTATGGGTCAGAACTCCAACGCTATTCAAGTTACAGGGCCCACAAAGGCCCTGTCCGTCAAATGATGGTCATGGATCGGGGAATAGTCTCGATCGGAAAGGATAGCATCCACTTGTCTAACCGACGCGGTATTGCCAACTGGAACATCATGTAAGTGATATCAACCACCAAGCTAGAAAGTTGGAAAAAAAAAAAAAAAAAAAAACGGAGACACTGATGCCCACCCCATCTCTATCCCATGGTCCTTGACCGTGCACGATTCATTTCCATGACAGTGATGAGAGCGCTCGGGATCTTCATTCGATGGCTCTCATGGGGAATGCCGAGATTGTCGTTGCAGGACAGCAGGACAAACTCTTGGCAGTCAACATTATCAGAGGAGTCATTACCAGAAAGGTATCACAATGGAAAGGGGTCCAGCCTGGATGAGTCTAATTTAAAAAAAATAATGAAATGCTATTCTTTCTAGATGCCCCCCCTCACCCCTTCCTCCCACTCACTCGCATAATGTCAATGACTCCCAAAACTAGGTCGAGACAGAGTCCGAGATTGTGGTCATGAAAAAGTCGCGACTACTGGTGTGTGGATCAACTCGTGGCGATCTAATTTTGAGTGATCCTCGGACGCTCACCGAGGAGCATCGAATTCAGGCGCATACAGGAACTATTTCAGATCTGGATGTGTCTGGCAATCTTATTGTGACATGTGGATTCTCTGAGCGGCAAGGAACGCTCATCATCGACCCTTTAGTCAAGGTGTACGACATGCGCACTATGCGTTCATTGGCCCCTATCCCCTTCCCAAACGGTCCTTCGTTTCTCAAAATGCACCCCAAGCTCTCAACCACTGTCTGCATTGCCTCACAAACAGGGCAGTTCCAGCTCTGTGATATCGGAAATCTCACCACAGGCATTCAATTTTATCAGGTCAGAACTAAGTCTCACCTTATGAGCTCTCCCTTTCCTTTGGATACAATGTTGAATTGACAGGCACATTACTGACATTCTCTCCTTTTGCTCTACCCCTCGGGCCTGGGGACATACAAAAAGATCAACACCAACAACTACGTCAACTGCTTCGACATTTCTTTTACTGGCGAAATGGTGGCTCTCGGCGACTCTAGTAATGTTGTTCATGTCTGGGCCGACAAGACTGAACCCCAGATGAACCACTTTTCAAGTCCTGTGAGTGCACCTACGATCCAGATCCCACCATCTGTCGTCGTGGGAGAGAACGATCCATTGTCATCGGTCGGCATGCCATATTATCAGGAACAGCTCCTGTCAGCCTGGCCACCAAAGACAATTTTCCCAGTGGGACGCAAACCGGAACCCATTCCATCAGCGATACTGGATAACATGAAGATGATTGATTTTGTGGGCTATGCACCGAATCCCGGCCTGAGGTTGAGAAACCAAGCACCCTCTCTTCCAAAGGTTGCTATTCGTGACACGCCTAAATTCCGGAGTGAGCAACAAAAGGAAATTTACTTTGGCAAGCGAAAAGGCTCGATTCCTGTGGCCATGGATTATGAAGGTGAACCGGATATTGATCTCGCTACTGGAGATATTCCAAAGCACTACAAGCGTGTAGAGATCAAGTACAGCAAGTTTGGTGTCGAGGATTTTGATTTTGGGTAAGAAAGATGCTTTATTTTATTATTATTATTATTATTTTATAGTTGTGGTTATGACACTCTATGTCTTGCACTCTACATTTCTAAATCAAACTCTTTGTTTTCACCTAGTTTCTACAACAAAACTCGATTTGGAGGACTTGAAACCCATATTGCCAACTCGTACTGCAATGCACTACTCCAGACTTTGTTCTTTACGCCACTGCTCAGGACATTGGCCAAGGCACATATTGGTCAAACTTGTCTTCGAGAGAATTGTCTGACATGTGAACTCGGATTCTTGTTCAGGATGCTCGAGGATTCAAACGGTCAGAACTGTCAGGCGAGAAACTTTTTGAGAGCTTTTAGCACGATTCCTCAAGGTTTGTTTGTTTGTTTGTCTGTTTGTCTGTTTGTCTGTTTTTTTTTTTTATGAATTTTGTAAAGCATCCGTCAAGTTCAGAAAGAGATAGAAGGAGATGGTTTTTTTTTTTTTTTTACGGACATTGTATACTAACCCTTTCTTGCATATTAATTGCAACCCTATAGCTTCTGCCCTTGGACTCTTTGAGCCTGAGGAGCCTGATGTAAGAACCGTGTACGCGTCACTGATCCAGAATTTCAACCGATTCTTACTGGAGCAAATTCATCAGGAATGTGGTACAGAAAGAGTGATTCCTGGTGTCATCCAGGGATCTTCAGCCTCATCTGGTCCTTCGCCGATCCAGCGCATTTTTGGAATGAAGACGGCCAGTGTCAGTGTATGCGGACAGTGTAAAACAGAGGAGGAAAGGATTACCTACCCCTTTGTCTTGGACTTGACATGGCCCAAATCTGCGAGTGTGTCGTCAATGGTACTGTTTGTATTTGCGTAAAGCATAGTTGTTGGCTTAATGGAGCAAAGCTGATTTATTTTTCCTTGTTTATTTTGTTTTGTTTTGTTTGCTGCTGTTGTTGTTGTTGTTGTTTTTCTGACATTTAAGATTCCCACTTTATTTCTAGGCGACTGGGCCAAGTGCACTTCAGTCCTCCAAAACCCTCCATCACCCAAATGCCAAGTCACCACACCCTATGTCATTCTCTGAAGTCCTAAAGGCTTCCTTGTCTCGAGAGGCGCATAACCGTGTCTGGTGTTCGCATTGTCAACAGTATCAACCCACGACGAGTCGAAAGACACTTCAGGACTTGCCATTGGTGTTGAGCATCAACGTTGGTGTGAATCCCAAGGAGCTGACTCCGGTTTCGACTGGCATGTTCCTTGATGAAAACGGCAAGGGTTCGGACTGGCTTCCTCTCAGGTTTGTAGATTCGTGGCTCTAGTATTTGAAAGAAACTATGAGGAGATGATTGGTCGTGGAATCTAACGTCATTTTTTCTTTTTCTTACCATGCCTTAGATTCACGCTGAGTGTGGACGAGGGCAATGTTCAAGTCTATATGAACGATGCTCCCGACATGCCCGCATCTGGTATTTGTGCTGAATATGAGCTGACGGTAAGTGGGAGAATTTATTTTTAAGCAAAACCTACAGAATCTCGGATATTTCATCGATTAATAACTATTGTCTGGGGATGGGGTGTTCTTTTAGTCGGTCGTAAGCGAAGTTCAATGCCCAGGCGAGGTTGCTCATCTTGTATCTCACGTAAAAGGTACGGTAATTTTTTGTTCCGTGATTTGCATTGTTTTGAATTATTGAAGGATGTTAACCCACTCTGCCTGTATTTTTTTTTTTTTTTTTTTTTTCCTACGCAATAGTGTGTCCCGAGACAGAGATCGCGGATGAACGGTCGCCTTGGTTTATTTTCAATGACTTTTTGGTGAAGAATGTCCAGGAGACTGAGGTGACTCAATTCCCTAGTTCATGGAAGGTATGGTTTAAAAAAAGTCATTATGACCCAAGAGTCGTCGCTTCTGTTTATACTGTGCATTAGCTAGGATGTTTTGTACTTATCATGGTTGCTCCGTTTTATGTATATCTTTAGGTCCCTTCAATCTTTTACTATTCCAAAGTGAATGCAAAGCCCTCAATACAGTTCCCTGAGGCGCCGCTCAGCCCTGATACCAGCATTCTTCATAATGACTTATCTATCTCCAAGTAGGCCTCAAGACAGTTCTTTGGTCAGCTCATGATCCCTGGTTTAGAGAATACCCCTGTCGGTTTTGACTTACTCGGATTTTCTTTTTTTCTTTTTTTTTTTTCTGCCTTAAGGTATCGCGATCCCAATTTTGTGTTCTATCAACTCTTACGCCCAGAAGAGATCAACAGGGATAATCCAATGCTTATCGCGATTGACACCGAGTTTGTTGCTCTGAGCAGAGTATGTTGACATCTCAGATTTATTGCTCATGTCCAATCTCTCAAGTGACCCGTTATTCATACTCTCAAATTTTTTTCCCTCCACACTGTGCCCATTTCGACTGTAGGAAGAGACTGAGATCCGAAGCGATGGAACGAGATCTTTGCTCCGTCCCTCAAGGATGAGTCTGGCTAGAGTCTCTGTCCTGAGAGGAGATGATGGACCACTCGAGTCTGTTCCTTTTATCGACGACTACATCGCGACTTCGGAACCTGTTGTAGACTATTTAACGGAATTCTCGGGAATCCAGCGTAAGTTTAGGGTGTCCACAACCTAACGAAATATTGTCCAAGAACTAGAGTCTACTATTTCGTCCGTAACTAATGTCGAGCTAATCATTTATATTTTAGCTGGTGACCTGGACCCGAATCAGTCAAAGCATACTCTTGTTCCACTCAAGGTAGCATACAAACGACTTCGTGTGCTTGTAGACATGGGATGTATTTTTGTTGGTCATGGTCTTCGACAAGATTTCCGAATTATCAGTAAGTGAATCGACCGAAATGAACTTTTTTTTAAAACAGGTATTGGTCAAGAAGTATAACTCATTCATTCTACTCGGACTTTATTAGATATTTTGGTGCCGCCAGAGCAGGTGAAGGATACAGTCGATATTTTCCATATCAAGAATAGACAAAGGTAAGAACAACTTTTCTATGTTGATCGGACAGTAAACAGGCTTTGTGCTGCATCTTGTTCTAAACCGAATTTTTTTTTCTTTTCTTTTTTAGGAAAATCTCGCTACGGTTTTTGGTGTGGTATCTTCTTCACCAGGATATTCAGTCAGAGACACACAACTCAATTGAGGATGCAAGGACGGCACTGGCGCTGTACAAAAAATATCTCGAGTTGGAGGAGAATGGATTGTTCAAAGAAGTGCTGGAGGATATTTACAACGAAGGAAGGCGAACCAACTGGAAACCCATTCCAGGTCAATTCCCAGCTCCATGGCCCCGCATTGGTGGGCCTTCTGGTATTTCGCGGCCTGGCACACCAGCAACCCCAGCCATCAATGGAGGAAACTCTGGTATTATGGCCATTGGTTTGAGTGCAGGCGGTAGAGGTAGTGGCATAGTGATTGAACCACAGCCCACGATGCCCACGCAAATGATGCTACCGAATCAGCAGCGTCAGGTACAGGAGCAACTTCAACTTAATACCGCACTGCAGCATCCTCAGTTGGTACAGCAGCAGCAGCAGCAGCAGCAGCAAATGTACATACCACCTCAACAAAGGAGCTCTTTCCAAGCTACGACACCGTCGTTGCCTACAAGTCCCACTCAATTACTGCCACATCAGACCCCTCTTCCATACTACCAGCCTTCTCAGCCAGCCCAACCAACTCAACAGCATCGAATGTATCATCCCCAATGAACATATAAAAATTACAAATCTACCAATCACCATTCTTTCCTTCCTTCAGCGACTCTCACCATGGTCTCTGACACCAAATAGAAAAGTGTGTGGTTATCACAGAGCACAAAAAGTATGTGCATGAACGCTCGTGCACAAAAGAAAAAAAAAATGGTGGGCTATGCATCCTTCTTTCTAAATCGCATTCAACGCATAATTCCTCAGTATGGCGTCAGTCGTCCTTCATTCATGCGCCTCTCCCGTTGGTTCGCTTTCTTGATCCTATCTTTTTTTTTTTTTTTTTTTTTTTTTTTTTTTTTTTTTTCTCACACCACACCAAACCTGTCTCTCATAACAATGGCCCCCCTTCCTATCTCTGCTGTTCATATCCCTGACCAGGGAACTGTCCAGGGTTCCCTCCATCCCTCCAAGCAAATTGTGCAGTTTTTGAACGTTCCTTATGGAACAGTGAATGAGCGATGGCGCCCTGCTTCCAAGCCTGAGCCTTGGACAGGCATCCGCGATGCCACTAAACAAGGGTACAGCAACTATAACCATCTCATCTCTTAAACATCGCCCCACACTCTATTGGAGCTAACCAAGAGGTCCCATTTTTATTTTTTACTAACAGGCCCGTTTCACCCCAACCAAGGGGACCCTATCGTTATTCTCGGGCCATTAACGCGTACTCGGGTTTTGATATGGATGATGACACCACAGAATTTGAAGAGAAGCATTGCCTCAATGTGAATATCTACGCCCACGAGGAGACCCTTGCAGCGGCCCGTCATAGTTCTGACGGCCAAGGGGGAGTTCCTGTGATGGTGTACATTCATGGAGGTGGCTATCGCGATGGCGGAAATGCGATGGACATTTATGGTAAGGTTCCATTCAGGTTGAAAAAAAGGGATCATTCAAAAAAATCCCCACGTCCATTTTTTTTTTTTTTTTTTTTTTCATACCCCAAGAAAAATTAATGGAGAATTGGACTTTCATTATTTCTAGATGGAACAAACCTTGTTGCTCAATCGGTCAAGATTGGTCGACCCGTCATTGTGGTCGTCATGAATTACCGACTCAACTTTCTTGGGTTCTTTGCTTGTCCAGAACTTGAGGAAGAAGTGCGGGCAGACCCACGCCTCAGGAATGACTACGAACGTAGTGTCGGTAACTGGGGTCTGATGGATCAGAAGCTCGCCTTTGATTGGGTCAAGTCCAATATCCATGTCTTTGGAGGATCGCCCGATCAGATCACGGCCTTTGGAGAGTCTGTCGGATCTGTCAGTGTCAATTATCATATGGTGATCCCACAACATCGTGGTCTTTTCCAACGAGCCATCATGCAATCCTGCTCGATGAACTCAGTGCCTTCCGTCCGAGTCCAGTATGAGGGCAAGTTGTTGCTTGATTTCTTAGTCGATCACTTTAAGCTTCCCAAGGATCTCTCCCGGAAGGAGCAGCTCGGTCTGCTCAAGAAGATTCCTAGCAAAGAGCTTGGATTAGCCTCAGAAGACCCAAATGTCAAGTTGTTCACTGCATTTTTGGACGGCCATGTTGTGTTGGAGGATGTGCGCAAGTCGGTCCACAAGACTGATGTCTATGACCATGGAGTCAAGGCATTGATGATTGGTGACGTGAAGGACGAGGGATCTCTGTTCATTGAAGGTATGGGTGCGCCCACGGTTGAACGTTGGACTCGACTCACGGAAACATATTGTCCTCCAACCAAAGAAGCCCAGAATACCTGGGAAGAGATTTATGGAGAGGTTCGAACTGATGATGATGCAGCTAAAGCATCCTCCAAGGTGGTTTCCGACTCGTTGTTCACTTATCCCGACTATTCCACACTGCGGGCCGTGTCAAAGCGCAAGGACCTGAACCAAGGGTTTGATCTTTATCAATACTACTTTGACCGATCTATCCGAGCCGTGGATGCCAAGCATCCAAACCTGGGTGCTCACCATGGTGTGGACCTTGTGTTTGTCTTTGGACCTGATCTTGCAATTGAAAAGGTCTTTACTGAAGAAGAGATCAAACTCTCTAAACAAGTGCAAACGCTTTGGATTCAATTCGCCTATGGTGAAACGAATGAGAAAACCAGAAAGGCCGACACGCTCGAGGCCTTAAATATCAAGATCCAACGACCTGTGGATGACTATGAATACCATCAGCGTCACTCTGACGAACAAAGTGGTGAGGCCATCAAGATTTCGAATGAGGCCACGATTGAACGAGCACAAGTTTCGAGGGGAGGCCAAAAGTTGTTCGAGTTCTGGGAGCAATCCGAGAAATGGACTTCTGAGGTGCGAAGCCAAATGAAGATTGGAGATGAAGAAGGATGGAGAAGTGGCGGTCTCACTATTACACCACCATCCTTGCGAGAACAGTCGTAAGATTTCCTTTTGTTTCTTTCGTTTGGCACAGAAACGATACTCTTTTTTTTTCTCCTCTTGCAAGGATTTTTTTTTTTGAATAAAGAAGAAGTTCGGCGTTCAACCCGGAGATAGTGCGAGACCGGGGACACCAGTGCCTGAACTGGGATAGCAAGCCAGAGCCAGACAGGCAGAGTTCAAAAATCATTATAATCGATGATGGATCCAATAGATCCAGTATTATTCGATTAGAATAATAAGAACAGATACTACACTTGATCTTAGCCAAAAAGCTAGAGCGGGTAAAGAACAAAACCGAGGTCGTGGAGAAGAAGGTCTTTTATATGACTCCTGGAAGGCAGCTTGCAGTCACAGGAGGCGCGGTAGCAAAAAGAGTTGATTATGGGATTGTGGGATGGATCCAAAATAAAATGAGCGCGGAACATATGCCTGAATTTAGAAAGCTTAGATAAAGGTCTTTGAGACTGTGTTTGAGCTGTGCCTGGAGAGAGAGAGAGAGAGAGAGACAGGACTGGACAGAGGACGCGTATCTGCCCGTTTTTTTTTGGTCTCTCACTCGTTCGCTCTCTCTCTCCTTGTTTCTCTCTCTCTCTCTCTCCTACTCTCACTTAACTCTCTTTCTCTCTCGACCTCTCTTTACCCGTTACCCGACCCCATCCTCTCCTCTCCCCGACATCCCATCGCGAGGTAATCAAGAGTGGATTCCCTGTCCCTGTTAGCCAGTGCTTGCTCGCTCGTGCACAGCAGCACAGTAGGCACGGCCTCGTAACGGTCGTCTCTCCCTTTTCCTTCCCATTCCCCTCATCTCTCTATTTCTACTCCCGAGCCCCTTCCTTCCTTGACCTGCCCTGCCCTACCCTGCCCAGCAGTGCCCAGCAACATTGAACCTCAATGTAATCTGGTGTGATCATTCATCTGATGCCATCCCTTTTCATACTCATAGGTCTTTATCATCCAACGACATTCGCCATCACCCCCCTTCTCTCGCTCTTAACTATAGCCATCTCTGCAGAC
Organism: Mortierella sp. BCC40632; assembly: GCA_011634665.1. Taxonomy (NCBI): domain Eukaryota; kingdom Fungi; phylum Mortierellomycota; class Mortierellomycetes; order Mortierellales; family Mortierellaceae; genus Mortierella; species Mortierella sp. BCC40632. The sequence goes on from WAEK01000019.1 coordinate 356,023, forward strand.
ATCACCCAACCTCTCTTGCAATCGCACCATGTCCTTCACGACTCGCCCCATTGACAGGGACAAGGCTGAGCAGGAACTCCAGCAGCACATCAAGAAGGCTACCAACCCTGAAGAAACAGCACCCAAACAAAAACACGTCCGAGGTGAATGCCCCTGCTAGAGATGCACCTTCGATGATCATCTTTCCTTTCTCTCTTTTTTTTTTTTTTTTTTTTTTTTTTTGCACTTTTTCTCCAATTAACACTCCACAACACGCCGCTCATTCATCCTCCCATGTCCTAACGACAAAAAAATACATCTATCTCTCTCTCTCTCTCTCCCTTTATCTGCTCAACTCTTGCCTATCAGCCTGTATTGTCTACACATGGGACTACCGTTCGTCTGTATCGCTTTGGCAAGGCTTCCGTACCCAGCCCATGCTAGGCGATGAAGTTCAGACGTTCAAGGCATTGATTTCGGTCCATAAGATCATCCGTGATGGTCACCCAACGGTAAGTGTCCCTCCCCGGGTATTACTGTCTCCACTGAACCCAAGAAGTACCCACAGACCGGGCTCGCCCGGGTCGCTCAAGACGAGCTGGCGCCCTTTTTTTTGCATTATCTTTTGAATGCTTCTATTGAAAGGGAGCCTGGCCTGGTCTACTGCAAGCTGTTGCTCGTGCTCTGCTGCAACTCCACGGTGGAGAGAAGGTTTTATATTTATATCCCATTTCGCGGTTCTTTTGTGTGCCTTGGCTCTCGTGTGTCCAAATACTTCTCTCTCTCCGCATGGCCTCCCCCCCTCTCCCTTCTTGAACGCCAAAGTATTTTTTTGTTGTTTTTTTCTCACCACCAAATGCTCTGTTTGACGTACTGGATGAGGATAGGCATTGAAGGACGCTCAGAAGCAGGGAGACTGGCTGGACCAGTGTGCCCGTTCTACCGCCCAGTATGATGGCCGAGGTAAGTTCTCGAGATGGCCATATTCTATCGAACTGTATATTGTTTCCTATGGGTACTTGCCCTCCCCACAGCCAAAAGTGGCCCTTTTTTGTGCTCACAAAAAAAAATTAATTCAATACGATTTGTCTGCTCAATAGGCTATAGTACCCTGATCCGTAACTATGTGGACTTTTTGCACTCCAAGCTGCGGTATCATTACAACCACCCCGAGTTCAATGGCACATTCGACTATAAAGAATACATTTCACTGAAGGGCATTGATGATCCAAACGAAGGGTGAGCAACAATCCGCTAGTCGTTTTTTTTTTTTTTTTTCCTCGGTTGTGATCGCCTGCCCCAACTTGGTCAAAGAAGAAAAAAAAAAAAACGACCTGGATCGACCAATTGACCTTTAAATCGGATTCCAATAGATACGAAACGATCACGGACCTTATGAATCTCCAGGATCAGATTGATCAGTTCCAGAAGCTTGTCTTTGCCAACTTTCGTCCATCCTCCAATAACGAATGTCGTATCGCTGCTTTGGTCCCACTTGTCGAGGAAAGCTATGCCATCTACAAGTTTGCAACAAGCATGTTGCGTGCGATGCACAAGCGTATGTCTCAACCATCCACCTTGAATTGTCAATGCAGGCAGTTAAAGAAAATGGATGAAAGGATAAACTGTTCTTAACCATCCTCTTTTTTTTCATCTTTGAAAATATACAGGAACCAACGACCCAGAGGGTCTTGTCCTTTTGAGACAGCGCTACAATGGACAACATTACGCTCTGATCAAGTTTTACTACGAGTGCTCCAACCTCAAGTACTTGACCAGCTTGATCAGTGTTCCCAAGTTGCCTCAGGACCCACCCAACTTGTTGGGTGGTGATTCGCCACCACCGATGCCCAGCCGTCAACCTGTGAAGGAGACTCCACCCCCTGTTTCGACAGAACCTGACTGGGCTGCACAGCAGCGTGAGATTTCCAAGAAGCAACGGGAGTATGAATTGGAGCAAACCCGACTTCAACAACAACGAGAGATGGAACGTCAACAACAACAACTTGAAGCCTTAAAGTTGCAGCAATCCTTTGAAGAGGAACAACGTCAACAACTGGAACGAGAGCGACTTCAACGGGAGCAACTTCAACGAGAGCAGATGCAACGTCAAGCAGAAGGACGATTGGCCGAGTTGGAGAGGGATGTGTTGGCTTTGCGTGGACAGTATGAGCGCGATCAGATGCTTATTAACCAGTATGATATGGTAAAGATTTTTTTTTGTTTTTGTTTTTGTTTTTGAAACAATGCCCTCGTTCTAGGCTTTTTTTTTTTTTTATGTGTATCATTTCAAAGTCAGAGTTTATTAACATATGATTTGATGATCGAGTAGAGAGTCAAGGGTCTTGAGCAGGAGAACCAGCTGATTAATTTGAATGCGCAACAGCAGCTCTCTTCAAAAGACCAAATGATCCTGAGCATCCAAGGTAATGCAACCCTGACATTTGTTGAGAAAAGAAAAGGAAGAGAGAGAGAGAGAGAAAAAAAAAAAAGAAAGAAAGGCTAATCTAAAAAGCAATACAATATGCTGATACTCATGCTTTTCTTTCTTGGATATTACTTCCAAACAACAACAACGACAACAACAACATACAATGACCAATAGAACAAATCAACATTTGGAAGTCCAAGTACGAGGCATTGGCCAAGTTGTACTCGCAGTTGCGACAGGAACACTTGGAGCTTCTCGGCAAATTCAAATCTGTGCAACTCAAGGCCAACTCGGCCCAGGAAGCGATTGACAAGATGGAAAAGATGCAAAAGGAGATCAAGGACAAGAATCTTCAAATGGCCGACATGGTCCGTGAACGAGACCGTGCCAAGAATGAGTTGTTGAGATGGCAAAACACTCAGAACGATGAGATTGCTCGCCTGAAGCGTGATTTGGAGATGGCGAATGGTCGAGTGGAGGATTTGGGACGATCCAAGAGCAGTGAGGTTGGAGCGATGGTGGCCAAGTTTAACAAGGAGAAGCAAGATCTTGAGGATCTTGCTAACGTAAGTCTGCTCACTGTTGGATATTGTCGGCAGTTTAAAAAAAAATCATGTCTTTGAGTTCATGACCGGCTCTAATGTTTCTCTTTTTTTTCTTTTCTTATTTTCTTGGAACAATATCTTATAGCGTCGTCAACGTGAAATTGACTCTCTTGTCCGTCAGATTGAGGACCAAAAGGCCGATATCGAGCGTATGCAGCTCGAGAACGAGGAAGAAAAGGCTGTGCTTGAAAGCGGATTGGATGAGACCTTGATGGAGCTTGCCCAACTGAAGGATGGCCAGACTGAACACTCGTCTGCTCTTCAGAGTCGTATTGACAGCCTCTTGAGCTCACACAAGTACAAATTGGAGCAGATTCTCGGTAAGTGGGGAAGGCTATTCTTTTTTTTTTTTTTTTTTTAAAAAAAAAAAAAAAAAAAAGAAACTAACGGCAACCTTTTGCACTACGTTGATTAGACTCGATTTTGCAGACATGCATTGCCAAGGTGGAGGAGAGCATTTACGATTTGGAATCCCCTACTCAGCTTGGCAACCAGACAGCAACACCCGAGTTTACTCTTTCCATGATTGAAAAGTCGCAGACGGCCGCCACCGAGTTTGAGTTGGCCTTGATTCAGTACCTCCGCCCCTCGAGTGACTCGAACCAGATCGAGGCGATCCGTGCTGCTCTCAACTTGTCGCAAACCATTGTCGATGTCCTTGGAAACGCCATGGGTATCACTCGACTTGCCAAACGGGATGAGGACGCAGAGAACATTATCCGTCTCGCCAGGAACTCGGCTCTTTCGACTCAGACCTTCTTCACGAATGTCACCTCTTCTCACCTGGGTGGATTGTCGCCTGAAGGAAGTATCAAGACAATCTCTCGATCGAACGAGGATGTTCAGATTGCTTTGGAGTCGCTTGCTAATGCGGCCGAATTCTTGATCCCCAAGAACAACCAGGTGGATCCCACCAGAATGGATTTGGGTGATATGGTGGAACATGAAATGAGCAATGCTGCCAGGACCATTGAGGAGGCCACTGCTCGTCTCCAGGCTTTGATGTCCAAGCCCAAGGTGGACGGTTTGTCTGCCCTTGAACTCCAGGTGAATGCTTCGATTCTGGAGAGTGCAATGGCCATGATGCAGGCGATTGGTCACTTGATCAAGTGTGCCACGATCTCTCAACAAGAGATTGTTGCACAGGGTCGAGGCTCATCCACGAATGCTGCCTTCTACAAGAAGAACAACCGATGGACTGAAGGATTGATTTCGGCAGCCAAGGCTGTTGCGATGGCGACCACACTTTTGGTCGAGACGGCTGACGGAGTGATTTCAAAGACCCATTCGATGGAACAGTTGTTGGTTGCTTCGAACGAGGTTGCTGCTGCCACGGCTCAGTTGGTAGCAGCTTCGCGTGTCAAGGCCAGCTTTATGTCCAAGGCACAGGACAATCTGGAGAGAGCGTCCAAGGCTGTGACGGAGGCTTCAAGGGCTCTTGTCCGAGCTGTGAAGGCGATCATGGATAGAGAGATGAAGGAGCGTGAGGCTGAGGTGGATTATCAGGGTATGAATGCTCACGAGTTCAAGATCAAGGAGATGCAACAACAGGTGGAGATTTTGAAGTTGGAGAAGGAGTTGACTTTGGCTCGTCGTGTGTTGGGAGAGATGAGAAAGGTCTCGTACCACCAAGGCGATGACTAGAGAGAGAGAGAGATTAGTGCGACTTTTAATGGAATATAGTTCTTGTACTTGGTTTTACGTTGTGGGTGTGTGTGTGTTTTGTAATGGTATTTACCTAGACGACTATTGATCTTTTGGAATGTCCTATTCCCAAGCAAAAAAGGTATCCTCATAAGCCGACTTATGTGTGTGTGTGTGTGATATAGGTCTTTTTCAAAAAAAAAATTTACACCTTCCGACGATGTCAAGAGAAAAGCTCTTTGGGACGCGCGTGTAGGTCGCACTTTGTGTAGAAAAAAGTGACTTGTTTGCGTAGCTCCAGTGAGCAAAGAAGAATAAAGAGAGAAAAAAAAAACTCGCTAGTCCTTTGACAAAGCTTTCAAACCGTGGAGTCAGGGATATGAGCTCGGACACTGATCAGGATGAATCTGTTCTCAACATCTCTAGAGTCATCTCAAAAACCATCGGACCTGCCAGATTCCTCTCCATTCCCAGTCCATCCCCCCTGAATGCTTCATCCACTCGCCATTCCACCGCCGTCTCTCCATCCGCACACAACAAGGACCACACTCTCAGCTTTGTCGGCCGTGTAGTCTGTATCGACCCTACTCATACCCACCCTTCTATTGACAAGGAGGAAGAAGAAGAGGAGGACGTAGTCATATTAGAGGCGTCCAATGCAGTATGGGCAAGAGATCATGCTACCGACTCGAGGCTCAGTTCACTCGCCACAGAGACAAACCACAATCTTGTCAGAGAGCAGAGTCAAAGACAAGACCTCCACCAGGTTCAAGAAAAGAGCAACCAGTGTTTTGTTTTATGGCTCTCAGATGCAGTCGAGACTCTCCCGCCGCCCCAGACAGTGATCGTATTGGATTCAGATGACGAGGGTCAGGACTCAAGTATCAGTACTCAACAAACTAAAGCCAACCAACCTCCAAACTCAAATACGCAAGAACAGTCCTGTCATAGATTTGTGGCGACTCTTGTCGACGAAACCATGATTCGTCAAGCGATGACCAGCACAGCATCGAGTTCAAATGCCCAGTCAATGGCCTATTCTCTTTTAAACGACTGGGTTCAGATCACGGATGCTGTAGTATTGGGAGGTCAGGACTATGGCGCGAGAACCCAAAGGAATGGCTTGAGCTGTCACTTCAACAAGCCATATGTCATTGTCCCTGCGATCGGGATCTCGGGACAAACTCGAGTTCAAGTATCCAAGGAACCTGGCCTGGTATCCAGAAAAAGACGTCAAGCCAGCGTACTGTCATCAAGGAAGAGAAGACGGGCTTCCTTTGACTCGGAAACTGAAGAATCCACACCTCGACAGTGGACACCTTTTGCTTCAGCAACAACCCCAAGCCTCAAACGATCTCGATCGTTCTCGCTCAAAACCATGGAAGGGTTCGAAAGTGTTATTGGTCAAGAGAAGACTGGAGATGATCGGGTCACTCAACGGCCCCGACTAGATAAGGATCCGACATCCCCTTTAGCCTCAGCAACGACCTCAATCCTCAAGCGAGCTCGATCATTCTCGGTCAAAACCGTGGAAGAGTCTGAAATTATTTTTAACCAAGAGAAGACAGAAGACAGTCAAGTCACTCAACGACCCAGGCTAGATAAGAGACCGGTCGTGACATTACCAATGTCCTCATCGACGGCCTCATTTCCGTTTCAGTTGCCCAGCTTCTTCCAGCACCGGTCCACGAAGGAGATTGATCCGCTCGAGTTTTTAGTTTGTGATAACGATCAAGGAGGCTCCTTTCCAGAGTCCATGCTAGGGTCCATGCCTTCAGTGGATAGTCAATTGACCCTTGTGACAGAGGCACCCCGTCTTTACTTTTCAGAGCTCTGGAATGTCTACGACCAACGATCGAACGAAACACTTTCATTGAATGACGACAGAAACATGACACGACATATTTGTTGGCTAGCCAGGCTGGATATTGCCCAGATTCGAGCTGTGTGTGGTGAATGTTCCAATGATTACAAGGGAATGTATTGTACTTTTGGCTGTGGATCAAGACGATGGCGTGTTGAGATTCTGGTTGATTTTGTTGCCTCGGATGGGTCAGCAGAGATGCGTTGTAGGATTGAAGGTGACCGAGCCCAGGAATCCATGTGGACACTTTTGGGTCTAGGCAAGAAAAAGCAATCAAAAATGAACTCGGGTAAAGGGAGGGCGGACAAGGAGGATGGACAACAAAAGTCCTTTACCAATGTTCAACCCAGTGTTTGTGAAGAAAAGACCACAGACTTGGATCCGATTGAGGAACAAAAAAACAAGATTCTTCGGATTTTGGCCCGACGAGGTGAACTATCTTACCGTCGAACTGAAACATCATCCGTTGGTGGTGGTGGTCATTCAGCCCTTTTGGCTCAAACTGCAGCTACCAATACCACCACAAAAAGTTCTCACGCAACTTCGACGGGAATGAATGATTCCTCGGAACGAGCACAAGCAGAACAACGACTTTGGTCCAATCTTTGTATTGCTGCCGCGCCTTATAAAGCACCCTTGTCAAAGACGTCTAAAATGCCTTTGATGGCCAGTACAGGACATAGACGCTCAATGATGTTGACTGTGTGTAGACCTACGACTACTTCGTTTTCTTCAAGTCTTCCGACTTTTTCTTCAGGAGCTGGTACTCGTTCGAGAGCAACGGTGGATCGATCGATGCAGTTACAAAGAACCAATTTCCGGATTGGCCGAATGTCGGGCCGGACGGTTACTCGTCCACCCATGATCCTTCAGGTGGCTCATGTGGAACAGATCACACCTCTAGAAGAGGCAAGATTACTTTTGAAGAACCTTGGAAGGAGACAACAATGAGTTTACATTTTTTGTTCTCCTTTCAAAAACAATAGTAGTCAGGCTTTAAATTTATAAACTAGGTGTACACTACATTCATGCTCAAGGACAGACTGTTCAGTTGGATACCCTTGAACCCCATCCCCTCCCCTTCCCCCCTTCTCTGCTCCCTGTATGATATGAATTATTACTGCTGCTCCACTTCCTCCTCCAAGTCACTTCCGTCATCGTCATATGCATCCAGCCCTCTAGTGTCGATCGAATAGACAGGGTTCTCGGCATACATCTGGGAATCAGACCATGTCTTGTCCAAGTTTCTCAACAAGGGCAAAAGAACACTCTTCCAATTATCATCCCATCGAGTCTTTTGAAACGTTTTCTGAATCGCTTCCCGGAATCTCTGAAGTTGTGCATGCGATTGAGGTTGTGCAGTTGGGAATCCTTTGAAGAGATGAACAAATTGACTCCGGAGTTCGTTTGCATTCTCAAAGACAAGGCCGTTGGTCTTGGCAACAACCAATTCAGACAATGCTGGATATCCAAATGCAGCAACTGGAAGACCACAGCCAAACATGTCGACCACCTTCATGGGCAGATCCACTCCAGACGATGATGTATGAAGACACACTCCCAAGTCCGCAGCGCCTATAGATTGCGTACAAAGAAAATGAAAGTAGACACAAGGATGTTGATTGTATTGGAGTTTTGTTAATACCAATGTCTTTGCAAATGATTACTCAAGATCATATTAAAACATAGATCCGAAGCGATGCTTACCGAGAAGAAGAGGATATTCCTCAGGAGTGAGCCATGCGGTCGTAAAGGCAACGTGCTCAAGACTCATCCTGCTAATGATCTCTGTATAGTGCTGCTTCAAGGGTCCCTTTCCAGTGACAACGAACAGGAGCTTTGGATACTGGTCCGTTGACTTTCCACTGTTCTCAGCCTTGGCCTGGTCATCATACTGCTTTGCTGCATCAATCAACAACTGGAAATCCTCATCCGCGGTCCAGCTGGTGCTGGAAACAATCAAGATAGGTCGATCCTTGCGGAAGGAAACTTTGCCGTCAACAGATTTTTCAGTCAAAAGCGTTTGGTTGGAATCAATTGGGGGCAAGAAGGAATTGTTGACAACCTGCTCCTTGACAAGCTTTTCGAGCTTAAAGTCGCCCAGGAACTAGAGGGTGGGTATTATTATTATTTTTACCAATAAGAATGTACATGTTAATGGGTGGCGTTTTTCACTGTTCAACAGAGAGAAGAAAATATAGGATTCGGGATTAACCAATAGTGAGGCTCTTTACCTTGTGGATCTCGTCAACATCCAGCTGTCGGAAGCTCTCTGGGGCACGATCATAGAGTGTTACAACCTTTCCACGTTTCTCATGCTTGTAGAGCAGCTCGCGAGCCATCATACGACTAACGCAAATGTGAATAGTCGCCTTGAAGCCCCACACCCTTTCATACAAGGAGACGAGCCTGGTGTAGATGCTCTTTTCACCAAGACGATGCGCAACCAGAGAGGCGCCGTAGTTGTGCCAGTCAATGACCAAATGGCGTTGCTTAAGCCAGTTGACAAACTGCATGATATGCAGTGTGGGGATCGAAGGTGGGTTCTACAAGTGGTGATGACAAATCCAATCCAGTGTGGAGTGTGAGAGCAGGCAGAGATGACTGGTTTTAGTATAGCGGGGAAAGAGGGGACACCAATACAGAGTGAGAGAGAGAGAGAGAGAGAATGTCTGTACCTGGACAACATAAACCTCTGGTGCAGCAACCTTGAACATCGCGACCCAGAAGAGCTGAAGCGCGAGTAGGATAGCCTTGACAGGAGCATAAAGGTAGTACAAGATTCGGGGCAAACGCTCTGGGACACGGGGGAGCTCCGCAAGGAAATGAAACTGGATCGAGGGGTGGTTCTCGAGGTCTTCGGGTAGCCGCGAGCCTATTGAGTGGTTCCCAGGGAATCACGGGCGGAGGCCAAAACAGGGTCAGTCGTCGTCGAGGAGTGGAACGCTCGGAGAAGTGGCAAAAGGACAGAGTGGTGTGCTAGGGCGAATGAATGATGGGTCTGAACGTACCTCTGTAGCCGATAAAGTCTACTCTCCAACCAGCACTCAACGCGCTCCGGGCATGAAGCAACATTCGTGGACTGTGGCCAGCATCGCCGAGGACAACGATGCAGAAGCCATGCTTGCCCAGATGAGAGACCTTGGGTGCCATGGTTGCAAGGTAGCCGATGAGTCGGAACAAGACCATGAATGAGAGACCGACGACGATGGCGATTGAAGTCGATTTGTCATAGTGGAGAGCCTCCCGATCCAGATCCTGAGGGACGTCCATGATGTTGGATGGATGGGTGGGTCGGAAGAGAATGAGAGAGAGGAAAGAGTGAGAGTGAGAGAGAGAGAGAGAGAGTAGATGAGTGGGTGTGAGAAAGAAAGGAGAAAGGGAAAATGAGATGAGATTTTTTTTTTTTTTTTTCTTTTCTTTTCTTTTCTTTTCGGCTGATCGGCCCTTGAACAGACAGACACACACTTGGACTAATCCAGAGCACGTCACATCCCTCTTTTTTTTTTTTTTTTTTTTTTTTTGTGAGCATACTTATCCTGTGCTCTCTAACAAGCCATTCACTGGGTGGGTGCCATCATCTTTCCTTCTTCTTTTTTTTTTTTTTTTTTTTTTTTTTTCAAAAGGGCTCTCAAGGGACCAGCCATCTCTCTCTCTCTCTCTCTGTCTGACTCCACTCTCTTTTACCTTCTTTCCCCCACTATCTCCCATTCTCGATCATCCTCTGTGGACATCCACCTGGAGCACTGAATCTTCTTTTTTTCCCTTTTCTCATCCCTTCTCTCCTTCTCTCCTTCTTTCTTTCCTTGGTAACGCAACGGTCCAGGGAAAAAAGAGACATAGACAAAAAGAGAGAGAAGCAGGGGGGAGTGTTCTTTTCTTGAGTGTCCAGGATTCTCCCTTTGATCAAGCATTCATGTAACAAACACGGTCCGTGTGTACCTGGGAGGTTATCTGTTTCATGGCAGTAAATGCCTCTCTAGGTAGTAGATAGAGCTATTTTGGTGGCTCCCCATCCGTTTCTCCGTCCCCAGCCCAGTAACGAGAAAGAAGAGAACAACTAACCGTTCATGACCACAGGATAAACGAGAATAAATACAAATGTGTGTCTGTTTGGTCAGACCAAGAGAGAGAGAGAGAGAGAGAGAGAGAGAGAGAGAGAGAGAGAGAGAGAGGAGATAGTTTCGATCAGTCTATTTAGGCCATAGTGTCTTTTTTTCTCACGAGGCGTTGCCTTGTCCGTGGGCCGTGCGCTTGGTTGCCTGATAGTCTGAAACCCAAGCCATCGACCCAAACAGCAACAAGTCATCCTCCCTAGGAAGCCACGTTTTCTCTCTCTCTCTCTCTCTCTCTATCTCTCTATCTCTCTCTCTCTCTCTTTCCTTCTCCACGCTCTTTGCTTTCTTCCATCTGGATGTTTCGAGAGGTACCTTTGTTTGTAAAGCTTCTCTTCTTAGTGCTACCTCTCTTCCTCCAACCACAAATGGTAACCCACAGGACCTCATCCACTGACCTTGCCTACCATGACGCCACCACTCTTGGGATGTCGACCATCGTCAAGCTCTGAATTTACTTGCAGCCCCCCTAATCCTCTCACTGTCACCACCAATAAATTACGATATCCTATCACTCTTGCCTTTTCCACACGTCTTCACCTTCTGTCACCTTCTTTCACACAAGAGTCTGAGCAAAATAAGAAAGAACAAGAACAAAAGATCCATGCTCTCAATGGCTCAAGTTGCTTGTGGAGAAACAACCAGAGACCGCCGTGAACACTCACTTCCTTACAAGGGTAGTCAGAATGTGCAACCAACCATTGTTGACAAACTCTTTGTGACAAGAGTTCGTTGATAGGCAAAGCCAGGTGAATAGCCCGTGAAGAGTTGAGCCTGGAACCATTGTTACCTATTCATGAGATAGACCATGCCAGGGATCAAGGTACTGAACCGCTCTTAGTGACCCACAAATTCATGGCATGAAGGATGACTAGAGGAGAAGGTGTTCGAAAGAATGATAACCAATGTAGAATTCACATCTTTTTCGATGGTGTCACGATAGAGACGGTTCTCCCAACAATCGTATGAGCCTATGAGGCTTCAGATCTCCACGGGGTGTGTTACCAAGGGTGTGTCTCTCTCCTTCTCGTTCCAACCGCTGTTCTCGGACGTGAATGGGCAAGACTCTCCAGGCAGCTTCCTCGGCGACGCACGGGTGCAGCGAAGCGAAGAATTCGGCCCGGCTGTAGAATGGGGGCCGGCTTGTCACGTTCTCCCTCTCTTTCTCTCTCTCTCCCTCACCGGCTCGCAAATCATCACCCCTCCCCTTACTCTCCGCCTGCTCTGCTCAGCCATCAGGCAATCAGAGGGAGAGGACAGCCTGACTAGATCCAACTAAGCTGGCCATCCTGTCATATGAAATGCTGCCACAAAGCCCTAATATCTTGACATGCGAACCGAACAGGTCATATCGCGAGCACGACGATGGCCATCCCTCCTGGTCGCCGAGAAGCAAGACACGCTGCTCAAGAGAGACAGCAATCCACGCACACACCCTCTTTCTCCGTTCTCCAGGAACCGGCGCCAGAGTCCAGCTACAACCCGGTCCCTGAGCTGGGTGGCAGCAGGACGACTGGATCATTCGGGCGACAGATCTCGGCCGCCGGCCCGCTGAGGATCCCATTCCCGCTGACAGAGGAGGAGCAGGGCACTCACGCTAAAATGACATCGCCAAGGACTTTTCAGTGGCCCTGGATGGGCTCAGTGGCCTTCGGGATCCCTTCGTCTTCCCCAGCCAGCTGCGATCATATAAAAGACGGCCGACCCCGCAACAGCAAGTTCCGCTCGTCGCTGACTTTTCTTCTTTCTCTCCTCTCTCCCCAACGCTTGCTCGGTCTCTTGTGTGTTCTTACTCACTGCTGCTGTTGTCACTTGCACCGCCGCTGCCTTCAACATCTCCCTCCCACAACCCCACACCCCCATAAACACACACACATACACACCACAACAGCACCATGCCTGGTAATGGATCTTTCCCTCTCCTTGTCCTTCCACTGCTGTCCAGTTGTGCATACAACTCCTACCCTGGCAACACCGGACTCTACTTTATCCCGCATATTACTTTGTCCAGTTGATTTGGGACTTGTCGTTCATTTCGATCGACATTACTTTGATCTCTTTCATGTTCACATGCTGACCATCGCCCCCCATCTATTTTCCATCGCCTCCATCGCTTCCCTGTTCACCTACAGCTATCCCTGCTGTAGCTGCAGCAATCCCTGCTGCGTTGTATGTCAGCTCAAAGCTTGCGATCCCGCGCGATGTCAAGCTGGCCAAAGGTCTTGTCAAGGCCAAGTTGGGTTATCGTTCGTTTGAGAACAGCGACACCATCAACGTCTCGTATCGATTTGAGGAGTTGTACAAGAAGCACCCAATGCGCGAGGCACTTGTCTTTGAGGGCAAGTCCTATACCTTCCAGGACATTCAGCGAGGTAAAGAAACAAAGAAAAAAAAAAAGTTGCCATGTGTTTCTCACTCTTCAAAGTGACAGCATGATCCACGGTGGAGCGGCGGGCTGCAAGGGCGAACCTTAATCGTTTTTGCCACGACCCAGAAAGGCACCTACTCAGGCCAGTGCCTGGACCAAGCACAGCAGGTTCCTAACACTTCTCTCCACATTTATCCATTCCCGTCTTGTTCCTTCAAATAGAGTCGAATAGAATGGGCCAGTGGCTCCTGACCAAGGGAGTGAAGCGAGGCGACATTGTCTCGCTCTTTATGCAGAACAAGCCCGAGTTCCTGTTCTGCTGGCTCGGACTCAACAAGGTCGGCGCTACAGGAGCCTTTATCAACACCAACCTCACGGGCAAACCTTTGACCCATTCGCTCCGTACCGCGACTGCATCCCTGTTGATCATGGATTCCGAGCTCAGCACGCCCATTTCCGATATTCTGGACGAGATGCGCGATATTGGATACACCATCTATTCGTATGGCGGACCACAGCAGCATGACTTTGCCACGCCAATCGATCTCTCTCAGGTTTCGGACGCTCCTTTGCCCCGGAAGTTGCGTCAGAAGACCACGGCTAATGACATTGCTATGCTCATCTATACTTCGGGAACGACAGGACTGCCCAAGGCAGGACGGTTTTCGCATGCCCGTGCCAATGGTAAGACCCGTCGCGACTATGAAGTAAATCTCTCTCCACATCTGCCGGAGTTGATTCTAACAGGGTATTTATTTTTATTTGGTCTCCGTTAATGACCCTTTTTTTTTCTTTTTTTTTCTTTTTTTTTTCTTCGAAATAATAGTGGCTGCCCTCTTCTGGACCTCGTTCTACCACTTTAGTGAACAGGACCGTCTCTACATTGCGTTGCCATTGTATCATAGTGCAGGAGCCGTTTTGGGCATCTGTGTTGCCTGGGTCACTGGTGCGACTGTGGTCCTGGCTCGCAAGTTCTCGACAACGTCCTTCTGGGATGAGTGCCGAGCCAACAATGTGACTGTAATCCAGTACATTGGTGAGATTTGTCGATACCTGTTGAATGCTCCTCCCAACCCAATGGACAAGGTGCACACTATCCGAATGGCCCATGGTAACGGTATGCGGCCTGATGTTTGGAACCGGTTCCGGGAGCGCTTTGGTATTCCCTTGATCGGCGAATGGTATGCATCAACGGAGGGCACGGGAATTTTGACCAACTACAACACGGGCCCTAACGGAGCGGGTGCTATTGGCTACAGAGGTACGCTGGCCCGAACGGTGGACCGTGGATTGAAGATTGCCAAGTTTGATATCCAGACGGAAGAATTGATCCGTGATAAGAATGGTCGTTGCATTGAGGTAAGAATGTCCGCTTGATTTGAGAGGGGAGTCCTTTTCTACGAAATACCAACGTTCCCCCCTCTTTGTCTGGTCGAAAAAAAAAAAAACTTTCTAGGCCTTGACCTTCTCCCCCCCTCCCCTTCCATATACACGATCGTGTCTAACATTCAGAATGACTTTATTCTATCAATTCTTGCTTTCTAGTGTTCGCCTGATGAGCCTGGTGAGCTCTTGACCATGATCGACTCGTCAGACCCTACTCGAGCCTTCCAAGGATACCATAAGAATGCTAGTGCCAACTCGAAGAAGGTTGTCCAAGATGCCTTCAAGATTGGTGAGTTTTTTTTTTTTGAACCTCTTCTAGAGTTGATCGAAGCCCACTATTGCCACTTTTCTGTTACTTACAGTCGCTCGATCTTATTTATCATTGATAGGTGACCAATACTTCCGCACTGGTGATATTCTTCGTCGAGACAAGGACGGCTTCTTTTACTTTGGAGATCGTGTTGGTGACACGTTCCGTTGGAAATCCGAGAACGTGTCGACGGCCGAGGTTTCGGAGGTGTTGTCCTCGTATCCAGACTGTATTGAGGTGAATGTGTACGGAGTACAGATTCCAGGCCACGATGGCCGTGCAGGCATGGCTGCTGTGGTGGCGAAGGAGACGATGAATTGGGAAGCGTTTTCAAAGTATGCGCTCAAGAACTTGCCCAAGTATTCAGTGCCGATCTTTATCCGTAAAGTACCCGAGATGGAGATTACGGGTACTTTTAAGCAACGGAAGGTTGAGCTTGTGAATGAGGGCATGGATCCTTCCAAGATCAAGGACGAGATGCTTTGGTTGGATGGACTTTCTTATAAACCATTCCTCTCGCCTGAATACACACGAGTTGTGACTGGAAAAGCCAAACTCTAGACGAAAACTTCCTTCCTTCTTTCCTTCCTATTTCCTTTTTCTTTAACCCCTCATAGAGCCATTTGCTTGCTGTAAAAAAAAGAAAAAAAGCCGAGATAAAAGATGTAATAATGACTGTTTCTATTGTGAAATGTAAAGTGTAAAAGTGTGTGCGTGTGGGAGAGTAATCAAATTTTTTTTTTCTTCTTTCTATTCTTTTTTTTTTTCCTATACATCCATGGTTTCGCGGATCAAGGGTTGCATCACCTCAAAAGAACCCGTTCCTCCTTCAACGACCTTGCCCATAACCAATCGTGCTGAGGGTGAATCCAAACTATCATAATCTCCATGAAGAGTCGCCTGAGTCAAGAAGTGACATGTTCTCTCAAAGGACATCTTGAGGAATGGAGATGTCGATGACTCGATACCCATACGGTTGAATGGCTTGAATCCACTCTCGAAAGTCTGAGTTAAAGAAGAAGAAGAAAGAAAAAGAATGGTTAGTCATCTTGTTTTCCAAAACAACAACTTTGCACAGCATAATACAAAAACAAAAACAAAAAAGAAGGAAAAGTACCATGTAGTCGGCAATCAAGGTCAAGTGACGGCGATCGACATCGATACCATAGGCACCAAAGACACCGCTGATTTCCTGAATAATGGCCGAACGAGCAGCCTCCACACCATAGGTCTTCAAGATGGCATTGATATCGTTCGAGTAAATCGAATTAATATCAATCAAATCTCCATACTCCCAAATACCCTTCAGATTCACACCTTCCGTCGCAATCTGAGGCTTGCCCTTCTCATCTTCAGACATGAACACTCGTTCAATTCCCTTGATCTCATGAACAATACACTTGGGTGCAACCGCCGTCACCAAGTTCACCATCAACAACTTCTTGGTGTCGGCAGGGAAATGCATCTCAATCTCACACCAAGCTCCTTGTTCCATATCAAACGAATACTTTTGAACATACGAGTTGCCAGAACAGATTCGCTCCTCACGCTCTTGACGTCTCTCCTTGGCCATCTTTTCCCGCTTATCAGCCTTCTTTTGTTCCCGTGCAAGTCGACGACGCTTATCAGCCTCATCCTCAACTTCATCTTCACTGTCCGAGCTACCGGATCCAGAATCCGATCCAATATCCGATCCATCCTCCGAGGCCTGTGCCCTGTCTGCTGCCTTGATCACCTCTTCATCCTCAGAGTCGGGCTCTTCATACGAGGCTTGCTGCTTGCTACGCTTGGTCATCTTTTCATTGGTGGCATCGCCATCTCCATCATCACTCTCATCTCCACCAGCGTTATGACGGGACACCTCCTCAGTATCATCCACCTCCTCATCTCCTGCCGCTCCAGACTCCTTGACCTTGCTAGGAGCACTGATATCATCCTTGACCTTACGAGTAAGACGCTTGATATCACGGACAATAGCCACTTCCAATTTGCGGACAAATTGCTGCTCAATCGTCTCCTCCACCTGCTCACTCGAGACACCATACTCGGACAAGTACTCTTCCTCGTTAAAGAGGTTGAGACGGATAGCAAACACCTTCTCACGCTTCTGTGTCGAACCAATCGTCTTGTTGATGAATCGTTCCGTGACCTGAACATTGTCAATCAACTGAGCCAAGGTCAAACGAGAAGTATCCTGGCAGAAGGACTGCAATTGACTCTCAGTGACACCAGGGTTGATGTTCAAGGTCATGGTGGGGGTCTTGGGCTTGGTCGAGGCGGTCATGACGATTTCACGAAGACGAGGAATACCGAGAGTAACGTTCTTGGCACCGAAACCAGCAAAATGGAAAGTGTTGAGCGTCATCTGAGTTGAGGGCTCTCCAACACCCTGAGCTGCCAACAATCCGACGGCCTCACCAGGCTCCACCAACGAGTTGATGTAACGAAGGTGCATCATGGCTCGGAACTTGTTCTTGTCAAGACCCTTGTAACGTTGGCTCAACTTGGTCGAGGGACCATCTGGGCTCTGAATAATACCGTCTGGGTTCTTTTCCATGTAATCCGTCAACTTCTTCTCAAACAATTCACTGACAGCACCAACATAGAGACTGGGAGAGAACACACTAAGAGTGGGGTCGTACTTGTGGGGCTTGCGAGCGACCTTCTTGTTATAGGCCATGGCATCAACCTGGTTCAACAAGGGCAAGACATGTGTGGGCTGGTATTTGGCGATCAGAGCCAACGAGTTCTCGGCACTGAACTTGAACTGGTGGATATGAGCCTGCTTGATAACATCCAACGAATCCTCACCGTAATGGAACTGAAGAATAGAACCATCCGAGTCACGGACGGTTTGATCATAACCGACCTTGAGACCCTCAAGATGCTTAATCAAACATCTCTGAAGATAACCGGAACGAGACGTCTTGACGGCAGTATCGATCAAACCTTCTCTTCCAGCCATGCAATGGAAATAGTACTCCTGAGGACGAATACCCGTCAAGAAACGACCGGCAATGTATCCTCCTGCACGGGCCGAGGAATCGTAGGGGGCAAAGGAAGGAAGGGATTTACCAGAAACCATGATTGGTACACGACGACCTTCCAATTCCTGCTGACCAAGAGCGCACGAAATCTGAGTGACGTTGACATACGATCCCTTGGCTCCCGAGACGGTCATGGTCTGCATGTTATTCTCGGGGAACTTCTTGAGGAGACCGTTGGGGATACAGGTGTTCTGGACAGAGGTCGTCAACTCGTTGACGGCCGACTTCATGGTAGCATCCAAACCAGCCAACTGTTCTTCGGAACGAAGGACAACCTCGAGCTTCTTCTTGAGTTCCTTTTGGAGTTTCTCACTCTTCTTCAACTGCTCTACGGTACAATCCATCTTGGCATACTTGAGAGCGGCCTTGGTACCAATGTCCTTGCCTCCAGTCTGAAGATCGCGACGCCACTTGTCACCCTCGGGAGTAAGTCGAAGATCGTCCATACGACAAGTGAAAGCAAACTGCTGAGTCCAACGAGTAAAGAGACGACCCAGGATACTGAGGAGCTTGCCCGCAATATCACCTCCATAAATCTCATAACAGTTGTGCACCAAACCAAACGACTTGGCACCAAACTGACTCTTATCGAGAACACCAGTGACAAGAACACCGTCCATAATCTGGACAATGGACTCTTCCTTTCCACCACTTCCAAAGTACTGAGCCTTAACCTGGGCACCAGCAGTCATGTTAAGTGGGGGGCGACCAATTGTCAAGTTGTGAAGGACAGCCGTAATAACGTCCTTTCCAGTCCAGAGAGGAACGGGCTTCCAGACGGTGGGAGGGAGTGTCACCACTCGACCGTTACCAGTATTGTCAATCTCGGGACGGAGTGCACCATAAAGCAAATGCTGGTACTCGGCACGAGTAAAGAATGTGCCACGAAGCGTCATCCACACACCGGCGACGACGTGATCCTGAATCAGACCACGCAAGGGGGCACCCGAGGTAGGAACCAGGTATTGAGAATCTGTGTTGGCAATCAACTTGGCCTCGGCTCTTGCAATCTCGTTCTGAGGGAAATGGACGTTCATCTCGTCTCCGTCGAAATCGGCATTATAAGTGTTACAGTTGGCGTAGTGCATACGAATTGTACGCTCTCCGGGCAAAATACGGGCCTTGTGAGCCATAATCGAGGGTTTGTGGAGCGTGGGCTGACGGTTCAGGAGCAAAAGATCGCCGTTACGAAGATGACGATAGACCTTCTTGTTCGAGGGCTGGGTCCGTGTGGGATAAGGCGAAGTCGTTGAGGCACCGCTGTGAGAGTCCTGAGGAGTGAGGAGCTGGTTAGCGAGAGCGATTCTGGACTCGAGCGAAAGGTTGGCAAGCGAAGACAGAGCACCATCCTCGTGTTGAACAAAGGCAGCACCGGGCCACTTGGTGGGACCGTTGATGACAGCACGTCTCATCTCCTTGATGTTGTAGTGGGTGACCGGTTCAGGGTAGGTGAGCTTTGTAGCAAAGACAGGAGGGATACCAATCTCATTGGTCTCAATGTTGACATCGGGAGAGATGACGGAACGAGCAGCATAGTTGACACGCTTGCCCATCATGTGCTTGCGGAAAAGACCTTCCTTCTTTTCGAGACCTTGACGGATACCGGCAGGAGGCAACTTGCCACCCCTCATGATGGTGGGGTTCTTGGTCGAGTCGATCAACGAGTTGACATCGTGCTGAAGCTGAATCCAGTTATCGATCAGATGCTTGAAGGAGTTGGATTGCTGGTCTTTAATGTCTTCTGAGGTCGTCTTCTTGGTTTGTGTCAGATCGCGGATGAAAACGCATGTGTTGAGGATCTTGCCCAAATGCTCGTTCTGAGGGTTCTCGAAGAGCTTGTCACCCATGACGGAAGCAGGACGGAAACGAGTAGGGGCAACGGGGAGAATCTCGAGGAAAAAGATATCAGCCTCAGCCTTCTTGCTGCCAATCTTTTGCATACGAGGGCCATTGGCGCCATAGAGGAGCGAGCAGATCTTTTGCTCAACCTCAAAGACACGTCTCAGGATATTACGAATATGAATAGGAGTCAGATACTTGTTGTTATCCTTGAGCTCCATAGCATCTTCGTCATCGCTGTCAACAATGTTCCTGATCTTCTTGGGAGCCTTGGCTGGCTTCTGGGCCTTCTTTCCCTTGCTCTTCTTCTTGGTGTCCTTCTCCGACTCGGATGACATTTTGGCGTCGCTGTCCTCGTCATTTTCGTCTTCTGTACGCTCCTCTGGCTGTTCATCCGACTCGTCGCTACTGACGGCCTTCTTTGCAGCCAAAATGACATTAGCTTGGATCTTGCCCTGGGCAGTGTTGTACAATTGCTGTGACTTTGTCAATGGCTTTTCGAAGATCTTGGCATATCCATCCTTGCGGAACGTAGGCGAAAAGCTATCCAAGTGGGCGAAAGAGAGGGAGGGAAGAGGAGGTTAATACCAGGGATCCTTACCAAAAAACACGTTTGCTAACTCATGCGTAAATCGATCATTCATGATGTAGTTTACCTTGCGCAGTTTTCACACTTTCTCTTGGCAATTGCTCGTCTGTAAAAGTCGGCCATGATACGCTTGCGCTCCTCGTTGACGACGGTTGTTTTGTAATCTTCGCCACCATGGACAGGTCTCTGGAGGACCTGCTGAACATAGGCATCAAGCTTGGCAATGTACTCATCCTCGCTCAAAATTTCCTCTCCATCAACGTCCATATCGTTGGCGCTAGCCTTGCGACTCTTGCCGGTGATGGGGATCGCGTCAACTTCCTTTGACTCCAAGAAGCGTCCTTTGTTCAACAACCGAATCTTGGCAACGTATCTGTGGGTCTGAGGAGGTGATCAAGATATTCCAAGAGATGGGGGAGAGGGAGGTTTAGCAAACAGTGGCGTAATAGCTAAATTTGCGTGAGGTATAGTTTATGGTAGACAAATCCTTACTTCGCTTTTAGACATCCTGAGACGGTGGCAGAAGAGACATGAAGCACGAAGCATCTGGTACATCTGAGGGAAGAACATGGGGTTGTAGACGGGACATGGCAGCTCAATATGACCGAAATGGCCTGGGCAGGAAAAGTGATCCAAAGAACAGGTGGCGCACCTAAATAAATAAATAAAAAAAGACAGGGGTAAGGCGATATTAGCACTTCCGAGGATAGGCCAAAGGACTCATTGCACTAGCAGGACTCTGGGAAGGAGCCAACAAGGCACTAGCGATACTGCGATCTATGATCTATGACACATACACATGGTGCTTCGAGAAGGGACCCAAGGCAGGGTCGTAAAGACCTCCTTTCGTTGGGTGGTTCAAATTGTCGAAAAGAACTGGGTTGACAATCTGCTTCACAGAGATTTGCTTGATCTCATCAGCATTGTAGAATGAGAACGAAACCGAGGTGACCTCGGATCCGATGGGTCGTGCAATATTCATTTTGAGAACAAAGTGGATCTGTGGAGGTGGGGGAAGACGAAGTGAGGGGAGAGGAGCAGGAGGGTGGTTGAATGGAAGAGGTGTCTGTCTGTTCTATCACCCTTCTTTGCTTCTGTCGACAAAAATCAATGGGTTGGGTCAAACAGACTTTTTTTTTTTTGGCTAACGAGAATGTACTCTCCCTCTTCGAGTTCCTCGCTCTGTGATCGTTGTCGTCCTGGTTCGGCGTTGACGAATGATGCAAAGGGCAATGAACAAGAAATAGTCCAACAACAAAAAAAAAAAAAAAAAAAAAATACATACAAGTCAAATATTTTTTTATTGAGGTGGCTTATCCTTCTGATCATTGACAGTCCTCGAGACTGGTGGTCGCAATATCTTTTTGATCTGTGCGAGCAGCTCGCTGGGCTAAAAGTCATTGGAAAAAGAACACGGTCAAAGACGTTAGCTTGATACATGAACCGTCTTGCTGAGGTCAGGGAATACATAAAACCGAAATGAGGAAATTACCTGGCTATATGGGGTCTCTTTCTCCTGTTGAGATTGCGACACAATGCCATCGACTTTCGATGACTTTAGCAACAATTCAAAGAGTATCCTCCACCCTGTTCGCTTGTGATCAGAAGTGCTGTCTGTATCATACTCAGGATTGACCCAATAGCAATACCATTTGTGGGCTTCCTCTACGTTGAATCCCGTATCTTCTTCTGTATCCAAAATGGTATCAGGGTCCTTATCGGAAGTCTGCCAATCCGAATCCGTACGAGTGTCATGGGGAATCAATGCACATTGGGTATGACATGCCTCGCAAGCAAGCAGATTGGGCCCTTTGGCAGCATCCCAACCAAACAGTGATAGAACCAATAGCCTCCTGTCCAAGTCTTTATCAAACATTTGCTCTAAAGAGCTTACTTCGTTTTGAGACTAGATATCCAAGGCGGTCGTAATGAAGAATTAGTCTCTAAATACGCAGATAGTCGTTGTCGATACTTAAGATCAATAGAGGGGGGAGATTAGAGCCTTACCAATGGGTAGCGTATTGAGTCCAAATTTGTAGCCTGGACATTCTCTCCAAGGCGTGAGACGCGTTCCAAGATTTCAGCGCGAGCTCGGGAAAGAGACATGATTGGAAGTTTGTAGATGCTATCTGGAATAGTGATCAGACGATCCAAGGAAGAAAAAAGAAAAGAAAAGAAAAAGAGGTTACTCGAAATGTCTAATGATGCCGAGTCTCAACAGTGTCACAGAGTGCTGCCTCCTACCGTCACATGGATGGGACCTCCAAGGGCAGGTTGCAGAATGGTTCGAACTGAGCATCGCATGGAATTTCCTGCCTAGTTCTGGTAAATGAGACATCATTAGCTCTATCGCTGTCGCTTTCATTTCGCTTAGTTGCCCAGCTGCCAAGTCGTTGGACGCTCGATAAATTTGACACCTCAGGTACCTTCATCGTCCTGGTCTGAAGCATTATCAAAATCAATATCATCCATAGAATTCAGCTCAGGGGTCTCCTCTTGTCCTGTCGGGTCAGTGACTTGCGAGAGTTGCTCTTGACCCTTGCTATGATCATATCCTGTCTTTACAATCACTACGCCGCCACAACCCCCACTGCACTCGAGTCGATCCTCGCCCTTGTTGATCCAGCCCTGTTTGGCACATTCAACCGCGTTAACCAGCTTTGGCTTATCGAACCAGGTGGAAGGCTTAAACGTCTGGAGTCGGCTATGAAACTGTTCGCGCGACCATGGCAGAAACTTTGGTGAACGTGTGCCGTTATATTTTGTCAATGTCGAGCTTGGAATAATCTCTGTTCCTTTGGGGTCTGTTTGTTGCTGCTCTTGAGAAAGAGGCCGAGTCGGAGCACTAGCAGCGATGGATGCAGCAATGGAATCACTCAGAGTTGGTTTGGATGATAGCTTGGCAAGTTTGTCCAGGATGGGTGGTCGTGGGGGCATGAACGATCGTCCCTCATTGTCGCGCCGAGCTAGTTGTGGCAAAGCTGATGTATCCTGATGGCTAGGAACAGGGCCCTGTGGCTCACTTGGGAGCTGATGCTGTCGTTTGGGTGGATGGGCCCAGAGAGAGTTGAGCAGGGCAAAAGACTCTTCAATCTTGCGTTTAGATTCCATTGCTTTGAGTCTTGAGTGACGCTCCACTGTCAAAGAGAGAGGAGAAAGAGAGAGAGAGAGAGCGTGTGTGTGTGTGAGGTTGAGGTTCAAAGTTTGAGGAGGACTGGTGATGCAAATGACAGCGCTTTTTTTAGAAGACCACTTCGGGCCTCATTTTCCTCTTCGAGTGCATGGGACTCAGGAAGCCGCCCATAATGTTCATAGTGTCCACCAACCTCTAGAACTCTGTTTTACCGAGTATATTCTCTCAAACTTTTTCTTTCTACCTCTACCTTTGCCTCTACCCCTGCTTCTGTCTCTACCTTTACCTCTACACCTACCTCTACCTCTCTTTTGCTCTTTTCAGAGGCGACCTGGGACTCATGTGGGACCATCCACAATTTCACACGAGTTGCCGCCGATATCCACAGTCTGCCACAGCTGTGGATAAAACGACTCTTTGAACCTTTCTCAAGCCATTGTAGAGTGTATTGAACGGCTGTGTCCATGGGTCTGGATTGACGCTTTCCTACCTGTCCTATGAGTGTTGTTAATCTGTAGCCGAGCTCTGATTATCTCTATCGAGTGAATGCTAGAGACCTGACAGCCAGTTTTTTATCCGACTGAGGACTTTATTCATTTGAATATTTTAACACATCTCTGTAGCAACGCTTGGTTATTATGGGGTCGCCTGGTACCTGGGTTGAAATCTGCCAGCTCCTGAATACTCGGGCTTTATTAAGAGACTTTACTCTACGTGAGTCAGCAAATATGAAAATCCTGGTAGTTCCCAAGGTCTTCTGATATGGGATAGCCTATGGAGAAGTTGAAGAAGAAACTGAGCGAAAAAATACTCGACCAGCCATAGCCCTCCCAACTACAGTCCGCCACTCAAGACCGGACTATTGCAGCCAAGCCAGAGTACTTGACAGTCCAGTTGACTGTTCGCTGTGTTCCTTCGCCCAGTCCCCCTCCCCAGAACTTGAGACTTGCAAATGTTTATCTCCTTGACTGCGCCACAAAGATCTTTTGGACCTGAACTTGAAGAACCTGACACTCTGAATCAAAGACCTACCTCCAAACTAGACATTCGTAATGCCGCCCAAGAAGCAAGCAGCAGCAAAGAACAAGATCGTCGAAGACAAGACTTTTGGTCTTAAGAACAAGAACAAGTCCGCCAAAGTCGGTCGTTATGTCGAAACTGTGAAAAACCAGGCCGCACAGGCGGGTCAATCTAGAAAGGACTTGGTAAAGTAGCCCCTGCCCACACATCGTTTGGTTGGCTCAACATCATCTGGAGTGTAGTGGCTGCTCAATCATGCCCTCTTCTCCATGGGATTAGCGTTTTCAGCTTTGCTCTCTCTCTTTCCAGACAACTCATCCATGCACCATCTCCCTTCATGGAATCCTACACCACTCGATGGATGAAAAAAAAAAAAAAAAAAAAAAAATAGCTTGAGAAGGAGCGTACAAAACAAGCACAAGTGGATAGGAAAAAGGCTGAACAAAACAAGAAGGATGAGCTCAACGACCTCTTTAAGCCAGTTCAGGTCCAACAAAAGGTACCATTCGGTGTCAACCCAAAGACAATTCTTTGTGCATTTTTCAAATCTGGCACTTGTACCAAGGGAGATAAGTGCAAGTTCTCTCACGACCCTAATGTGGATCGCAAGACCACCAAGAGGGACTTGTACACCGACAGCCGTGACGAAGAAAAGAAGAATGGTAAGAAAGTGCAATTGCTCTGGAAGATGGCTTTTTTTTTTTTTTTTTTTTTATGAGATAGATTCCTCATACTAACTTTTCAACCTCTGCTTATTCCTTTCTCCTTCTCTTCGATAGACACGATGGACAAATGGGACCAGACGAAGCTGGAGTCAGTCGTCCAGTCCAAAGCAAAGACAAACGCTACGTCTACAGAAATTGTCTGCAAGCACTTTTTGGAGGCCATTGAGAACCAAAAGTATGGTTGGTTCTGGGAATGTCCAAATGGAGGTAAGAGTCTACTCGGTTTTATTTTATTTTTGCTCTGCTTTGATGATCCCTCTCTCTCTCCCACTTTATATCCTCCCCTTATTAGAATACTAAACAGGATTTATTTTTCAAATATTTTCAAATACTCAGGAACCAGCTGCAAATACCGTCATGCTTTGCCTCCTGGCTTCGTTCTTAAGACAAAGGCCGAGTTGAGAGCAGAGGCCAACAAGGAAGTCATTTCGATTGAAGAGTTCTTGGAATCGGAGCGACACAAGTTGGGCAAGAACCTTACCCCAGTCACTGCCGAGTCCTTTGCCACCTGGAAGAAGAGCCGTGCGGACCGTGTGGAGCAGGAAGAGCAGGCCAAGCGGAAGGCCAAGGAGGCTGCCTTCAAGGCTGGAAAGGTCCTACAGTTCTCCGGAAGGGAACTCTTCGACTTCAACCCCGATATCGC
The DNA here is from genome assembly GCA_011634665.1 of Mortierella sp. BCC40632. Lineage (NCBI taxonomy): Eukaryota > Fungi > Mortierellomycota > Mortierellomycetes > Mortierellales > Mortierellaceae > Mortierella > Mortierella sp. BCC40632. The sequence continues at coordinate 381,721 of WAEK01000019.1, forward strand.
TGGCGCCGACGACGACGACGCCGACGATGTCATTGATTTCTCGGCCTATGCAAGGAATAACGAAGGAGAGACGCAAGAAGAGTTTGAGGAGCGGATTTCCAAGGACATGGCCGGTGTCACGGTGGACGATGATCTTATTGCGGGCGAGGAGGATGTTGAGATTAGTGATGATGACTCGTAGATTGGACCGATCTTTCTTAAATATTTACCATGAACAAACCTACTGAGAGTGAGAAAAGAAGAAAGAGACGACCCAAGAGTAGCTGGTCTAAAAAGTGGGTATGGGGGGCTCTTCTGTCGAAGGGTCAACGAAACTATGCGACACTCGATTTGTCTGTTGAGAGAAAGAGGGGGGGGGGAGGAGTTTCTATTTTATTTTATTTTATTCGAGCAAGTGTCCGTAGATCTTCCAAACCCAGATCTCAACCTAGACATACCTCCCTTTTTTTTTTTTTTTTTTTTTTTTTTTCTCATGTGTTGGTATCATTCCCAAATGAATTCACTGATCTTTAGTTGTCACTTCCATTATTCCCAGGATTCCTTCCTTTCTCCCTCTCCCCTACCTCTATCATTTATGGCTCACTATTATCTTTTCTATCACTTTGGGTTGATAAATTAATTCAAAGGATAGAGAGAGGGTGGAAAACGAGTTTATATCGACCCCACAACCAAGAAAGGATGGAGTAGTTTTTTTTTTTTTTTTTTGAGTTGAGGGAGGGCGATATTATCAGAGGATAACATGGATCACACGACCAGCTGTCGAGATGATTCTTATAGAACAATACGTTTCCTTTTGAATATTTGAGCAGGGAACTAAACGAATTGTGATCGCCATTTGAGAAGCAACAACACACTATGTGGCGACTTTGGTTCTCATATTCTCCACAATCTGTGCTGTTTCCGCCAAGAAACGTGGACGACCCTCAGCATCGACCGATTTTTTTTAACAGTCTGTTTCTTTTAAGATTACTACGTAGGCAAAGAACAAATCTAATGCCACTACGTAGCTGTATGTTTCCTCGAGGTTCGGTTTCAACCTCAGCGGATTGTTTAGGTCAGAGAATTCTCCACAGCTACCAAAGTGTCCATCAGCACTGTTGCGTCTCTCTCTCTTTTTTTTTTTTTTTTTAACAATCTGTTTCTGTTAAGATAGCTACGTAGACAAAGAACTAATCTAAGGTCGCCACATAGTGGTGACAATCCTCCCGTAACTATGTCAACTACACGTGGCCAGTGACCCCGCGCAACGACTGCCATTCCTCGTCAGGATGTTTGAAAGTTGAAAACAGGTTAGGTCACCGGAATGGGATCCGCCCCATTCTCTCCATTATCTCCAAACATCGCCTCCCTGCCAGACTGTCTAGCAAACGAGCATCTGCTGCTTCCATATCAGCTTGGGACCCTGGACAACGTCCCCCCTCATGTCCTTCCATAAGTGCTCCACATGGGCAGGCACCAGGAGCGCAAAGGAAACCATAGCCATCACTCCATTTAGCTCTGGCTCCCTTAGTAGGGCATCTTTGCAGCACTGTTGCGTCTCCCAGACCCTCCTCTTTTTTTTTTCTAGCAACACAAAGACCCCATGTGGGCATGTAGAGTTTTTATTTTTTTTACCAATCTGTTTTTTCTTTTTTTTTTTTTTTTTTTTTTATGTTAACGAGGGCCCCACGTGGGCATGCAGAGTTTATGGAATACCAGGGCTACTGCTGGCGGCTCCATGGCCCCAGATTTTTTTATTTTTTTATTTTTTTATTTTTTATTTTTTTTTCACAATGACACCACAATTTTGGGGTCTATGATTTATTACAAATGGGTTGCTCTTGAGAGTTAGGATTTTCCTATTTGTCCCAGAAATCTACGGTGGTTGTGTGTTGATATATTCTCGCGTGCCCTTGCTGTAGGCCTTCCTTGGCCGTTCGGCTCCATGGCCCCAGAATCTTTTTTTTTTTTATAACGAGGGCCCCACGTGGGCATGCAGAGTTTATGGAATACCGGGGCTACTGCCCCGTTGTCACTTGGGCCATAACAGGTTCTAGCCCTGCAAATAAACACTAAATAGTTCTACCTAATGTCCAGATACTCTGTTCGCCATCACCCACGTCGCATGAGTGGTCGTAATGCCAGCTCCCTACGCGGCCTGTTGCGCTCATTCGTCGTCTTTTAGCCCTCTTGGTCCATCGCTAACACTTTTTTCCAACTCCCTAGCCGCTCCATCACCTCCAGCTTTCTCTTTCCAAGGTAGTACTCATGCACAGTACGGTCTGCTTCATCGTATGCCTCCTTGAGGTTCGGCTTCTGCCTCAGCGGATTGTTCAAGTCGGAGAAATCTCCACAGCTACCTTGGTGTCCGTCAGCACCGTTGCGTCTCCCAGCGCGTTTGCTCACTGCAGAGATTCCTATCGACTTTTCCCAATTCACTGTGGTGTCACACCGTTGGCCCCAGATCTGCTTTCTACCATACTCCTCAATGTTCTCAATAAACCGGCTGGCCATATACTTTGCCGTAGTCCCTGTCGTCCTGTGCATTATCTTCCATCTTAGCACCAACTCTTTTGGTACTAAGCCTTGGTATGCTTCCATGATGGTGTGCATCGGTTGGTCGTCTTCCTCCTCGTTGTCCCTCTCCTCGTATTCCCTTGGCCGGATATTTGCCACACCCTGGAAAACATCCTCCAGCGAGGTCCCACAACTCCTCATCCCGTCTTTTTCTGTGAACCTCGGCTCCTTCTGCCTGAACTTCTTCTTTTCCTGCTGAGCCTTCTCCTTTCTTTCCTTCCACTCCCTTTTCTCCTTCAGCCACTGTCTACGTCCGCTGTCCTTCACTCTCGACACCATCTCCTTCCATCCTTCTTCCTGCGTCTGCCTCGTTGCTCTACATCTCCACACGTGCTCCATCGTTTCTGGTTCCTCCTCGCAGACTCTGCACGTATCCTCCTCATATAGATCTGGGTGGCGCTTCTTCATCTCAGTTAGAGTCGGCAGCATCCTATGCAGTTTCTTTATCCTGTGCGCTCTCTTACAGTCGCTTTCGCTGGTAAAAAATCCCCTTGGCGGGTTCCTGTTGTGGATAATGTCTAGAGTTGGACTCCATTCAATGGCTTTCCAGTCCCTGATGTACCTCTTGGTCCTGTTCTGTCTAAGCCAGTGTTGGTGTATCCTCGCCGCCGACTGAAGTTTGAGCAGCTGTCGCACGTCATCCTCTAGCGGATCTCCTAGGAATGTTGCTCTACAGCCGTACTCTTCCTGCATTCTGTCGGGCAGTTTCCACTCTTGTCTTTCTCCCCTATGCGCCCTGTTCGCTAACCGGTCCGCCGCCTCATTGCCACCCACACCCGAGTGACCTCTGACCCACTCAACTGTAACCCGCTCTCCCTGATTACAGTATGCCCTGTGCACCTGCGTCCACCACTCCGCATACGTGGCTCTCTGCTTGATCCTGCAAGTGGCATCCACGCGACCCTCTACTAGCTTTTTAAAGCCTTTGACAACAGCCGTGTTGTCCAAGCGGACTATTGTCTCCTTCTCCCGTGGGCTGCATAGGATTGCTGCGAGGAGCCCGATCAGCTCTGCCTTCGTCGACGACGCGTATCCACTCGTTGATCCTGAGATAATAGAATCGCAGCCATGCCCTCGCTCTGCCACCACTCCGAAAGTCATCTTTACACTGCCTTTGCCCATGTCTTTCATTGATCCATCAGAAAACAAAACAATGGTGTCCTCGTCCTTCAGTTGTTCTCTCCACCGTTTGACCTCCTCGATCGTTAGTCTGTTCAACTGCACTCCCTCAAAGACTCCCTGTGGCTGTACTTCTGTAACTGCTTCTCGGAGTGGTATTGCTTCCCTCGCCATGGCTATTTCGGCTTCCCTCCTGATGGCGTTCCTTCTGTCTGTGTTGTCGATGTGCCTATTCAGCCATGGTCTCCTTCTTCTCCTTGCGGACTCCTTGGCGTACCTTGTTCGGAGCGTTCTTCGCAGTCTTATCCGACTTCGGTACTCGTGCCTTCTCCGCCTTACAATTCGTCTTCTTTCTTTTTTCCTTTTTTCCTTCTCTTTTCTCTTTCTTTTTTCCTTCTTTTCTTCTCTTTTTCTCTTTCTTTTTTTCTTTTTTCCTCTTCTTTTTCTCTCTGCTTTTCCCACTCTTTCTCAAGTGATTTTTCCAGCACTTCGAACTCATATTCCAGGTCTTCGCGCACAATCCACTTGTTCCCCCCTCTTCCGACCATTCTCTGTCTAACCCATGTATCTTTCCTCGTTTTCCTTTGGGCGTATGTCTCTTGCATCCTCTTTGTGTCTGCCCTGTTCTGCATCGAGAACACTCTTCTCACTACCACTTCTTCTCTTTCTCTTTCCTCGTTTTCATTCTCGCTTTCTTCTTCACTCTCACTCACTTCTTCACTCTCTTCCTCTTCCTCAGTTGTGTATGAAGCGTCTGTCTCAATCGCTTCCAGACGCTCCTCTACTCTATTCTGCTGCTCCTCTGTCCACCTCCTTAACACCTCTCTCTCGGCTTCCTGTCCACACATCTGCCTCTGGATATTCTGGTACCATTTAGGCGGGAGCATCTTGCTGTCGTTGAAGCGTCTCCGGAACTCACTCCACGCGATCAGGTTTGTTTTCTCCTGGTCCATGATCTGCTCAGCGAAGAGTACTCCCCTTTTCCCTAGTTGGACTTTCATCTCTTCATCTAGTCCACCCCCCATCCATTCTTGGATGCTTACTGCTCCGTTACTGAGTCCAAGGTCGGGTCCAAGGTCCACTGCTAGGGTCATTCCTCAATCTGCAAGGATCTGACACACTCCACTTGTGATACTGTGTCTCTGGAGCTCCACAATGTCTGGCACCAGGGTAGGTACTGACGGCAACCTCTGTGCTTTCTGCAACGCGAACAGTCGTGCACGGGCTGTTATTCCAACCAGTCCATTGTCTCCGAGTCGCAGCCATAGGCTTGATATTTGTTCCTCAGCCTGGACGTCCTCGAGCCTCCTGATTGCCCCCAGTCTTGTGTGGTGAACAATACTGTTGGGTGTCGTTTTAGCGAGCATGCTTTTGCTTTTGACGAGTGACACATACTTCCCTGTTAACCTTTTTAAAACCGATTTGGGGAGGACTTGTACTGTCATCCTGTACAGCGCACGCGGTATCAGCACAGCGTTCACGATGTATGCTGTTTGTCTGTCTGTTACTTTCTTCCTTCTGATTGTCTTGCAGATTAGGTCGATGTCGTGTGCGATTAGGTCTTCAGTCGGTTTGGTGGATCCTTTTGCATTTACCCAAACTCCCAGTATCCGAGTTGCCTCTGCCTTCCCTATTGGCTTAATCAGCTCTTGGTCTGCCCCAAATACCAGATTTCTGTCTTGTACGCTGGGGTTGATTGTCAACAACACTGTTTTTTTGGTGTTGATTTCGACCCCGTTGAGTTTAAAGAAATCCATTGCCGTGTCTAGAATCCTCTGTGCCCCTTCCTTTGTCCCCGCAATCCAGGTCGTGTCATCAACGAACGCCAAATCCGTTATCGGTGTTGGCCTTCCCCCATATTCCATCATGTATCCGTTGCCACTCTCCGCAATCTCACATAGCAGTGGGTCATATGCTATTCTCCACAATAAGGGGCACTCTACACCTCCTTGGTCCAGTCCGCACTCAGGGTGGTACTCCTCTGTGATGCCGTATTCCGTAATGACTCTGTTGACCTTTGAGCATGCGATGTTACCACACAGTTCAGTGAAGTCTTCCGGCATTTTGATTCGTCTTAGCCCTCTGACTAGCATGCCGTCTGCACTGCAGTTCACCGAGTCGAAGCACCTTTTCATGTCCTGGAAGACCACCCACATCTCTTTTTTGTATTCCCGTGCGTCTTCCATTGCTGCATGAAGGATGTGAATGGGATCTTTTGTGGTGGTTCCTTTTAGGACAGAGAAGTTGTGCCCTTTGAGAATATCGTGTCTCCTTAGGATTGTCCCTAATCGGTTCATGAGGATTGCGAACAATATTTTTCGGCCGTGTTCTAGCAGTGTAATTGGTCTTACCTCCGCCAGGCTACCGGACCACACTGGTGCCTTGGGGATGCAGTACAGGATTCCGGTTTTCCACTCCGTTGGCAGGTCCTTTTGGGCGATACATGCTGAGATAATTTGGAAGAGTATCCAGTCTCCAACTTGTCCTTGATGTTTGAAGAGGTCGTTTGTTGCACCCGATGAACCTGGCGCTTTTAGCTTGGGCGAGTCGCTAACAGCTGCCAAATATTCTTCCCAGCTTGGGGCGTCCATGAACCCGTTGTACCACTCCTCTCTTATCCATTCTCGCGGCTTGTATTGTTTGTCCCATTGTGACCCTGGTTCAATTGGTTGTGCTGGTCGTGGTCCGTGCCATGCTTTGAACCACTCTCGGACGTGAGCTTTGATCTCTCCTGGTTCCAAGATGGTTGTGATCAATCCGTCGCTGTTGGTTTGAACTCTGTCTAGCGTTACTTTGCCTTTGGTCCCGCTGAGAATGCTGTCGATTATTTTGCCTGCCGCCGTCTTCATTAACTCGTAGCGCTTCTCGATTGCGTCCTGAATAAATTTTCTAGTTCCTGTCTCCACTTCAGTTTGGATCCGGCGCAAAATATCCTTCCACAATCTCTTCGTCTCGCTAATCCAGTCTATCCAAACGTTGTCCCCCTCCCCCCACAGTGGCACTTCACCTGGTGGTGTTAGGTCGTCTTGCCTCTTTGCGTTGTGCTCTTCGACTTGTTCTAACGTTACCTTACGGTAGTGCCTTATCTCCTCCCAGTCTTCATTGGCGAAGGTTGGTCTTGGTTTCTTCCGGTATTCTGTAGCGATCTGCTTCAATTTCACCACTCCATGCAGAACGTGCTTTAGTGAAATTTCGTTTGCTGGTTTGACTCCCGAACGACCAACTATTCTTCCTGGTATCGATTCTTTAGCACTTCGTAAGATCACCTTCGAGTACCAGTTCCAAGCCGCGTTGAGGTCCACTTTCATAAGTTTCTCCTCTTCCACTGCCCCCTCAATCTGTTCTGGTAATTTTTCCAGTCCCATTTTTCCCCAAATCTCTTCTTTTTGTAGCGCCGTCTCGACCCTATCTTCGAATTCCTCCCAGTGCTCCTCCTTTGCGTCCCGGAATTGAAAGCGGTGCCCTGTAGAGATCACAAACAGGCCGCTGGGGAAATAGGATCAAATGGGCTACGGTCAGTCTATCTTCTAACGATTCTACTTTCAACTCTCACATTAACGAAGGGGAAATACGTACAGGAAATGAGAATGGCCCTGTCTAAGAGTGATCTTAGGAGACTGGTACCAAATTGGAAGAAAATAACCGAGAGGGCTAACGAAATGAATTCTAAGTCGAAAGTAGGTAATTTTACACCGTGTGAATAAGCAGAAAAATGGGATTCAGACAAAGGAATTGGTGTCATAACTAAAGTACAAAGACGATGACCAACCTTTTGTCTAGATATCCTATTTTACAGAGATTTTCTAGAAAAGACAGTAGAAGGGTGGGGACCAAAGAAGATGATCGAGTTGCTATTCTGATGGGGTGGGGATGGCACAAATGGATACGAGTCAATTAAGCTGGCACTGGTAGCTGTCCACACGAGGAATAAACAGCTCGATCAAGAAGAAAAAAAAAAGAAAAAGAAAGGGAAAGAAAGGATGGGATAGCAATGGCCAGAAGCCATGCGGATGTCTCTTGATCCTCCTCGTGCGAGTCTTGGCTTCTTGATCCCACGATCGTTGAAGTATTCTTGCAATGGTCCAAGGAGGGGAGAAGGTCGATAAACGTCGCGTTGCAGACGGGTCGCCAGGAGCACTTCGATGGCATGGAACGAGCGGTCGGCAGCGCAAAGTCCATATGACTTAGGGTGGATGTCGCATGTCTGTCGTTGGGTAAGGGTCGCTCAACAAGGGGAGGGAGTAACTTACTCTTCAAAGACGGCAGGCAGACGAAATACAAAGAAGGGGCATCCCCGAGCAAGGAAGCTTGCTCGGTGTCTTTTATTTCACTACAGTGGGCGCCAAAATGGTTTCAATAATTCTCAAATTTTCATATTTTAGCAATTTTCTACCCATCGAGAATATGTAAATGCACCTTGTTGCTTAGATTGAAAACAATACCCAGAATGCCTTGTTCACGACAGTGTAAACAGATTTTCAATATGTTGTCAGAAAGGCGTGCTATGAGGTAAATTGTTGAAGCTAGATATTGGAACCATTTCGCCACTTGGGCACGCCATTTATATTTATTGCTATTTCATCTCTTTTTTCACAATCGTTTGTCTTATATCTACAGTCAGTCAGAGAGATTAAAAGAAGATGAATAGATCTTGACAAGTTTGATATAAAATACGGGTGCAATCGCTCGAAAATGGTCGATATTCCTCCATCATGAAAAAAACGAAAGAAGACACTCAAAACTCTATCATAAGCCAGCTAAAAAAAGCAGGCTACTCCGTCAAGAATGTCGCTAGACGATTATCAGTCAGCCCTGCTTCTGTTTCAAGGATCCGAACCAAGCATTTACCTACTCTACAAAGGCAACCAACAGGAAGACCAAGAATTCTCTCGGCTCGCTCCAAGAATGATCTCAACAGAAAGTTACTTTCCGGCATGTTGAAGACTAGCAAGCAGGTCCACAAGAGCCTCAATGGTGAAGGGACAGTTATCTCGTACAGATCAGTCCTTCGCAACCTCAGGGAGATCGGCTTTCAAGCGAAAAAAAAGTCAAAAAGCCTTTCCTTAGTAAGCGACACAAGCAAGCGCGGTTGGAGTGGGCAAGAGGTCATAAAAATTGGACCATCGATGACTGGAAGCGAGTGGTATTCTCAGATGAAACAAAGATAAACATCTGGAACTCGGACGGGATACAATATTACTGGGCTAAGCCAGGCGATCCGGTTCAACCATTTCATCTTCAACCTACTGTCAAGCATGGAGGTGGATCCTTGATGTTCTGGGGCTGTATGACGTCCAAGGGACTTGGCTATGGCTGTCAGATCTATGAAGGAACTATGAAAAAGGAGGATTACATCAATATTCTCGACACAACATTGAAAGAAAGTCTCGAGTATTATGATCTCGGAAAAAATGACTTCATTTTTCAGCACGACAACGACCCCAAACACAAAGCCAAAGCAACAACCAAGTACCTGGAGGATCAGGATATTGAGGTTCTTCGATGGCCTGCACAATCAGCAGATTTAAATCCAATCGAGCATGTTTGGGACAAGCTGAAGGTTCAGATTGGTCAACGAGAGAAGCGGCCTACGAGTGTTCATGAATTGTGGGATATGGTGCTGGAGGAATGGGAGCTGATACCACAGGATATGATTGACAAGCTCTATGAGTCGATGCCACGAAGAGTAGAGGCCGTGTTGAAAGCGAAAGGGGGGAATACGAGGTATTGAAGAATTTTCCCGGACTAGTGGCAAAATGGTTTCTATGAGACGACAACATTGGAGGCGGCATAGCTCGCTCATGTGAAGTGATAAAGGCCCGCTTTCTTATTTCTCGGGTCCACCATTGATAAGACTTTCCTTTCTATTAGAATTGAATATGAAAGAGAAAGAAAGAATAAACGAGAAAATTAGAAAAAGCGAAATTTCTGAAAACATTGAAACCATTTTGGCGCCAACTGTATCTTCCGATATCGTAGTTGCTACATGACACCGTCTCCTCGTCGAGTTTGGGGATCAGACGTTTATAGCGTCGGAACTCGTTGCTGTAGGCTGCGACAGACATCTTCCCTTGGCGGATAGTTGAGATCTTCCTTCGGGCTGCGTGAACGGCGTCAGGCGGGGTGAACCGGGACACGAACGCCGTACGGAAGTCGACCCAGTCCGTGGATAGGGTGAGGCCGGATGTTCTCCACCAAGAGCGGGCGTCCTCAGTGAGGGCCAGGACGATGTAAGGTACCCAATGAGAAGGGTCCAGTTGGACAATGGTGTAGTATTCCTCATAGCTGTCGAGGAAATTGAGGCAGCCTTCAGCATCGATGGTACCCTTGTAGGGTTCTGGCTTTTGGGGCTTCAGGACGGTAGCTAGGGTGCGGGCTAGGTCTTGTCGTGCCGCCTGTGCCGCTAGAGTGTCGGCGGCAGAAAGGCCACCGGCAGGGGCGCCAGCGGTAGAAGGGGTTTGGGTCGGTGCAGGGTCATTCATGGTGATCGTCGGGGGGGGGGGGCAAGGGGGCAGGGAAAAAAACAGGGCCAAAAATTGTTAACAGGGATGAGCGTAATCAAGGTCGGGGGATTGAAAATTCCTTTGCTGCCATGCAACAGCAAGAGTCGTAGAAAGAGCTGTTGTTTATTAGAGGGTGGTGAGAGGTATTTATATACTGCTGCACCCATTCACATAGGGCGTCCATTTTTCCGGGCTTATTGGCGCCCCTGATGTTGAACGACCCTACTCTTAACTCTTTTTCCATTTCTCGTCCCATACCATTATTTTCTTTCTGCATTTAAAAAAAGATTTTCGTTTGTCTTTCCTTGTGTTTTCGCTCCACTTTGTGCTGGGGCACTTTCTCCCATCTTTGCTATTTCATCCGCTCTTTTTTTCGCATCAACCGCGATCGTCGCTATCCCTGCCAACGCTTCATTAAAAACGTCCCTGTTGTAGGGGGGTAAGTTTCCCATGGTAGTGCGCCTCTTTTTGTGTACCAACTTGTCCACGTCGTCCAGTTTTCCTGGTCCACTCTTGTTCTTTTCCTTTTCTTTTGTTTCCTCTTTTTCCTCTCCCATAGTGTTTCCCTGAAACATGTTCATAATGATGGTCATAAGGAGCTTATTCTGTTCCTGAATAGCTTTTAGTGATTCGCTCAAGGACTGAACTGTCTGCGTGAGATGCTTCACTTGCTCCTCCATTCCCTTGTCATGTTTAGTGGTCAATTTTGCCGTTGAATTGGCTCCCCCAATTACTGGAAAGTTTTCCTCGTTGATTTCTACATGCTTTGCCACACTTTGTCTTCGTGTTGCTTGATAAGCGTTCTCAGGCTTGGGGTTTCCTGTCGTGGCTGCAGCAAACGATTTCCCTCTCTGCACTGGGTTGAATGTCCCTTTTCTGAACGCTTGCACCTCCTTGATGTGCATCCTGTTGATTATCCATTGTTTTTGGACCTCACACTTTCCTATTTCGTGCTCTTTGCCTTTGCATGCATAGCACAGTTTGTCCTGCAGCCCACACCAGGCCAACCTTTTCCCTCTAAATTCCATTCCTGTCTCCATTGCTTTCTTCATGTCTTCCTGTGTACGGAAGTAAACGAACGCCTCACGTCTGTAACGGAAGTGATTGCTCTTACCTAGATAAAACCGGGGTACTTCGATGAAGTCCGCTTGAACGTTTTCCATTAGATCTTTCAGGTCTAACGAGGATGTTCCGACTGGGAGTCCAGAAAGCTTGCAGGCAAAGTTGATATTCCAGCTGGCCAGTTCGCCTCCGATTTTTCCGATGCGAACCAAGTCTCTTCCTACGGCAACATACTGAGCATTGTTTTTCTTGATCTCTCCAATTGTCTCCAGATCTTCAAATATGATCACCGCCTTCATTTTTCTCCCGTTGGTCACCGCCACGACCTTAAAACTTTGGATCGGTCCTAGTTTGTTGGCAGCCATCTCAACAAATTTGTCGGGCACTGTTGGTGCGATGCCGTAGAGCTCTAGCGTTCTAGCCACTTCTGCCGCCCTGAGTGCTTCGTTGTCGACCACTGAAAATATATGGATCCTGTCGTCTTCGCCTGTGATTGCTCTTTCTTCCGGATCATCATTCTCCATTTCCTCGTCGACGTCCTGTCCGTCTCTGTCGATCTCCTCGATCGCCTTTTTGCTTGCCGTCATTGCCAATAACTTCCCAGCATCTTCTTTTGTTTCCACTACAATCTGGAAATGCTCTCGCCCTTGGAAAGTCATTTTCTTGGGTACCCTCACCAGATTCACTCTCTGTCCCAGCATTATTCTCTCCAGCTCCTTCTTTTTTTCCGCCATAGTACTGCCGACTACCCATGCAATTGGGATCTTCAACGCCAACTTCCCTTCTCCATGGGATTTAATGGTGAGCCATTGCTGCTCTTCTTCGTCACCTTCAGGCACATTCTCATCCCCACCCTCCTCCGTGTCATCGACATCCATCTTTGCCTCGGCCTGTTTTGTAGCATTTTTTGCTGCTGCTGAGTACACGTACCCATGGACTACATCGTAGTGGTCCACAATGACCGCAGCTCCTTCCTTAATCTCCTTCATTTTTTCCGCCGTCGTTCTAGCCCTCTCCTCTTCCATGTCGGGTTGGTTGCCTCCATTCTGGGCTCGATTTCCGTTCGGTCCGTTTCTTTTTTTCAGCAGATTCTGTTCATCTGCAAAATCTTCGCCATCAGACCGATGATGGACCAGATTTTTAGTTGTCCCGTGACCCTGGCCTTGGGACATGTCGCTTCGCGATCGGGTTTGGTGTTGGTGAGTGTGTGTAGGGGTAGTTCTGTGGGGATTGTGAAGTTTATGCCCTGATCGCGGTAGATGGGAAAGGTGCCTTCCCCAGCTCCATGGCCCCAGAATCAGGGAATTTGAAGAATTTTTTTTTTTTTTTTTTTTTTTTTATAACGAGGGCCCCACGTGGGCATGCAGAGTTTATGGAATACCGGGGCTACTGCCCCGTTGTCACTTGGGCCATAACAGGTTCTAGCCCTGCAAATAAACACTAAATAGTTCTACCTAATGTCCAGATACTCTGTTCGCCATCACCCACGTCGCATGAGTGGTCGTAATGCCAGCTCCCTACGCGGCCTGTTGCGCTCATTCGTCGTCTTTTAGCCCTCTTGGTCCATCGCTAACACTTTTTTCCAACTCCCTAGCCGCTCCATCACCTCCAGCTTTCTCTTTCCAAGGTAGTACTCATGCACAGTACGGTCTGCTTCATCGTATGCCTCCTTGAGGTTCGGCTTCTGCCTCAGCGGATTGTTCAAGTCGGAGAAATCTCCACAGCTACCTTGGTGTCCGTCAGCACCGTTGCGTCTCCCAGCGCGTTTGCTCACTGCAGAGATTCCTATCGACTTTTCCCAATTCACTGTGGTGTCACACCGTTGGCCCCAGATCTGCTTTCTACCATACTCCTCAATGTTCTCAATAAACTTTTTTTTTTTTTTTTTTTATATAACAATCTGTTTCCGCTGGATTTTTTTTTTTTTTTTTTTTTTTATAACAATCTGTTTCCGCTGGAATAGCCGTGCAGGCAAAACTAAACTAAGAAAACCTAATCTAGCCCCGGCCACCGCTTTGCGGTGGCAACCCTCCATCAACCATAACAGCTCACGTGGCTGTTGCCCCGAGCAACGATTGCCGTCTCTCTCGAGACGTTTAAATAGTTGAGAAAAAGACCGTTACCGGAAAGGTATCCTCCCCATCCTTTCCAACACCCCCAAATGTCGCCGTCCTGCTAGACTATCGAGCAGGGAGGTATCAGCCGACGCTGCGTCGTTCTGTGCTCCTGGGCATCGTTGCTCCTGGTGATCAACAAGAAGGGATCCGCACTGGCAGGCGTCAGCAGGGCATGCAAACCCATAGCCATCGCTCCAGCGTCCTCTCGCTCCTTGGGAAGGGCCTTTCTTCTTCCCCGGGGTGATTCCATGTCTTGTCTCCCATGCCACCGTTGTCTCACAGCGTTCTTTCCATAAGACTTCAGTTGACTGCGACTCGATGTAGCTGACAAAACAGTGGGCCACCCGAGCTGCCACTGATTCTGTTACCGCAAATAGTCTCTTCCATGCCGCAGTTAGAGCTGTCGGTGTCAGCCCTCGACAGAGATCAATGTTCTCAATAAACCGGCTGGCCATAAACTTTGCCGTAGTCCCTGTCGTCCTGATCAGGGAATTTGAAGAAGCCTTTTAAAAAAAAACACCTTTTGAGTAAATTCAGCGGAAGATCTCGTAATAAAAGGGCACCGGGAAATTCCGGTGCATCGAGCTTGGTTCCCCGGTTACCGGCTTGGCTTCTGTGGCGCAATTGGTTAGCGCGTCTGACTGTTAATCAGGAGGTTGGTGGTTCAAGCCCACCCAGGAGCGGATCCCATCATCTTTTTTGCTGTTTTTTCAGCCAACCCAGGTATACTTTTTTCATTCTCCGATCTTGAGTCTCCATCATCGCCTCCTCCTCCCCCTTTTTTTTTTTTTTTTTTATGGGCCCCGTTAGGGGTTTTATTCGTCGGCGCGCACTCATACCACGGTCTGCGGACGTGGCCAGCTAGTTCACAAAAACTACACTATCCTACAACAGAAGAGTAGAGAGAAGAAGGAAAAGGTGGAGGGTGACCTCCCCCTTCTCTTTCTCCTGGTGCAAGGCGCGTGTTTTGTTCTGCATTGGAGAAAGAGGACCACTTTTTTTCTTTTCTTTTTGTTGTTGTTGATAGTGAGCTTTTTCCCATGGATCCAGAATGGTGCAGGGTGACAATGTTTATCACAGATCTGGTTCTAGATAGGCTGGGAGGATCGAGAGCAATAAGCAATAAGGCGAGTGAAGAAGAGAGAAGAAGCCTCCAATGGTTCAATCCCCAGGAGAGATGATTGAAACGCGGGTTGGAGCGAGATATGGTCCCCAACCGACATTGACATCACGCGCCTTGCTGGGATTCAGGAAGGCTCGCGATCTTACTGGGCCGTATCAGGACAGTAGGGAAAATGAGAGAGAAGAGAAGAGAGAGAAAGAAAACACTCCAACCACTAACACTACCACCGCCACTACCACCACCACTAAAAGGTACCTGTGTTGAAATGTTGCATCACGGGTAACCTTGCATGTACTCTCACCCCTCTCCCCTCTCTCTCGGCATTCAGAAGAGACATGATTGTATGTCCCCATTCTGGGACACTTGAATGAAATGACGATGTAGCACACCGAGGTAGGCAGTCGCGACAATAAGGAGAGATGGGAAGAGAGGAGGAGGAGGAAGAAGAAGAAGAGAAGGAGGAAGAGGAGGAGAATACAACGGCTCACTGATGTCAGTCCGTGGGTTGGGTTTGGTTGAATAAGACGGTGTTTTTTTTTTTTTTTGTGCATCTCTCCTTCTATTCCATCATTCTCCACCGCTCTTTCTCTCTTTTTCTTTCTTCCTCTCTTTCTCTTTATCCCGTCTCTCCGTCTCTCGCTCTCTCTCTCTTTTTCTCTCTCTTCTGTCCTCGCCTCCAACTGAGCTTTGTCATCCTTAGTTGCCCATCTCCGCCACCCCATCACATTCCTGCATCTTGTCCTTCTTCTCTTCCTCTCTCTCTTTCTTTCTTTCTCTCTCTCTTCACGCGCATCTCTCCTTCACACCTTTCTTTCTTTCTTCCCTTCACTTTCTCACACACACTCTCTCTCTCCCATTCTTGGATCATGTCTGAAAAGGATCCCGCCACAACAGCCGACGGCGTAGAAACCGAGGTTCTGGATGATGGAACACGCAGCATTCTCTTTGGTCTTCTCTCTCAACTGGGCAAGGGCGCCGATCTCCACAGGATTACACTGCCGACATTTGTGCTCGAACCCAGGAGCATGCTGGAGCGAATCACCGACTTTATGAGTCACCCCGAATTGATTCTCAAGTAAGCGCGGTTCTCACTTTTTTCTTTTTTTTTTTTTTTTTTTTTTTTTTTTTTTTTTTCTCTCTCTCTATCCCATCTCTCTACCAAGTTAGAGTGATCGAGTGAGTGTGGAGGTGTGTATGTCAGAGAAACAATGGGGTAAAAAGGAGCAGGTGGACATGAGCCTACAAATCTTCCCAAATCTTCCTCATTCGGTCCGTCTATCGGCTCGTCTCACCCCCAATGCCATATTGCTATCCCGCAAAGAGCGTTGTCGCTCTATCTGCCAAGACTCTCTTTCTTTCTTTCTTTTTATATATTCAAGTGAACCAGTATTTGGACAGACAGGACATGTTAAAGCAAGAGCCACAAAAGAGCCACGCTTCAGCCAGGACAGGCACGAATCGTGTTTCTGAAGGGGGGATAGGGGAAGGGAAGGGGGGGGGACGAGGGACGACGGGAGGGAGTGGAGAGTGAGTGACTGACCGAGTGAAGGGAGCGGAGTCGCGGACTGTTCCCTGACGGGGGTTTCTGCCCGTTTGTGGAGAGAAAGACACTCGATGTGTCCCAAGTGAGCAAACGCAATGCCAGCAACGTCACTGCCGTGGACGAAGGGGAATAGAAGGGGAAGGGGAGGAAGAACAGGGGTGTCCTTTTTTTTTTCGAGTATCATCTGCTTCGCCTTCCAGAGAGAGAGAGAGAGAGAAGGGTATGTCTTTCTCTTTAACTGACAGGGAGTCAAAGTGAGCGAGAGAGTGAAAGGTGTCCCAAGACTAAGAGAATGTCATGTGTAGGCTCACTTCTGTTGGGAATGTTCTCTGGGGAGAGGGAGAGGGAGAGGAGTGTGGACAGTGGACCATTCATCCGTGCTCTCTCTTTCTTTCTCTCTTTCTTTTTACTTCTCTCTTCCTTCCTGTCGTCACTTTGTGCAGACTATCCATCATCCTGTTGCTGACCCTCGACTCTCCTTTACTTTTTTCCTCTTTCTTAGAGCTGGTGAGATCCAGGATCCTGTGGAGCGGTTTGTTGCTGTCACCCGATATTTCCTCTCAGGATGGCACATCCGGCCCAGAGTACGTTCACCAATGCCAAGAGAGAGAGAGAGAGAGAGAGAGTCGGGCGCTCTGAACCGAAACAGCATTCCTCATCTTTAAATATTTTTGTATTTTTTGCACGACACACGGACTGACAACTCTCTTTTCCTTGTATGATGATGATGATGATGACTTTTTTTTTTTTTTTTTTCCTGCACGCGCTTGTTGAAAATTCAAATAGGGTGTGAAAAAGCCGTACAACCCTATTCTGGGAGAACAGTTTCGTGCCAAATGGAAGTTTGCAGACGGGACTGAGGCGTTCTACGTCGCCGAGCAGGTGTCGCACCATCCCCCAATTTCGACCTATTTCTACTCTAGCCCAGAGAACAACATCACCATCCTGGGCGATCTCTTGCCAAAGTCCAGATTTTATGGCAACAGCGCTGCCACGTTAATGCAAGGAGAGATCAAGGTCTCGTTGACAGATCGACCAGGCGAGGAATACTTTATTACAATGCCAAACGTCTACGCGCGTGGAGTGCTGTTTGGTACAATGTTGATGGAACTGGGCGACGCTGCAAGCATAAGATGCCCCAAACTGGATTTGACCTGCACACTTGAATTCAAAGTCAAGGTACCGATTCGCTTGTACAACTGCACTTTAATTTTTATTTTCCTTAGTCCGAGTCATGAGTGACTAGACCTGCATAGACTTATATTGGCCAACATCTGTTCATTTTATTGTGTATCAGGGTATCTTCACGGGTACATACAATGCTATCGCAGGAAAGATCAAGCGAGAGTCAACTGGCGAATCTCTATTCGAACTTTCAGGAAAATGGTCCGACGAGATCTTTATCAAGAATGTCAGTGTAAGTCGCGGCAAAAGAGAACAAACAACAACAATAACAAAAAAAGAAAAGAAAAGAAAAGAAAAGCAAGGAAAAAGAATCACTTCCCTTCTCTAAACTCTGTCCCGCCATCCTCTAATTCTCTGAAAATCACTTCCTTTCAAATACCATTCGACGCGAATTATTCTCTATCTCTCCTATCCATCAAATAGGGCACCAAGAAGGATGTTCTTTTTGATGCAAAGACGGCCAAGATTCAGCCAAAGATCGTGGTACCTGAGGCAGAGCAGGAAGTGAATGAGTCTCGTCGTCTCTGGAGCAAATTGACATCAGCCCTTAAAGTTAACAACCAGGACCTGGCAACGATCGAGAAATCAAAGGTAGAGGACGAGCAGCGTGCAAGGACAAAGGCCCGCGAGGACAAGGGATTGGCGCATGTATCGCGATACTTTGAGCCTAATGGCGACGGCGGCTTTGATATCAAGCTGAAAAAGTATGTACAAGTGCATTGATTCAGGACGACTCTTAAGATGTGGGGATTGTCTTGTCATGGTAGGATTAATGATTATCTTTGGAAATACTAACGCCACGAAACTCTCAAACTGCAACTCCTCTACTCATCTTTTTAGCATTTCTTCTGATCCTCATGAGGCAAAGCGACAGATTGAGGAATTTATTTTCAACACTCCTGAGCCAACCAACTAAGATGGCCCCCCAATTGGTGGCCTCTGGGCGTATGGGGAGTGCACGTTCGCCTTGCTCCAATGGGCAGGAAACCTATCAAGAGACTACAATTTCCTGCTCAGAAAGTAATAAAGGAGGACAGAATGGGGGAGAGACCTTTTTAGACAGGTGAAAAGAATCCAATTCATCCAACACTTAATGAAACATTGGGCGTCTGGGCATAACAGGGCAAGCCGTCGAGGGTCTATTGGCTCTTCGACAAGCGCCCCAGTTATCCGGTCGTAAAATCAACAACAAAACTTGTATGGTTGAACCACCATGAACCCATTGTCCAGTCACAGGTCCAGACATACCTATCATGCACATGTTGCTGCCAGGAGGGCGGCGGCAGAGGGAGAAAGGGCAGGCCAAAAGGGCAGACAGGAAAGGAGAGAGGTCCTCTCAAGATGCGACACGTTTGCAGGGGCCCAAAAAAAACAGAGAGAGATAGAGAGAGAGAAATGGCGTCCACTCTGTCTCTCCCCCTTACTGGTATGCATTCGTCAGGCTAACGACCATAGAGCTGGACAGAGTGCGAGCAAAGAAATGCACAAGGCGGGAGCAGGGATCCCTTGGACAACAGTCAACACACGCTCTCCCTCCTTCCCTTGACAAAATGCGCGAGGAAAGGGCCAACTCCAAGGGGCTTTTCCTTCAATGGGGATTCCTTCCCTGCTGCTGGATACGCAGTGCCAACTAGATTGTTGTAAGCCGTAAGCCTATCTAATAGACGAAAAGGACAACTGACCGCTGTCAAGGTCCAGGGGGAAGAGTGACGGGGTTGGCACAGTCTGGTTGCTTGAGGCTGGTGAGGGCTCGAGCACTCTCCCCTTTCTAGTTGTGTCTCTCTCGTTCTCGTTCTCTCTTTTCGTCCGACCATGCTCACAGCGAAAGGGGTGGGGGGGGGGACAAGAACGCGTATTGGACAGACTGCTGGGCGGCAGGCATGCGTCGCCTTTCTCTATCTGACATGCTCCCCTCGATTTGTCTCCTCCCTTCTTCTCCTCCCCTCGCTCGTGCGGCCATCCTTCGGCCGCTGCTCCTGCCTGGCTATTGCTAGACTCGCCCCCTCGCTTGACTAAAGGTCAAGGCCGTTGGCACTGCCTAGCGGGTGCGCAATCCCGCTCTCACGCACTCTTTCAATCTCTCGATCTCTCTCTCTTTCTCTCTCTTTCTCTTCCTTTCACTCTTTTTTTTTTTTCCTTTCTTTCTCCTTCTCCTTCTCTCTCTTTTCTTTTCTTTTTCTTTTTCTCTGTCCCTCTCTCTCTCTTTCTCTCTTTCTCTCTCTCCCTCTCTCTTGCTGCTCGCTTTTGCATTCCTTCAGCGCTCCTGGTCGTCGCTCGACCTCTCTGCCAGGCGATCGTCGATTTCTGCGTGCACTCCTCTTCTCCTCTTCTTCTTCCTCCTCCCAACCTCCCTCCCAACCACCCACCTTACGCGCCAACCAGGTCTACCCAGCCCCTGACCACTGGTACCGACACCCTGCTCACACTTCTGTCCGGTACATCATCTTCTTCACTTTTGTTCCGTCTCACATCCGACTTTACCTCCTCTCTCACGCGAGCACGGAGCCTTCTGCCACAGCCATCTTTGGCGGTTCCCGTCTCCAGCACTGTCATCTTGCGTCAAAGACCCTTTTCCTTTTTGGCACTTGCAAGTCTGTCTAAGCTACTGGTACCGGGCCGCTTTGAAGCAACCAGTAGTCTCTACTTAGGCTCTCTCCCCATCCTCGGTAGTACTTTACCTTGTCCCCTACTATCCCTTCCTCTAATACGTACAAAGAGCGCATAGTACTAGAGCCTTTTTTTTTTTTTTTTCTTTCCACAACCAACTCTTTCCAGACTCGACTCGCTCCTATCCCCCCTTGTTCAATCCATAATGAGCAGCACCTCGCACTCATCACCGCAAAATGGACTGGACCATTCTTTTCCCATGTCGAAGCACGACTACTTCCAACAGACCACATCCCCTCTCCTCGAAAGTGCCATCGCCTTTGCTTTCTCCTGTTCGGTGATTTCCCTTGTCTTTTTCTCTTGGGTACGCCTACGTCGCAGCTCGATTTACGGGTCGCGTCAATTCTTTGTACGGGGGGAACACCAAGCAGACCCTATCCAACCATCGACCCTGTTTGCATGGATTGCAGCCGTAGTATGTCTGGAGAGTCAGGCACGACAGCAATTGATGAAAGAACAGGAAGAGTCAACTGCCGCTGCTGTAGCTGCGGAAGATGAAGCCATTGAAAAAAAGTTGACTACCCGTAACTCGGAACAACAGGGCAATCAAGAAGATGAACTTTCACCACCTACAGCCCTCTCGGACCCTAGTCCATCTTCCGAAATCATCGAATCACAACAGGTGACACACCAACCAGGACCGACTGGTTCAGAGAGTTCACCAATTGCGACCACGCCTCGACACTCTATTCAGGAACGACCATTGACCAGCGGAGCCTTCCTGAACACGATGGGTCTTCAATTTGATGGTCGTGATCTTTTAAAGAAACTCCTCAAGTTGCCTATCCTGAGGCGAGATAACTCTATCAGTAATAGCACCAAAATGGAAGCGAGTGAAGGGGAAAAGGAAGGAGACCCATCGAGTGACCCACATTCATCTAATGGGCCACGACAACAAGGTGGTTTCCCAGCACATGCTTCATCTTATTCATTCTCTGCTTCGGCGAATATTCCTTCGTCAGCGGTTCGTCAGGCGATTATTGCCAAGTTGGGTCTAGACCATTACTTGTTGCTTCGTTT
Organism: Mortierella sp. BCC40632; assembly: GCA_011634665.1. Classification (NCBI taxonomy): domain Eukaryota; kingdom Fungi; phylum Mortierellomycota; class Mortierellomycetes; order Mortierellales; family Mortierellaceae; genus Mortierella; species Mortierella sp. BCC40632. Next base: position 402,616 of record WAEK01000019.1, read on the forward strand.
CTTGAAGATGCTTCTTTCACTTTCGGTTGTTTTGGGGATTATGGCGATTGTGGCCTTGGTTCCGGTTTATAGTATTGTTCAATGGGGGGAGATCTTTTATGATGATTATTCACAGGATTTTACGGCACATACTTTGACCACCTCGAGACGTGTGGAGAGATTACAGATCGGTAATGTGACCGACAATGACCGATTGTGGGCCACAGTCATGCTATTGGCAATTTTTTCTGGTAATTCACCTTTTTATTTATTTATCACGGGCGCAAAAAAAAAAAAAAAAAGGCGAGAGTGAATACGAGTCTGACAAAGCGATGTATTTGCGACTTCAATTTATTTTTTTTTTTTTTAAAAAAAAACTCTTGCATAGTCTTTATTGCCCTTTGGATCTGGTCCGAGCTGACCGTGTTCTTACAATTGCGCGAAGAATTCCTGATCAATGCCGCAACCCGTCATTCATCCCGTGTCGTCCTCCTACAACACCTCCCACAGGAACTTCGTTCCGTTCAAGCCCTCCGACAGCTGTTTGATTCTGCACCCGGTGGAGTAGAATATGTCTATCTCTGTCGGGATGTGGGAGCACTCGAAAAGGCCGTGAGTCGACGGAAGGTGGTCCTTAGTCGTCTCGAGGAACTCGAGTCCAAATACATGGATGCAATCGCAAGAGCCTCAGCTCGGGTCGCCCTGACGACCTTGACCATGCGATCTCAAACATGGCTTGGCAGAACCGTTGACCGAGTCCGACTCGTGTTTGGTCGACGAGGAATCCTCCCCGGAACAGGGACTATGAGCGAGGAAGAGGAACACGTGGGACCTTTGAAGCGGTACCAACTTGGGGATATGCCCAAGCTATCATTCGTCGACCTTGCGACGTCATCCGGGCACCATCACCGTGGGGCCGGAGGTGCAGAGGCAACACCCGGAATGGCCTCTGCATCCGCAAACCTCGAAGTAGGCGGCGTCCCACAACATCGTGAATTTACCATGTCGGATGCATCCAACTCTGCCGACAAGATCGCGAGTGGATTGGCTGCATTGAAGTGGTACCAAGAGCCAAGACGACCCCGACATTACGCGGGAATCCCTCTCCTCAGCAAGAGACAGGATTCGATTCGTTATTACAGGGGTGAGTTGTGTCGACTGAACAAACTCATTGCTCAGCTCTATGAAGAACATGCCCGAGTCGTTGCAGCAGATGATCAGCGAGGCAACAAGGGTACATCTTCGACAGACCCACATTCGGGTGATGACGTGCAAGATCCAGCGATTCAGGGTACTGCCGCAAGTACCACCCTTGGGGATCAGAGCTCTTCAGCCCCAGGTGTCAACACCCTCCCATGTGCATTTATTCTCATGCGCACGCGTTCCGGTGCAGAGGCCGTTGCTAGTGCCTCGATTGCAGCGGATAAAATTGATGTTCATTCTCGCGTCCTGGGCATGGCTCCACGAGATATCGAATGGCGTGCACTTGGACAGCATGCGAAAGCGGGTCTTTCCAGGATGTTTACTCGAGGTGCGATTATTGTCTCGGGGATCTTGGTGTTCATGGTGAGTGGGTATGCGGTCTCGGTTCTGGCTTCGATGGCGGTCGATCAAGGATGGAACAGGGTTCCCGAGGCTGAAGCTGGTCTAAAGGCACCTGCTGCGATTTATATTCGACAGGGTGTTTTGGCACCACTCCTATTGGCGACGCTGGTGCTTGTGGCACCTCGAATTCTAAACGGTAATGTTTTTTTTTTTTCGTTTTTTTTTTTTTTTTTTTAGCAGGATATTTTGATCTGTTGTCTGTTTTTGTTTCGAAAAGGAGGAGACTAATATTGGAACATGGGGGATGGGTCTAATCCTTTAAATAGAGCTTGGCCAAAACTGGGGCCTGATCTCAAAGACACAGACAGAGCTGTGGACCCAGCGCGTCTACTTTTTCTTTCTAGTAAGTGATCATAAGGATGAAGGATGACCGTTTACTTATTTTATTTTACAAACAGATAGGCCTAACCTTTATATTTTTTATCCTAGATAATTAATGTAGGATTAGTTCATCCAATCCGAACACTCGTATCCTCCTGGAAGGGCTCCAGCACAGATGAAAACAATGCAGAGGCCGAGTTCTTGACACATGCTATCCCTTCCTATTGCTCATTTGTCGCTGCCTATATCCTCGTGGTGGGTCTAGTGCTTCCTTGCACTCAGCTTCTTCAATTGCAAAGACTCTGGGCCACCCTTCCCAGTATCACGCTCTGGTCCATTCTCGGTCCCTTGTCGTGGCGCAAGTCAACCCGTCCGCAATCACGCTCACGACAGACCGGAACTGGAGTGAATTCCAATGCCTCCAATGCCTCTGATCCGTCTCAATCGACCGTGGGTCTTCCTAGTGGTTCCGATACGTTCGAGGCGAGCTTCACTCCTGCACCGACACAAACCCCTCGCCAGGCGTTCCAGCTTCGGCAACCACCTTACTTCCAGCTTCATCATCTCTACCCTCAGTTGGTTGTTCTGTTTACGCTTTCCTTGGCACTCTTGCCACTGGCCCCAATCCTCTTTGCACTATGGATCACAGTACTGATTGTCCTAAACCTGTGCTATCGATATCTTGTTCTGCAAGTCGTCACGACCAACAGTCAGTCCGGTGGTCTCCACTATCTCTTGGCTGTCAAGTTCTTGCTCTTCCCCACGCTTGCCTGCCCTCCTCTCGTTCTGGCGATCTATCTTGGTATTCGAGCGGCCTGGATCCAATCGGCGTTTTCGATTGTGCTCTTGTTGGCCATGTTGGCGATGCGCTATGCTGTTGGTAAACAGTTTGCAAAGCGGGAGGAAATGATGCTTCGACGCGTAAAAGAGGCTGGGTTGCAGTCTGATTATCACTCTTCAAGTATTGAAGATCATCCCAACCATCGCTCGAATCCAGGTGAGACAACATCGTTCCCACCAGGGGTGAGTGATCCAGATCGCGAAGGACCAGCCCATCCTGCCGAAGCCTCTGTCTTGAGTCTTTCGGGTACACTTTCAAAAGACGAAGAAGGGGCCAATGAGGGAGAGGATCCCGAGGGACCGACTGGACGTCGTCGCATGAAACGTCTTTTGAGTCGACCGACAACCATCATTGGTCAAGTCAGGACTTCGATCGTCTCAACCATCACCCCTCAAGGAAGCAACAAACCCAGCACCTGTAGTAGTAGTAGCAGCCGGCCTACGAGCGCACCAATGTTTGACCTGGCCCGTTACGAAAAGGAAATCCTCGGGATTGAAAGAGATTCGGACGCAGACGAAGAGTTGGATGGATCCCCAAGTTACTCCAAGACAGAGTTGCCTGTGCCCGGAAATTCAGGCGAATCTGCTCCTCGTCCTACGAATCATGGTCGAGAGAGGTCATTCACTCGGACGAGCGACGGTCGTCATGCAGGAACAAGAGATGCCGCAGATCCAGAGTTTGCACTCTGTTTCTCGAGTGGCTATTTCGCAGAGGATGGAACAGGAGAGGGAGTGATTGCTCCCCAGCCTCAAGAAGAACCTCCCTTGTCCAAGGAGCAGAAAGAAGAGAAGGAGAAGGAAGCCAAGTATAGAGAGATCGTCAGAGCGCTTCGACGGGCTAGCTCTGTAGCCACCCGCAAGAATGCTCAGGCTAAAAAGGCTTCGGAGGAGGATCTTCAGCAAAAACAAAAAAAAGAAGACCCGGCGGCGACAAATGCAAGCTCTGGTTGGAAAGCCGTTTTAGACCGCAACAAGACACTCGTGGAAAGACACAAGTCAGGATCCCTGGCCAAAGGCGCCAAAGCCCCTGCACCTGTTGGCTCATCTTTCCGCCAGTTCAATCTTGAAGGGTCAACGTCCTTGTCTAACATGATCAACATGACTGCGTCCACCCCTGGAGGGCTCGGAGGAGGAGGAGGAGGTGTGGGAGCACCCAGTCTGCCGACGCTCTTTATTCATCGCGAGTCTGTGGTGGCCGCTCAAGAATGGAGTCGGATCCAAGGACTCTATTTGAACCCCGTGTTGGCAGATGCTCAGGCTCGTGTCATTGTTTGGTTACCAAGTCAGACAGAGCTCTCATTTATGGGTCAGGGGTCTGTTCATGCCATGGGGCAAACGGATAAACTCCCCCTGGGACAGTGTCGAGTTCACTCGACCATGATCCCAGATCGGTCTGCGCGAGGCAGTTCTTGCCAAGAGCGGGAGAAGCGCCATAGTACGTGCACCTGTCAGTTGTATCAGGAGGTCAAGAAGGCCGTAGCGGATGCCATTGCGTTAGCTGACCAGGAGATTCGCGATCTTCGTATTGTGGGCCTGACCGTCTGGCTGGACTCGCGCCATGTGGTCTGGGGTCAAGAAAACGAGGAGGATGGACGGTTGGGCGACCGAGTGATGATCTCAACGGGCCCTACAGAGAGCACAGGTTCACTGAGCCCAGAGGGTGTTGGCATGGAGCTGCAACGACAACAGCGATATGTAGGCGACGGACTGTTGTCGTGGCTAGAAGATGGAGATGTTCATGGCGAGTCGGGCCTGGGCCATGGTGCGCCAGGAATCATTGGCGGATCCATGGGAGTGATCATGAAGCGTCCAATTGGGTCGTATGGACGACTAGTTGGCAATGGCGAGGATGACGACTTTTCGAGAAGCCTGGGCTCCGCCTAGGGATGGGGCTTTGTTCGTCATTGAGCATGGAATTCACGAGTAAGAAGAGAGATAGCTGAGCCGAAAATACTAGCATAGTCCTTCCTAATACAACAGCCAATAGAGCTTGATCCATAGCATGGCAGGGTGGCACTGCAGGCCCGTTCGCCAACCATTCATATTCATTTCGGACGCGAGTTGCCATGGCTGTCGTGTGGTAGAGAATGGGCGCAGACCGAAAGAGAAGCGTGAAAGGGGGCGGATGGGATTTTTTTCTCCTCGGAGGAAAAGGGGGCAACCCAATGGGCGGAGGCGGAGGAGCAACAAGAGCTTGAGCCGTTGAGAGAGAAGCGTCTATCTAGAGGGTCACAGCAATACGTGCAGAAAGAAACTCTCTCTCTCTCTCTCTCTCTCTCTCTCTCTATCTCTCTCTCTCTTCCGATTCGGCTGCCAGCCAGCCGGTCTCTTCAGGGCGGTGCTCTACCTGTCGCTCCTTTAAATACGCCACTGTCCCCTGCTGCTCATTTCGTCTTTCGCCACTCTCGCCCGCCTGTTATTTCTCTTCACTACTCTCTCTCTCTCTCTCTTTCTTTCTCTCTCTCTTTCTCTCTCTCTTTTTCATTCCTTCTCTCTATTGCCTCCTCCTCGCAGCCTCACTCACATATACCCCGGCAGCAGCAACCATGGCACCCCATCGTCACACTCTTCCCGACAAGCTCCCTATCCCCCGTCAACATCTTCAGGAGGTCTGCGGACAAGCACTTCCTCGAACACTCTATGACACCCGCCGCAAAGCTATCTTCACAGCACCAACAGCACCAGTACCTCTTTCTCAACCATCACCTCTCCCTCCGCTGCGCGCACCTGTCAGCATCAAAGCAGCTCACCTCTGGACCTATGCCATCGAAACGATCGCGCTCTACATAAGGAATCTTCGTAACCCAGACCTGATTCCCGGCAATGGATTGCTCAGCAGGATTTATGCTTTGGGTATTTTCCCGATCGTCTTTGGGATCCTGGTTCTTTGTCAATGGATCATTTCAGCAGTTCTACTTTGGAGCACACGTACTCGATTGGGCAAATATCTTTACGGCAAGTTTTTGAAGAGTGAGATCTTGCTCTTTGACCCAACAGGTAAATAACGATCGAGACCATGGAATGAAGGGGAAAAGAAAAGAAAAAAAAAAAAAAAAAAAAAAAAAAAAAAAAGAGGGGTGGGAAGTGGGTGACGAGAGAGACAGAGAGAGAGAGAGAGAGTATGTGTGTGTATATGGAAAAACAAGAAAAAAGGCTTCTCTTTGGGCTCGTCATTTTGCTGTGAGATTTTGTTTATTTTTTTTGGATCTCCTACATACAGCTCACCGAATGTTCGTCGTGGCCTTTTGGGCCTGCATGTCCTTGCATACTAATACACAAATACAATACAATAGATACGATCGACCCACATGGAACTCGGGAGGCGCTGGCTCAGTTATCTTCTACGCAGCCAAAGGCTGAGCCTTCATTCAACTATCACATTTCAGGATTCCTTCTCATCCTCTCTACTCTGACTTATGAAAGAGACGACGCGCTTGTGGAGAAGGCTGCCAAGAAAATGCGCGACATTCAATCTGAGGAACAGTTCCAGCAAATTGAGGAAATGCTGGAGATGAGCGAACAAACGATTAATGAAAAGGCCCAACAATTCCAGATGCGATTCCGAGGTATTAGTGAGCTGAAGACCCTTGGAGGACCTTTTGCTGGTCTGTTTTACAGCGACGAGTCTATTGTCTTGGTATTCAAAGGAACATCGGTACTTGCCTTCAGTAAGTTGACTCTTTGATAATCATATGTTTTCTTTATAGCAGTCAACACACTGTCGAAATGCTCTACTCACTCTCTCACTCAATCTCCTATCCATTAGACGAGTATGTAGTCGACGCATTTATCCAACGAGTGAAAGCGGACGAATTCCTCTATGGAGAGATCCACAAAGGCTTCTACGAGTCGATCTTCCCGGATCCACCACCTCAGGGACGTTATGAGGCCATGACATTTGATTCGACCAACCCTTTCGACACCATCATGGAAGTCATTTTTGAAACTGCACGGTCCATTAAAAGCAAATCGAAAAAGCCTGTCAATATCTGGATGACAGGTCACTCACTTGGTAGGTTGCAAAGAAAATAGACCGCAACATACTTTCTCTGAGTACGATCTTGTCGCCTCGCAGTCTTCAAAATCTCTGACAGTATACTCTTTATTTATTTATTTATTTATGCTTACAATAGGTGGAGCCCTCGCTTCTCTTACCATGGCACGTCTTCAGAAACCAATGACCGATTCTGATCCACTTGTCAAAGAATATGACCCTCGCAAGGGCAAAAACGGGCGACCTCTCAAAAGAACAGTTCTCGAGGAGATGTTGGCACGGTTCAGTTCCGACCCAGAGTTGATTGTCCTGCGCGATTGCTATAGCTTTGCGAGTCCCAAGGTGGGTGACTCTTCCTTTGCTGAAGAGTTCAACGCGAACCAGGTTCGGTACCTTGAACAAAGTCAATTCAAGCCCATCTATTATCGGATGGTTGTCGACAAAGATATCATCCCGATGATGCCTCCAGGACTTCGCAAAAACCCCGATGATGTTATTGGTCGAATGTTTCCTTGCACCAAATGTTCAAATGGAACTCGATCCAACACACGGAACGGTTATGGAACTGCCCAGAATGGAGAAGAGGCAGATACACACTATCATTCTTTGTTGGACTACCAACATGTTGGTCAATTGGTGACTCTCTACAACAAACGGGTCAAGCCCAAGGCAGTCCCATCAACACACCAGACAAATCTATGTGAGAATGTGTTGCGAGGAGATGGGGAGACCAAGGATCTTATGAGACAGATTGACCAAGTCAGACAGGAACAAAGAGATGGAGGACTTGATTTTGATGCAAACGCAGCGGTCCAAGAGATGACAGATGAAGAAGCGCTCCATATTATGGACTCTGAGGATCGACTTCGAGTTCCTGGCGAGACTGAAAAGTTTTTGTTGACCTTTCCAAATGTGATCTCGCACGCACCATCGACCTATCAACGAGATCTGGTCCGCGCAAGGTTCTTTTTCCGAAGTTTCCCCTGTGCAGATGTGATGGGAGCCATCTTGGAGACGGAGCAACCACTCATGAAGAACCACGTGGGAGCCAGGAGGTCGTCTGATGAGCGTACACTCTTGGGTTCGACCTCAAAGGCAAAGACAGTCGGAGCATGGACTGCTTTTTATACTACGAAAACGAATGCAGTTGCTATTGAGCCCTAAAGCAGAGAGAGGAGTCCAATAAAAAAATAAAAAAAAAATACAAGGCCGAGAGTGTCACAATAGTATAGCGTCCATAACACACAGTACCATAGCGCACTAACAATGACAATAACAATAGCTATAGGACAACAGCAATATCAAAAAAGAAGAGAGGTATAAAAGGAGAGAAAGAGTCTTTGCAATCCATAGCGAAGTTTGCAAAGAATTCTGACCCCTCTCTCTTTAGTTCTTTCTATTGTTTTCCCTTGCCTTTCTCCCGTGCGACTTCAAAACTTTCTTAGTTGCAACTTGTAGCCAACCTCCCAAATGACCTTTGTCGTTTGTTGTTGTCGGAGAACCCATGTTGGAGTGAAGGAGTGAGAAAGTGAATGAGAGAGTGAGCGAGGGAGTGAGGGAAAGAGGGCTTTAAAGAGGAAGGGAAGGAAGGCTTTTGATGAGGGAAGGGGGGATGGGAAAGGAAAATGAGAAGGGAGAGAGAGTCCCTCACAGTCTCGTCCCTCAATCTCCTGTGTCCTACCCAAGTCTTCCCCACCTTTGTAGAGCAATGGGCTTAATCTCAGCAGCTCATAGCAACAAGGCTACTCGACTGCCAATGCCCTGTTCAATTTAAGTCGTCTGCAATGGATTTATCTCTTCCAATATTTGAAATTAAATTAGCAGGTGCCCCACAGTGCCTTTCCGCACTGCAAGGCCTCCCCATGGGAGTGTATTCGTGTTCAACTAGATACCGGAAAAGGCGGTAATCGTCGCCGTCCAGCTTGGATTCTGACTTGGAGGCGTTCAGCCATAATCAAACGGACGATAGCTTCGGGTCATTGCCTGCTCAAGCAGACCCAAACACCAATTATCCGAATGAAGTGTTCCTCTCGTACGTACTAACTTCAGTTACTATTGCAAAAACACTTCATCAGTAGGGTAAAACTAACCTGTCTCACGACCGTCTTAACCCAGCTCACGTTCCCTATAAGTGGGTGAACAATCCAACGCTTACTGAATTCTGCTTCAGCGTGATAGGAAGAGCCGACATCGAAGGATCAAAAAGCAACGTCGCTATGAGCGCTTCGCTGCCACAAGCCAGTCTAGTTAGAGATGTGCGGGTTCGGGCAAAAATATTCTTGCAAGACAAAAAAATTTCATAGACACGAGACAAGATGCAAGCTGTGGGTAGCATGGTTTATAGTCGACTCAATCGGAGAAACAATCGGGGGGAGGGAAGGGGAGGAATGTGCTATCTCATGCTATTTTTTTTTTTTTTTTTTTTTGCCTTAGGTAGCACACAGTCCAGCCCTAAGGAAGATGAATAATCTTTTTGGTTTTACCTATTGGCGAGTCATGGCCAACTTTGTGGTTGCTTGCCAACGACAGAGAACATCCAAATCCCAAATTCATGGCTTTTCCTAAACATCCACTATGTTACTTGCTTTCTCAAAAAGACAGACTAGTCGTAAACATGTCTAGCCTTAGTTTATACTGGACGACAAAAAGAACCAGTGTTTATTCGCGAGGGAGGAAAATCTGGAGAGGCCAGTTGATATTTTTCTAAAAACGAAGCCGTCTAGCCATGGGTAGATAACGATAAAAGTGTCATTTACTATTTTTTTTGGCCAACACTCCCGTCCCTATCTGTTATCCAGCTGTACGAAAAAGGAGGTGTCATCCACTTTTTCATCATGGCTGGGCGCCAAAGGAGTACTGAAAAGGTCACAACATGCTGTGCACGATACTTGTTGGCGGATAAAATGTAAACAAGATGACTAGCGCCCATTTTTTTTTTCGAATCCTCGAATGCAATGCTTGAACAGACGCAGGTGGAAGGACCAGTTAAATGGAGTCGCTCTTACTGAGTCGTACTGCGAGAGGATTGACCTGCAGATTTTTTTTTTTTTTAGCAGCAACAAGCAATTTTCCCGTCCTCCATACAACTCACCAAAGAACCAGTCGACAAGTCCTAGAAAGCGATGACCAGATGCAAAAAAAAAAAAAAAAAGGTATCCTTGTCATGTAAAACAATCCAGGGACCTGATAGGAAGGGGAGGAGATGGGAGATAGACAACACTCCAGCAAATCAACATGAGAATTTTAAAAGCTAGTCCCCCAGAAATCGGGGAATGAGAGTCCTCGACATTTTTGGCCCGTGCAAGAAAAAAAAAATATAATAAAATAAAGGTGAAGGTTATGATGCTGGTTACCGAGAAGAGATGGATGCGCGGTCATTACCAGGCAGAACCGTCAGTCTTATCTTATGAAGAGATAATTTATCCTTTTGGAGAGAGAAAAAAGTTTTTTTTTTTGTTCTTGTGGCCCACGGCACTTTGGCACAAAAGATGCGATCGCAGACGAGCAGGCAAAAAAAAAAAAAAAAAAAAAAGATGAGAAAAATGGATGGTTGCACAAGGAGGACAGACGATGACTGGGTTTGTTTTGTGCACACAAAGTTTCTTCAGAAAGAGTGAGAGCGGGCTGCGTCGCATTCATACCATATTTTCCTTTCCTTTTTTCTTTCCGTCCATTCGTTGGTGCTGTACAACCAGGCACACATTTCATATGGGCGACCTTGGCTGATGCTCTAATTGCCGGCTCACGCTGGAACAACCGTGGAGCGACCAGTCTTGTGTCGGGCCGGGAGAAGTGATATCCTTGGAATCTGTCTTCTCTACTCCTATCGCTGCTGTCAGTCCTCTTTGCGAACAAGAGGGTGGTGACGAGAAAGAGAGAGAGAGAGAGAGAGAGAGAGAGAGAGAGAGAGAGAGAGAAGGAGAACAAATGACATGGAGCCACTATGGCACCTCGCGAAGAAGAGTAAGCCATAACAGGAGCAAGAACAGCGGAGCAGAAAGACCCGACCAATAGACTCTATGCAGACAGCTCATCGAGCTGTGTAACGCTCAAGGCGGGTGAAGGCGCGCTGTTTAAATGGATGTGGATCTCCTGGAGAAAGAAGAGTGGGCAAGGGACAGAGAGAGAGAGAAGGCAAATGGCCACTGGCGCACCATCGTGGCTGCAGACATGTCCAATCCCGTCCGGAAGAGTGCACAACGGTCAAGCAGGGGGTGGATCCGCATGGTTGCTGCATTAGTGAGTGCATAGAGAATGATATTTGAGATGGCATTGGAGATGGACATTGAGTGAAGAGGAACTGGTGTCCATCCTGCTATCCGCTTGGTATGAATGTTCCTTCATTTCCTCTCTTTCACACTCTTGTTCGTTTGCACCCCGGCTTTCCTCTTTCTTCTTTTTCTTCTTCTTTTTGTTGTTGTTGCCGTCTTTGTCGTTGTTGTTGTTGTTGTTGTTGTGAGTGCCCCGTGCCACCTTCCTCTGGTCCATTCCATCTCACTCTCCCTTTCTTCATCTCTCTTCATCCACCTCATCCTTCCGCTATTCCATCATCGCATTGACCTACTCGGCCATTGCATCATCTCATTATGTCCAAGGCCGAATACTCATCCCCGCCTCCCCGCAGCGACAGCCTCTTCCAGAGGCTTAAGACTCGCCTCACATACGATAACCCCGAGGATGAGGCCAACCTGCAACAGTACATGAAGGAGCGCCTTACCAGGAAGGCCGAGCTTTGGGCCTTTTTCCTCTTTGGCTTTGGTTACCAGGGCGCGTCCTTTGTTACGGGTGCACTGTTGCAGCCAATCTTGATCCAGCAGGTTGCAACCCAGGCCTCACGGCTCATGTCTGACGCATCCATTCCCTGCCCCACAAAAGACGAGCTAATCCCAGAGGGTGACCGATGTGTGGTGCCATTTGGGTCGATCCGCGTCTCACCCACAACCTACACACTACTGCTCAATGTTGTCTCTGTCTGGTGCACGATCTTTATATCCTTGGGCACATCTGCAATTGCAGACCATGGTCGTTCGTCCAAGAAGTTGATGTTGTTCTGCTGCACGATGCTGGCCATCACGACAGCGCTCATGATTCTCGGCACGCTCAAGGCGGAGCTGTGGTGGCTCTCGAGCCTGTTCATGGTCCTGGGTAAGGAGAACAAAATATGCTCGCAAAAAGGTAAAAAACAGGAAGAAAGTAGACTGACCCCAACCTTGTTTTCTCTTTCTCTATCGCTGTCTCTCTCTCTTCTCTTTCTTCTCTTATCTTCACGCGACTGCTCATTCAGCGTTGATCTTCAGCGGTGCTACGCTCAACTTTTACGATGCACACATCCCAATCTTGGCCCGTCACCATCCAACCGTCGTTAAGGCTATGGCCGACCATGGCGAGGATTCGACTGAGCATGTCCAGGCAAAGGTCAAGATGGCCACCTTCCTCTCCGGTGGCCTTTCTGCCTCTGGTTACATTGGCGGTATCGTTCTTGTCATCCTTTCGGCATTGATTATTGCTGCTGGAGGCCAGTCTGCTCGAACTTTGGGCTTCACCATGGTCATGTCCGCAATCTACATCTTAATTTTCATGTGTGCCTACGCATCCCTGTCATACCAACGAACCGCCCAGCCTCTGCCGCGCGGTGCCAACCTTTTAACTTTTGGTTATGTCCGCATCGCCAAGACGGTCCGTCAGGTCCGTCGTCTTAAGACCATGTTCTTTTATCTTTGCATGTGGTTCATCCTCGGAGATGGTCTGACGTCCATGACTAGCATGGCGGTCTTGATTGCCAAGGACCAGCTCAAGGCCACCAACCAGGCTTTGATCATTGTCGCACTGATCCAGTACATCTGTGCTGGCTTGGGCATGTGGTTCTGGATCTGGCTTCAGAATAACAAGGGAGTCAAGCCAAAGACGGTCATCATTATCAACTCGTGTCTCTTTGGCTTGATTCCTGTCTACTGTCTCTTGGGGCTTATCAAGGGCGTGCCAATTGGTATGAAGCAAACCTGGGAGATGTTCATGTTGGCAGCATTCTTTGGTCTCTTTATTGGAGCCATTGGAGCCACGAACCGTGTCATCTTTGCCATGTTTATCCCACTCGGACACGAGAATGAGCTCTATGCTCTCTTTGAAATGGTAAGTCCCCCCTCCCCTTATCCTGGCAATCTCTGTTGGATCTCTTTCAAAAGGCGGCTCTTTCGTATGGAAATGAGTACTAAGTCTTGACTTGTTAATCTTTCCTCAACATGACTGATATCCAATTAGGTGAACACAACATCCTCTTGGATCGGGTAAGAAGCGTAACATTGACCTTGCAGTTTGCAAATGAACCATGGAACACACGAGAGCTAACTAGGCCTTTTCTACAATCATCAAATTGGGCTCGTTGTCTTAGACCCCTTATCTGTGCCGCAATCATTGAGAGCGCAGGAATCCGTCAGATTTGGTGGTTCCTCGCCACACAGTTCTTTATTCCTGCCATTATGTTGGCTTTTGTTGATGGTAAGAATATCCCAGTCGAATAGAACGCATGGTCCACTTTCTTTCTTTCGTTCTCTATTTCCTTCTTTGTTTCTTTCTTCCTTGAGAGGAAGAGCATTTGATGAGTTTTGACGGACTTTTCCCTGATAACATTTTTCCTATCCGCATTCCTTTCCACGATGATGTGTTCTATGAATCTAGTCGAGAAGGGCCGTCGGGATGCTATCGAGTTTTACAAGCATGAGCAAGAAGAGAAGGAGCGTACTCAAATAGAGGAGCAGCATCATGACAAGGACGTCAAGCTTGTTTGAGCAGGATATCAGGCAAAGCATTGCCTTCACTTTCACTTTGTTATTTTTTATATAGTCTAATTAAAAAAATACCCATCATTTCTACTTCCCAAAGTGTCCCTTTTGGAAGAGACATGGAAAGAACATGTATTGCTGATACCATTTAACGAGGCTGTAGTCGAGTAAGTGATACTATTGCTTTTTCAAAAGTCCTACCGCTCTATAGAGCACCACTTCGCAACCTGGGATTGGATGGAAAATGCACGGATTGGCTGGGTGGCCTGTGTACGCTCAAGAGGTTTCCAATTTTCTGAGCAATGTGTGTGGCTGTCCTATTCAAGCACCAGAGGAGTCGTCAGACCTCGCAGGAAGACTAGCACTCAACCCTCTTCAGCCCTGGTGTAGATGAACAAGTATCTCAGGAGCTCTCAAAGGAAAAAGCAAAAATGCCAAGCAAAGAAGAGCATATGGGCAGACTATTGACACAAAAAAAAAAAAAAAAAAAAAAAGAGCCACAGAGGTCTGAAACTACAACTACAGGAGTACCTACTCATGAGATTGTAGGGAAAGTGTATCCTGTATTGACTATCTTGGCCAGGACAATTTGACAGGCTAGACTTCTCTCACACACGCGCATATTGAAAGGAGTTGGCTATGAAAAAAAATATAATAATAATAATATAGTGTGCTGGGTATGTAGTAAAGATGGAGAGATTTGTTGGAGGCAAGATTCCGGGCGATTCATGATGAATGAGTGGTCGAGTGATGAAAAAGCAACGCGAAACCTTGAACTTGTATTACCTGCTATCCTGACTCGGCTCAATGAAGAGATGAATGAAGCATTCTTGAGAGAATGCATGGCCAGCATCCACATTGATTTGAATGACTCAGGACTCTAACTGGGAAGCCAACGACTCGTATACAAAGGGACATTGATTATAGAACCGACATCGACACCATAGTCAGGCTTGAGGAGGGGGAGGGGGGCATTTGTCGCAGCTTGGATACCCGAGGATAACCTTACTCAGCATGCGGGAGGAGTTTGGTGATTTTGAGTTTACCGCCAATAGAATTAAGTAGAGAGGCTTTTGAACCTGGGTACCTCAAGACAGGTGGAACCACTTTCGTTCCTTTTTTTTTTTTTTTTTTTTCTTATCCTCTTTATTCTTGTTACCAGGTGATTCTACTTTTCTTCAGGGTTGGCTGTCCTCCTAACGATTCTTTACTAGCATGCGTTCGAGATCCTCTAGAATACACAATTGAAAAAAAAAAAAAAAAAAAAATAGAAAAGGGTAGCATTTGGGTAGACAGGACTGGAGCTCATGTACCTCTTGGCTATCCAATCATGGGTAAACATCGGTCGACAACAGATTGTCTTCAAGAACGCCCACCCGATCTAAATACACTCAAGGTCTTAAATCAAATGGGAAAGAAGAAAAGAAGAAAAGAAGAAAGAAAGAAAGAGAGAAGGAAGGAAAGAGAGAAATACGCCTAATATGCAGGAAGGAAACATAGAATGAGTATCCAGCTCACTCCTACCCCTTTACTATCGATTGAACGCGAAAAAAATGGTCAAGCAGACCAGATAGTGCAGCAACTCCGTTGCAATTCTCTCTCTCTCTCTCTCTCTCTCTCTCTCTCTTTATGTTGATTTAGGCAAGGTAACAGTTTTTTTCCCTTCATCTGCCCATCCAGGACATGCACGTTGGCCTGAATAGAGTCGAAGAAACGTGGACCAAGGATTGACCAAACTGAAAAGATCTGTGGATAGCCCGAAGATAGATGCAATGCTACAGCCCTAGTGACCTAGTTTTAACCTGCTTGCCTTTTGTTACCTGCTACTCCTGAGCATATTTTGGCTCATCGTCCTCCGGTGGTTGGCTCTCAGCGAATTTAGGATTTGCCAAGAAATCAGAGGAATGAAAAACGGACTGCACGGAGCTTAGATTCTTGGAATAGCGTCTGAGAGATAGAGAGAGGTGGAGAAGATGCCCGAGGTACCTTCTGATGTCGTACGCGGCACTCAAAAGAGTAGACAGTGTTCAAAAGCTCTCCCAGGGGAAGTGACGCAGGATCAGACTCAAACTCTCTGCCTACAGCCCACAGTCCGACTCGTGAGTCCCTCACTATCCTCTCCTCATTTCCTCATCTTATAAATACCGACCCCCTGGTCGCTTCATATTGCACAACCTTTTTTCGATTGCCTTCTTCATATCCTGGCTAGCAGACAATCCTCTCTTGACTCGTGTCTGTCTGCCTGTCTCCCCCTTGCACAAAAGACCGGTCTCGCGTGTCTCTTTCCAACTGCATGTACACATCGCACAAACACGACGACGACAGCTTCACAGGTCATAGCCCTGTCCTCGCCATGACTTCACAAACTCATCTCCAGATCCCTATGACCGTCATAGAGTCTTCAAAATCAGACTCGCAACAGGATGAGGCATTCGAACCCCTTCCCGATCCTGTTGATTTTGCTCAGTTTCGTCCTAGTCCACGCTACCAACTCCGAGCCCTTGCTCGTCGCTCACTCTCCTATCATCGTCGCCAACCCATTGCCAACACTTTCTGCCTCATCCTCTGGCCAATTCTCCTTGTGATCATTCTCTTTGCTGTCTCCGCCGGAGGAGCATCCAAGTACTCGGGCCTTGTTCGCGAATGTACAAATGAGGCCAACCCTCAGCTAGCACGTCAGTTTGACTATGCTAGTCCACAGTTCCTGCCTGAAGAGAATGGTGTTCTCAACAGTGCTACCTATGGGAGGAGAGCCAATCCAACCCCATGCGTTCGTTGGTTCGGCGAATCCTATCCAATCAAGGCCCCTTACCAGAACAAGACTGTTGATGATATGAATGCGTAAGTAACCTTTTGCTCCTATTCTTCCCTTCCAATTTCGCTATCATCTCTTACCCTTCTGATCCTACAATGTGACTCCTTTTTACGTTATTCAAAAGATTAACCCTACAATCTCATTTTCCCTTCTTCAAGTCTCTACATCCCCTCACCCGACTTTGGATGGTTCAATCTTAAAAAGTATAGGTCATCGCTAGACATGAACACACAGTGGATACTTGATACTACTCCTGCCTATACTAGATTCAAACCAATCGAGCAGACTATCTTTCTCTTTGCAGCTACTCCCGAAGCTGCCAAAGCTCTGGGAACAGCTCCAAATGTCACTCAAAGGTTCCACTCGGATCAGTGGCCTACCACCAACGCCTCAGTCGTCATTTACAATGCAACACATTCACAAATCGCTGGCACTGGCCTCCTTGGGGGTATTCCAATCAAGTATGCGTTTCGTGACACCATGGCCCTTGTCAGCGGTGATCCTGACTGCTATAGGAATTTGCGTTGGGATGAAGAATGCACCAATCCTCCTGTCTATAACTCCACCACAGTGTATTCTGCTGCACCATTTTTTGAGCCTTCTTCCAGCCGTGATGAACTCGACCAAAAGTTACTGAAGACACTTGAAAGTCTTGGGGAAAAATCCAGGCGCTACGACGAAGTCAGGCCCCCTTATGGTGCGCTCATTGTGGACAGTGTCGACGTCTCCAAGTCAAGCTTAAAGATGACAATGCAGTATGGATTGCCCACCACAGATGGCAACAATGAATACCAGTTGAACAGTGTGACGCCTGCTGGCATCCGATACATCCTTAGTATGACTCAGCTCACCAACACTATCGCAAAGACCAAGTTTGCTGGAAAGTTTGCCATCTCTCAAGGAATTCGTGCCCTGCCTTATGAGTTCGATGTGTCAAGACTTGATGGAGATAGTTTGAACAGCAATGCTATCATTTTCATTCCATTTGCACTTTCGTTTCTCCTGCCTCAGTTTGTGTCTATCCTGGTTCAGGAGAAGGAGGATAAACATAGGATGATGATGGCAATGGTAAGTAGAATAGATTCTGTAACGTGATTGCAGCCGCCTTATTCAATTGCCGCCTTAGGAGCCGGTGACTTATTCTTTGTTCCTCTTCATACCTCTATTAGAACGGTCTCAAGCCAAGCATGTATTACGTGTCCCATTATTTCGAGTTCATGACCATGCAACTCATTCTCACTCTTGTCTTTGCCGTGGCCTGTACGGTTGTCAAGCTCAAGCTCTTCTGGCTTACTAGTCCTGGTCTCCTCATTGTTCTGTTCCTCATCTGGGCCCACGTTCAGGTTTGCCTGGCCTTTTTCATTGCCTCATTCTTCTCAAAGACACGAAAGGCTGCATTGGTGGTCTACTTCCTTGTTGCTCTGTCAGCCATTATGTCCGGTGTAGCGGATTATATCTTTGAGAATGGTATTCCATTCGCTTGGTATATCCACCCGACGTTCGCCTTCTTTTCTATCACGACAAAGGGAAATCGTCATGCTAGCCTTGTCAATGGCTTGTATCCTTTGATTTTTGAGGATTTTGCTCCTGGTACAACTCTGTTCAAGATTTTGATGCTCCTCATCGGTGAGAGTATTGCCTTCTTGCTCCTAGCATTGTAAGTCTATCCACTCGTCAATCCAACTCATGTGTCATCTTCGCTCGATTTGATAAGACATTTGCTCCGCATATAGTCATCTCAACATATTGAATCTGTGTAATCCTTTCCTCTCATTAGTTATATGGATGCAATCCTCCCATCAGAGTATGGTGTCCGCAGACCATGGCACTTCCCTTTGACTACTTGGTTCAGAAAGAGCCCTACCTCCGCTGGTGGCCGTGATCCAGAGTCTAGACGTAGAGCCGCTGTCTCCAGAGACTCAGACTCGGATTCGGATTATATGAATAGAGGAGACGAGGATGCTCGTGCAGAACGAGAGCGTGTCCAGTCTCAGTATGACCCTGAGAAGACTCCATTGATCATCGATGAGCTTTATCATCGGTATGCTGGAAAGATCGATCCTGCTCTCCGAGGTCTGTCCTTCGGTGTCGAGACAAATACAGTCTTGGGTCTGTTGGGTCCAAACGGTGCCGGAAAGTCGACTTTGATCCATTTGCTCACTGGATTGTACGAACCAACTGCTGGTACTGCTTATGTCGCTGGAGCCAATATCCGTTCTGATATGAGCCTCGTCCACTCTCGGACTGGTGTCTGCCCTCAACACGATATTCTCTGGGGTGATCTCACTGTGGCCGATCACCTTCTCTTCTATTCGCGTCTCCGTGGTATCCCTCCTCATGAGGAACAAAAGGCCATCGACTATGCTCTGGCCAGTGTCTCCATGTCCAAGTTCCGTAATCGTCAAGTCAAGGGTCTGAGTGGAGGCGAGAGACGCCGAGTCACGATCTCGATCGCATTGTTGGGTGACAACAAGGTGGTCTTCTTAGATGAGCCTACTACTGGTTTGGATCCTGCTGTTCGGCGAATCATCTGGGATATTATCAACCGTGTCAAGGTCAACCGAACCGTGATCTTGACTACTCACTCCATGGAGGAGGCTGATATCCTCTCAGATCGAATTGCCATCATGACTGGAGGCTGTCTTCGATGCATTGGTACCTCATTGCACTTGAAGGAACTCTATGGTTCTGGATTCCGATTGAATATCACTTCAAAGTCAGGTCGACTTGAGGAAGCTTGTCAAAGCATCGAACAACGAGTGATGAGTGGAATGAAGCAGTACAAGCGAACAGACAAGTTCACCAACTCGAGTGTCTTTGAGTTCGAACTGCGAGACCGATCGATTTCTGGAACTCCAAAGCAGACAGAAGGACGCCGAGAGCTCTCGAGCATCTTTGCCGAGTTGTCTCGACCAGGCCAATACCCAGCAGTTGAGGATTGGGGAGTCAGTCAATCGACTCTGGAGGATGTGTTTATCAAGATTGTGACAGACGCAGACTCAACCCTGGTTGTCCCTGGAATCTACCAGGGTGATAGCACTTAAAAAAATGTATTATAGTAATGTAGTTTGAGCATTTCCCCTCTTTTTATTGGAATAATATCTTTATACCCAAAAATATTGGCCATTTCAATTCGGTGCATGGGTGAGTAAGTGAGAGTGAGTGTGTGAGGCACAGTAGTGTTGCGACTTGAAATACTATCAAGAGCGGAAGACACGTATGCTGCAACATAGACCTCGCTCGCTCGCCCACTCGCTCGTCGGACAATAGGAAAGTGATCGCGTGGAAAAATGTGGCGGAAAGCCTGGGGAGATGCAAGGCTACAGCCCTAGTAACCAAATTTAAGCTTTTTTTTATTGTGCTTGTTACCACTTTTGTTGTTTGCTGCAGGTTGTTGCTCCTGAGCATACTCTAGCTCATCGTAGGCTGTTAGTGGATTTAGGCTTTGCCAAGAAATCCAGAGGAATGAATGATCGCCTCCCAGAGTTCACAGACATGCACCTCTGAAAAGAAAAAGAAATCTTACAGTGTATGTATCAGATTTAATGCTCGAGCGCAGACAAAACACTCGCATTTTCGAATGTGATGGATCAGGCTCAACCTCTCTGTCTACAGCCCACAATCCCACACTTGAACCTGTATGCCTCTTCCTTCATCTCCTTCTTCCCTTGCTGAATAAATACCGATGTCTTCAGATCTTTAATCGCATAACTTTGTAGAGGTTTCCCTCAATCACCATTCTCCTCTTCTTTTCTTTACCAGTAGACTGTTCCCCCCTTGTCTGCTTTTTTATCTATTTTCACCTATGAATAACTTCTCCATTGCGTGAATTTACAGAGAAAACACGACGACAACAACCTTGCATATCATAGTTCTGCTCTCGCCATGACTTCACAAACTCATCTCCAGATCCCTATGACCGTCATAGAGTCTTCAAAATCAGACTCGCAACAGGATGAGGCATTCGAACCCCTTCCCGATCCTGTTGATTTTGCTCAGTTTCGTCCTAGTCCACGCTACCAACTCCGAGCCCTTGCTCGTCGCTCACTCTCCTATCATCGTCGCCAACCCATTGCCAGCACCTTTTGCCTCATCTTCTGGCCAATTCTCCTTGTGATCATTCTCTTTGTTTGTTCACTCAAAGGAGCGACCAATTACTCGGGCCTTGTCCGCGAATGTACCAACGAAGTGAATCCTCAACTAGCACGTCAGTTTGACTATGATAATCCACGGTTCCTGCCTGAAGAGAATGGTGTTCTCAACAGTGCTACCTATGGGAGGAGAGCCAATCCAACCCCATGCGTTCGTTGGTTCGGCGAATCCTATCCAATCAAGGCCCCTTACCAGAACAAGACTGTTGATGATATGAATGCGTAAGCAACATTTGCTCCTATTCCTCTCCTCCATTTTCGCTTTCATCTCCCATCCTTCTGATCCTACAATGTGACTCCTTTTTACGTTATTCAAAAGATTAACCCTACAATCTCATTTTCCCTTCTTCAAGCTTCTACATCCCCTCACCCGACTTTGGGTGGTTCAATACCGAAGAACATATGGAATTGGTAGCCAAGGGGCAAAGGGACGGTGGTTATGTTGGAATGTTCATTGATAGAAGCCCTGCCTACCTGAGATTCGAACCAATCGACCAGAAGGTCTTTCTCTTTGCAGCTACTCCTGAAGCTGCCAAAGCTCTGGGAATAGCTCCAAATGTCACTCGAAGATTCTACTCGGATCAGTGGCCTACCACCAACGCCTCAGTCGTCATTTACAATGCAACACATTCACAAATCGCTGGCACTGGTCTCCTTGGGGGTATTCCAATCAAGTATTCGTTTCATGATGCCTCGGTCCTTACTAGCGGTGATCCTGACTGCTATAGGAATTTGCGTTGGGATGAAGAATGCACCAATCCTCCTGTCTATAACTCTACCACAGTGTATTCTGCTACACCATTCTATGAACCTTCTTCCAGCCGTGATGAACTCGACCAAAAGCTAGGAAAAGCCATTGAAGAGTTCAGCAAACCCCCTTCGATCTTGAGCGAGAGGTTGCCTTTTGGTTCAATTATTGTGGAGGGTGTCGACGTCTCCAAGCCAAGCTTAAAGATGACAATGCAGTATGGAGTCCCCACCACCGAAGCATACGGCGAATACAGGGTGTCCAAATTAACACCCATCGGCCTCCGATATATCCTCAGTATGACTCAGCTCACCAACACTATCGCAAAGACCAAGTTTGCTGGAAAGTTTGCCATCTCTCAAGGAATTCGTGCTTTACCATCTGAGTTTGATGTATCTAAACTTAATGGGGAGAGTTTGAATCTCTATGCTGTTATTTTCATTCCATTTGCGCTTTCATTCCTCTTGCCTCAGTTTGTGTCTATCCTGGTCCAGGAGAAGGAGGATAAACATAGGATGATGATGGCAATGGTAAGTAGAACAGATTCCGTAACGTGATTGCAGCCGCCTTATTCAATTGCCACCTTAGGAGCCGGTGACTCATTCTTTGTTCCTCTTCATACCTCTATTAGAACGGTCTCAAACCAAGCATGTATTATGCGGCACATTATTTCGAGTTCATGACCATGCAACTCATTCTCACTCTTGTCTTTGCCGTGGCCTGTATGGCTGTCAAGCTCCAACTCATCTGGCGTACTAGCACCGGTCTCCTCATTATTCTGCTCCTTATCTGGGCCCACGTTCAGGTTTGCCTAGCCTTTTTCGTTGCCTCATTCTTCTCAAAGACACGAAAGGCTGCATTGGTGATCTACTTTTTCGTTGCTCTGTCTGCCATCACGGCTAGCATTGCGGATTTTATCTTCCCGGATGGTACTCCATTCGCTTGGTATATCCACCCGACGTTTGCTTTTTTTGGCATCATCTCGACTGGGATCCGCCATGCTAGCCTTGTCAATGATCTATACCCTCTGGGTTTTGAGGACTTTATTCCTGGTACAACTCTGTTCAAGATTTTGATGCTCCTCATCGGTGAGAGTGTTGCCTTCTTGCTCCTAGCATTGTAAGTCTATCCACTCGTCAATCCAACTCATGTGTCATCTTCGCTCGATTTGATAAGACATTTGCTCCGCATATAGTCATCTCAACATATTGACTCTGTGTAATCCTTTCCTCTCATTAGTTATATGGATGCAATCCTCCCATCAGAGTATGGTGTCCGCAGACCATGGCACTTCCCTTTGACTACTTGGTTCAGAAAGAGCCCTACCTCCGCTGGTGGCCGTGATCCAGAGTCTAGACGTAGAGCCGCTGTCTCCAGAGACTCAGACTCGGATTCGGATTATATGAATAGAGGAGACGAGGATGCTCGTGCAGAACGAGAGCGTGTCCAGTCTCAGTATGACCCTGAGAAGACTCCATTGATCATCGATGAGCTTTACCATCGGTATGCTGGAAAGATCGATCCTGCTCTCCGAGGTCTGTCCTTCGGTGTCGAGACAAATACAGTCTTGGGTCTGTTGGGTCCAAACGGTGCCGGAAAGTCGACTTTGATCCATTTGCTCACTGGATTGTACGAACCAACTGCTGGCACTGCCTATGTCGCTGGAGCCAATATCCGTTCTGATATGAGCCTCGTCCACTCTCGGACTGGTGTCTGCCCTCAACACGATATTCTCTGGGGTGATCTCACTGTGGCCGATCACCTTCTCTTCTATTCGCGTCTCCGTGGTATCCCTCCTCATGAGGAACAAAAGGCCATCGACTATGCTCTGGCCAGTGTCTCCATGTCCAAGTTCCGTAACCGTCAAGTCAAGGGTCTGAGTGGAGGCGAGAGACGCCGAGTCACGATCTCGATCGCATTGTTGGGTGACAACAAGGTGGTCTTCTTAGATGAGCCTACTACTGGTTTGGATCCTGCTGTTCGGCGAATCATCTGGGATATTATCAACCGTGTCAAGGTCAACCGAACTGTGATCTTGACTACTCACTCCATGGAGGAGGCTGATATCCTCTCAGATCGAATTGCCATCATGACTGGAGGCTGTCTTCGATGCATTGGTACCTCATTGCACTTGAAGGAACTCTATGGTTCTGGATTCCGATTGAATATCACTTCAAAGCCAGGTCGACTTGAGGAAGCTTGTCAAAGCATCGAACAACGAGTGATGAGTGGAATGAAGCAGTACAAGCGAACAGACAAGTTCACCAACTCGAGTGTCTTTGAGTTCGAACTGCGAGACCGATCGATTTCTGGAACTCCAAAGCAGACAGAAGGACGCCGAGAGCTCTCGAGCATCTTTGCCGAGTTGTCTCGACCAGGCCAATACCCAGCAGTTGAGGATTGGGGAGTCAGTCAATCGACTCTGGAGGATGTGTTTATCAAGATTGTGACAGATGCAGACTCAACCCTGGTTGTCCCTGGAATTTACCAAGGGGATGGTGCTTAAAAAAATATAGACCAGCCTAAGACTCTAACACTTGAGATTAAGAAGACTGGCTTCATATAATATTAAAACTCTTTTTTTTTTTTTGTCTTGACCCCGCTCCCTCATACTTGAAGTGGATGGCTTCGGAAAAAGAACGTGACGAGCCTATTAGATCATCTGATGCTTTGACCGATCAGGGTAAGCTCAAAAGAAAAAAAGAGAGGAAGAGCAGTGGTATTTTTTTTTCTTTTATTTTCCTCTAGCTCCTGCTCTCCAACTCCTTGCACATCCAACCTTGCTTGGACCAAAGCGATCGCCACCTGCACGCACCTTTCCATCGTCAAGTTATGGATCCTGCCTCAAGAGACACGAAATGCACCATCTGCTTAGAGGACTTTGAGTGGTTGCCTCTTGCCACCTTGACTGGACAAGATGACGGACCGTCATCGATTAAATCCTTGACGCCAAAAACCCCTGCAAATACCACTACAATCAACAACCTTTCAACCACTTTATCAGTCCTTTCGGTTTCTTCATCAGCGCTACCTCCCAGTCGCGGCTCGCTTCGTCCCATCTCTGGGGTGAGAATCGTCCCCACCAAGAATACCAAGGATGAAAAAAAGAAAGCCCTTATCAACTCTAAACAAGCTCCAGCTTCAAAGCTGGGTTGTTCTCTAGATTGCAACCAAATCCATGAGGTGTGCCTCGAGTGTCTGGCACGGTACATTTCAGAAAAAGTAGAAAGTAGCCAGTGGCCCGTTGAGTGTCCCTTTGTCGACTGTAAGGAGCCCGTGGCGGCGGCTGTGGTGGAGATGGTGCTTGGAAAGGATGCCCTGCGATGGCATCGACTCGGTGTGGATCATGCCATAGCGAGGAAGGTCAGTTGCTATTGTACCGCGCGTAGATGTTTTTTTATTCTTTTGTTATTGCTTTTGTTTTTTCTCTCCTTTTCAAGCACCATAAACTGAACAAGTCTTTTGGTGCTCGTTAACAGGTGTATTGTCCAAACAGTCAATGCAACAATATTATTGACCTCGGTGAAGGTCGCGCGTCAGACTTTCAAGGAGGTGCCCGTAACAAAGTGTCTTGCCCGTACTGCCGGTACAGCTTCTGTGTTCGTTGCCTTGGCCCGGGCCACACTGGTAAAAACAGTTGAACTCATTTGGACTGGACCCTTTGGTCATGCGCCTGTTCCAGCCAATTGTAGAAAAGATGACGGTGGAAGAGGATGAAGGGATCTACTCTAACTATTAAGTCTGCATGACGACTGCTACACACATGAATTTGAACATAGCTGGAGCCTGTCAAGAGAACAAGACCACACAGATTTTGCAGCATGACGAGAACGGCCTTTGGCAATTAGTAAAGGATCAGGCTTGGAGAAAATGCCCAGGTTGCGGGCATGTTATTGAAAAGACTGGAGGTAACGTCCTCTATTGGTTCTGCTTTCTTCTCCCCAGGATCGCCCCGAACGTTTGACAACACACTGACTTTTTTTTTTTTTTTTTTTTAATCAATCAGGATGCAACCACATGACCTGTCGGTGCGGCCGAGAGTTTTGCTATATCTGCGGCAATGCATTTCCATGCACTGACCACCGTTAGGCCTTCGTCGAGGCCTTGGAGGCTTGGCCCGTGCTTTGGACGGACTTTTACGCAGAGGTCGTGTTCACACTCATAGATTCTATGAAGGAGTGTTGTTGTACGTGAACGAGTAAAAGTAATTTTATGCTTGCTGGCAAGACAGATGTGGTCCAACCCCCCCCCCTAGACACTGTGAAAACCAAAAATGGGTTTGACTTTCGGGACAGACATGCGCGATGCAGGGCGAAGCTTGGCCATTGGCACAGCGCGGGAGAGGGCGAAGGAGGGGTAGGGGTGGAGGGATGAGCGAGACTGGAGGACCAAAGACTGGTTTTTTTTTTTTTTTTTTTCCACCACCAGCCATCCTTCCTTCCCGTTGCGCCCTCTTCTTTCTCTCTTCCCTCCCACTCCCTCGCCAACCCGTTCCCACGGACTCCACTCTACACTCATACTCTTACCCACTCGATGGTCCGCCCTCTCACCGAGCCCTCATCCTCGGTCTCTTCTGTACGCAAAAGACCGCCACTGACGAGGGTGCCGACCATCCAAGAGTGCTGCATCTGCCTCGATAAGTTCGAATGGACTTCTGTCGCAGACCTCCTCCAGAACCGTGTCTGGGAAGATGACCTTCTCCCACTTGATCAAGACGACAGTGACGATGACAGCGACGATGACAGTGGCAATGAAAGCGGCAATGAAAGCGGCAATGAAAGTGACGATCTTTACTCCCCCAGTCTTCCACCACCCTACTCACTCACCACGAACGATGTCGTCGAGCCCAGGGCAACAACTTCGGAGCCAAACCAACGGAGAGAAGGCACCCGACTCACATCAAGGTCTAGCACTAGTGGAAGTTCCAGGAGTGCCACAAGAAATCTTCCAGGGGGACCAGGCTCTACCTCTGTTGTCCAAGACCCGTTTTCAGATCCGTCAAATCCATCGCAGGACACCATTGATGCCCTGGTCGAATCTGGACTCTTCCCAAAACACGCACTTGATGATGAGGCTGTGACCGCGACTCTAGAAAAACAGCAACTTATTATGGACGAGATCATGGCGATCCGCCTTTCTCGCGAACCTGAAGATCAACCTCCGAAAAAAGCTCAAGAACCAGACTATGACGAGTTGATTGCCATCCAAGCCCTGTTACGAGATGGATCTGACGCCTACTACAGAAGTGAGGCCCTGAGTCCAGAAGAGAAGGAACATTTTGAAGGACTTCAGATTCAATTTGCGCGCATGCTCTCACTCTCATCCCCGGTGCCGGTCACATCATCGTCTACACAGCCATCATCAGGATCGAACACATCACTTTCATCACGGGGCAGTCACTCCAGCTCTTTGCCACCCGTGTCAGGCGCCTCATCGCCTAATTCCAATTGGGATGGGTTTGGTGGTTCTCAGCCTCGCTCTGGAGGCAGAAAGGGAAAGGGTAGGCAAGTAGAAAGAGTCTCTTCGACTCCTCCCGGTCCAGACGAAGAAGCTTTAAAGATTGGATGCTCTCTCAGTTGTGAACCGACCCATCTGCTCTGTTTTGAATGCCTGACAACTCATATTCAGGTGAAACTCAAAGAGAAACAGTGGCCTATTGCTTGCCCGATTCCGGGATGTGGAGAACCTATCGGAGTTGGGCTTGTAGAGATGACCCAAGGCAAGAATGCGATTGAATGGCATTTGCTTGGGGTGGAGAATGCATTTTCTCGAAAGGTGAGGATAAGGAGGATTGGTTTGGTCCGCAGAAGAAGGAAGCTCTATTTGAATGCCAAGTCGCTCATCCCCCTTTTTTTTTTTTATGCATTACAGTACTACTGCCCCAATCGAGAATGTACGAAGCTTGTGATAGCCCAAGAAAGCGCCAGCAGGAACAATGCGAACGGGACGGGTGAGGAGAATCAGGATGAACGACTGTTTGGGGTGATTTGCCCTTATTGTGAGCATTATTTCTGTGCCAAGTGCCAAGGCGAAGGTCACCTTGGTAAGTCAGATATTATCAGGCATTTCGCATTTTCTCACTTCCTGTCTTCCTCTTCTACTTGGGCCAGTTCTCTTTGAAATCAACCACCCTTTGGCTCACATGTGAACCCCTCTTGCCTGGACATGTTTGACTGCATGGCTTATCATTTCTCATGAACGGATCTACTTTAGGCAAAACATGCGATCAGATTCAAAAGGACGCCGAGGAACGCCAGAACGACGAAGCTTTAGAGAATCTGGCTCGGACGAGCAGCTGGAAGCGGTGTCCAGGTTGTGGTGTTATGGTTGAAAAGAATGGAGGTAAGTTATTCTGAAGGCCTTTTTATATAAATTTATACTCTTGCTTAGGGTCAAAGGATCTCTCACTCATTCTCAATACTACTTTTTATTATTATTACTATTATCTTGAACGGCGTTAGGATGCAACCATATGACATGTAGATGCAAAAACGAGTTTTGCTACAGGTGCGACAGACCGTGGCCCTGCGGTACGCACTGAACGAATCCCATTGAACTTGAGTAGACACACAAATACACTGTAGGGCGGAGTAAATTTTTTTCTTTTTTTTTTTCTACACCCCTCCTTGGCAAAATCACAAGTGACCCTTTTTTTTTTTTTTTTTTTTTTTTTGGACCTTCGCCCTGTTGGACTTGTTCACGTTGTCCATTCTCTTCATTCGACACCCTCTCTCCATTCCAGGAAACCCATTGTTGTAAGCATCTCGTCGCTGACCACCACAAAGAGACATTGGTCCTCCATGGATACCTTTCCTGATTACTACGGTAAAAACACCAGGGCCCATCCAGAAGAAAACCCTGCATTCCATGCTGTGCCTGGAAAAGAGCGAGAACCTCCTTTTCCAGGCAACATGGGGTCAACCTGTAGCCTTGCTCTGTTCTCATTGGTCCCACATCTCGTAGTCTGGTGATGTGTTCTCAACAGCCTCCAATAGGATGCTCATCGCGCTCATCTTCTTTTACCCACATAATGAACCTAGACATTCTTAACGTCCCCGAGAATGCGGACAGTGAGACCATCCGTCAGGCCTATAAACGGGAGGCGCTAAGGACCCATCCTGACAGGACAACGAATATCGGCGGGCCTGACGGGGAGCGGCCTCTGTCCAAGGCTGAGGCCACAGTCCGGTTCCAGCAAGTTGCAGGTACTTTAGCGAGACAAAACACGGAAAGAGGAAGACCAAGGGTCCCTGCAGCATATGTCCAGAGACTTCTTTTTTTTTAAAAAAAAAAAACTCCGCCCTCTCTCTTTCCCACCCTCCATCTGTTGGCCAAACAACACTGTCGATTAGATGCGTTCTATGTCTTGTCTGACCGACAGAGGCGGCAGGAGTACGACAATGCTCGTCGTGTCCGATCTAGAGGCGCGAGAAATGCTTGGGGCGAGAACGGACAACTCCATGCTGAGGCAGACTCTATCTTTGGAAACGTCTTTGAAGAGATCATGCGACCCGAGATCGAGAACCCAAGTAACTTTTATGGTCCTATTGGCATGGCCTCTGGAGCGGCCTTGGGATTCATCTGTGGTGGAATTCCTGGAGCACTCTTGGTAAGGAAAAACACCTACAAAGAGCAGGGCATGCCTTACTATTTCTTTTTTTTTTTTTTTTTTCAAGTACCTGTCTCCCACGTCAGAAACTGCCCTGTATTGATAAATTTTATCACTTTTTTTTTTTTGCTCGCTTTTTGTTTAAAAAAAGGGAGGATATGGCGGCAAGCAGTTTGGCAAGATCAGGGGACAACAAGGGAGTGGAGTGTTATGGAGGCATTTGTCCGACTGGACATGCACCACAAGGCGGCCATCATTGCCACTCTGGTCTCCAAGATCTTTCAAAATATAGGTTAAACGGAAAGGAAGATGAAAAGGAAAGGAAAAAAAAAAAAAAAACATGGGAGAAAAAAGAGAGCGAATACATTAGCAGAAGATAGATTGAATATGACCTTTTTTATAACAATCTGTTTCTGCTGGAAATAGCTATGTAGGCTAAGACTAAACTAAACTAGCCACAGTCACCGCTCTGCGGTGGCAGTCCTCCATAATACCATAAAGATTGAATATGACCTGGTCGTCGACTGTGATTCGATCTATGGCGCCTCGGCCCCTGACCCTGGGATACAATAGAAGCATACGGATACATACGATGGAAATAACTTAATTGATTGGAAATAACTTAATTTGTTTAATTTCATTTAAATAGTGATATTATTTTCACCAATCATATGAAGCGGCTTTAGCTCAGTTGGGAGAGCGTCAGACTGAAGATCTGAAGGTCGTGTGTTCAATCCACACAAGCCGCATTCATTTTTGCGTCTTTCTCGTTTTTTTGGACAAATCTATCCGACGTACCGGCCCCTCTCCCACGGAGTTAGTACGGGAGATGTTACACCAAATTAGTGCAGAGGTCTTTTGGGAGATTTTTTACACGGAGCTAGTACGACATTTTTTTTTTTTTTGATTGGCCTCGTGAGAAGTTTTATTCGTCGGCGCGCGTCTGTCCATGCTCTGCAAAGGACATGGCCTCCGCTGCCTCTTTTTGAAAGAAAAAAAAACTATCTAAACATAAAGGGGAAATGGAGGGGGACGACCCAGAAACGATATAGGTGGAAATAAAAATACAAAGCAGATGGGAGAAATCAAGACAAGGCACAAAGGTGAGCTATCAGAGGGGGCAGGTCAAGGGCAGTTCTACAGCTAGGGCAGGGGGTCCGAGGGGTCCGAAAGCGGCAGAAGTGGTTCCCAGTTAAGTTTTTTTTCGGGGGATGTGTCTAACTACAGTCTGTACTGCCTTTAGCTAACCGCAGTACAGGGCATAAATTGATTCCAAGTATTATCCATACAGTTTTTTTTATAGTTTCAATCGATAGAGGAAGCTGCTTTGTTTAGGTCAAGAAAATTTTGGGACTTGAGGCCCCAGGTTAGGGCCTGTGGAAACCAAAAGGTTCTTCACGCACTAACTCCGTGTAATTTTTTTTTTAAAAAAAAAATCTAGTGTTATCCCTGTATAAAATCTCTGCACCACCTGGTGTGAATTTTCCAGTACTAACTCCGTGGTACTGCCGTTAGCTAACGAGAGTTTTGTACTGCAGTTAGACGCGCCTTTTCTTTTTCTACAGGCCCGGTTAGGGGTTTGTTCGTCGACGCGCACCCGTCTTGCATTATGTAGATGTAATCATCTAGTCCTCAAGACTATCTACCAAACAAAATGGATAAAAGAGGAATAAAGAAAAGGTGGAAGGCAACCCAGAAACGGAAATGCTACTAAAGATACACTATGGAGAAGAGGAAAAAAGACGAGAGTACAAAAGGAACCCGCAGAGAGGGCAAGTCGATGGCAGGATCTACAACTAAGGCATTCGTCGAGACCGTTGAAATCAGTTCTTCGCTCGGTGCAGATTCCACCACTAAGCACTGAACTGGGTGTGATATAGTGCTTAATCGGCTTTCCTTCACATGTTTTATTTCTATCGGCGCGCGTCCTAGCATGACCTTCGCTTCCTTTTTTTTTTTTTTTTTTTTTTTTTTTTTTTTTTTCACACAGGAGGCCTATCTAAGAATGAAGAAGCGGAATAAAAGTACAACGCAGATAGGAGAGTGTAAGATGGAGTACAGGGGTGATATCAGAGGAAGGTTGATCAAGGGCAGCTCTTCAGCTAGAGCAGAGAACCCGAGAAGTCCAGAGGCGGCGATAACAGCCCCCAACCAAGCAAATCGAAGGTGCCAATCCGCTTGATGGCTGGAGGCCCAGGCTCCGCACGACTGACTGGAAACGAACAGCCACCAAGCATCGCCAGGTAAAAGCATTTGCTAGCTTTGGGCCGCATCACACCAAGGTCCATCTGCCCCTTGGTAACAACGCAAGGAAGTTGGCTCGAATCTTGTGCATCCGTATGTAGTAGTGGTCGATTAGGGTACGAATCTTTAGTAAATAGAGAATATCGTACCGTGGGATAGACATGCGACGAGATACTCAGGCCACTGAAAGTATCTACTCCCCCCTAATTGATAGTCTACTCAATTCAGATCCCCGTCGGTTGGTCCGAGAATGCGCCTCCTCCGCTGTCCTACAGGATTTTTTTTAACATGTCTGCTTCTGTTGAAATAGCCATGCACGTTAAGACAACCTAATCTAGCTCTGGCCTCTCCCCTCCTAATTCGTAGCAAGTGTATTGTCCCGTCGTCGCTCGTGCATTTCCTGTGTGCCATTTCGCCAGCCTCAGAGAGTCTGCGTCAACTAAATGCCCGTTTGCGGATTGGAGAGCAGACGCAGGATCCTTCAAGCTCTTTAGTTCCCGTTGTAGGAAGGGCCTATGCCAACGAGAGAGAGAGAGTCAATGAGTATATTTGCATATTTGCATATTTGCATATTTGCATAGATAGTGCGTGCCGCCAATATCCTGCAGAATACAGACATCGAACCGACTAGACTCGACGGCCCCTACAGAAAGGCCCTGCACTTATGCTTCCAGTAATGGGAAAGCGTGCCGACAGTGGTATGGAGTTCAACCTTAAGGTCGACAGCAGTAGTCCAGCCAATCTCATGATCATTAGGGCTGCATGCCTCAAGATTTTCCGCCTTTGGAGCGGAGCCTCATTCTGCTTCAAGTGCAGCAAGCGAGACTACATCAAAGTACGGTTCCCTCTGCCATTCAACGTTGACACCGGAAGGGACATGCCCTTGTGCTCCTCTACAACGGCCAGAGTCTTCGACCAAAAACGCCCCCTTCAAGACTAAAACTAAGCCAATGAAGATAGCCAAAAAAAAAAAAAAAAAAAAAAAAGTAAGCAAGGAAGTCAAGTGGAAACCTGGTGAAATCTCACGAAAGGGAATCATGAAAATCTCTTGGCTAATGGTGTTGCATCCACATTGAACATTTCTTCGCCCCTACCATTCAGGAAGCTTTCACCTTGCCTAAGAAAAGTTTATCAGTTTCAAAAGTAGCACATAGGTCTTTGGTTAGTTGTCAAATCGCGGAGAAGAATAATGAATAAGCATAGAGACAAGGTTTGACTTTGGGATTGTCACTTTGCTTCTTGAAATTCGGGAACCATGGTTGCTAGAAATTCGGGATGAAAGTCTTGCCTTAATTTTCGGAAACAAATTGGTTGGTTTGCGATTTATTTCACGAGCATCAATCTCCCTATGCAGGCACTCACCTTTCTAGAATGATACTGCAGCTCGCCTCACCAGTCGATGGGCCGCTTCTTTCACTAGCGCTCACCAGCACTCACTAGTGAGCAGATAAAATATGGATTGCTACCAGAAAATTTCCATCCCGAATTTTAGGCCGAATTTTAAGTAGCCGTGATTCCCGAACTTTAGAAGACAAAATGCCAATCTTGAATTAAAATAAACGCTCGGGTTTCCCAAAGTTTAACTTCCTTCACGTTGATAGTATACGCCACTCTAGTACAGATCACAGCGACTATACTGCAAATAACATATTTTTTCTAGGCGAATGAAGTTAAATATGTATGTTTAAAAAAAAAGAAAAAATAGACGCTGACTCCTTTTCCCCACGTTACGTTTCTGACCTTTGTCTTTACTGTACTGGCCTTACTTTGGGAGGAGGGGCAGTGCACGCGCCACGTGCACAGTTTCGAGTCCAGACATGGTCTTTCTCACACTAACTTATGTTCCTTGATTATGGATCCTTTCTATCATCTCCGTTTATTCCTTCCCAGGTGTTCCTCATCCAAACGTTGACTAAAACACAGGGTACTCAATAGCAAAAGTCACTCAGTCCATTACATGTCACATGGAGGCAAAGCACAGTTTGGCTATGCATTATGCAATGCGGTACTTGACTAGTGCTGTGCGCGATTGAGGCACTGCTTGGTTTGATCCCCTCCAATTGCTGACTGATTTGACCGCTTCCTTAGAAATGCCCTCTGTCCAGACGCCCAGGCTTGGTCTCTCCAATCAATTGGTAGTTACCAGGAGGGGAGATGTTCTGAGTCTCAAGACCTGGCCTGGGCATGGCTCAAACTTTTCTAATCACTACACCACAGGATATGCATGACATGGTAGCCCGTGCCGAGTGTGATTTGGATAGCTGACTTGTAGCAGATGGACGCAACGCAGCTATTCGACCCTTCAATATCAAGTCTCTCAGTCCTCTGGATTTCTCATGTTATGCGGAAAGTAGCACAGGTTCTACAGACGACCTTGTTTTGTCACGAATAGACCGTAGACAAGGCTGATTCTCATATCCTTTCTATTTACAAGTATATTATGGCTGATCTTACGGCTCTGTCTGCTTTATCTCTTCGGTCTGTAACCCTTGTTCATTGTTTTTTAGGCTCGAGTACCCTTTAGGCATTTTAAGCCTTATTTAAAGACTTCAAGACCCTGCCAAAGATTCCGGTTCGCAAACCAATCTCAAAGCCTCTGTTTCTTTATTGGAGTTCACTTCAATCGATTGACTTTGTAGCCAAAGTCCACTCTGTTCTACATTCCCTCACTCAACTCTCTTGTCGCCTTGGGGTTTATATAATTCATCTCTCAGCCTTGTCTCTTTTAGCCCTTTTTCTTGATATTCATTCCAAAATGGCAAACAACCCTAGCACTTTCCAGATGGGAACTCCGCCTGAGAACGGATTCCACAATCCTGACCTAGCCGTAGATCAAGCCATGAATCTAGCTGCACCAAGAAAAAAACTCATTGTCTTGTGTGATGGAACCTGGTGTGGAGCAGAAACTGACACCCAAACCAACGTCTATCAACTCGCAAAAATGATTATGGATGGTCAAGATCCATATAAGGCAAGCCCATTCCATGATCCTGCCCGTAAAATTAGGGCAGGTTACTTCCCTGGCGCTGGTATTGGTGGCACGTTCCTAGAATATCTCTTCAATGGCGCTACTGGGAGTGATATTAGTGAAGATTGCCTTGAGGCATACCAGTACATTGTCCAAAATTACACTACAGACCATGAGATCTGGATGTTCGGTCTCAGTCGTGGCGCCTACACCGTGCGATGTGTCGCAGGTATGATCAACAACTGTAGCATCCTCATGCGAAGGAAAGACGGCGATGTTGTCCCTATGAACGACCATAAACCTCTCTCGAATGACGAGAAGGAGTTATGCAGAGAAATGTACAAGATCTACCGGAGTCACGATCCTGATGACCGCCCAGATGCCCCGAGGATTCGCAGATTCAAGGAGAATGCTTGTTACAATACGCGCACACCAATAAAGTTCATGGGCCTGTTCGACACAGTAGGAAGTCTAGGCATACCAAAGCTTGACGCTGGCATCGGTCTCACCTTCCCCGAATTTTTTGATCAGAAAATATCCAGTTCCGTTGGGAAGGTAGTGTTTCTTATTTTCACGGTTGCAAGCTATGAATTGAATATCTTTCTAACTCTCTCTCTCTCTCTCTCTCTCTCTCTTCGTGATCGTGGTGTTTTCCAGGTTTACCATGCCTTATCTATCCATGATCGACTGTGGGGGTTTGAGCCCTGCCATGCGCGACGAAGTGACAGACACTCCGAAGACCCAACGTTGGGTATCCAGGAGCGCTGGTTTCCTGGCTGCCACTACGATCTCGGACGACAACGGTTTCGGTTTATGCGGGCTGGGCAGAGCTGGCTGGAACGCACGGCCGCTGCCGTCATCAATCCTCTGACAGGTGTTATTGAACCCAACCATGTCCTCGCGGATTTTGTACAAAAATGGATGCTTGAAAGTATCCAGAATGAATCGGGAAACTTAGTTGTTCCAGACATTCAGACCAGGATCACAGAATTAAATCAACTCACGATGGCGGACAGGGATACTGGTAATGGGGATGTTTACGGCAACATCCTCCAGTATGGACCGTTCGGAATGATATGGGGGCAACTAGTCCACCCCACCCTCAGCTCTCGCCCCCTCGAACCGATCACAGTCATAAGTGAAGAGCTACTCAGCAATACCATAAGCCTCCTTGGTCCGGTCGGGCAAGTATTACAAGGAGCAATCAACTCTATCTCTGGCATTATCACCGACATTACCAACGTCATCGGACGAATTCCAGTTGTCGGGCGCTTAATTCACCTGCCTTTGACCCTTGCTAGCGACATCTTTAAGCTCTTTGCGCCACTAGGAATTGTATGGAGGGACTTGGCCAACATATTCTTGTCCTTGTTCCAGTTCCATGAGTTTAGGCTTATCGTTGATGTGCTGGCTCAGACAAGAGAAAGAAGAATCTCTGGAGATGCGGATGTGGCAAGGTACGACACCCCACGTCCTACCTTGAATGGTATGACGGTTGCAGAGCTTGGTCAGATCAATCACATAAGATATCCAAGCAGATCTTTCGAGAAATTCGAGGAGTTTACGGAAATTGCTGGATGTACCGTGCAAGATAGTTCTCCAAAAAAAAAAAAAAAAAAAAAAAGGCTGGCTGACTTGTTGTGGCCGAGCGTCCCTGGCGATGTCGTTTTTTGATCCTTTTGATGTCGGCTCTTCTCCTCTTCTCCTCTTCCCTCTTCCTTTCCTTGCGGGTGAATTCGAGGCGCATTTGATTGAGGATACACTGATACACCCGCAATTGAGTTCTGAGTCTATCGCTTCATTTATGGAGCGAATGGGTGGGGTCACCAGATGATGATTCTGAGAGGGAAAGGGTGAATTCATAGTTTTTTTTTTTTTTTTTTTGGCTAGGTCGTTGAGTATTGGAAAAAAAAAAGGTAGAGTCCAGTCTTTATTGTAGTAAGGAGAGGACAGTCGTACAAGATGGAGTCATGGCCTCTTGATTGCACCGCGCGCAGATCCAACGAACAGACTGTCCAAATTTTGGTCAAGCTTTTCTCCACTCCTGCGTGGTCAGTGCACAGAGGGGCAGAGGGGAGAGCCAAAGGAAAACTAAAAACAGTGGAATCAAATGAACACCTCTAGGTGGTGTAAAATGAATCGCGTTGGCTCAAATTCACATTCACACTCTAAAGAAATGGCTCCATGTCGCGTTTGACTGAAACTCTACCCCTCATAATATAGGGTTACCTGGTTTTGTGATGAGATGTTCACGAAGGGGCACGATCTCTATAAACCAAAACGACGCGTGGGATTGATCTAGAAGTTCAGGTTGTAGTGGATTGGGCTTGTGCCCGACGACGGTGGAGAATGAAAACATAAGGAAGTAGCATTGAGAGAAAAAGAGTAGGGCACTTGAGAACCTTATTAAAACAGATCATTGTTGAAGGTGAAAGTGGGTCACAGAACGTAATGATGGCTACTCCTCCGTGTCTTCTGCCCCTGTGTGCTGGAAAAGCAATCCCTCCTGTTGTTGATTAGCAAGTTTGAGTACAAGACGTAAAAAAAAATAAAGCCTGGACGAATGTGCCAAACTGTGTCTATTTAGTACCGACGCTCCGAGTTGAACCTATGGTTCTGTTCTTCTTGTTTAATTATTGGTATCTGAAATGACGTGTCTTTGGTTCCTTTGTTGGCTTGGCCTCTACCTGACAAGGTGATCAACCAGTGCCTCTGAAAAGCGACAAGCTAGGATCCGAGAGCTAGGCAACACTGCCTCTTGCTACTTAGCAAAGATTGCAAACCGATGGACTTGTTGGTTGTGGCTCTGCCTTCAGGGGCCATCATTTCAGGGACTCGTCCCCCGTAACAGTGAATCTAAAGCTGCTGTCTCTAGCTAATGTTCGGCCTTGCTTGTGTGGGTCTACAGAGTAGAAACGAGTTTCTGAATCATCGCGTTGTATGAGAATGCTGTGTGTCTGGATATCGCAGAGGACAACTCCCAGGGTATGAATAGCACAAAGTGCTGCCCAGGTCTTGTCATGATCGAATGAATCCAAAAGTTCCTGGCAGATATCGGTTCCTACATAATCGGTTACAAAAATCATCTCCATTTCATTCACTATCCCTTTAGTCCTCAGCTTTGGGGTGCATCGTCCCGAAAGATCTCGCAGTATCCGGTATGCCCCTGCTTCAGTCCTCAATACCTTCATCACCTAGTGCTTGTTCCAAATGTCACCTTTCTTCACAACGATGTCATATCCTTGCCAAGATACATTGTAGTCAGCTGCATGTTGCCAAAAGCTGGCACGGTAGTTTGAATAGTAGTCTTGGATCCTGATCGTGTCTTACGAAGAACTAATAAGGAGTATGAGTGAAGTGTTGGCATGAAAACCCATTGGATTGTCAACTTGATTTCGTATGACGTCTAGCTGACTCTCATACCCAATAATTAACTCCCTTGTGGGCACCCAGCACCCCATATCGATATCCGTTGAGACGCGTGTATCCAATAGCTGTTTAAGTGCATGTGTCGGTCCTCTTGCCATCCTAGCCCGCTCCTATGCCATTTGGGTGGCCGCCAAATTGTCTGACTTGAAGAGGGCTAGAGAGCTAATCTATTGACCACAATTGGGAAGAAGATCATCAGGGTAATCTGCAATTGAGATCAGGAACACCATGTAAAAGCCTCATGATTCTGATAGTGTCTACAAAAGGGAACAACGCTTGCACAGATCCAAAATATTGATAGAGCAGCTCATGAAGTGTTACCATGCTGCCAACAGTGTAAGAATCTTTATCTCCTATATACGAAAAGGAAATAAATGTCACATCGTCGTGCTTTTTTCGTTGCTCCACAAGATCCATCATCACCTTCTCAACCTTCTCTCAAGCTCGTCCCTACCAAGTAAGTAATGGCCTCTTTTCTTCCATGAGCAATGATAGGCGTTGGCGACTCTATGGACATGCTCTCCGAAAGGACTAGCTGCTGGCCGCAAGGACTTGCAAGTGTTCATGGAGTGGCCGCGTATGGCGGACTGCATAATTGGTATGCAATCCCTCAGATATGACCCAGGGTGTCGGTCTGCGTCGCCATAGTCAACGCAAAGTAATGGAGAGTCCTAGCCTCACAAGGCGGTAGGGCCATTACATTCTTGTTCATGTTTTTTATGACAGGGGAGTGTGGCGGCTCTGTGGACATGCTCTCCGAACGGACTTGCGTAAATAGTGTTCATTATGGAGCGGCCGTGTTGGTGGACAGCATCATTTGTTTGCAAACCCAAGCCAAGCCCGCTATTGCCTAGGGTGAGGCTGGGTGTCGATCATCATCGCCATAGTCACACAATTACCTACTCCAAGCGGTTTCTTGGCACGAGACGGCGAAGGGTTCTCTTTAGGAGACGAGTCAACACTTTTTTTAGTGCTGCATTGCCAATTGGATTGGTCTTTTCTCTCACTTGAATCTATTTTTCACTCGCACAATAGTAAGACGAAGCAACAAAGCTAGCTTGTCAGAACGCACAAAAATTTTCACCCCTTCAACACTCTAAGCGTCTTGCAACAATCAACAACTCCCCTTCAGTCATCAGCTATCACGATATCAACAAGATCAGCATCACCTCAGCAGCATCAGGACCGACTCGCATGACAAATCCCGAAAAAAATGAAAGCAGACCTCGAGAAAGGTGTGTAAAAGGCGTGGTGTAAGATGGATAAATCAAAAACATCATATTGACATGTATCGTTATCTCTAGGACAGTTTCGTGGAAGCGAGACCTGGCCAAAGTTGGATATCGTCAGTACTTCGATAATGTCAGCGATCCTAGCCATATCAACCTGTGTTTCTGAAATCAAGTGCTTCGTCTTGCCAGGATCGCAGAAAACTCCACCATGACTGGTTCTGCACCATATTGCCTATTTTCCAAAAGAGCTCGCACGTGTCGCTGAAACAGAGGGCAAATGAACTAGTGGCAGCTTGGTCGGACGACAGGAACTAGCAGGAAGTCCGTGACTTTTGGGATGCTATGAAAGTTCAGGATGCCAGCAAGAGTCATCTTCAAGTGCTGCACAGACAACTTTATGTGCGTGAAAACGCTGTGGCCCAGGAGCACACCAACACGCTCTTGGCGCAGATCGGATCAAGTAAGCATGTTTGGATGTGATATTTATATTGTCTTTTTCTTTTCTTTTCTCTTTTTTTTTGTACTGGTATAAATGTGTTATTTACTGCGTTTGTTCTATATCTTTCTAGGAGATTCAACTTCATCCAGGAAAAGATTGACAGATGAACCCTCAGGATCGGGGCAAAAGCTCCGTAAGGTCGTAATTCTGGATGAAAGCTTTTCAGACAACGGAAGTCTCTACACCGACTCGGCCCCTTCTTCCGCATCGACATCGGCCCGATCATCCTTGAACCCAAACGATTTCCAGTATGTCGACCATATGGTTGGCCCAGGCCAATCCTCTTCCAAGATTCAAGGCGAGCCTTTTGTGGTCGATGGTATCAACGTTTCAAAGCTCTGTATGAGAGCACGTAAGGAAGCAATCAAGAACCAGTGCGAGCTCAATGATGTGTCAGAACTTCAGTAAGCGATAAAGCGATTAACAATTCTTTCGTTTAGATCGCTGGCATGATGATGGTGATTGTTAATATATTTTTTCTCCTGCTCCTCTTGCGAATTAGTTACCTCAACTTTATTTTCGATAATGCTGCGCTCACTAGAATACTCCCTCGTGCCGCAGCAGACAGGATCCTGCGTGTTTCCTTGCCGGCGCCTTCCCAACAACAATCGATAATGTTGGTTAATATAGCCTCTCATGCTGCCCTACATAGCGTCCAAGAAAGCAAACGGTACCTAAAAGAACTCAATGAAAACGGCGACAGCTTTGTGAAGATATTGTTGAGCTCGTATTTGGAAAGCACGGCACTCTGGAAAACACCAATGTCTCACCCTCCATATCAGCCATTACCACTCAACGAAGACTCGTTTACTCATGGCTCGGTTCGGCAGGTCATTGTCGCTCTTCTTCAGGACTTGGATGTTGTCAATCATTGGTAAATATGGTGCTAAACCCTGGTCCAAGAATTACATTGACGTACTGGTTTAACATTGGTCTGTTCCTGTTTTACGATGCATTCTAGGAGTCGAGACGCACTTCCTACACCCCGAGGGTTTGAGGAAGTTTATCAAGCGGACTATCTCGCCGAGTGTGATGGTTTTCCGATTTGTGTTGTGGAGATTAAGAAGCCACATGCCAAGGATGACCCTCTTGAGGGCGACGCTCGAAAGCTCCCTAGCATGCTGAAGCTATCCTATGGTCGTTTGCTGGACGCTGGTGTCGAGTCACCTGTTGTTGGTCTTCTGGTAGAATTCAAGTTGTTTGCTTCTGTAATTGAAAGCTTTCTTCCAATTTTTCCTTGACATCGATTTAACTCTTCTCCTCTCATATAATTTCTACTCCTTCTCTTCTTCAGGAACTCGATGCACAATTTCGACTATGAATTTGTGTGGGGAGGCGCTCTACATCCACAAGATGATTGGAGTGTTCGAGCTACCAATTAGCAACCTCCAGATCGGTTTGCTGGCCGCGGCAATCTCCCCGCTGATGTTCGCACGGGTAAGCGAACGGCACGTTTGGTCCATTTCTTGGTACTGCGATCGAACAACTTCTATTAACACTTGTGAAATACGGACGTTCATAGAGTATCCTAGAGAAGACAACTAAAAAGATCGCCAATCTAGATCGGGCGAGAGCTAAGAATAGGAAAGCCGATTGGCAACGTCCATCGTACTATGTCAAAGGAAATCGAGTGCCTATCCCGAGGGTCATGCCAGAAAGTATTGCAGACGAAGACGCGGCCGATGTTCAAGTCTCAGGAGATCTAACCCCACATCATACGATGGATGATTGACGATGGAAGAATCTAAAACAAAGTGGCGTGTTTATTCGCAATCGCTCTTTCTCACTCTTTATTCTGCTCAGCTCTTTGGTCCCACCCAACACATTGTTCGAACCCACAATCCGCAGTCTGAAGTCTGTTAGAATCGGGCCCATTAAAGTATAGATTTGCTAGTTGGCAAGCTGGCTTCTCAGTTTATTGGTTCCCTACCAATCGTGCCACCTCATGTTTCTTGATTCCACGAGGCTGCTAAGGACGAGAGCACCTACAGGAATCAGCAGGGACAAGGGTTCCATTGCCTCAATCAAGGCGAGTCTTATCCAATAGCCTTGTAGTGAACGCAGGAACACGAGGATTGATACTAGACTAGCAAAGGATTCTGTATCAGACGGACAGGTGATAGTCCTATGGACACACCTATCACCTTACCCCAGGGCCATGTCTGAGCAGGAACATGATAACTTTTTGAAGTCAAAAAACAAATGCTCCCTATCCGAGACGCCAAGAAGAGGACGATATCTTAGAAATAGCAATAACTACACCAATAACCATAACCATAACAAAAAAAAAAAAAAAGAGAGAGAGAGAAAGGATTGTAAAAAAAAAAAAGTGGTAGTCCAGTCCCTAGTGTAGTTAGGAGAGGTCAGATGGGTCGTGCAAGATGTAGCCACGACCTCTTGATCGCACGACGCGTAGATCCAATGAACAGATTGTCTAAATTTTGGCAGAGTTTTTCTCCACTCCCCTCCTCTGTGCACCAACCACACAGAACCAAATGAAAATTGAGAACGGTTGAATCATATGAACATCCCAGATGGTGTAAAATGTATCGCATTGGCTCAAAATTCACACTCTAAAGAAATGGTTCTTTCTCACGTTTGACTGAAACTCTACCCGTCATCATAAAGGGTTACCTGGTCTTGCGATGAGAGGTTCATGGGTTCTTTTCGGTGAGGTACGATTTCTGTAAATTTAAACGATGCATGGGATTGATCCAACAGTTCAAGTTGAAGCAGATTGGACTAGCACCCACTCGTAGTTTCTGTGTATAGTTTGAATTGCTAGTAGTTGGCATAAAAAGCTTCTGGGAGAACAGCCTAAAACCATCAAAATATTTTGGTTAAGAGGATTTCAGCCAAATGATTAGAGTCTTGCTGTGTCCCTCATTACCTTTGTACAGTTTAATCTGCTTCCTCCGTCTCGTCGGAGCAGATTTTTCGCCATTCTCCATCAGAGTCGTAAAATTCCTCGATCTATAAGAAGATATGGCACTGCAACCTTGGCGACGGGTCAATCTAGTTGCGTACATCCCAAAGGGCTCGTCCTAAAAGCCTGCTATTCAAAGGGCAAACCTGATCGGAACTTTTTCAAGATAGTAGTCTGTCATATGACCACTCAGGACCCATTGACCGCCTTTCTGAGAATCCATTGGGTTAATCTGTTTTTCCTTGGCTTCAATTGCACTGGTGTGTCTACCTGTGTAGGTAATCTTTTGAGGATAAATACCGTTCCTTCTATCTGTGTCTGAGAGGTGATTTTGTCCATCAGACCTTTCCTCCCTGGGATAGCCTTGAATGTGGCCCAATTGCTTGTAGGGGCCTGGAAAACAGAAAGGGGTTCTGTATACGATTTAACTCTCTTGGCTCTCTTGGTAGCATTAATAAACCTGACGTCTGTGATCTTTCAACCGAGACCAACTGAGATAGAAAAGCCAGCCCTTGGTGCACTCAAACACACAGTCAGCTGCACTCGTTCAAACGTCAATGCTACAGTAAAATAAAAGAACAACCTTGTTGCTGCGATCCGCTGAGATTAAACTCATTGTTCTATAGACTTGCTCAAAAGCACAACATCTTTGTCTTTTTTTTATTTTCTTCTGCTTTACATAGCCTTGAAATATTTTACGTACTTTTAACAAGTAATGAGACAAGAGAGGATCTTTAATAACGCACCGAGTCCCTCCTTTTATACGGGACCCGGTGGGGCTTGTCTATTGGTGTGTCTTCTATTCTAAACTAGGTGATTGGTCCACAATATGCGACAATCCCCCCAAGGGAAGGCTGAAAGCCGGAGATATGAAAGCATAGTGGGCCATGGTGTTTTGGGATCAAATTCCCTTTTATGCAATGTTATACCACGATCTGTCAAGAGGGGCCAGAAAAAAAGAACTCTCTTGCAGTCGTGTCGAGGGTCAACATCCTCTTATGACAACTGTAAATTGTGGCGGTCGCTCAAAGCAAAAATCAAAAAAGCTTTGTTGAGGAAAGCCCAGTGGGCGAAACTCAAACGCGAACCTAAGGGGAAAACGGAAAAAAACCCCTTGTCATCTCCATTGGATGCATTTATGATGCTTGCTTTGCACGATTGCGCTTGCGCACACGAGTAGCCCTTTTCTCTTTACTACTCTGACCTGTTGCAGCATGTGCTCCACCATCCGTTGTCGTCTCGACTGGATCATTGGGTCGTCGTTTTTTACGATCAGGACCTTGAGCATGTACATCACTGGCTATTTTGTTCCTTGGCGACTGACGTCGCTTGCGTTGCGTAGAAGGGCACTCCTGCTGCTCTTGCATTGATTCGTGTCTTTTCGCCGTCTGACGAGGCTGCGCTAAAGATTGTGCCTCTGGTCGATCGCGAGTCTTCCAGTAGTCTGAGATGCACTTTCTTTCAATAAAGTTCGACTGAGGCTCCCAGGTCTTTTCTTTGTATCCTTTCCAGCTTACGTAGTATTCCATCCCCTCCCCAGGAAGTTCCCTGTGGTCAAGAATTTTATGTACTACATATGTATCTGTTGTTTCGAAGTCGTCAAGCACAAGCTTGAGCTGCGATGGTGCGAAATTACGCCCAAGCAGTTCCCCAGTACCATATTGCAGTATGTAGGAACCACCGGTCGTTTTTCTAACAACAGTGTACGGGCCTTCGTATCGCGGGGACAGTTTGTCACCCTTGATCGGATCCAACGACATGACCTTCGACCCATCAGGGAACTCATTGTGCAGTACCGTTTTGTTAAAACGCTCAATCATGCGACGTTGAGTTTCACGAGCCGTAGCATCGATAGCTGGGAAGACGGTCTTGGTCATATATTCAAGCCGCTTCAAGAGTTCTTCTTGGGATACTAATTCGCCCTTGTCATTTGAGAAATTACTGATACCATTGAATCGCCTTGCAAAGAAAAGTGAGAAAGGCGAAGAATTATGCAGAGCTGCCACCTTAGTGTTCATGGCGAGCTGTGCCATGGGTGCATGAAGTGCCCATGAATCCTCTTTATCGCTGACCTCTTTGCGAATGATGTTACACGCAGTCTTTACGTGAATCTCAGCGACACCATTGCCGCGAGGATGATAAGGAGTGACCAAGCGATGTTGCGTACCCATCGTGTTTGTCATCTCTCTTATTGCCTCGTCGACGAATTCTCTACCATTGTCAGATTGAAGGACGCGAGGGAATCCAATAGTGGTGAAGATCTTGAATAGCACTTTCGCGATTGTAAGCGATTCCTTGTTTGGTATGGGTTCAAGGAAAACAAATCGGGTGCAGACATCTGCCAAAATGAGAAGGAAG
Organism: Mortierella sp. BCC40632; assembly: GCA_011634665.1. NCBI lineage: Eukaryota > Fungi > Mortierellomycota > Mortierellomycetes > Mortierellales > Mortierellaceae > Mortierella > Mortierella sp. BCC40632. Next base: position 447,113 of record WAEK01000019.1, read on the forward strand.
TTGTTAACCTCACTCGTCACAGGGAAGGGACCGGCTAGATCAACAGCCATGTGTTCTCCTGGCAACTGAGCATGAATGGCTGACATTGGGTGATAACCCTTGCGCGCGATGTTGACTCACTGGCATTCTGGACAACGCTGAACAAATTCCAAGCAATCCTTGGCCAAGTGGGGCCACGTTTTATTTAACGAATGGATGTGATTGACCATCGCATTGGTACCGAAGTGACCTAATGCATGGGTGTCAGCTAATAATATTTTTCTTTCGGAAACCTTGACCGTCTCTCGAGGAGTCTCGGCATTCTGAATTAAATCCATGTAACCATATACCTTGGTTGATGCTTTCCCGATTGACTTACTCGTCCACAGCTCCTGAGGAAACTGTCGAGATAACGCATCCGGTAACACATTCAACACTCCAGGCCGATACACAACCTTGGAGGTATAATCCAGAATTGTTTCCTGCCACGCCGTTAACATGGAGTTCATATCCTTTTGCGAATGCATAAAGATAAGAGCTCGATGGTCAGTAAAGAGTGTGAAATGACGTCCCCACAAATAATAATGCAATTTTTTGAGGGCGAACACAATTCCCAACAACTCTTTCTGGGTGGTTGAATAGTTTCGTTCACTTGCCTACAATGAACGAGCAACGAAAGAAATGTAGCGAATATTCTTCGGGTCCGATTCTCCCCCCGGCAACTGGTACAGGACCGCGCCAATGCCATAGTTCGATGCGTCTGTCGCAACGTAGAACGGAAGGCTAAAATCAGGAAAGTGGAGAATGGGAGCTTGCGCCAGAAGATTTTTCAAAGCGTTAAAACATCTCAGCTGGAGATCATTGAGAACAAACGGGCCAGGTACATTCCGTAGCGCATCCAACGGAGCGGCTATGGTGCTGATGAGCGGAACATATTCCCTGAAGAAATTGAATGTACCCATGTACGATTGGACTTGCTTACCCGTGGTCGGGGGCTTCCATTCGTCTATGTTCACCAATTTGTTGGGATCCACCCGCTTCCCGTTAACATCAATGATAAAGCCCAGCAGCGACACTTGTGTGCTGTAGAAGTTGCATTTCTCTCTATTGATAATAAGTTTTGCTCGGGTCAGGCGACCGATGACAATCTTGACATGCAGTTCATGATCACGACGGTTCTTGGATGCAATAAGGATGTCATCAATAAAATTGCGGACAAACTTCAGGTCTCCTAGAATTCTGCTCATACCTCGCTGGAACAAACTCGACAAGGGCTTCAGTCCACACGGAGCCTTCTTGAACATGTATTGTTGTCCATTGTGCATGAACGCCGTGAGTGGCTGATCCTCCTCGTGGATCGGAAGTCGATGATATGCCTGTTTCAAGTCCACAGTCGAGAATACCGCATTGCCTCCTGCAAACTGCATGATATCTGAAATAAGTGGAACAGGGAAATTGTCATCCGGTAAGTAGGCGTTCAAAGGTCGTGGATCGAGACACACGCGATAAAGCGTCTTATTTCCATCCGCATCCTTCTTTGCTGCCAGCGTTAACGTGTTATTATGGCGGTTCCCGACAGGCGCAAGAGTAATCACATCATCAGCAAGCCATGCCTTGACTGCATCGTCAATGATGGGAACTTGCGATGCTGCGAACGTCTTGGGTCTACGGTACAACTTGACATTCTCCGGTACTGGCAAGTATACCTTCATCTCCGGGACGGGGCAGTAACTTGTTTTCGGGATCATGGCGATAGCCTCCAATAACTTGTTGATGCTGTCAGATATGACACGTCACGGGCAGGGTATAAATAATCCCCTGCCCGGCCATCACAATAAGATCCCTCTCTTTTTCCCATTCCATCATCGTGTCATATACATCAGCTCATCAGCAGGTTTGCGGAAACTAGGGACATAACGTTCCATCATCTTAGTGGCAGCCGTATCAGGTCCAAGACGGGAGATGGCAAAGAGAATCTTGTCGGTATCGGTAGGGTATGTGGAGTCATTGGCAACAAAGAAAAGATCCACTCGAGCCTGGAATGACTTCCATTCTTCGCGCTTGCCCGAGAAGACTTCGGGGAGAGCGAGGCGGGGCTTGGCTGGTGATGAAGTGCGGCTGGCTTGAGTGACGGTGATGTTATTCGACATGTCGCTGCGGAGGGTATCCAGTGCTTCTCGGAATTGGGCTTGACTGACTGGATGGCGGACCCTGGGGAGGGCACCCACTTGTTCGTCGAGCTCTCTTATGGTTGTCTCAAGAACTGCTGCACGGTCTTCCAGAGATGTGATCGTGGGAGCTAGGTTTGCGAGGAGACCTTGTGTGACAGCATTGTAGACTGTCTCTCCTGCTTTGCCACCATTGCCACCATTGCCACCATTACTACGCCCCCTCACTGCGCCCTGTACCATAGTATATATAACCCCATCTCTTTGTATTATAAACATCATCCGTTTCTAGCTCTCCCTTCTTGTTCTTATCCTTGTCCCTGTTCTTGTCCTTGTCCTTGTCCTTGTCCTTGTTCTTGCCCTTGTCCTTGTCCCTGTCCAACCTCTCGTCCTGTTGCTATTACACCTTAGAAGAAAGGCAGTTGAATGCGAAAAAATTCCATCATTTCAGAATTCTTGGAAGCAGCATCTTCAAGGGTTCGGACGCGTTCAACCAAGGCATTGAAGTTGGTGTTGGCATTTTCAAGTCCAGCGGCAGGTAGCATGGCGGAGAAAAATTGTTGATGAGAGTCAGGGAATTGTTTTGTGTTTGCTGAGATGGTAGGGCTAGGGATGAAAGATCAAAAGTCGTTTGATCTGGCAATGCCGAGAAAATCTAGACGAGTGTGGACAGAGTGATCTTTCAAGGCTAGATGGAAAAGGCGAAGGAGAAAATGGATTGAACAGGGAAGAGAGGCTTTCAGGTGCTGAACTGGATTTATTCAAGTTACCAGATACAGAACAAACTATGGTAGAGCTATAGGGTATTTATATTATTAAATGAAGGCATAGCCTCGGCGCCTAGGAACTGATACGGACAAATACTAGTTCTGTAGAACTAACTAGAACTATTACTAATAAATAATTACTAACAAATAATTACTAATAGATGATTACTAAGAAGTATACGCAATCATCTTAGTAATCCGGGGGCCTTGGGATCCTAGGATAGCTTCCTAGGGTCTTCGCAGTGTCCTTGTGACCTAGTAGTTGTCGCGAGGCTGCGGCGAAGCAAGGACTACGGACTGAGTGTCCTTTTGGGCTGACCAAATGGAACTAATGGAGTGAAAGGAAATAAATGATTTAGTGTGAGCCCCTTGGTCGAGCTGTGAAAACATTTCAGTAAACAGCAAGGCGCGTACCTCAGAACTAATTCTCGTGTTGTAAACACGCATAAGACTCTATTGTCTCTTGGTTGATGGTCCAGCGATGGGCTCTGTCTCCTGTATCGGCCCTGAAGACCCTGCCAAGGATGATCGCCATCCGTACGAACCGTCTCCATGTACCGGCAAAAGATATCGAGGTCGTTGCTGGTTCTGCAAATGCTCTCTTGCGGCCACTGCCATATTGCCCGCTGCCAGAACATCGCGGTGGAATGGTGTATTGCAGGACTCGCAAAATAACCTGCGAATCGATGCAGACGAGACAAAGTCTAACGGATCCCTTCCACTGCGTTGGCATTTTGGGCATCGCTTCGAGGTGTAGAACTCGTTGATCCCGACCACCAGGTAATCGAGCGATCGTGCCTAGAAGTCGGAATGTAGAAAAGATTAGTATGTCAAGTTTTTTTTTTTTTTTTTTTTTTGGCTATCCGAACCTGCGAAACATACTGTAATCATGCAACAAGTCAATTAAATAGAGGAACACCATCCTACCTCTTTCCAGCAGCTTTCAAGCGCAGGGCTTTGTGGCCTTGACTCTGCTTTGTAGGTCGAAAACTTGGCTGTTCCTGAGGACTGCCTGAGCATTGGCGATCTTGGCCTCTTCAGGGGCATACATTAACTCTTGACCGTGCTCGTATACAAGCAGAGCTTGGGAATAATCGATAGGCCTGCTTGTATTCTTGCTGACCCTGGATGATCTACCATACGCATCAACTAGCTCGCCAACGCTTGCTGTTATGAAGGAAATTGATTAGAGACTATGGACAAGCAAGTCAACGTAATAGTGACTGCAGACAATTACCTTGGGTAAGCTCGCGAATTATGCCAAAGTTCGACTTTGTTCCTAATCCTGGAACGTTGTTGCTGTAGTCGTTAAGAGAAACAGCCGCCAGAGCTGTCAGCTGTGCCCGGGATACTCCGAGGGCCTTGGCACAGTCATCGACATCGTATCGCTTGAACGAGCGAGCCGTTGGACGAAAGACAACCCCGATGCTGCGATGGGCCAATAAATCCGAGTCGCCAGACACGACCAACACGGATTGTCCAGACCGTGTTAAACTATCGTGTCGGAGTCTGACAGCGACGTCAGCCTCGCCAGGTGCCCGATGAGCATTCCAGCCGGTTTTTTGAAGTAGTTTGGTGATTTCATCTCTGTCCTCGACTGTCAGGGAAACCGCCGAATCAGTGATGCGATTAAAAATCTGATGCTTGGTCCGTGAAAGAGGTTTGCCCATTTAGGCTCTTCTCTCTGCCTCGTCAACTAGCTTGTGGGCTTTCTCAACCTTTTTGTTTACAGCGGCTGTCCTCTGGGCATGGGTTTTTGCTTTGTTCTTTGTTGGATAGCCATCCACGAAGATTTCGGTAAGTTGGGTCTTGGGAAGGCGTTCCGAGAGGAACTTGTCAAGCGCCGCGGCTCGTCTTTCGGGATGACACTTGGTGTAGATTCTCTTGATCTTCGAAAAGTATGCGCCAAAGAGATCAACAAGCACCCTCGTTCCTTCGAGTATTTTTTCTTCAGGAGGCGTGATAGAGTCCTCGACGAGTTTCCACAATCCGAGGACCCCCATTACTGAACGTGACGGGGCGTGCGTGTATGAGTGTAAAGGAAGTTTGAAGAAAAAAAAAAAAAAAAAAAAAGGAGGTGGGAAGGTTGAGCGATAGAAGTAGAGAGAGAGGAGAGGTAGAGGTGTTGAGAGATAGCGGCGTTTGTTGAGAAAGAGAGATAGGAAGAAGATGAGAGAAGAGAGACGAAGAGAGACGAAGAGAGAGGTAAAAGAAAAAGAAGAATTGTGGCTGGTGGAGGTGAAAAAGGTGGATCCCTCGACTCAAATCACCTTCCTAAAACGGCATTTCGTCGGATGAGTGTCCTGTTGATGGGCTGACCATCCCTCTGTTTGACTCCGCCCCCCCCCCTCCCACCCAAAATGTATCAAGATATCGTTCAATTTTGGACGTACACTTATTATCCAATCAGCGCTTGCCTTTCATCTAGGATGTTCAAGGCCCCATTTCCAGTAGTTCTTCATAAGTGAAGTACCTTTAGACGCGAGTTTTTTGTTGGAGTCTCTTAATAGATATTGAATATATATAATAATTTTTTTTACATATGTCAGTGTAATTTTCTCGAGTGGGAAGCAGGGTGTCGACACATTATGAGCCAGAAGGTCGGGTTGGGACGCGTGTCTAGTCAACTTTTGACAATGCTTAAAAACTAAATGCACATTATTCGCGCAATTCAATATCAAGGCCTAAAAGATCCACTAGTAAAACTATTGAAGGAAAGTCAGGGGAATCTGGTTAGTGAGAAAATGTAAAATGAAACCGATCATGGAAGCCCAATTTTTGACCAAGTCTTAATGCTTCAAAGAAGTCATTATATTCTTCCCCTGGATACATTATAAGTGTGCTTGCCTTTCTAGCCAACAGTTTAGGCTGGATTCAGCCTAGATTCTGGCAAAGGGTAAAGGCCCAAATGGTGCGACTTTGATCTTTTTATCACTCTTAATTCGGGTTCAAATGATGCAGAGACTGGACAAAGAGCTCGTTGTGTTTATTGAATGACTAGCCTAATATTTCTGTCGCTGTCTCTTGGTCTTTGATTTCATGCTTTCTTCAACCATGCGAACCAATCTTGCTAACGTCTCGTTTATCGCTTGTTCATTTTCTAGGGGAGCTTCCTTGTCTTGAAGAGATATTAGAGAGGTAAGACGTTGGAGATTGGTGGATAGAGTATCCGGTATTGGTTCAAAAGTCGGCTCAGTGTACTCAAGATAATCTCTGTGAGCTGCATCTAAAAGCGAACGCTTGTTATCTGGCTTATCGCTATGGGGATGGATGTCATCACACCTAAGCTGTAATTGTGGTATTTGAGACATCACTAAGGCAATATGCTTGCAGCAGCTGACATTCATGCGGAAGTATGGGCATGTACAGTTGATGATCTCGCCAGATGCCATTCGACTAAAGTCTACAGAGATGTCGTATGATAATCTAGGCGTCGTAAAGGATTCAACTCGGAATGTTCCATTGTCGATCTGTACCATTGGCTCACCAGCAAAGCCCAGCAACTCTCTGGTCTGTATGTGTTTTTCAGCTATGATTTTGAGGCGTGCTTCAATCTTCTGTGCCGGGTTCATGCGCCCTACTTTCATGATGCCTAAGATACACTTCTGCTGGAAATGAGGAACGGCCATGAAAGCCAGGATGGAAATGACAGTGTCAGGGCGCCGCTGATGCCGATCTCGAAAGAAATGTCGCTTGAGGATGTTGTGCCAGGATTCGATGTAGTTGTTGGTATCGATAGATGCATATGATACTTCTTGTCGAAAGCACATCATCCAGGACTTCTGAATTTGAGAGTTATCCTCACTCTGTTCAGGCCCAAAGTATCTTTTGTTTAGATAGTGTAAAAGATCCGTCTGTCCTTTCCACTTTTCCCGGTAGTCTTGAATCAGCAGCACGGCTCTAGCATGATTAGGTTCTCTTTGGATTGAGCGAAGTTCTGCAACCGCCTGTAAGACTCAAAAAACGAATTTTAGAATCTCAAGGCACCAATTGTAAATAAGTGAAGGGAGTGCACGAATGAAACGTACCTCGTCCCTAATGGCTTTTCTCTGGTCAACATGAAGATGAGTAACTCCATGAATGCGACTGCGAACCTCGCGTTCCCAAATACGAAAGACATGCCAAGCACAAAAGAAAACGGGGATCTGATCTTCTGCGAAAGCAGTCTTGATTGCCAGTATCTCAACATTGCCTTGGTCCGTTATCACAGCGTTCGGCCTGTAAACATATAAGTTGCCTGGCGAGGAAAAGATCTCGGTCATCTTGCTTCGGAGTCCCCGTAGCCATCCGACAAGAACAGAATTTTCCGTGGTCTTTGTCAACAGGAAGGCTACTGGAACGCCGAATCCTGTTCTGGCGTTTTTTACAACGAGCGTGAATAGGTTGGTTTTCTGCCTATCGATACAATGGTTTCATTTGTAAGTGCAAGGCTCAAGAAAAGCCAGCCAGCCTGAAAAAATCAAACACTCAGGATTGTACCCAAACACATCGTGAGTCCCATCAAAACAGATAGTTCTTCCATGCGCTTGCAGCTGATTCATTTGCCACCTTGTGGCAAATCCAAAATAGAGTCCACTAACGTGGTCATCCTTGTCATAGTAAGTGAATCCACCATCATACTCCAGTTCCATCATCCATTTCATTGATGAGAGCACAGGGTCGTTATCTTTCCTCATTTTGTTGGCCATGATGGAGTGCCAGATGTTGTAGACATCGTCGTAGGTGATGGAGTCATCACGAGAGAAGCGTCCCTTCTCCCGCAAGACCTGCATAAACTTGTCATGTTCCATTGTGAGCTGGTTCATCACCATAGAGATTGTGGAGCCCCCCAGAATAAGCTTCTTGATCGTCGCCTTGATAGCCGCCGATTGTTGACGAGATCCCAGACCGTTAAAGAGCCCCACATCGTGGTTATGCTCGTAACAATAGGAAACATGACATACGGTCTGGCTTGTCCCATCAAGTCCTGGAACTTTTTGAGTGCTGACTCGGATCTTGGCATGACATCCCTTCTTCATGCTCTGTCTGCTAACCCTTTGCTTTCCTGATTTCCCTCCAACCACTCTGTCTTTTCTGATGGTGCGTTTTTGGCCGGCACACTGACATTGCAAATAAGACAATGTGCCCCCTTTCTTTTCTTTGCCAGTATACTTGTAAATGCCCTTCATCTTAACAAAATTGTGGAAATTTGGGCCTGGTGTCGTTGAAGCCATTCGACATACTCGTCCGGAGATAGAGTGAAATGAGCCGATTTCTCTGTGATCTGTAACGCTCCATCTCGAAGGTTTTCCTCTCGGATACCACCATCTTTCAACAAACACTCGCGAACCTCTTTCAACGCAAGCTCGCGCAAGTTATTGGATATCTGCATTTGAATCCGCTGAGTAATGATCGGAAGTAGCCAGTTTATTAGGCCTTCGATTAAATAGAAAGCTAAACACATGGAGAACCGAGCTACACTTGCACTCACCTCAATTGGGGTACCCTCAATCATGACTACGCTGGGTAAAGTATCGAAACCGGCATCAACTGAGCCTGTGTCTAACTCTGCATCATGTGCTTCATCAACAACAGAGTTATCTCTGGCAATGTCGGTATCCCTTTCGTCGGCAAGACCGGCATCCTCTGGGTTTTGGTTGGCGTCATGCTCCTCAGAAAAATCGGAGCTTTCTACGTTGTTGGTGACGGAATCAGCACTATTGGTAGGGGTGTCAGCGTCATTGCCAAGGTCGACTTCTCCAGTGTCCAGATCTGCGTCGTAAGTGTCATCCTCACCACTACATCTAGGTTGAGGCTCGTCATTAAAAAGAGCGGCCTAAGGGTGGAGAAGAGTAAGTAATAGGCTAAGGGATAAGTTCTTTCTCTTTTTTCTTTCAGGTAAGGAGTGACTGTACCAGTTTCCGCAGACTACTAACGACGAGCATCTCGATGTCCTTCTCTTTGTGTGCCGGGGTAGAAGGTGCAGCCTCGGCTGGCGTCCTGTTTCGGACGCGGGACTTGACCATGGGAGCGAAGGGATGCAAGAGCGGATGTCTGATGGTTGATGGGCAAGCTTTTCAATCGAATCAACAAGTTTGTGATGTAGGGGTAAATTTTGAAATGCATGGTTTACTAATAGTCAGCCCATAAGGACACTCCTACGGACTTGTGACTGTCTTTCCGAAATGGTGCAACTAGATGGAGTTGACCAATTCCATGACAGATAGTTCGCAATCGGTGGGTGGAGGAAAGGGTGATAGAGGGTTGTAGTTGTATGATGATTTCTGCGCGCGCGAGTCAGCTCTCTGTTCTCAACTTGTTCTTCGTGTCTGATGTAAAAGGACAAAGAACAAGCGAGGCAGGTCTGCGGCGCACTATTTAAGCTACTCTAGGGTCTGCAGTAGTCTGTCTACGGTGAGGTCACTACCCTCAAAAAAAAAAGAAACAATACTCAATACAATCATTTGTATCAGCCTTAATCTCACGCAAAAGAATACCAGTATGCTGGATTTTATTTTACAGAAGAGAGTTTCAAGGAGAGGAGCTCAAAAGACTGAATTTTCTTCTCTTTTCATTGGGCATGACAGAGGGGAGCAGCAGCTCCTGGTGTCTCTTCTTTGCCTGCTCTTTGGCTAATTGGCGGCGGCAGGTCTCATATGTGCAACATAGTCGCAGGGTTGTCGCCTACATAGAAGGTTTACCAAGACCAGAGCTCAGTTCTTTGCTTGTTTAGTTAAATACATTGTAATAGTTCATCATACTCATCACTTACTCGTAAGACAAGAAGATCATGAATAGCCAGTGCACTCATGCCCAATTCCTGCACAGTTGAGAAGAGGCGACGCTCTGGAGACCTAAAGTATCGCGTGATGTTTTTACCTTTGGTTCCCCAACAAATTTGAACCCTCTGGATGACTGGCCCTATTTGATTCAAATTATTTTATAACAATGTTATATTGCAGTCGAAGTCGATTCAGCAGTTATCAGGGTATCTTCCTTACCTCCAGTCAAAAGACCGCAAACATACTCCTTGCGAAGGGAGTCCACGCCGCCAACCTCAGACGTCCTTGCAACTAGAATATCGTGCAGTTGCCGAGGCAACTTGAAAGTGCCTTCACTGCGGTACTTCATAGATGCTGGGTCCCAAACCGTTGCTGATTCCCCAGCAGACCAATCTATATCAGGAGAGGATATTGTCCTCCAAAGAAAATCAACTTTGACCCCAGTCTTCTTCCTATCAGCATTGTCGATATCCTGGTTTCTTCTCTCTGTCGAGTCGTGCCCGGTCTTCTCTCCCATGATAATGAAAGCATCCTTGACTGCTGTGGTGAGACGCCTACACACTCCCCAGGCGTTCTCCTTCCACCAAGCTTCCCCCAGCCGTGCGGCTACTGGGAATGGCGATGACTCCGAGATAAGTAACTCCTCCCTTGATTGATTAAAAATAAAATAAATGAAATTGTTCAGTTTATGTGTGTTAAAGTCAATCAACATTGTAACAGGAAACGCTCTAGACATAACTTACCACTGGTCCAAACAGTAGTGAATTATTTTGCACTCGGGATCTTGTTGCCGCGTCTCCAATACAGCCTTCAACTTCTCCTTTGTGTCAACATCCATGCATCGGTCTAGGTATCTGTCTGCATCGTCTCCATATTGCTGGAGAGGCGGGAGGTCGGAGATTATTTCTTTCCAATCGGCTTCAGAGAACAGTGCTTCTATTTTTCGGTCGTCCAAATCAATCATAAAGCTGTGGATTGGACTGAAAGACATGACAAACGTCAGCATACACTCGTTTTCAGGGTAAAAGGAAAATCGACAACGAAAAAGCAAGAAAAGCACCTGAAGACGGCACAGTTTTCGTCGGAGCCGGCAGCGTACAGCACGTCTTCCACTATGGTGCCTGATTCCAGAACCCACTTCTCTCCTAGATTCCGATATCGCCCTTCTAGTGATCGCCGGTTCTTGTTGGTGAACTATACTCAAATAGTATAAAATAAACGACGTCAGTTTGACATCAATAAAAACAAACTGGTTGGTATAACTAGAGGATCTTACCGATTTTTTTCGCTTTGGCGAGACTGATGGTACTGACACTGCGGAGTTGATCAGTGAGGAGTTGGTCAAAGTGGAGCTGGCCGATGAGAAGTTGGCTAACAAACCCGTTTCAGAAGCTGACGTCGCAGAGAAAAGTTTGCCAGCGCTGGTTTTATCTAATCTCACATAATGAGGAAGGCAAGAGTCAGGAGAATATTAGGCATGGTCCTTGTTGGTATGGTATGATGTACAGGTGCAAAAGCTACCAATAGGTATAGGCTATTCTCAAGAAGAGAGTAGGGTCGAGGACAAGGACGAGGATGATAGAACTGGTGAAGATTTTTCTGGATTACATTAAACAATGGGCAATTAATTATAAGCTCTCTCACACCTTCTCTGGAGAAATGACTGCACCTACCTTCTTTGACAGATTGAGGTTTCAATGGGGGCATTGAGGCAAGGCGACTAGGTTTTCTTGGAACCTGTAGTGAAGGCATGGCCTTCGACGATAGACCTGCATGTCCAGACGTCCTTGTTTGCGCGCTCATCGCCTGGATGAACTTTTTGGAAACATGCTCGGTTTCTGAAACAACCTCTGTAGCAGTTCTCTTAGTCGTAATGGATATCTGTGACGAGAGATTTCTCTTGGCCCAAAATTCAGCTCCATTATTACGTAGCCAAATTTCGTACTGGGAGGCCAGCATTGTCTGCATTTTGAGTGGAATCATATTCGAGGAGATGAGGCTGATGTAAGCATGATCGGCGTCTTGTTCTGACCGATAATTAAACACATGCACAAAGCCCGGAAAGCTGACTTCCTCCTTGCGCCTTATTGTACTATTATACCAGTCGATGGCAGATAAGTGGTGGTTGTTGTTGTCGTCGCCATTATTGTTGTCGCCGCCATTGTTGTTGTCGTCTCCATTGTCGTTGTCGTCTCCATTGTCGTTGTCGTGTCCATTGTCGTTGTCGTCTCCATTGTCGTTGTCGTTGTCACTGTAGTTGTTGTCGTCATTATTGTTGAAAGGGTCCATGATTGCTTCAATTGTATTCACAGCAAAAAAAAAGTCAAAGATTAGAGACCAAGAAACTCCTTGCATCAATGATATGGGCCGATACTAAATCAGTTCACTAATGACGTTGGTTGCAAGCACTGCATAGATTGAGTGAACAATAGAAAATGCTCCTTGTGTGCCTCCGCTTCTCAAACGAAAGTGAAATAGAAAGAAACTCCCCTCGTATGCCTTCCTGCCGCCTCCCTGCCGCCCCCAAGCCGCGTACTAAGCAAGGATGGCTAAACACGGATGGCTGAACAAGATTCGCCAAAGGAGAATGAAAATAGAAAAAAAAAACTCTCCTCGTATGCCTTCCTGCCGCCTCCCTGCCGCCCCCAAGCCGCGTACTAAGCAAGGATGGCTAAACACGGATGGCTGAACAAGATTCGCCAAAGGAGAATGAAAATAGAAAAAAGAAAACTCTCCTCGTATGCCTTCCTGCCGCCTCCCTGCCGCCCCCAAGCCGCGTACTAAGCAAGGATGGCTAAACACGGATGGCTGAACAAGATTCGCCAAAGGAGAATGAAAATAAAAAGAAAAAAAACTCTCCTCGTATGCCTTCCTGCCGCCTCCCTGCCGCCCCCAAGCCGCGTACTAAGCAAGGATGGCTAAACACGGATGGCTGAACAAGATTCGCCAAAGGAGAATGAAAATAGAAAAAGAAAAACTCTCCTCGTATGCCTTCCTGCCGCCTCCCTGCCGCCCCCAAGCCGCGTACTAAGCAAGGATGGCTAAACACGGATGGCTGAACAAGATTCGCCAAAGGAGAATGAAAATAGAAAAGAAAACTCTCCTCGTATGCCTTCCTGCCGCCTCCCTGCCGCCCCCAAGCCGCGTACTAAGCAAGGATGGCTAAACACGGATGGCTGAACAAGATTCGCCAAAGGAGAATGAAAATAGAAAAAAGGACACCTTGTGTGCCTCCCTGTCATTCCCACTCTTACCTTTTCAGTAACTCAAACAATTATGCGTCAGGGGAGTGTGCGAAAAGGTGCGAAAATGCACAGATGATGATGATAAAAGAGATAAAAGGGCTGCGGTGATGGAGGCGTTTGGCTGGAGGATAATGGGCGCGATAATTGTAGGCAAGAGAAAAGGAAACGGTACGAAGAGAAGAGTGATGGACAAAGAGAAAGACGACGTTGAGCGTGGTGGGTGATGGGAGTGAGGAAAAACGCGAGAGGCAATGATGACGGTGGGGTGAAACTTGCATGGCGCAAGCCACTTTTTTACGTCACCGAATTTCTACTCTGCCGCAGTTGCTGCGTCGCCCCCCACGCATCTCCTACAACCTTGCAGCTCCCTCTGCTCACCCCACGCCATCTATCACTACCATGCACTTTCTTTCGGCGCGTCTCTTTACAATGTCACCCTCCTCACTCATATCCTTTTCTCTATTCCATTGCCTTTACCGCTCTCACGCTCTCCTTTGACCTTACTTTTTTGTTTGTATCTAACATCCTTTCTTTTTGCCACCATTTCCACCTTTGCATCGTCTTTGCCGCCGTTCTCACGCCTTTCCATCCCTTCCTTTTTAATCCTCTCTTCCTTTATCCTCTCTTTCTCTGCTGCCCACACCTTTTTTTACTCAACATCCCTTCTTTCACTCATGCTTCGCAACACCATGACCGACAAACACTTGACTCTATTCTGCCTTGTTGATGGGGAGGCTACCTCCAAAGCGTTCCCTGTCAGGATCTCTCCTGACGACTCGATTGGTGATCTCAAGGATCTCATCAAGATCAAGCAAAGTCCTGATTTTGACGACATTGTTGCCAACAGCCTCATTCTCTGGCGCGTTACCATCCCTGATGAGGACGAGGAGGCCTCCATCCTGGTTGACAACGTCCTCAACGACAAGAAAAAGTTGAGTAGCCCAAGGACGCGTCTCTCCAAGTTGTTTCCCCGAGAGTCCTGACGATGACACATACATTATTGTCCAGCGCCCTCCCCTCATGGTAATGCACGCGCGTTTTTTTCACAATGGGATGCCCATCTGTTGATTGATCTCCTCTACCTGCATGAGCTTATTCGTTTGCTCCTTTTCTCTCCATTACCCTCATAGTCCATGCCCCTGCACCATCCCGCTCACTGACTCCACTTCCTGGATACCACTCGGATAGCTCTCGTCCCAGCTCGCCACTGTCTGGTATGACCTCGCTTACGTTCCCTTGTCTCCTTTTTTTATTTTTATTTTTTAGCTGTTCTAACATCTCATACTTTCCACTTATCTGACTAGGAGACCTCCAGGCCGACATCAAAGCAATCACGGAAAAGTTCTTTGCGCCAGGACCAATCACCACCTTCCTTGACGCGTTTGTGAAAGGCGATGGGGTGCTACCTATTACGTCAGGATCTATTCGTGGTTTACCGAGAGCATGGCGTCGTGGATTCGGTATTCCTCCTGAAAATCGTCCCAGCCTATTGTTCGTGGATCTCCCTGATCCATCCATCCCTGAATCTGCCTCAAGAAATCTTGCATCAGGGTCCATTCTGGATATGGTAAAAGAAAACAATCGTCCACTTATCCCAGGTAGGTCTCATCCGTTTCTTTTATCGTCTTCTAGTTTGATGCTCAGTAGTTCGTCTCTAATGCTACCTTTTCTTTGCTTAGTGTTCGGTGTAAGTGGATGCGGGAAAACGCGTGCGGTCATTGAGCTCCTGTCTCAACACTGGGGATTCTATTTTAATGCCTCGAGCGACGACTGGGGATCAGCGGATATGATGACCCTTCACTCTACTATCGATAAACACTTGCAGGAAACCCGAAAATCCTTTATAGAGGACCGGCTTGCCAACAATGCCTATGCACGAAAGACAACGCTCTTACTCTTCATCTCTCGCCTGCTCATCCTCAAGCACTGTTTACATGTCCCTGGTTGCAACGACACATTCACAAGCTCAAGGTGGACTCTCTTGCAAACCTGCCCACATGTACTCTTCGAGAACGACATCTTCGACATTCTATTCCGCCAGATCCGCAGGCTTCGACATCACAGTGAAGAAAACCTTTCTGACTTTGTCACCGACCTATTCGAGAGTACAAGAGACAAAATTATCAAACATGGATGCCTACCACAAATCAAGCCGGGAACGAGACTTCTGGTGGTCCTTGATGAGGCACAACTTCTTGGCGATGCATTCAATGCATCATTCCAGTCAATGTCTTCTTCAGACGAGTCTCCTCGCCCGTTATTGTCACCAATACTGCATGCTTTTCGAGATATCGGAGGACATCAACTCACTCTTGTCACTTGTGGAACAGGATTGTCAATCAATACTCTTTTCTGGGTACAGAGCTCTGGCTCTGGTCTCAAGGACAGCTCCACAACCTTCAAAGTAACTCAACTGGTTTGCATTTGCAATTAACAGGAGTACAACGCGCGGCGACTGTATCATTAGACAAAAGTTAAATTCACATTTGTTTCTTTCCAATCCCAACTCTATTTCAAAAAATAGCACATGGAGTTCCCAGGGTGGACAGATCAAGATTCTATCACGATGTACATTTCCCGGGTGCGGACATGTCTGCGGGACGAACAGTCAAGACTGGCTTTGGACGAGCATATTCCGAGGGAGGCAATGAAGATGCTGTATGAGAAGTTTGCGGGTCGCTTTCGTCCAGCAATAGTCGCAATTGTAAGTCTTTCGAGAATGGCCATAGCCACAGAGATGATAATTTGGATTTAGCGTAATTTGTACTTACACCTCCCCATATCTGATCTGTCTTCCCTTTGACAGGAGAGGATTATCGAGTGCAACGACACAGGATCATGGGAGAAGACCATCAAGGACGCAGAGGACAGGCTGGTGTCTTGGGCGAATCGACACATCAAGGGTAACCTGTGCTATGAGATAAATCGTCTCCATGACAAACACAACAAATACAAACATCAGCTTGTGGACTTTATCGACAACACTCTCAGCCTTCTAATGTGTCAGCCTTGCATGTTTGGAAGTCACGACCTTGTCCTTAAGGAGGTAGACCCACAGTTGGTGGAGCATGCTTTTGGCCGGATCAAAATCATCTCGGGCAAGGCTACTACCGTTTTGGACGAGCCCTTCGTTTCCAAGGCTGTGGAGAACTATTTCATGGCCACAGATCCCTACTTCAAGAAGGAGGTCCGGAAACGGATGGTGAAAGCGACAGCCTCTGATCAAGGATGTGTGTTTGAGAGGTTCATGATGAATGTTTTTAGCGAGACATTCAACAAACAACCCCTTTCAGATTGGCCACATCAGCCTGCCATTTCTGATATGTGTCCAGCTCTCGTCGGCAAAGCTGAGATCGTTGGCTGGAGGGAACCTGGACTCGAGCAAGGCACGACTCATGCAACGATGTCGATGGAGGATTTCATGGACGCCCATGTCAACCAACAGTCAACTCGAAACAACATACCCGTCGCTCCATTTTTCTTCCCCAAGTCCAAGCCGTCGGGACCAGATTTGGTTTTCTTTATTCGGATCGATGGTGCTCGGTTAGTACCTGTTTTTTTGTACAGATGAAGCTGCATCAAGGGTCGTCCAATTTTTCGGAGAGGGACTGGAATGAGGCACTCAGCACAGTCTCGGCACGCAAAATTGAGGCGCACGTGAAGACTTTCCGCAAGTACTGTCCCAACAATGTCTACATCAGCATGATTGTCGCATATCCTACTAAGTGGAGTGACAAGCTGCTGGCACCATCAGATCTCCCAAAAGACACGAGTGGTGTACAGCAGGTCGTAATCAACATTGGCGATAACA
This sequence comes from Mortierella sp. BCC40632, assembly GCA_011634665.1. Taxonomy (NCBI): domain Eukaryota; kingdom Fungi; phylum Mortierellomycota; class Mortierellomycetes; order Mortierellales; family Mortierellaceae; genus Mortierella; species Mortierella sp. BCC40632. Next base: position 463,844 of record WAEK01000019.1, read on the forward strand.
ATTTCGGCGATATATTCCCCAAGGATCATGTAGAGTTCATTGATCGTCTCAAGAATGCGCGAAAGCGTTCTGCTGACGATGAGGATAGTAATGATGAGGATTGTTCCAAAAAGCAGAGGAGCTAGTCTACCACTGCACCCTCTTCAGCCTCGTTGGCCGCTCCTTTTATTTTTTTCTTCGATCAGCCATCAAATACTTATACCCTTTTGTTGTCATACCCTACGTTCGCAATCATTCCTTCAACTCTTCTGCCCCGATAGCACTTAACATCTTTTAGCATGACAGATATCTTTTAGTTGGATATCGAGGAATTCACATCGTCCTAAGCAATCTTTTCAAAGTCTTAAAGATGTTATTATTGTATGCAGTGCGAGACGATTGTGACCGAATGTGTTTTTTTTTTTTTGCTCGGATATTTACTCAGCCTCGACGATGTCGTGGATGAGTGACCAGAAAAGGGAAAGAGGACCAGGAAATATTGTGAAAGCAAGGGTGATACTACAACAGGAGGGGGCGATGTGTTAGAACAGCGTGAGGGGATAGAGAATACAAGGGAGAGCAGCGACAGCGCCGAGGGAGAACAGCGATAATGCAGAGGATGAGTAGTGACAGTAATAAGAGAGCAGCGACAGGGTGAAGGGTGTTAGTACAGCGTCAGTACAGTGTTAGTACAATGTTAGTCGCGTTAGTATAATGTTAGTGAGAGCAGTGTGCAGTTTGAGGCCACTCGCTGCGATCCCAACCGGGTGATGATCCCAGAGTCGTTCGCCACGATGACGCAGGATCGACCCTCGTCCTTCATCATCTTCACTGATTCTGTCCGGTGGAAAAGCACTGTTGCTGTCGCCATGGACCGCTTGGCGTTATGCCCCATGGTGACTTGCTCTATCTTTCCCCACTGAGAGAAAGTAGCTCTCACCTCATGCGCAGTCGTGGTGATGCTCAATGAAATTACTTCCACTGATCGCTCCTCATCCCATTCTTGCTGTGAGTTGGTGAACTCCTTGAAATACACCTTTTCATCACCTTCCTTCACCATTCCACAGTGAAGGATTGCTTCCAGCTGGGCTCGCTGTCCAACTTCCACTATGAAACAGCTGACTGAAGTTTCGTCCGCCAGCTGGATCCAACGGACCAAAGGGGTTGCAACCGGGGCAACCACACCTTGGTAACACTTGGCCAATAAGGCCCTGCGTTGGGTCATCGAGGTTGATGCCTCGCCAAAAGCGTCAGCCGGGATGTACGCCTTGAGGTGATTACGACGTCGATCTACGAGGATGAACTCATCACTCGCAGACTCTACGTCTGCCTCGCTTTCACTCTGACTGTGGGGCAGCTCAGAGTTGTCTGTATCCACTTGCATGGATGCAGAGTTTGCAGGGGTGTCCCTGAAGGGAATGAACTTCCCATTTTTGGGGGGTCCCATCGATGCAGCGAGGGAGGGTAGGGATGATAATAATAAAAAAAAAAGGGGGGAAGGGGAGGGGAGGGTGGTTGTGGTTGTGTGGGGCTGCCACTTCGATGGTTGTTCTTTGATCTGAATGAATATTCACGCCCACTGTTGGCAGTAGCGTGGTAAGAAGGAAAGGTTTTTTTTTTTTTTTTTTTTTTATAACAATCTGTTTCCGCTGGAATAGCCGTGCAGGCAAAACTACTAAGAAAACCTAATCTAGCCCCGGCCACCGCAAAGCGGTGGCAACCCTCCATCAACCATAACAGCTCACGTGGCTGTTGCCCCGAGCAACGATTGCCGTCTCTCTCGAGACGTTTAAATAGTTGAGAAAAAGATCGTTACCGGAAAGGTATCCTCCCCATCCTTTCCAACACCCCCAAATGTCGCCGTCCTGCTAGACTATCGAGCAGGGAGGTATCAGCCGACGCTGCATCGTTCTGTGCTCCTGGGCATCGTTGCTCCTGGTGATCAACAAAAAGGGATCCGCACTGGTAAGAAGGAAAGTTTTTTTTTTTTTTTTAACAATCTGTTTGGTAAGAAGGAAAGGTTTTGACCCTTTACTAGCTTTTTAAAGCCTTTGACAACAGCCGTGCGATGAAGGCTCGTTTTTTTTTTTTTTTTTTTTTGTTAACGAGGGCCCCACGTGGGCATGCAGAGTTTATGGATTACCGGGGCTACTGCCCCGTTGTCACTTGGGCCATAACAGGATCTAACCCTGCAAATAAACACTAAATAGTTCTACCTAATGTCCAGATACTCTGTTCGCCATCACCCACGTCGCATGAGTGGTCGTAATGCCAACTCCCTACGCGGCCTGTTGCGCTCATTCGTCGTCTTTTAGCCCTCTTGGTCCATCGCTAACACTTTTTTCCAACTCCCTAGCCGCTCCATCGCCTCCAGCTTTCTCTTTCCAAGGTAGTACTCATGCACAGTACTGTCTGCTTCATCGTATGCCTCCTTGAGGTTCGGCTTCTGCCTCAGCGGATTGTTCAAGTCGGAGAAATCTCCACAGCTACCTTGGTTTTTTTTTTTTTTTTTTATAACATCCACAGCTACCTTGGTGTCCGTCAGCACCGTTGCGTCTCCCAGCGCGTCGATGAAGGCTCGTTTGTCCATGGTAGCATGCGGCTGGTGGAAATTAACGATTGGGAAGGGAAATAACGGTCTCGGCCTAGGGAGGAATAAATTGGTGGCGGCCGGGTTGCACTGTCCTGAATAGAGGTAATCTATCCAGGCGTCCCATAGGACAAGCAACCCTGCTTGGCTCTCCTGCAGCTACTGCTCCGCCTACGGCGGGAGCAGTACCCATCAACCCCCCTGCCGGAGCACGTCACCCTTGGGGTGATGCTATATAAATAGTAGACACGCCTGCCTGGAGAGTTCCTTACCTTTGTGTAAGGAAACCTTCCAGGTAGGACCTTCGACCTCTTTGCAGTACTCTATATACCCATCCCTCCGTATGACAATAAACTGACCTTTGTGTAAGGAAACCTTCCAGCTTTTTTTTTTTTTTTTTTTTTTTTTGTTAACAAGGACCCCATGTGGGCATGCAGAGTTTATGGTATACCAGGGCGGCCGGGGCCGCCCTGTTGTCACTTGGACCTTAAACGAGAAGGAATCTCGCAAATGGATACTACAGAACCTAGTCTACAGTGTCCATATACTCTTCGGCATCACTCACATCGCATGAATGGGTCGAGTATTGTCCGCCCACCCCCTACGTGGCCTGTTGCGCTCATTCGTCGTCTTTTAGCCGGCGTCCATTGTCAACACTTTTTTCCAGCTTCCTAGCCGCTCCATCACATTCAGCTTAGTCTTTCCCTGCACATACTTCAGAACTGTTTCATCCGCCTCTCTGTACGCCTCTCTGAGGTCGGGCTTCGGCCGCTGTGGACTGTTCAAGTCTGAGAAATCACTGTGGCTAGGTTGGTGTCTCCCCATCACCATTGCGTCTCCCGGCGCGTTTGCTCACCGCAGTGATTCCTTTCGTCTTTTCCCAGTCCACTGTGGCTGTACACCTCTGTCCCCAGATCTGCGTGCGTCCAAATTCCTCAATGGCTTCGATAAATCGAGTCGCCATATCCTTCGCTATCGGTCTTGTCGTCCTGTGCATTCTCTTCCAGCTTGTTATCATCACTTCAGGTACCATTCCCTGATACGCCTCCATGATTGTGTGTTGCGGCTCTGCATTCCTCCTGTGCCTCGATCTCTGTTCAACCTCCCTGGGTCTGATCTCTTCAACTCCTTCAAAGATCCCCTCCAAGGAGTCCCCAAAGATCCCCTTCACTCTTCTCCGTGAACGTTGGTTTTCCTCTTGGGTGAACCACGTTCCTCCTAGCGTCCCTCGCTTCCTCCAACCACGCCTTGCACTCTCTCTTCCACTTCCTCTTTCCACTCTCCTTCACGGCCTTCACCGCCTCTCGCCACCCTTCCTCCTGCTCCTCCTTTTTGGCCCTGCATTCCCCAGATGTGCTCCATCGTCTCGGTTTCCTCCTCGCAGACCCTGCACGTGTCGGTATCATACAGGTCTGGGTGTCGCTTCTTCATCTCGCTCAGTGTCGGAAGCATCCCGTGCAGCTTCTTCAACCTGTGCGATCGCCTCTGGCAGTCTCCTTCACTCGTGTAGAAACTCCTCGGTGCGTTCCTCTCGTGAATGATCTCCAGTGTCGCGCTCCACTCGATTGCTTTCCAATCGGAGATGTATCGCCTCGTCCTGTTCTGTCTGACCCAGTGCTGGTGGGCCCCTCGCTGCCGACTGTAGCTTCAAGACTTGGCGAACATCGTCCTCCACTGCGTGATCCATGAAACTAGCCCTGCACCCATATCCATCCTTAACCAGCTTTGGAAGCTCCCATGGGATCCTAGCCGTCCGATGTGCCTTGGACGCTAAGCGGTCTGCTGCTTCGTTACCTGGATTTCCTGAGTGGCCTTTTACCCACTCTACCTCAATCTTTCCACCTTGGTCGCAGTAGGACTGGTGCACCCATGTCCACCATTCAGCATACGTCGCTCTCTCTGCTTCATCCTCCTCGTGGCGTCCACTCTTCCCTTCACCAGCTTCTCAAACCCCTGGACCACAGCATCGTTGTCGAGCCTGATTGTTACTTCCTTCCCTCGCGGGCTGCACATAATTGCTGCAAGAAGTCCAAGCAACTCGGCCTTAGTCGATGATGCATATCCCTCGACCGTCCCTGCAATAACCTCCTCGTACCCTAAACCGCTTTTCACGACCACTCCAAACGTCATCTTGGCTTGCTCGGTGGCATAGTGTTTTAGCGATCCATCTGTATACAACTCCAGGCATACTTCATCCTTGAGTTGCTCTCTCTCCCCGGCTGATGTTGTTTGTGGCCTCCTCGTTCAGTTGCAAGATTTCGGGTCGGTCAAGCCCCTTGCTCCCCACTCCTCGGCGTTCCAAATGGGCATTGCGGCATTTGCAAACGCCTCATCATCGCCTTCTTTTGCGGACTCTGTTGTCTTTCCGAAGGCTGTTGAAGTCCTGGAGGGCTGCAAGCCTGTACAGCAAGGGCCTTCTTCGCCTCTTGGCCGTCCCTTTTGCCTGCCTCTTCCTCTGGCTCCTCCGTCTGAGGATGGGTCTCACCACGCTCCCTCTTCTCTCTCTTCACACGCTCCCTTTTCTCTCTTTTCCTCATCTTTCCTTCTTCTTTCTTCTTCTCTTTCCCATTCCTTCTCCAATCTTTTTTTTTTTCCAGCACCTCAAACTCGACCTCACGATTCTCTTTCTGGATCCACTTGTTTCCCTCCTCGTGGCATTCTCTCATCACCCATTTCCTCCTTCCTCATTATTTCTTTGTTCATGGGTCTCCACCATTTTTTGTTAGCCCTGTTTTTGCGTGAAAAAACTCTTGGTTGGTCTATCTCCTCCATCTCTCTCTCACCTCTTCATCTTCACCCTCATCGTCGCTTTCCTCTTCTTCCCCTTCTTCCTCTGTTTTGTATGACGCGTCCGTTTCGATATTGTCCAGCAGTGTCTCCACCTTCTCCTCTTGCTTCTCCACCCCACCTCTCTCGTGTTTGCCTCTGCTCCTCCCACACCACACACATGGGCCTGCGCCCCTCTGGAACCATGGAGGCATCACTTTCCTCTTTCCCATCTGGGATCTCTCTCTAATGTCCTTCCACGACATGAGTAGTATTTCTGTGGAGGATCTGCTCCGCAAAAGATTCCCTTCCTACACAACTCCTTCGCCTCTTCTTTCATCCTTCCCCAAGCCATTCTTGTATGCTCACGGCTCCGGCTTTGAGTCCAATGTCTCTCTCGACGTTGACCGTGAGAGTCATTTTTCCTCTCTGCCAGGATCCGGCATACCCCGCTCGTCAGACTGTTCCTGGTCATCTCGACTTGATCTGGTATCCTCGTGGGTAGTGTTGGCAGTTGTTGTGCTTGTTGAAGGGCTAAGAGTCTGGCTCTTGCAACCCTTCCTACCAAACCTGCATCCCCAGACGTAGCCATAGGCTGGTGATTTGTTCCTCTGCTTGCAAATCTTCCAGTCTCCTGATGGTTCCCAGACGGTTGTGGTGCATAACACTGTTTGGCGTGGTCTTTGGCATCTTTAAATTTAGTCTTGATCATTGACATGTACTTGCCTGTGATCCTCCTGAGCGTCGGCGAAGGATGACCTGGATTGACATCTTGTACAGCACCTTTGGGATGAGAACCGAGTTGACGATGTATGCTGCTTGCTTGTCTGTAATCCTTTTCCTTCGAAGCGTGTTGCAGATCGTCTCGGTGTCCCTTGAGATAAGGTCGATCGTGGGCTTGGTTGTTCCCTTCGCGTTTACCCAGACTCCTAATATCCTTGTTGCCTCTGCCCCGCCAGTCGGTGAAATGACATCCCTGTCTTTTCCCGAACCGCAGTGTCCTGTCCTCTACACTCGGGTTGATCGCCAATACCACTGTCTTTTTGTGTTGATCTCCACTCCATTCAAAGTGAAAAAGGACATTGCCGTATCCAATATTCTCTGTGCAGCGCCTTTTGAACGAGCTATCCACGTCGTATCATCCACAAATGCCACGTCTGCGATCTGTATCGGAATGTTGCCGCTACTCATCGTGTATCCATCCTTCCCTTCCATGATCTCGCACAAAAGTGGGTCGTATGCTATCCGCCATAACAGTGGACACTCAACCCCTCCTTGATCCAGTCCGCACTCCGGGTGGTACTCCTCGGTCAGTCCATATTCCGTGATGACTTTGTTGACTTTAGAACACGCGATGTTTGTACACAGTTCGATGAATTCCTCTGGTGCCTTAATTCGTCTTAATCCCCGTATTAACATTCCATCGTCTTGACAGTTGACCGAGTCAAAACAGCGCTTCATATCCTGAAAGACGACCCACATCTCTTTTTTGAACTCCCGAGCGTCCTCCATGGCTCCGTGAAGAATATGAATAGGGTCTCTCGTTGTGGTCCCTTTCAACACCGAGTAGTTTGGCCCTTTAAGGATGTCATGCCTCGACAGTGTTTTCCCCATGCGTACCATGAGTATAGCGAACATGATTTTTCTTGCGTGCTCCAGGAGGGTGATCGGTCTCACTTCAGCTAGACTTCCTGACCATACTGGGGCTTTGGGAATGCAATAAAGAATACCTGTTTTCCATTCACCTGGCATGTTCCTCTGAATAATGCATGCTGCGATAATCTGAAATAAAGCCCAATTCCCGATATCGCCCTGCTTTTTGAACAGATCGTTTGCCGTGCCTGACGAACCTGGGGCCTTGTGCGCAGGGGCCTCCCTAACTGCTCTCTCATACTCCTCCATGGAAGGGGCGTCCATGAGTCCATAGTACCAACCATCCTGTACCCACTCCATAGGCTCGTATTGTCGTTTCCACGCTGAGCCTTGCTCGATCGGTTGGGATGGTCGGGGCCCATGCCATTCGTTGAACCACTTACGGACATGTGATTTAATATCTCCTGGTTCAATGAGGGTAGTTATAGTATCTTCGTCTGAGTACTGAACTCTGTCCAGTACCACTTTGCCCTTTTGCCTGCTTAGGATACTATCTATCATCTTCCCTGTGGCCGTCTTCATCTGCTCGCATCGTCGTTCAATGGCGTCTTGGATGAACTGACGTGCAGTCGCTTCTGTCTCGGCTTTGATCCTGTGAAGTATGTCTTTCCAGACTTGCTTGATTTTTTTGGACCAAGCAGTCCACTCCCCAATGCTTCCTGACCATAGCGGTGGCTCTTCAATATTTGTTAGGTCGTCTTGAGTAGTAGCGTTGTGTTCATTAATCGCTTCTGCTATCGATTCCCTTTGAATATCGAATCTCCTGCCATTTTTCTGTTGCATCGTTGACTTCCCAGGTGCCTGAGAACGGTGTTGCCAGGTGTTTGAGATCTCTTACCCTGTAGATAATGTGTCGGAGAGACACTTCCTTCTCTGGCTTGGCTCCAGATCGACCCACTATCCTCCCTGGGATGGTATCCTTGGCACTTGATACGATCGTCTTTGCGTACCAGTTCCATGCCGCGTTAAGATCGAGCTTTTTGAGTATTTCCTTCTCGACAGGCTCATCAAGTCTTTCGTACGCGGCAAACCCGAGCCTATCCATCGTTGTGGCAGTCATCCTCCCTGTCAGCACATTCTTAAACTCCTCCCATTGCTCCTCTGTGGCGTCACGGTAGCAGAAACGGAATCCCTTCGCCTTTTTGTACTTTTGTTTGTTTGGTGGTTGCAGCTGCTCAATACCGTGTATTGAAAAGGTCGCTCTTGCCATTCTGTGATCCGAGGCGACGACCCCTTCCATATCCTGAATTGATGCTTTTGTGATTCGCATTGCGAGCTGCCCACTGACGAAGATCTGTGTCTATTCTGCTCTTCTCTTGACATGAGTATTTCCTAGCGACCTCATTCGCCGATCTGAATGTATCATGGAGTGGCTGTGTCATGATCCATCGTAGCAGGTCAATTTCGGGTCTAGTTCCTCGTCCGTTGTGTCGGTCCACTGTCGGTTCCATGACGCCATTAAAGTCTCCCATGAGGATGACTGCCATTGATCTACTCTGTGCTTCTTCTATTTTCCTTTGGGTCCACTGTGTTGCTTTCCTGTGCTCATCATTCTGGGCACTGGGTATGTAGCAATTTATTACCCGCATCGAAAAATTGTCTCGAAAATGAAAATCAATCGCCTGCACTCTTCCCCCATAGGACTCTCTTCGGTGGTAGTGCTTCGCCCAGTGTGGTGCCACTATTAGCGCTACCCCTGTGCCCCTTCTCTGCTCTTCTGGCCCGTGGTCCCAATACACCTCGTATTTCTCATGCTTAATTTTTTTCCTTATTTTTCCATTTTCTATTCTTGTGAACATCCCCCTTTCTCCTTCTTTGGGCAGTTTCGTCTCTTGCACTGCAATCATGTCCATCTCCTTCCAATCTCCCCACTCACATAGTGCATCGAACTTCCCTGGTTGGTTTGCTCCTCTGATGTTGAACGAACCAACTCGCAGAAACTGTTGCATTGGCCTCGCCCCTCTCCTCTCCCTACGATCGCCGTTGTGTACACTATTTTCTGCTCTCTGCATTGTTCGAGCGTGTGGTCATTGTCTTCCCCTGCGTTGTTGTTTCTTTTTTCCGGATACCATCACTTTCTACTGCGATTGACGTTATTCCAGCTATCGCCCCGTTGTGCACATTCCGGTTGTACTCTGGGAGCGTCTGTGCTCCTGTTTTCCTCTTTTTTTGGACGAATGCTGCCATCTCCGCGAGCGTCTCGACCCTTTCCCCATCCTCAACCTCTTTATTTTCCTTTCCTTTTTTTCCCTCTTCTGTCGTTCCCCCTGTCACGGTTTTTCCCTGCATCAAGCTCACCATCATGCTCATTAGCCATTTGTTTTGCTCCTGGGAGCGTTTTAGTGCCTCATTCAATGACTGTACTGTCTGTTTGAGTATCTTCAACTGCTCTTCCATTTGCTTGTTCTCTTGAACTTGACGGGTCGCCGTTGAGCTACGAGCCCCTCCAAGCGCTGGGAAATTCTCGTCGTTGACTTCGCCCATTTTCGTAACCTCAGTTCTCCTCTCTAGCACTGGTCCAGTGGTCTTCGCCGGATCGTCCTTTGCCACTGTGCTGTACGATATTCCACTTTGCACCTTTCTGAAGGCATCCCGTCTGAACGCCTGCACTTCCTTAACGTGATTCCTCGACGCGATCCATTGCCGTTGTTTCTCGCAGCCCCCCAATCCCCGTGCTTTTTTCGTTGCACGCGTAGCATAGTTTCTCCTGCAAACTACACCACGCCATTTTCTTCCCCTTCACCTCTACTCCTCTTTCCATTGCCCTTTCCATATCCTCTTTCGAAGCGAAATATACAAAGGCTTCACGTCTGTATCTGAATTCTGCAGTCTTACCTCGGTAATATCTTGGAACTTCGATGAAGTCAGCTTGTACGTCTTCCAAGAGGCCCTGTAGATCCAGGGAAGTCGTTCCGATTGGTAGGCCTGAAAGCTTGCAGGCATACTCTAGTGCCCACTTCAGCTGGACGCCACCGATGGTCCCAATGCGGACGAGGTCTCTTCCGATTGCGACATGTTTCTTGCCGCTTCTGACGATCTCGTCAACCGCCTCTTGCTCCTCGAATACCACCACAGCCTTCATCTTCTTTCCATTAGGTACAGCGATGAGGCTGACCTTCTGGACGGTTCCGAACTTGTTGGCTGCCATTCGAACCAGTCTGTCTGGTACTGTTGGTGCGATCCCGTACAGTTCGACTGTTCTAGCCAGTCGAGAGGCCACCTCTGCGTCGTTGTCGATGACTGTGAAGAGATTGACTCTTTCCTCTTCGTTCTGGCTGACATCGTCCATCTCTCCTTCATCCTCAGTCGACTCCTTGTCCTCCTTCTCGAGTTCTCGGATGGCTCGCACGCTGACCGTGATCGCGAGGAGTCGATTAACGTCCTCTTGACTTTCCACGAGGACCTGTAGGTGTTCTTTTCCTTTTAGAAACATTTTCCTCGGCCATTGCACAAGATTTGCCTTTTGGCCGAGGATAATCCCTCCATCTCCTTTTTTTTTGGCCGATGTTTTGCCAACGATCCATGCTTATTGGAGTCATTAGCGCCAACTTCCTTGCCTTTGTGGCGTAATGGTGCGCCACTCCTTTTCCTCCTCCTCCTTCTGCCTCCTCATCGCCCCTTGTCGTCGTCGTCGTCGACTTCCATTTTCTCCAGCCCTTTTTTTTGGGCTGATCTCGACGCTGCTGAGTACATAAAACCCATGCACTACATCGTAGTGCTCGAGCAGCTGGGAGCTGGGAGTTGTATCAGCTACCACTCGGCTCCCAGCGGGAACGCTCTCACTCCTCCTGCTCTCGCTGTGACCTAGGTCACCGTTCGCTCCATTTCTTTTTTTTGAATTGTTAAATTCATCCGACGAATCTTCGCCATCTGAGCGATGATGGACGAGATTTTTGGATGTGCCTAAACCCTGAGGTTGGGGCATTGCGTCTCACGAACTAGATTGGGTGAGAGGGGGGAATGAGGGGGAAATCTGTGGGGATGTGGAATTTAGGGTCTAGATCGTGGTAGATGGGAAAGGTGTGTAAGGAAACCTTCCAGCTTTCTTTTCATCATCGCGCTCATAGCATTGTGGCTAGTTGGCGCTCGTATAGGATACCTATAAGATATCCTATTTCTTTCACAGTTCATCAGAAGCGAGCCAATCATCTCCTTTGATTGTCTATCTCTTCATGCCCGCATAGCTCACCGGTAGAGCGTTTGCCTAGTAAGCAAAAGGTAGTCGGTTCGATCCCGGCTGTGGGCATTAGATTCTCTTTTGATCTTCTCCAAAGTGAGAAAGGCTTTTTTTTTTGGATGTGTCTAACTACGGAAAAAGCTAAACTTCGGGACTCCCGAACGTTAGTTATTGAAAAAACTTATTCTCACATATAGTGTGAGCGGCTTATTCTCACATATAACCACCTTTTTTGCCGATTAAAGTGGGTTGGGTGCCTCAACTTGCGATTTTTTTGAAATCATCTGGTAGGGATGATCGCTCGACGCCTCCTGACGAATTTCCAGGAGATGGAGCCTTGGGTTTGTGCGTCAGGAGCCCAAAGACCAAATTCCAAAATGGTCGCACTAACTCCATGTAATTTTCCAGCTCACAATTTGACTTCTAGACCCCTCTGAATTTTCTGCACTCAGCTTCGTGCAAAAATTTCCGTACTAACTCCGTGCAAAAGTGGATGTGTGTGAAATTAAGACGCTCACACATATGTGAGAATAAGTTCATCCATTTTGGGACTTGGGGCCCCAGGTTAGGGCCTGTGAGGCCCAAAGGTTCTAAACGCACTAACTCCGTGTAAAGGTCATTTTAAAAAAATCTCATGCTATCCCTGTGTAAAATCTCCGTACTAACTTGGTGTAAAATTTCCCATACTAACTCCGTGGTACTGTAGTAAGCTCACGACAGTATAGTACTGCAGTTAGACACATCCGACAGGATAATATTCGTTGGAACAAAGTCACCTTCCATTTTGATCACTTAACAGTCGGATCCTTAACCCACTTTAATCGTCGGGTCACTTTCTGGTCTATTCGTCGGACACAAACACATTCCTTTTTAGTCACCTATCTGTCGGATGTCTTGCTACTTATTTATCGGGTTCTTCTCTGCTTATTTGCCGAAGACTTTCTGTCTATCAGTCGGACACACTTTCAGAGTGCTAAGGCCCGGGTCCAAAAAAAAAAAAAAAAGTGCTAAGACCCAAACTGAACGAAATGCTGGCTCCATCCTTTCAGTTTTTTTTTTTTTTTTTTTTTTTTTTTATATCAATCTGTTTGCGCTGGAATAGCCGTGTAGGCAAAAACCAGACTAAGAAAACCTAATCTAGCCTCGGCCCCCGTAAAATGGTGGCAACCCTCTATTGACCATAGCAGCTCACATGGCTGTTGCCCTGAGTAACGATTGCTGTCTCTCTCGAGACGTTTAAATAGTTGAGAAAAAGATCGTTACCAGAAAGGTATCCTCCCCATCCTTTCCAACACTCTCAAATGTCGTTGTCCTGCTAGACTATCAAGCAGGGGGGTATCAGCCGACGCTGCATCGCTCTGTGTTCCTGGGCATCGTTGCTCCTGGTGATCAACGAGAAGGGACCCGCACTGGCAGGCGTCAACGGGGCATGCGAACCCATAACCATCGCTCCAACGTCCTCTTACTCCTTGGAAAGGGCCTTTCTTCTTCGGGGTGATTCCATGTCTTGTCTCCTATGCCACTGTTGTCTCACAGCGTTCTTTCCATAGGACTTCAGTTGACTGCGGCTCGGATGTAGCTGACAAAACAGTAGGCCACTCGAGCTGCCACTGATTCTATAGCCGCGAACAACATCTTCCATGCCTCAGTTAGAGCTGTTTGGTGTCAGTCCTCGACAGAGAGAGCCAAAGGTCCAAGAAGATCTTGGTAGCACCCTATCATTGTGTTGAGAGTTAGATGGAGAGTCTGGACTCCCCTGGATAAAATCGAGGCTCCTGGCTATCATACTGGCCGGCGCACCTCTCCAGAACATCTGTCTAGGGGTCTTCAATCCTGGCACGTTGTTCTTTCTCTGCCTTTCGAGTGCTTCTTTGGCTTCCCTGTTGGCTTCACTGACAGTTCTCCTCTCCTAGTCATCGATCCTCCTTATGGCCCCGTCCCACATTTCATGTCTCTGTTCTTATGTAGCTGGACATCTCCACACGTGGTCGTTGTCTTCAACCTCATAGTCACAGAGCCTACACCGTCCATCTGGATACACTTCTTGGTAGCGGGTATACATAACTTTCCCCGAAGGCATCATAACAAAAAGTTTTTTTCATCCTGTGGGTCCGATGATGTGTGTCTTTAGTGCTACTGAAGAACGTCTGCACTTGTTGGTTGTGATGGATAATCGCCAGTGTTGATCGCCAGCCTACATCCTCCATGTTTGGCACAGCCCTCTTTGTCCTGCGTTGGGCCATCCATGCCTGGTGTCTCCTCACCGTTGTCTGTTGCTTTGAAAATTGACGGACATCGATTTCAATCTCTGTTCCTGCACACTTGGCCAGCAGAATGAGCTCATCCTGCGCACTCATATCGACTTTTCAAGACTTGGTCAGGATGTTGCCTCTGTTGTCGCCATGGCCTCGGACCCATGAAACTTCTACTGTACCCTGCCTTTCCTGGACTACTTTTGCTACAACCGCCCAAAGCCCTGCCAGGTTTGCTCTCTGCCGTCTCCTGGGTAGTGTCGAGGCTCTGTTGGTACCAGATGTGTGAACTGATCGACAACCCCTTCGTTGTCAAGCTCCACTTTGATATCCTGTTCTGGCGGGGTGGCTACGATTGCTGCAAGGAGACCTAACAGCCCCGCTTTTGTTGATGACGCGTGACCATCCACCCTGGTTTACTGTTTGCAGTGCAATACTGTGGGTAGATACTTCCTACTCTTGAGTATGTGTGTGCAGAGAGCAAGAAACATTTGTATGCAGCACGAGTCTAATCAGGATATACGATCCTGAAAAGTCATCTAGGATGGTCGGTAACCGTAGAGCGACGCCTGAGCCATGGAGAACGTGCCGTGCAGTAGATGAGAAGCGAGAAGTTGGAGGGGTAGGATGGACATGGTCAAAGCCCAAAAAGAGCTGACATAGTTCTGGTGGCCGTAGCCAAATCGCGGCGCCTAGGGCAAACCGTGGCTTGGAGAGCACCTACGCGCAGCGGAAACAAAAAAATACAAAAATTACTCAAGGCGCGTCCCTTCTAACAATTCTCTCTGTCCTCTTGGCTCACATCCACTTTTTTACGACCATCTCTCTTTCCTGTCAGTGGCCTCTTTTTGCGGAATCGGTCATTCCTTCCCAACCCAAGTAATGTTCGGTGGCAGAAACGGTGCTAGTCTACCGTCGAAAGGAAACAAAAACACTGGACCCATCAGTAGGAAATCTCAACCAAGCATCGCCTCAAACAATCACAGCCCTCCCTTGCTGGCCATTCAGCAGGACAATAAGGCACGAGCAAAACCAGAACACTTAGGCATTCATAGGAGTTCTTCTGTTGATTCTGCCTCATCGGGGTCTTCTGCCAACAGTAGCAAAAATCAACAATCCACACCGATGCAGCACAATCAGATTTCCCATCAGCTTCAGTCCCTGACACCCAAGTCTCATGGAAGCTCGCTTCTCACAAATGCATCCAGTGGGAACAAGGAACTCAACATTCAAGTCGTTCTGAGATGCAGGTAATTGACTTGACACGCCTGAGCGATTGATGAAGGAGACCTCACCATCGTGTTCCTGATTCAAGATTTCTGACAATATTTTGCATGATATTGTAGAACACGAAGCGAACGGGAGCAAAGAGAGAACTCACCGGTGGTCGTGACAGCACACAATCGTGAGATTCATGTCCCATCCACACTCGGTGATAGAGCACCCTCCAAAACCTACACCTTTGACCGTGTTTTTATGTATTCAGATCAGGAAGTCATCTACAGCGATGTCGTGGCTCCCATCCTGGATGAGGTTCTAGCAGGATACAACTGCACTATTTTCGCCTATGGTCAGACAGGAACAGGAAAGACTTTCACCATGGAGGGTGATCTCAGAGACAACTTTGGAGAATGCTCCCGCGATGCCGGTATTATCCCGAGGACACTCTACCATCTCTTCGCTATGCTCGACAGGAAAGACACTGAATTTTCAGTCCGTGTATCATTCTTGGAACTCTATAACGAGGAGGTCAAGGATCTCTTGGCCACAGACGATGATCGAAAAGTGGTCAAGATTTTCGACAGTGTGAAGAAACAGGGACCGCTTGTTCAAGGACTGGAGGAGTTTGCAATCTATAGTGCAGCACAAGGCATTGAAGCTCTGCGGAGGGGTAGTGCTAAAAGGACAGTGGCATCGACAAAAAGCAACGATAAATCGAGTCGCTCACATGGCGTTTTCTCGATTACAGTACATGTCAAAGAGACCGCCGATGATGGTGAGGAGCTTTTAAAGATTGGCAAGCTGAACTTGGTCGACCTTGCGGGATCAGAAAATATTGCTCGGTCGGGTGCTGAGGCGACCCAAGCAAAGGAGGCAGGAAGAATCAACCAGAGTTTGCTCACTCTAGGAAGAGTCATCAACTCTTTGGTGGAGAGGTCCCAACATATCCCTTATAGGTAAGCAGAGCAGACAAATTATGTATGGGAAGCCTGTCCTATCTGATAGGAATAGCCGCTAATTGTTTGGACCGCTGGATCAAAAAATTCCATTAGGGAGAGTAAGCTTACGAGGCTACTGGAGGATTCTCTTGGAGGGAAAACAAAGACTTGTATTATCGCCACAGTCTCGCCTGCCCGGTCTTGTCTGGAGGAGACAATCAGCACTTTAAATTATGCTAACCGAGCAAAGAACATCAAGAACACACCCGAGATAAACCAGAAAATGTCAAAGAAGACACTCATCAAGGAGTATCTTTTGGAAATTGATCGGCTGAAAGCGGACCTTCATGTAGGGACAGAACGGATAGATCAAAAATAATGCGGAGCAAACTAGTTCAATAGATCGTTTGGGTCATTTCATTCTCTGACTCATGACTCACCGACCTTGTTTTTGCATCCATTAGGCAACTCGGGAGAAAAATGGAGTCTTCATGACCCACGAGTCGTATCAAACCCTCTTGGACGAGAATACAAGCAACAAAGACATGGTTACCGAGACTCAGAAGCAGGCCGAGAAAGCGAATCAGGAGCTCCGAAAAGTCGAAGAAAAGTTTAGAGAGAACCTCAAGTTATTGACAGCAGCAGAGCACAAACTTGAGGTGGCTAATACCGAGCTGGAGACAAAGCAAGCACAGCTTCATGAAACACAGAATGAGCTCGCGACGACAAGGCAGTCTTTGGATGAGGAGTCTATTCTGCGACAGGCCCATGCTGAGACAGAGTTGAGGCTGAATGCAGTTGCCACAGGATTGCGGTCAACACTAGTAGCCAGCATCAAGGATAACGAAGATCTTTACGGAAAGCTGGAGAGAAAAATTTTAGTCGAACAAGAGAACAAGGCTGCGCTTTCCGAGTTTCAAAGACGAGCAGTGGCCCTCGGCGAAGAGCTCTACAAGCGTCTCAATATATTCAAGAATTCACAAGTTGAATCCAGCATGTTGGCTATGCAAAGGCTAGAAGAGGCTCTCAAGGACTCTAGCAAACATATTAATGGAACACAGCAACTCATGGATGCCTATATTGAGCGTGTGGATCAGGCGATCGAGACTCTGCAGAGATTGGATTCCTCTACGTCCAAGGAAGTGGCTGTCTTGCAGCATGAGCTTGAGGAAAGTTGCAACGAGACACGCGAGTTTTTGAAAGCAAGGACTGATGCCACCAGGGCCGCCGCACTTGAAGGATTTGCTTCACTAAAGAAGACAATTGCAGAGCTTGTAGAATCAACCTCCACTAGGAATGATGATATCTTAACTGAGGTCACTAGTCTTGTGGATGAGTCAGCCCGTTTTGCAAAAGAACAAACCACTCAATTCCAGCAATCGCTTGACCAGTACGAAAAAGCAACAAAATCCGAGATTGATCAACTCAGACAGCAAAACTTGGATCTGAAACAAAAGCTCGAGGAGCAGGAGATACGACAAGACGAGCAGAGATCATTGCTACTCTCTAATATTGGTAGTATGTTGGACACCTTCCTGGGAAACCAATCAAAGGCAATGATGGGGCTTTTCTTGGAAACCAGTCGCGAACACGAATCCTCATTTGCCATGCTGGACAAGGCTCATGAGAACCAAAAGAACTGGGCATCAGCATTTTTATTGCAGGGAGAGCAGCGCTCAAAGCAGCTGGGTTCTTCGAAAGAAAGGCTTCAGGCAAGAGGCGTAGATGCGAAGAAGATTCTGACTAAAGAAGGCAGTGTGGTGTCTTTGACTGCAGACAAGACCACCTCGGTCATTGGCAAAGAGTTGGATATTCAAAGAGAAGCAACAGAAACAAGACTCGCAGACATCGATCGGGCAGCTCAACAAGGATATAGCCGTATGAAGGAGCACACAAGTGGTATGTCCCAGCATTCCATGCAAATATCTAACGATGCCATTGCGGCAATTCGAGACCTAAAAGCCCAGACAGCTACCTCAAGCAACCACTTGGAGACCAATCATACTCTTATTGCTAGCCATGTAAGAAGCATTTTGATTTGTGAATGCATTTTGGACTTTTCTTTCTTTCTTTCTTTCTTTCTTTTTCTTTCTTTCTTTCTTTTTTTCTTTTTTTTTTTTTTTTTTTTTTTTGTTGATGGTTCTAATCGTGACCCTATACTTTTTATTTTAGATGAGGGCTTCTAAAGAGCATGTCCTCGAATTCAGCAAGGAGGCTGGTCACAACATGGAGCGTACACAGGTGGAGACAGAAAAACTCATTCCCCATTGCTTCAAAGTGGATGATCCGACTGGAAAGATACCATCGCGCCCCAAATACGACTACCCGCAAACATGGGACTTGACTCGACCTTCACAGGAAATCCTGAAAGAGTTTAGGGAGCGAGGTCGAGTCAGCTCTTATTCAACTGATAGAGAGGCTAATGGCTCTAAAAGAATTGGTCGAGATGACTCAGCATTCTCATCATTACCACTAAATCGGCCAACCAACTTAAGAGAAGGGTCGCCTTCGATTGTTGCACCTGAACTTCAGGAGCAACAGCCTCGAGAACCGTTGTTAGTTGGGATTTCAGAATACAAAGAGATCAATACTTCGACAAGTGATCTGCCAGCTCATCTCGTGGAGATGTCAACAAAGACACCTTCACCATCGGTCTCAAGACGGTCCTCTGTCTCATCTATTAAGCAGGAAGCAGAAAAGAACGAGCCATCTCCTGATCAGAAAACCTCGACTCTTCTACAGCCTTCAGCCTACACACGTCCTGTGCGACCTACTGCCTCCATGACCAAAAAGACTACATTCCTGACCTCACCCTTCTCATTGCTATCCAAGCGTACCGCCTCGGAAATGGATGCGAACCCGACTGAGCCCGCAAATGGGCATGGTGTGGGCAGTAACGTGGATACTAGCAACAACCTCCAGGCAACAAGCACCATGCCACTTCAGCCAAAGCCCATCAACACGCTCTCTAAACCTAACACATTACCCGAGAACTCTGCAGGACAGCTGACGGGATTGCTCGCGGGCTTCAGTGCTGGAAAGTCTGGTATGATGAATGGATCTGAAGGACCTAGAAAAGTTAGTCGAACGATACCCTCCAAGCCAACAAAGCGCTTGTTCCCCTTTTCGGGCAAACCATAGTTGATATCGATGGAAAAGGAAAGGAAGGGAGATAATTTCCAGGATAAGGTCGTGATTTTGGAGGACTCTTTGTACACTTTGGGTGCCCTAATGATCGACCCATCGTCCGCATTTTCAATTCATGCAATATGACAAGGTCGACCAAACACACGCGCATACACCATCTTCGCTTTCTTGTTTCAAAAAACTCTTGCTTCAAACCGTTGTAGACCTACTCTTTGTATTTTATTTTCTGTATTAATCAACCCACTGTAGGTCTTCCCACTCTCACCAAAGAAAAAAAAAAGAGAGAGAAATAAAATCCACAAGTGCCTATCCAGACAGAACCGCCAACCGTTGACGAGTCGACACGTTAATTGCCTCAAACTCGGGAGAAGATAACCAGGCGACGTAGTTGGGATAACCTTGTAGAGTTTTACGGAGATGGAAGAGCCCAGGAGTCAGATCTTCAGAAAAAAGATTTCTGCATTCTGGAATAGTCATGAATCGATCGAGACATACCACAGAACGAATGTCTGCAATGGACAACTATGTCGAAATCAAAAGACAGGGTTAAAAAGAGAATTAGGATCTTGAGCAGAGGTTTCTCGTTGGTTTGTACTCCATAAATCGCTGGACGAGTCTTTGTCACTTTTGTGCGTGTTTGTGCGGAAAGGAGTTACCTCTTCTCCAACATAGAACCCATTAGAGCCATTTTTGGCGAGCCATTTCTCATGCTGCTCAATCCAAACTGGCACCTCCTTCGAGACAAACTTTTGTAGTTCACGAGCCTTGGTGTCCGGAAAGGCGAGCAAGACTTTGTTGACATAAAGCGACATGATCGCATTGGAGGAGGTGTAAAAGACATTGATAACTGTCTCTTCCCAGGGATCTTGACCAAAAAGACCAAACTTTCGGGCGAGATATCGCTCGATCGCTTCAGACTCTGGGATTTCCAGTACCTAAGAGATTCGATCTAGGTTCAGTAGCAGAAAGAGAGAGAGAGAGAGAGAAGGAAGGGGTCAAGTGAAAAAAATCTACGTACTAGTCCGGTGTCTTCGTGAATCTCATAGAGTACAGGCATCACGCCTAGAGGGACTTGTTTCTTCTCAACGCCCCAATCCTATTTAGAAGAAAAGGTTAAGAACAGAAAGAAAGGTAAGTAAAATAGATCCCTTCCGTCGCTTTAAGACTGGGCACTTTTCTATTTTTTTTTTTTACCGAGGGATAAATGCTCTCCCAGCGAACGCCAGCAAGGGCAAGAATGATACGAGTGGTGGCAGCCATTCCATGCAACTTTAAATAGAGTATCTTGTAGAGGATGTCCTTGTTACTAGTGTTTATGCCTATCTGAGCGCCTGATGTAATCGAGCGTGAAAAGGTCGAGGCAGCAGCCAAGGCAAGCTCCGGACGTGATCGAGTAGTGAAGGTTGAAGCAGGAAGGCCATTTGATGGTTCGACTGAATGCTCAGAAGAGCCTCCCGGATGATGGCTAGACATGAGTGCGGCGTTGAAAGACAAAGAGGAAGAAGAAGAAGAAGAAGAAGAAGAAGAAATAAGAAAGGTGTTAAATCAAGTCAAGTAGAGGTTTGCTGTGGCTATGCAAAGAAAACAAGATAGGTTCTTGGATGGAAACACCTCACACTGATTCATAGATGTGATTCATTTTCAGAGGTCTGAATTGGCAAACATTACACAAAGCGGCATCCCTATATGCGCAGTGAACTCTCTTTCCTCTGTTTTCGCAGGACTGTGGGGTGGAGAAGCGCTCACTCGTTTTTTCATCGAAAAAAAAACAAAGAAAAAAATATGTAGTCGCACCCAGAGGCTTCCTCATTCTCGAATGCTTTCCCACCGTATTCTACAAAAGACTAACTACCTTACCATGCTCTCACTTATCCACTGTGCTGAGTTCACACTTGATCGTCATGCTCTTCCCCTTAGACCTTATTTGAGGCTTTATTGATTGACGCGCTTTCGCCCATGCTCTGCAAAGGACATACGCAGAAACCATTCAACCGCTATAGAGTTCCCCTCAAAAAGACGCGGTTTAGGTAGATAGGAGTGACTGGGAAGGTACTATGCGAAGTCTGAACAGCAGTGGAGAATCGCACAATGGATAAGAGAGAGAGGGTCGGGTATAGTAGGTAAGCATTCAAAATGGCAAAACTTCTCGGTAAGGCGGAGGATTTTCAAAAAAAAAAAAAAAAAAAAAAACTGCCATAGTCCCACGAGGCCCCAGAAGACAATCCCTGGTCTCGCTCGGATCCTGGGGCATCCGGCCAAGGGTAAAGTGCTTGTCTAATCAACTAACGAAGAACATTCGGGCTCCTCATGCGTAACCCATGTGCCATCATGACTCTGATTAAATACATAGGAGATTAAAGAGGAGGTTCCGAGGGCTATCTGGCAATGCATTGCTAAATTCAGTTCCATTCAGGTGCTTTGGGCTTTACCGATGGGCCTAAATAGTCTAGAGAAACACCAGCACACACCGGAAGATGTGTGAGCCACTAAAGCGATTTGCCTACGACCGCGCGTGTCTGCGTCCGCTCGCTGGCCATCACGAGAAGATAAATAACTCCCCCACTTCTTTCTCATTTATCTATTCCTCTCTTGATTTACACCTTCTCCCATTCCTGACACGATTTGTCGCTGCCTACATTCACAAACTCACCCGAGCTCACACCCACACTCGAACTCGCCCAACACACCCATGCACACGTGTGCAGCGTACACACTCTCTCACTCCTTGCTCCTCTCTTATTTTCCTTTCTCACTCCCTGATAGTTAGTAGGGATTGTCTCTTCTGTCATGCTTTATCCTATTTTCTCTATTGAGCGCTCTTTTTTTTTTTAAAAAAAAAAAAAAAGTCATCCCAGTTGTCAAGTACAAACACACTTTATCCTTCTCTCTGTTATGATTCTGCAGTGAAGGGGAGGCGATATCGGTGGTGGTGGTAGTGGCAGTAGTTGCTCTCTTGTCTCGATCTCTCCGCATTGATTTCATTGTGGTTCCTAATGTTTGAGTGGAAGCGAAGGAAAGAAGGAGAGAAGAGGACACGATGAATGAGAAGGATGGGGGGGGGGAGGGCATTCTTTTTCTCGCAGCCTTTTTTTTTATTTGTGTTTTCCACGCCTTCCCTCTGAGAGCGGGCAGGCACGCGCGTCCTCCCCCCCCCCATTTATCTCATCTCTCCACTCCGTTGCTCTGTCTTGCGCTTTTATGTTGCGCCCTCTCTCTCTTGCTCTCCCGGCCTCCATAACCTCGGGTTCCTTTCCTCATTGCTCGTTCTCCTGGCATACCCTTCTCCCTCACCCCCAAACTATTAATTCTATCAATGACGCACGAAGCCAGAAGCAGCCTGAAAAGGTATTGCTGCCCAAAGAAGGAAATCTCACTAAGATTCCCCTTCTTAATCAACCCTCTGTCCTCATCGGAGTGAATGAGCTGATGCTCCTCTGAAAATGAGGTCGATCCATCCATTCAAATGTCATGAGCTATCGAGAAAAACTCAAAATTATAATCGCATCCTTACTCCATATGTGGTCGACTTTTTTGCTGTATTTTTTGTACATCCCAAAAAGGTATCACAGACTTATGAGTCGGATCGAATACTCAGAAACCTACTAAAGACCCATGCACAAGATTCACCTCTGCCTCGCCCTAGACTC
Organism: Mortierella sp. BCC40632; assembly: GCA_011634665.1. Taxonomy (NCBI): domain Eukaryota; kingdom Fungi; phylum Mortierellomycota; class Mortierellomycetes; order Mortierellales; family Mortierellaceae; genus Mortierella; species Mortierella sp. BCC40632. Next base: position 486,214 of record WAEK01000019.1, read on the forward strand.
ACATGCAACGGCATCTTTTCTTGAGGGAAGACCTACTTACCTCATACTGTAGACTTTGTTTTTGCTCCTCAGCAAAAGAGGGCAATACATCACATGCCATCGTGCAAAAGCACAAAAGGTCGAGGGATCAGTCTATTTGAGGAAACTCACCAGTCCATGTTGACCAAATCTTCCCACAACCAGTCTCTTGGCTGAGCACTGAATGCACTGAATGCACTGAATTCAGAGGCTGCGTAGACTATGCCCCACTTTTTTCAAGCACTCCTTTCCCTTCCTTGACTCCTTCCTCTTCCTTTACCAAACTGCCAAACTCCACCCTCCTTTCTTTCTTTCTTTCATGCTCCCACTCTAAACACCTCCTCAACTCTCTCTCATATCACTCCCTTCCTTCCCTCCCAACCTCACTCCCACAGTCTTCTCTCGCCATATTCATTCACTTTGGTATTACCTTTCCAATATCGCCATCAATCGTTCCAGCAAAAGCCTTATTATTTTTCCTCTTTCCCGTACTCGCCATCAACCATCCCCGTAAGAGTCTCCTGTAAGAGTCTACTCTTCATTTTGTCTGTCTCTCTATGCTTCTCTTCGTCTCTACGCTTCTCTTACTCTCATACGCTCACTGTCCTGACCATTCCATCTTCTTTTTGCTTTTTCTTTATTTCATTCAAGAACACAAAGAAAAAGGTACCGACTAATTTTCCTGCACATTGATAAGAGAGATAAGGAAAGTGTATGTGAGAGAGAGGTATCTGAGAGACCAAAGAGGTGTGTCGTCTTCATTACACTATCAATTAAACCACTTTGGTTGTGGCTCATTTCAGATTCCTGCTTGGACAGTGTCTGTTGTGTTCACCATTGACCTCGAAAAGTCTGCTTTCTTTGTTCCCATTATTGCAGAGAGTGCCTGCATGAGGTTCCTCAAAGACCCCGTGGTGTGTAAGAATTATCATTAGTATTATTATTATTGGAATTAGAGACTTAGTAGTTGCAACTGAAAGATGAAAAAGTGGAGATAGCAGTTGAGTGGAGTTGTTGCAACAGAGAGATGGGTGCAGTAGTCGTAGAAGGCTTTTATGGTAGTTGTGAAGAGAGCGTGAGAATTTTTACCACTGCTGCTTTTCAGTCATCAACATAGGAAACCATTTCCACAGTCTTTCCTCTCGCACGCACACACTTTCTTTCTATTTCTCCCTTTATCTCAACCCCCAATTTAAAGCTGCCTTTCACATTCATACCGTGTCTCCCTCTTGAGAACCATTGAGTTAACTATAACTGTTTGAAAAGCAACATATAGTTGGTTTACGCTTAAAATGGGGAATAGGCGAAGCCGGAAGGTTCATATCCGAGATAGGCCCACATAGTCCATGCATCTTGGGTTCATAACAAAACGATTACTGAATCAGTCGCTGAGGCGACGATCCAGGAGCTTTGTTCGTAGCCTCTTCTCATAGTACTCACCCATGCACATACCTGGGGAAGTCGTTTCAAGACCAAATATTGACTACCTCTTCCTCGACAGTATATTTATCGAATCTGAGACATATCAGACACAGGACGGACATGGGGGGGTAGACTTTTATCCAAATTTGGTGTTCCCTTTACATCCATTGCCATAGATTACTATAATTCCACTTTATTTTATTCATCTTTTTTTTTTTTAGTTTCAGTCGGATCGAGTTAATGCTTTGGCCGCTGTATCTCTTTGTCCACTCATCTACACTATCCTGAGCAGGGCAGCTGTCTTCTTCAGCAGCGCGCTTTATCAGTTCTATGAACTCTTTTCGCCGATCGTAGGCCCGTCTCTCGGACTGGTCAGTTGGCCAGCGAGGATCCTGTTCTCGCAAAGTTGCGATCGGACCATGGAACTCGTCCCAGGCTTGACTGACCGTCAATCTTCCGCGATCAGCTAGCATCTTGTATTGGTGTAAACTGGATACCGAGGATTGATTAGTGTGAGTGTGTAACTGCAAGCTATTAGTGGGCGGGCCATATCGTGCCTGTTTGGCTGTTTGCACTTGATTACCGGCTTGAGAGCTCGCTTGCCCTTGTCCATACCCTTTGACATGTTCTTGTTGATGTCTATCCCCTCGGTTGAAGGGGGGATATTTATGCATTGGATGAGGGTATGCTGTAGGATGATAGCAATAATGGCAGTGACAAGGATCATAGCCGTGGGATGGATAGACATAAGGAGGTGGGCGTGGATAAGGTGGATGTGGATAGACATGAGCAGGCGGGTGTGGATAAGCATGGATAGATGGGGGTGGATGGACATGAGCAGGTGGGTGTGGATAGGCGTGGATAGATGGCTGAGGATGTCCAATGGGAGGATTCCAGTCGTTCATAGATCGCAGCTCTTTAGCGATCACATCCTTAACAGTGACTAGAAATTCCTTCTGAAATCCTGTCATTAGCCCAGCAACCTGAGCCGTCATATCTTGGTGTCGTGCTTCGACCTGGCTACTTATTGCGTTTAGGCCATTTGAGATGACATGCTTGTCAATGGCAACTGTAGGGTTAACAACATTTGAGTTCCGCCTGTGTTCTGCTATGGCATCATTGAGTCGTTTCTTGAAGTCCAAGAAGTAGGGACTCTCGAAGATATGCGGCAAGGAGGTGAAAAGTTTGTTGCTTAGAACTCTATTCCTGTTATCGGGAGTCAGGTAAAGTGCCGCATCCTGAAGGATAACTCGCCTCATTCGAACCAGTATGTATCCGTATCAGTTCACATTCATGAAATAATGCAAAAACGCGAGTTTATAAACACAAGTAGTGTTCTTTGTGGTGATCGTTCCACAACGGGGACGGCGAGAATTCCTCTTTCCTTTGAAAAACGAAAAGGACTTTTTTTGGGGAAAAAGCTAAAAAGGACTAATTTAATAAAAGAAAGGACTTGAAGAAAAAATGATAAAAGGATCATTTGAGAGAGACTCTTGCCTTGCAAGGGATCCATCGCTGCGGCTATCAGTTCTAGAGTGAGTGATAAAGGGATGCCAGATGCTTTGTAAGAATTTGATCCGCACAATGCTCAGATTTAAAGACATAGTTACCTACATTACACCAGAGTCCATGGTGCCGATGATAGCCCCAGACGAGTTATCCCCAGTGACCACCAAACCGCATCTTTCCTAATATGATATTCACTCGAAAAACATTCACAATACACATTTCACCTGTTTTGACCTCAGTTTGCACTGCTTATTTGAGGATTAACAGCTCCCTTCGCAGTAACCCCATGCAACAGACTGTGCGTAATCCATCAAAATAAGAACGGAAAAGACAAATGACATGGACAATAAAAGGGTGCTATAGTGGACGACGCTAGAGTTTACGGAGCTGGCCCTCCTCAGTACGTACTTTCCGGCAAGCTCTATCAACTGACAATGCCACGTCGGCCATTTCGCGTCCATGGACATGTCCGGTTAAACGATTATGGTCCTAGTTCTCGAAAGATAAACTAAGAAATCATGATATCTTGTACCCAGGAGCATTTACTATAAAGCACTGTCCCTCTAAGTTAGCATCCTGGACTCACTCAAACACCGTTGCTTTCCCTCGCGGTTCACAATGGTCCATTGTTTAGCTCGCACAGGTTGGTACAGCAACCTAGTCCTTTACATGCATGACAGTCCCACATGAGCGAAATGGCTGTGGAATAAGTTCATCTGTATCGTCGCACATGCATTGCCTCCTTTCGTCACTCCTTCAAACGTACTATACATAAGGTAGTCATGATTTAAAAGAACATTGTTTTACTTCAGAACTTTTATCAATAATGGGTAGCTTTCAGCATGAGCTCGCATGAACCTATTTGATAACCGAGGGAGCTGGCAGGCGTTTTTAGAGATGTGTTAACCTGTGCTTATCACAAGAGCAGGAAAATCAAACGAAGCATTCTCTCCTTTGGCCAGTGCATATTGAGGAAAGAAGATCACTATGTTCGTTCTGCAGAGAATCAAATCTGCAGGAACAATCACACTTCCGGCGTGAACCCTCTAGAGTTTCCGCCGTGATTTCTTACGGCTCCATCCATCCGGTCAGCAACAACTACTGGACTGGAACTGTCGCAACATGTCAATGTGCCAGAACGCACCGAAGTAAGCTATCAAGAAAAGTTGTTCTGTGTCTGCATAGAAAACCAAGCGTGCGGCACGAACCCTTGACAGAGTTTTTGCCGTGATTTCTTACAACCACGCAAACTACACAGTCACTAACAGACCGCTAGAAGGGAGCTGTCGTAGCGCTTCCCGTACCAAAGGATTGATTCACATGCTCGTTCCAAAAGCAACCTACCATAAATTACGCTGTCTGGTGACGGAAAGTCCAAGCTTGCAGTTCATGAATTAGTGTTTCTCAAAAGTCGGATGATATCTGATTTTTTTTTTTTGGACGGAGATAACACAGGGAAAAAAGGCCGGATCGGATATCATCCGACTTTTGAGAAACACTGCGAGTCATGATATTGTGAAAGTACATCGCTCCAATCACTCCGTACTAGCATTCGAGGCAAGAGAGTGTCGTCGTGAAGGTGAATGAAAGGTAGGTGTTGGCGGAGACCAAGGATATGGCAAGCGCCTCTCCAGGGCCTTGCGTATCATAAATGCATTTGCCAAGCGACATATGCGTTACTAAGCAGAGTAATAGACGAACATTGAATACGTCCGAAGAGGCAAGGTGCTTTTGGTTAATGATAACTCTTACTTTGTATGGAGACAACATGGTCAACAAATCTCCTTGGAGAAAGTCTTGGAGCCCGTACTTGTTGGTGGGGAGAGCAATAGTTCCCAAAGCACGCGCTCCAAAAATGTCATCGATCGCTTTCGTCCCATAAATAGTGCCAGCCAGCCCGTGGGCATCAATGAATGCAATAGTGTCCGTTGATCCCATTTGTCCAAGGATACTTCGATTAATTCGCAGGAGCTTGCTAGATTGGTGTGATAAGGCAGATGGGCATGTAAGTAGAGGTTTTTGCTCATTCACAGCACACTCGTACAGCATGCCTACACTTGCCGTCACCTGTTGAACCCTTACCAAGGTATCAGCCTTTCTGCCACCAGTCTGAGACAACGACCCGAATAAGATTTCAATCGCGTGCATGTCTGCTTTGTAGCTGAGGAGGCCTCTCCCATATCGAAGACGAGGTCAGTGCCATCAAACAGTATTGTCCACACATGATTCCAGTATGCCACACAGGTGGTTTCTGAAAGTCTGTGCTCAAATTGTTTGCCTACTATCAACATACAGCTGATGGGAAGGAGGAGAGATAGGATTAAGATAAAGAATGTAAGAAACCACCATTACTAGAAAGACTTTGATAAGTGCACTTACAAATAGCGGAGGATTTCAAGGGTTACTCTCTCAAGCTCTAGTGTCTCCTTGGCCACATCTCGTCCGTCTTGTTCCTGATTCACGATGTCGGCCAAGCGAGGCAATATCTCATTCATCAGATGCTTGACATCCAGCGAGCGGCTATGTGTGTCATGCAGTTGAGAGAGAAATCCATCAATCCGTGATTGCTCGAAGCCTTCGAGACGAATTTCCTTTTCAATCTTGAGAACCAACTCTGCCTCAAATAGCTCGCTTGTGTTAGGGATATGTACAGAGACAATGTAAGACAGAACGGTGCTATTAAGAAGCACATCTAAATGAAGTATTAGTGGCTTCCCAATGGTTGCTAAAGTCTACAGTGAATCAGTAAGACTTACTAGAGATTTTGTAGCTCCTGTTCGGAGATACTGCTCTAAGAGAGCTCACTATGCGCGTAGAACGCAAGTCAGCGGATGTTGGATGATATCTCAACGGATGGGACCTTTGGGAAAGGGCTGTGCGTGTTGCCTTGAGCCTGAAATGAGGAAGTGTGACCGAAGCATTAATACCCATATCATCCCTCTCAATAACATAAAAATAAAAAGGACACTACAGCATTCACTTTCACAGGCACAAAGCAGAGAACCTTCTTGAAGATGTAGGCAAAGTAGTCAAATAATGGAGAGCCATTGAACAGCTTCATTGTCTCATCAACAGCGGAACTGTTTTTGCGTCACTTAGTCCTGTGTGTGTTGGCGTTTCCACTTTCGTCCTGAGGACATCTCACATCGCTTTGATCCCCATCACCATCCTGCGTGCTGGTGCTGGAGATGGCATCACCTTACAACTCTTGTTCAATTAGATCTCGGTATCTCTTGTCAACTACAGTCACTGCCCCTGTCTTGTCAGTCATGACAGCTGTTGCCACGGTTTTCATATATCTCCTCTATAGCACGATCAGTGGACCAGCGTCATTATCTCATTAGAGTCATGAGGCCATCAATTGCCTTTGCTCTCTTACCTATTCAGCAGTTACTTCCTTCTCATTTTTTTTTTTTTTTTTTTGAGTTCCAAAACCCTTTCCTTGCACTCTTAGATTCATCCCAATCCTGTTGTAATTTACGTCTGTGAGATGCAGGTTTCACAATTGGAATAAATTGCTTCCAGGTGTCCCTCAATGGGCCGGGATGGGCGGAGGGCACTTTGGCAAGGTTAAGGGGGCCAACGGGGATGGCTTCTTCAACGTTCAAGGTAGATCTTCGGGGTAGTCATTCAGATTAATATGGCTGACCGACTGGCTGGGCGGAAGATGGAGGACGCGCTAGGACAATGGACGTCTTGAAAGCCGCGTATTTGAGCACCCCTTTCCGTTTTTGGCTAGACTGCTTTAACAATAAGGGCATATCATGTTGACTGACTTAACGGAGATCACCTCGAGCAACGCTGCTCTGGTGCTCAGAACGATATGGCATCTGCTGATGCCATCCTCCTCGATAGTCTAGCAGGCAAGCGACATTTGGAGGTAATGGAGAGGATGGGGAGGATTCCTTTCTGGTGACAGTCTACTTTTTCAACCTTTTGATCGTCTTGAAAAAGACGACAATCGTTGCGCGGGGCTTCGGCAACGTGAGCTGTTATGGTATTATGGAGGACTGCCACCGCTCCGCAATGGCCGTGGCTAGTTTAGTTTAGTTTTAGCCTACATAACTATTTCCCGCAGATACAGATTATAAAAAAAAGTTGGCTGACAATGATAGGGGGAATAGGCCGTATCCAGTCTACCTTTAGCCTTTACGGGATGATAGCATGCAAACTTGGCTGGACTATGGACAGTGCTGGCAAAGACTGTTCAACAGCGATCAGGAACAGTCGAAGTAGCATGGGTCCGAGGGCACAGTAACAACCAATATTCTAGGTGATGGAGTTGTAACGACAGCCGCAACAGAGGCGACTGTGCCCTGGAAAATCGTTTTTTTTTTTTTTACTGGCCCCCTTTGGGGTTTTATTCGTCAGCGTGCACCCGTCCCACGATCTGCAGACGTGACCAACTAGTTCTCAAACCCCCCTCACTACCCCAAAACAAAAGAATAGAGAGAAGAAAGAAAGGGTGGAGGGCGACCCAGAAACGATAAATCGATAAAAACACAAATGCAGAGAAGGAACCGTAGTCAGGGGTAGGCCATATCTAACCAAACGTTACCTCCTCCTTGGACACCACAATGTACGGAGGGTGATTCCAAGTCTTGTGCATTCGCCTATGATGGCTTGTTGGAGTGCTGTGTGTGCACAGAGCTTGAGGCTGTTGACGGAGGGCCAGAGGAGATCATCCACTGTGCCATCTCTCGGGGTTATCCCGGAAGTAGCTTGTGGATGACGACAAAAGTCCTCTAAGTGCTGTATAGGACCACGGAGTGGATGTGTACTGCGATGGGAGGCAGGCTTTAGGCAGACTGCTGAAGATTATGCCAGGGACGAGAGTAGTGATCCAAGAGCGGGCGGCCTTCCAGAGGGCCCACACTGCTCTACAGTTGGCGAAGGCATGTCGAGGGTCCTCTATGTGGGACTCCTGCTCTGGGCAGTTAATAAGGCAGCGCTTGCACTCGCTATTGACATCTTCCTTCCACTTGGCTCTGACCTTATCAGTGGTGATTACATGATGGGCGAGGTTGAAAAGGAAAGGCCTCTCTTTTGGTGTCCTGAGGGGATGGTGTGTGCGACTGAGAACCGTGTCCCGCCACTTGTCGGGATAGGACTCATTGTTCTGTGTAGGAGACTTGAGCCTCATCCTACCATAGACTGGGACGAATGGGTCTTTGCCTTGGTCGAACTTTTCCTGGCGAGTGTTCTGCTTTCTGCTCTCCAGGTATTGACGAGCAGCGCGGACTGAAAACCCTTCAATGTCGACCTCTCCTGCGAAGACGGTCTCCCCTCTAAGTCAGGGTCTGTGTTGGGGTGGGGGTGGAGTCTGGTGAAGGCCCAAATCGCGTCAGGGACTACTGTGAGGTGGTAGTGGCTGCGGGAGTGGGGTGAACGAGTCTGTCCTTCGGAGAGGTGAGTGAGGAGAGCAATCGCGTCAGTGGGGCGAAGGGGGGCGTACGTCTCTTGTGCAACCGCAGTGAAGAGGTCACCCATCGGGTGCGCCATTTGGCCTTGAGTGCCGAACATTGCAGCTCGACGTCCATCAAGCCAAAATTGCCTTTATCCTTGGGTCGTCTGAGCCAGTCTCCGCTGACCGAATCTCTCTAATCTTTTGTTTTTGGGTAGTGTAGTTTTTGAGAACTAGGTGGCCACGTCCGCAGATCGTGGGACGGGTGCGCGCCGACGAATAATACCTCTCATGAGGCCCTTATATTTACCTTTGGCCTGCGCATGGCCCTCCTGTGTCCAGTAAAAATTGGGCCACAGGCAGCGGCCAAAAATCATATGATGATCTACTGGCCAAATAAAAAGCAAAGAACTTGACCTGTCATGGTCTTGGAAGGACCAGCGCTCGCATTGGCTGCCTCACAATAAAACGACACAAATTGACGCACCATCTCTTCCCACTCCTTTTCCCTCTTCTTGCAACCACACGCCTCTTTTATTCACACGTATCCTCATATCATCTCATGCTTTCCAAACTCGCTCTTTACCGCTCGCTTAAGCAACAAGGAGCGAGCCCCAGCTCTATTGCATGCGCACTACACCAAGAACCGACACCACAGCAACAACCCCCATTGACTAACACCGCACATCAAGGCGAAAGGCGTAAACTCAACGACAAAGACCAGTCCAAAAAAAACCAGCCCAAAAAAAACCAGCACAGAGAAAACCAGTACGAGCACGAAGAAGAAGAAGACTACCGTGAGGACTCTCCGCTGGTGAGGAGAAAACGGGTGCCAAACGCAGAGCGTAGACTTGACAAGGGCGAAGACAAAGACCGCCATGATAACCAGCACAAAGAGGAAGACGAGGACTGTCAAGAGGAAGTCGAAGACTGCCAAGAAGACGAAGACTACCAAGAGGAGGAAGACGAAGACTACCAAGATGAAGACTACCATGAAGACTCTCCACCAATGCAAAGAAAGCGAGCATCTAACGCGTCACGAAGGGGGAAAAGACGTCGACTTGACCAAAGCGAAGACTATGATGGCCAAGAGGACGCTTCACCGAAGAAAAGGAAAGGAAAACCTTCCGAAGTTAGGGCCGCCCAACCGCAGAAGGCAGCCTCCGCGTCTAATGTGGCACGAAAAGACAAAGGGCGTCAGCTTGATCAGGACGAGAGCCAACTCCGACTTGATCGAGAGGATTCTCCACCAAAGAAGAGGAGAGGAAGGCTATCCAAAGCTAGCACAGCAAAAGGTAGAGAGAACTGCCTCGACACTCTTGGTTCCCTGGGCTCGGTTTACGCAGACGTTGCACTTGAATCAGGGGCAGGAGATTCTAGTACAAGTGTTCCGTCTGGCAACCAAACACGCGATGGTAAGTAAGAGTAAAACCGGACAGACCTATCTCAGAAAGCGTAGCTCCGGTGCTAACAATTTGTCTCCTCTCTGCTCTGGCTAGAAATCGTTTCTTTTGATGACCTTATACGCATCCTCTCTGCACCAGGAATGGGAGCAAGTTCACAACACCCTCAGCGCTTTGCTACAGAGAAGGACCGTTGCAGCTACGAACGAGAACGCGAGTCCCTTGAAAAACACCTACGCTACCACAGTTTGTCGTCCAACACAAAGAACACCTATGCTAGCACCCTTGCTAAGTATAAGGTAGAGTGCCCCCCATTGTTATAGGTAGGATAAGAGAAAAAGTTTCTCTTGGTATTTGAAGAAAAAAGAGGAAGGCGCAAAATAGCTGATGGTTTAATCTTTCACTATCTCTTCAGAACTTCTGCGACAAACATTACTTTACAGTCATTGAAAGAGGAATGTCACCATACGAGATCACTGAGGAAAAAGTAATCCGTTTCTTCGAGGAGGTAATCTTTGTGCGGAGGATCAAGAAGTACTTTATCGAGAACCAGTTCAGAGACCGCAGGCTCCCGTTAGGGATGACAAAAGATATCCCCGCCGGACGCAATGATACTACCGGGAAAGAGGTAGACTTGAAAACGAGTAAGTAACTCTATGTATTAGAGCTCAAAGAATGACAGCACTACACACATCCCTATTTAAAATTACTAACCTTGGCTACCGACAGTGTTGAGATCTGCACCAATTGACACCAAAGGAAGGAGTGTCATCGAAGTTCCGTATAGCAGGCCAAGTGTTGAATCAGCTCAGTGTGCTCTTGTTCACTTGGAAAGTTGTCAAAAGAGTAGGATGGGACAGACGACTAGTGCCTCCATTATTCAATCCAGCCAGCTATTGAAGAATGCCATGGAGCGATATCGACGAAGTCTAGTTTACGGTCACTTTAGGAACGACAGTCAACTCACATCAGACTGTGCAATAAGGAACAGCTACTCGATTGCAGATCATCTCACCATGCTTTTGGATGCTTGGAGCCGAAGTGCGACAAGTCAATCGCCATGGATAAGGGAACACTTCGCTCTCGCAGCACGACACTTCATGCTATTGCGCGATGAGGATATACGAAAGTTAAATTTTTCTGATTGCTTCATGGATCCGATGAAAATCCTCGGATCTGACCAAGCAGTGTCTATGCTGGTATTCGCATTGCGTCGAGGGAAAACAAATCAAGCTGGGAAAACTCTCTACGCTTCTGCTGTAAGACACGAAGATGTCCGACGCTGCTGCATTGGAGCATTTGCTTTTTACCTCTTCGAGAGGTTCCAGGTAAGAGTAAATTGAATGGGGCCGACCAAAAAATGGATAAAGGATATGGAATTAATCGAGACCACAGGTCAAGGAAGAACCTCTTCCAGACCTTTTTGACCCCTCTTGGCTGGATTTCAAGGTTCTGAGAGGGATTGATCCTCATTCAGAGATATCATACGCGGCTTCAAGAAAAACGACAATGGCGATAATGGATCGTCAAAACATATCTAGCGCACACATCACTCATTCTGGTCGTCACAGCGGAACAGTGGAGGCCCAGAGAATGGGAATTCCGTATGAGTACATAAGACAAGCTGGGAGATGGCAGCACGGAAACAACAAGATGGAAGAGTTTTACATCGATGGCTACCCCACCGAGTTTGCGCTGGCAATAGCAGGTTTCAAGGATAAACCATTTCACCTCGATCGCAATGAGATAACACCTCCTTTAAGTCTACAGCGACAAGTCTTTCCGTTTATCGAGACAGCTCTAGATCAGCCAGATGCTGGATCTAAGCAGCAAGGCGAGCGCTGGCGAGAAGAATGTGAAAAGGAGATGGATGAAGTGAATTGGAACGATCCAACTCAGCCGGAAGATATTATGCCTCTTTTGCCGAACCCCAAAGCGGAGGAGCTGGAAAAAAGGGTACCACTCTACATGACCAGCGACAACAAAGCAAGAAATTGCTTTCTGAGGATGTTTACTCGGCTTCGACGCGTCGTCTTGCAAGATGCAGCAGCATACATGATCAAATACCCGAAGTTGGAGGCGCCATTGCTACTCCACCCGCTCTTTAAGACGCCAGAATTCATCGAATATCTTGGTCGAGTAAGAGGTTGCCTACAGAGAGAAGAAGAGAATGCTCCGTTGCACTACGATATCTCACCAAGGGCGGCAGCGTTGATCCGGACGCAGCAACAGTACTTCCAGACACTAACACGTAAAATGGGAACTCTTGAGCAAAACTTAACTAACTTGGAGCAGACTATGAACCATCAATTTGAAAAGATGGAGACACAAAATTTTGCAAGCTCTGCTCAGCACAACGCAGAGTTGATGGCCGCTCTGGAATCCCTTCACCGACATCACCAGATGGTCTACAGCCAGTTCAGTCCTTTCTCAGTGATACCCTCAGGAGATTCGCGCCAAACCCCTGCTTTCAGCTCGCCTATCGTGCACTCCCCTGCCCGTTCTCAACTGAATGCGCCACAGGACCAGGGGACTGTGAAGATGTCGACAATTTCGTCACGGATAAAGCGGCACCCGGTCATACCTCCACCTGGAGTGGCTGATCCAACCACGGGAGATCAGGAGGGATTCAAGATAGCCCTCCGCCTAACCTCAGCTCGACAAGTCTATGACGAATACATGCGATATCGACAATACCGAGAGAGACTGAGAGAGGCAAACAAAAAAGTGAAGCAATCAGAAAGCACGCGTAAACACCTGATTCGTAGGAACTTGATTGTGAAGGAGATCGAGTTTATTCAACAACAAGAGATAGACAAAGGAGTCAGCGAGGACGTAGCACTCCAAGAAGCATTAGCAAAGGTCCAGCTGTATATTCCAGCTAGTAGATGGTCGGTAAATCAACTGTCAGTGCGCTGCCAGGAGATTGGTGGGAACCGAGCCCAAATCTAAGTCCAGCTAGAGCTAGAGTGCCGACTATGGCTTTGAGGATAACGTGAACTGATCCTTGGTTTTTGACGGCTTTGATTTCAAGTCCTCTTGGACCTCGCTGACTGTGACCCTCTCTGATGGTTGAACCTTCGCCTCCGAACCTCTCACCGCTGCCCTTCCTGACCCCTAGTTCTCCGCCCTCCGACGCAGCTTATCCCTCACTTTTTTTTTTTTTTTTTTTTTTTTTTTTTTTTTTTGTCACAATGTCACAATAAAAAAAGACAACGTACTTCTTCACAAGGGCACAATGGAGCTTCTAGAGCTAGCCGGCGAAAGAGAATAACAAAAAGAAATACTCGTCTTTGCTGTAGGTGCAGAAAGTTGGAAGGGATGGAGATGATGGGGGGATATTTGATTTTCAGCGACGCATGCGAAGCACGCGTGGAGGGGAAAGGCCTAGCTGTTTTCCTGAACTGCAAGAAAAATCTCCCATAAAAAAAAAAAAAAAAAAGATCACCCACCCCTCCGAAGCACAAACTCGCTCACCCCACTCCCGCAGACACTACCGCCTCACAGTGGTTCCAGACGCGATGTGGGCCTTCGCCAGACTCCACCCCCACCCCAACACAGACCCCGACGTTAGAGGGGAGACCGTCTTCGCAGGAGAGGTCGACATTGAAGGGTTTTCAGTCCGCGCTGCCCGTAAATACCTGGAGAGCAGAAAGCAGAACACTCGTCAGGGAAAATTTCGACCAAGGCAAAGACCCATACGCCCCAGTCTATGGTAGGCTGCGGCTCAAGTCTCCTACACAAAACAACGAGCCCTACCCTGACAAGTGGTGGGACACGGTCTTCAAGCGCACACACCACCCCCCCTCAGGACACCAAAAAGAGGTCTTTTCTTTTCAACCTCGCTCACCATGCAATCACCACCGACAAGGCCAGAGCCAAGTGGAAGGAAGACGTCAATGGCAAGTGCAAGCGCTGCCTCATTGACTACCCAGATCAGGAGCCTCATATAGAGGACCTTCGACACGCCTTCGCCAACTGTGGAGCAGTCTGGGCCCTCTGGAAGGCCGCCCGGTTCCTGGATCACCACCCTCGTCCCTGGCATGGTCGTCAGCAGTCTGCCTGACAACTGCATGCTGGGATGGCCAGAAATTGAGAAACTGCCCCCCCTATCGCAGTACACATCCACTCGTTGGTCCTGTACAGCATTTGGAGGACTTTTTGTTGCCATCCACAAGCTACTCCCGGGACAACCCCCCGAGAGATGGCACAGCGGACGACCTCCTCTGGCTCACCGTCAACAGCCTCAAGCTCCGTGCACACACAGCACTCCAACAAGCTCTCCTCAAGGACAACAAACAGCAAGCAACGAACCCAAACCCAGCAGCAACTTCAGATGCCATTACAAGCGAATGCACAAGACTTGGAATCACCCTCCGTATATTGTGGTGTCCAAAGAGGAGGTGACATTTGGTTGGATGTGGCCCACCCCTGGCTATGGTCCTTTTTAGACATGCCAGGGGAGTACACTCCTCCAGCTTCGCGCGCAAGACCGAAGCCGCCTGACATCAGGCGCGAGCAAAACGTCGCTGACGTTGACCTGCTTGATTGGGAGCCGCTCTCGCAGCTCCTGGACCCCCGGACCCTTTGCCCTAGTTGTAGATCCTGCTTTTTTGACTTGCCCCCTCTGCAGGTGCTCTTTTGTACCTGGTCTTTTTCCCTTTTCTCTGCATTTGTACTTCTAGTAGCTATATCGTTTCTGGGTCACCCTCCACCTTTTCCTTCTTTCTCTCTACTCTTCTGTTGTAGGATAGTGTGTTTTTTTGTGAACTAGCTGGCCACGTCCGCAGACCGTGGTATGAGTGCGCGCCGACGAATAAAACCCTAACGGGGCCCAAAAAAAAAAGGATGAAGATATATTCTCACATATGTGAGCGGCTTATTCTCAGTCATATGTGAGAATAGCTCTCAAACTCATTTTTTCTTAATCTCACATATGTGTGAGACGCTTATTCTCACACATATCTCCTGAAAAAGGCCTCCAGCTTACTCTCACACATATCTCAACGTTCTGCTCTCACATTTATCTACAGTCCCAGCTTTTCTTTCTTCCTTTTTTTACAGGCCCCGTTAGGGGTTTTATTCATTTGTGCGCACCCGTCCCATGTTTTCCAGACGTGGCTATCTAGTCCTCAATCCACCAAGGAAAAAAAAAAAAAAAGTAAGAGAATAGGTGGAAGGCGATCCAGAGAAGAGGAAAAAGACCAGGGTACAATGAGCACCCGCAGAGGGGCAAGTCAAAGGCAGGGACTACAACTAGGGCAGAGGTCCCAGCTTTTCAGCCACTCAATACGACTGTTATGTCATCGGTCTATGATGCCGATTTGACACATCGTCAATTGTGCTTCCCTTTTTCTTACTTTTTCGCCACTACTCAAAATCCTAGCACTCCTCGGTCGTCGTCTTTGGTCTTCACTCTTCTTGGATCGCCGACGGTAGGAGTCTCACCATCGTTTTGCACAGCTGCTTCACTTTCCATATCCTTTTCCAGAGATCCCTGAATTTCCTCCATCTTGCTCAAAATCTTCCCATGCATAAGTGGATCGTTGCTCGAAAGACCTGCGATCTTCTTTTCCGAGTCCTGTTATTTCTGCGTGCCGTCTCTTCCTAGATTGGGTCTCCTTGTGATAAGCGACAGATTTTTTTTTTTCGGAGGAGAACAGGTCAGAAACACTGGTCATGAAAGAATCCGAGGGATACCCCATTCTGGTTGACTTGTGGTGCCGAGAAGCGGCCTGGAAAGACTTGCGTCCAATCCTCTCACTAAGATCGGGGATGTCTTGGATGGATTCCTTATACCAGCGGCGGTGCACTAAACTGATGTGATATCGGCACTCTGGCTCTTTCCTCATGACGCAGAAAAAATGGCGGCAAACGACTCCCCAAATTTTGGAGGAGTAGACAAGTGCAGAAGTACGAGTGATCGGTCAGAAGTATGACGTATTCCTTCTGTTCGCAGCCCAACGTGTCCTTTGCCCTGAAAACGAAACGCGTATCGTCTTGACCAATCCTAGAGATCAGAGAAACGAGAGTTGATATACGCCCCGATTCATCCTATTACACGAGACGAGGCAATATTAATATCCTCTTCCTAAAAAAAAAAAAAAAGTGTGTGTTGGATAGGATACTTGCCGAGTCACTGTCTGGGGGTAGAGCTCCAAGAGCTCCTGTAGACTCTTGAGACGCGCAGAAAACCCAAATGATGAGTCCATCTCCCGCCTCATTTTGGCCTTTTAGCAAACGAACCCAAAAGATCCTCATTGATTGTAGTACTTGCTTGAACGCCTTTTCTGACATGGTCGGCTCTAAAGTCCTGGAACTTGCCTCTCTTCTGGCTGCCTCACCTTCAGGACAGCTATTGAATTTTGCCTCAAAAAGTTCCTTCTCTATCTTCACCCCTGTAGCTTTAAGGACCCTTGTTAAAGAGGAACCACCATTGAGATTCAGCATTTTAAGAAGATGGTGCGACTTCTCTACTCGTTGAGTGGATTGCATCCCAGCTGTGAACTGAGTGCGCACCCATGGCCAAGCCCATCGAAAACGGTTCGAATACAAACGATCAAGATAGTTGAGGACGATGGGGTTTTGTTGATATTTCTCGCACAGCTTCTGCCACTTGGCCTCGAATTCTCTGGAAATCAAAGAGCGGGTGACATCTTGAAAGCGGAGTGAGAATTCATCCCAATCTTTCCCAAGGGCTTTGAAAAGGCGTAGCCTAATGTTCTTGTTTGCGTGCCACCGGCAATTGACTATAGTTGTATCAGGGAGAAAGGTTGTACTGACAATGTTCATTGCTGGATCTTTATCCAGCATGAGGGTCTTTGGGGGCTTATTTTCATTCAGCTCTAGCAGTTGCGAAAGGACCCATTCGTAATCTGAGGTCTCTTCGCCAGAGGTAAGGGCACAGGCTACCAGTCTTGTCCGAAAATTGTTGTCAACTACAACGAAGCAATGGAGCGGCATACCGAATCGATTGGTGGATGCAGTTGTGTCGTGGACGACAACGTCATGATAC
Source organism: Mortierella sp. BCC40632 (assembly GCA_011634665.1). Classification (NCBI taxonomy): domain Eukaryota; kingdom Fungi; phylum Mortierellomycota; class Mortierellomycetes; order Mortierellales; family Mortierellaceae; genus Mortierella; species Mortierella sp. BCC40632. The sequence goes on from WAEK01000019.1 coordinate 502,985, forward strand.
CTCCTGTATAAATCCTGTTGCGCCGGGCACATCCAAAAGACAGCCTGGAGACGACCGGCCACAATCCTGTTCCTGGAGAGCCATTGGCCTGGGATTTCTCCAAGCAAGTTGAACAACTGGGCAGCATCAGAAATGGTGTTAGACGATGCACGTTGTTTCGAGATATAGTTGGCTATTTTTTTCTGGTCGAACAAGTACTTGGATTTCGTAAAAGAGGCGCTTCGGGTTATCTGAAGCATCTCTATCGTTTTACCAGTTCCCCAACCCATTTCTGCAGCCTGTCTGATTAAATTGAGGTCATACTCTGTAAGAGGCTCAAATTCTGGACGAGGTTTTCCAAGGGCGTGGTTGTGCAAAACAGAGATGCTGGAAATACGCCATCGTGGCTTGATAGACTTTGGGCTGTTAAGGTATACAGCGTATTTGCAGCCACAGCGGACTGAAATACTTCCTGGCCGCTGCTTGGATGGATCCAAAACCTTTTTGAGGGTGTGTGTGCCCTGGCGAGTGCAAACGATTAACCCTTGGTGAAAAAAAAAAAAAAAAAAAAAAAAAGGCTCCTAAGTCTCCCGTTGTGCCAACGCCCTCTTTGATATCGACATAACACAAAGTTGACAACAACTCACTTACCAGTCGGATAAGTAGCATTTTTCGAAGAAGAGTTGGCCCTCGTTCGGAAACCATTGCGGCAGGCATAGTCGAGCATCATGGACTTGGCCTCCTCGAAATCCGAGAATTGATCATCGACTGCGGGGCTCCATCCAACAGCATCCACGTGCTCTCCTAGAAAAAGGAAAGCGTACAAATTTAGCACAACTCGTAGGCTAGTCTCAAGTGCAACAACTGCTAGATTCAATAGCGCACGCACCATAGCTCTGACACTCCGTGTTGTCCCTGTTGTCATGACCACTTGCAGATGAGGCCTCGCCTCTGAGGCCTTCTAGATCTTCTGATGTATCCGACTCATTGGGGCAGAGAGAGAAACAGCGTCGTCCTCATCACTTTCGTTCGTTCTTTGTGGAACTATTGTCACTCTCGCTGCTGCTTGAAGATGAGGTACAACTCTCAGGACAATCAGGGGCTGTTCGATCTATCGCCGTCGGACTTTTTTTTCTTGCCAATTGTTCGGATACCCTCGTCTGGGCCTCTAGTCTTTTTCCAGCTCTTCGACACTTGGCTCCTTTTTCGCTCTCGTTAAGCTCCCTACTGCCAGTAGCAAAGCTTTTCGTGTCTACAATGATTTCTTCCAAACTCTCATAGTCGAAGTTGTCATCGGAGCTGGCCAAGTTGTTGTAATGATCAATGTAGTCGTCTGAATCCCTATCCACATCCGTGTAATCACTCTCGTCAGTTATAGGGCTCAGCTCTCTGCTTTTTGGATACTTTGCTTTTTTTCTGGCCCTCGCAAAGAACTGTATTGGCTGACTTTCCTAAGTCCTTGAGATACTTCTTGAACTTCTTGTCCAAATTAATGACCTTCGGATTGTTCCCTTTCTCCTTCCAAAAGTGTGCTTTACGACATCGTCTTCCGTGACCTAAACGTAGATGGATACAACTTAGATACTGGATACTGGTGTTCCTTTTACTAGTTTAGTTTGCCCTGCGTACCGCAGGGATCCCCCATTGCATCTCTAACTGATGTTGGAGGCATAGTAAGTTGAGCTATCTCCTGTGAATATGAACAGGTATGTTTGGTGGGACGGATTGTCCTTGTAAATGGCTCCAGTGTATGTCTCTCCAGTGAGAGTAGAGTCGACCCTCCTGCTATCGCAATACAAACGGCTGCGTTCACATCCCGGGACTTGATCGTATGTCCTCGCTGGACTGACCCGCACTGGCTGTTCGTACACTCCATTGCTCCATTCACCTGAACCATCTTCTCCTTGCCATCCACAATCCGACGCGACCGTGCCTTCCTCAATTGACCAAAACACTCGGCACACGTCTGGCTCGTCCTGAATTCATCAGTAAGTCCAACCACTCCGTACCGCATATGCTGCTCTCTCATCTTTCCTCCTCCCCGTCTAGCGTGCCCTCCAATTCTGCTTCCTACTCCCGTTCCTCCCGACCCCACCAGCATCACTGGGATGAGTGATGGACCATTCTTGCGACACCGAGCCAGGTGCTGGTAGTTACCCCAGGTACACGCTATATGGTGCCGTTGGCAACCACCACACCATCCATCTGACGGGGATACCTCTAGAACATTAAAAGAAGAAGACTCAGTAAAAATAAAAAAAAAAAAAAAAGGACATTTTGTTCTGCTCAACTGTACCTGATGGGCTCTCTGACCCAAACGTTTCCAATGCGTGATTCTTCACATACTCCCCTCTGCTGCCGCCACCTTCCCCACACCCTTCTTGTGCGAAGTCGCTGGTTGTGCAGATCCTTCAACCTTGCCTTGGATTTCTCAAATCCCTTCAATGCTTTTGCGTGACTCTCGATGCAGCTCATGCGCCCTGTCAATCTCCTCCATCGTCTGTGCTGTCTTCAAAACTTGTTCCTTGTCTGAGAGCTTCTCCAGTGCTTCGCGTACATCACTATTCTCCGGTCTCTTAAGTCGCATCTCTCGCCTCTTGGCTACCCGTCGCATCCCTGAAGCTTCATTGAGCTGAGGTGCCGTGATCTTGAATGGACGACTCTGGGGTGTCCATTGTTCTCTAGAGGCAGTTGCCTCTCCTGATGACTCCTCATCCGGAGGTGGTGGCCATGGCTCAGGATTAGAGCTCCCAAAGGTTTCCTCCGCATCCTCTTCTGTGCCTATTCATCATTAAAAAGCTATTAGATGCGCTGAGCTTGACAGATGACCGACATTATTCCTTACATCTTGCCCATTCAACTTACCATAAAGTACAGCATATCGGTTGATATGCGTCTTGATCTCGCCCAGGGTCTGTGCACATGTTACACTCATCGTTCGAATCCCTGGATCTGTCCCTGCAAAGACAATTCTGTCCTCTGGCAACTTGGAAATATCGAGCCGCCTCGTTGAATCCTCGACTGTAAAATCCTTCACAGTAGGTGTGGTGTACTCCACCGCCTTTGAGCCATCCTTGCTCTTTGGGGTCTTTTTGCTGTAACTACCCTGCGGAGCCCATTCCAGTAACTCTTCTCTTTCCGCAGGCGTCGCAACTGACTCTCCTGTGGCTGTACAGTTGCTCGAAGAGCTCGCACCTTTCTCCTTGCTTCTTGAAGAACGCGATATGTTTTTTGCTCACTCCCTCTTCCGTCCTCTACACTCTGAATATTGCCCTCATTCGTGTCTACGCCCCCCCGATGCCTTCCTTGTTTGCCTTCTCATTCTTTTTTCTGACTGCTGTGCGGTGGTTCTTGGCTGTCAGGCTTTTGATCCGTCTCGAGCACCTTTGAGTTCCTTTTCGGCCTCGCTTGATTCTACTCTCAAGGTCTTTGATATTGCTCTCTACTCTCTTGATCTCTTCAGCAATTGTTTCCACTTCCATCTTTTGATACTCTATCTCTTTTGGTCCAGTCCATAGTATCAGTCCTGACCTTGGCCTTGACCCGCCTCTCGTAGTGGCTGAACAACGGGCGACCTCCACGCTCGGCTCCCCTGTGGAATCACTTCACCCAAAAATCCGGACTGTGTACCTATCGACGAACATCATTCTGTCCGCAAATCTGAGGCCATGCTTGCGACACAGCCTTTGAACTTTCTCCAAGTCGAAGAATGCCCCAAAGACTGCGTCCTTGTGATGTGGGACTCTTTCTCCGGCTATTAGAGGAGTGCCTTCAGAGTTCTTGATATCAAAGTGGCCTGGCGTCTTGGCACACAACACCTCGTATAACCCCTTCGCTCCAAGAATCAATGCATGACTGGAAGAAGGTGATATCTGCGGTGACAAAAGCCGAGTGTGCTGAGGATACCCAGCCGCTCTTTTGAATTGCGTTGGCAATGATGGCCATAGGTGCAAGCAAAGTAGCGTGGGCCAAGGGCGCCCTCGTTCCACTTTTTGGGGTCTCGTCTCTCGGCTAACTCGACGTTTTGCAACATAGGGTCGAAGTGCGTTGGCCAGCTTGGCTACAACACTGCATTGCTCCTCGGTGATATCCATTCCGCCGTGTGCTGACTTTCTGACCCAGTTGTTGTCGATTTCCTTCTCGATTCGGGGTGACTCTAGGAGCATACGAAGAAGTCTCCTCAAAGACAATATGATCGCTCTTGTTGGCTCTTTAGCGAGAGAATCCCCTAATTCGTTTTCTAGTTCTTCCTCCATCTCATCGAGATCCCAGTCGTCGAAATCAGACCCTTCGAGATTGTCAGAGTCCTGATCTTTGACAGTTCTCCTTTGGGTCACACCATTGTCCTTGTTGTTCACCTCAACCACCGGCTCTTTGACAAAATCTTCCTCCGGTTCTTTAATGTCCCAATCGTCAAAATCAATCCCTTCAAGGTCGTCCGTATTCAGGTCTTCGACGGCTCTCCTTAGGGGCTTGAATACTGGATTCACCGCCCGCCTCGACTGTCGGCTCTTTGACAGGGTCACCCTCCAGTTGGCTAAAATCCCAGTCATCAAAATTGACCCCTCCGAAATTGTCCGTATCCAGATGTTCGAGTCGGACATCCAGTGGTTCAAAACATTCCGCCCCAGCGGTTTGGGCTGTGTACTTGTGAGCCAGGATGTATTCAATCCTGTGCAGGACCGATTGAATCCGTTGCCCATCTCCGGTTGGGTCTTTGTCAAGAGCACGGTTGAGATCATCGCAGAGCACCAGGATTGTCCGTTTCCATCTACTCTTGCCTACAGTTGCATTCTTGGGATGACTTTTTTTTTTCTCGTGGCCTGACGACTTGAGTTTTTTCTCTCTGCTTTCGCTCTCTCTCTGGAGCCAGATGGAGCCGCAATAGAAGCAAGAGAGTGTGATCGAGAAGCTTGTCATACATCTGGCCTCCCCAAAGGTTCTCGATGTTTGTAGCCATTTGCTTCAAGTGCTCACTAACAGTACTTGAACGGCCTCCAACATCTACTGAAAACTTGCTTTTGCCCGATACGAGGTTACCGACCACACTGCTCCAGACCTGTCGCCTGGCTTTGTTCGCTGCGTTAACTCCTTGAGCTCCGAAGAACCAAGAATACATGAACAGGAGAAAGCTATACGACATTAGAGTTGTCGTGTCGCTCTTTTCTCTCGGCTTCCAGGTGCTCTGGCAAAAGGTCAGGAAGGGCCGCAACTGGGAGCAAGGACAGGACAGTCTTGTCCCGAAACTCGAATCCTGCCGGAAAGACCGACTGGATGTCAAAGGCCATCTTGGTAGATGGATTGATGTAGTGAGTCCCTGATGCGAGCTAAAAAAAAAGAAAAAAAGAGGTGATATTCATTTGTCAGTAATAGAAAAAAAAAAAAATAATAAAATAAAAATAAAATAAAAATGCAGAGCCATTACCTCATGAACCGCCTTCGTAGCCAGCACCGAGATTTCCTCACAAACCACCGTCATAGCCTCTTGACTTTTCTCTAGGAGAATTCGGATTCTCTCTTTGTCCTCTGTACAAAGATCAGGCCGAAGAACTTGCTGAAGTGTGGCTGTGCAGGATCGGAGCTGTCTCTGATCGGGTCCAGTCTCTTCCTCCATCTCGTAATCACCATCGCTGCCACCATCATCGCCATCACCGTTTCTTCCGCTTCCTCTCCTACTACTACTACCTCTTCCTCCTCCTCCACTTGTTCTAGCTGCCGCATCGACTTTTATCGTTCGAGTCGGCGCGACCCTTCCCTTTTAGACAGCTTTTTTGGTCTTGGCCTCTTCTTCTGCCTCCCATAGTGACTGAAAGTTTGCTTCGAGGTAGCTGTTCCATTGGTTGACGGTGCCGTCCTTCCCCAATTTTTTGTCCATAGTAGTCCTAGAAAGATCTCGGGCGGCCACGTTGGAGGCTCTTATGGTATCGAAGGCGGACTTTTTGATGCATAGAGGAAGTCTCTTTGTTGCAATAAGAGACTGGTAGGCTTCCTTTTGTCTTTGCCCTTTAAGATGCTTCCTTTAATGCGGTTTGCTATGTAGTCATGCCTGCACAGTATCAAGTGGAGAAGCCATTAGATACACCATGCTTTATGAGGCTATTTCTGCTATCGAGTACTTGAAAAGTACATGTTTAAACATTTACCTTGCTTTTTTGAAGGCTTCCTGGATATCAGCGTCCGCAGGATCGTCTAACTTCCGTTTTTTAAAACCGCTATAGGTTCTTGGGCCTGTGCGGTAGACCGCCGGGGAGTAGCGGCTATGGTATGGCTGGGCTGGAGGTTCTCCTGGGGTATGTTGTTGGACCGAGTAGTTCTTGGATGGCACCAATGCCAAACACTCCCTCGTCCCAAGGTAGGAGTCAACGTGTTGAAGAATACCGATTGACATTGTCGAGTCTTCGCTCCTGAAGACCTTTGTCTTTTTTCGGGTGGAGAAGACAAAAATGTCAACGTGTAGCTCTGATGACAATAGTCGGAAATGCAGGTTGCTGTGGGGTGGGATGTCAACTGATGTGTCTCCAATGGTAAGAGTGAATAGAGGGTTTCGAGATGCAGTGTTATTGAGAAGACTTTGCACGATCGATGTTGTCGCTGGTACCCGAGATGTTTCAAGTGGAGCCATGTCGACGACGATGCCCTGTCGGCAGAGTGTCTCCATCGTACTTGCCCTGTTTTCCAATTGACAGTGGTCAAGGGACAGAGTACTCTCCAGTCTGGGTGCAAGAGCAGGGTCATGCCTCTCTAGCATGCTCCTCCAGACTCTCAAGAGTCCTGCGCTGTGATCTCTCTTTGCAAAAGAATAATTCAGTGTTGACTCTTAAAGAGCAAAACGATGTAGTAAATATTTAGCAAGGTGTCAAGTTGAACTGTTGGGGGTCCTTTTTGTGCTTTTTCTTTATTCTTTGCCCTACCATGATAAAAAGAGGAAGAGAGAGCGTGTATGTGTGTAGTAGTGTATGTGTATAGTGTGTAGTGTGTAGTGTGGATTGTGGATTGTGGATTGTGGATTGTGGAGTGTGGAGTGTGTGTGTGTGCAAGGAAAGAAAAAGGTCAAGTTCAAGCAGAGCTCTCTTCTCTCTCTTCTCTCATTGTTGAATCCTCTAGTGCGCTGCACTTTGCATCTTCTCACTTTTAATTTGTCGGTGCCAGAATGGCGCTGGGGAAAATATGAATCATTCTTTTTCCTCACGCTTCAGGGGACCATGCGCAGTGCACGGTCTTCAAACTGACATAATCATGAACTGTATGGAGAGAGAGAAAGAGAAGAGGAGAGAGAGAGAGAGAGCTTTTGAACACACATTCCTCAGACTTAAGCTGTTCGTTACGTAGTAGCTCTATTTTGCATAGCTGTGGCACGCAGGACCAAGCACTTGTATTCAAACTCCTGCCCTTGCTGAATTGAATATTTCTCAAATTGACCTCTTTTCTAAATGGTCCTTTTTTCAAATCCTACTTTTCCTCGAAATAGTCCTTTTTTTCAAATCCTACTTTTCCTCGAAATAGTCCTTTTTCTAAATAGTCCTTTTTTCAAATACTACTTTTTCTAAATAGTCCTTTTTTCAAATCCTACTTTTTTCGAAATAGTCCTTTTTTCAAATCCCTACTTTTTTTTCGATATAGTCCTTTTTTTCAAATACTACTTTTTTCTAAATAGTCCTCTTTTTCTGAAATAGTCCTTTTTTTTTTTTTTTTTTTGGAAAAAGCTATTCTCACATTATATGTGAGCGGCTTATTCTCAGTCATATGTGAGAATAACTCTCAAAAACTTTTTTTTTCTTAATCTCACATATGTGTGAGACGCTTATTCTCACACATATCTCCTGAAAAAAGGCCTCCAGCTTACTCTCACACATATCTCAACGTTCTGCTCTCACATTTATCTACAGTCCCAGCTTTTTTTTTCTTCCTTTTTACAGGCCCCGTTAGGGGTTTTATTCATTTGTGCGCACCCGTCCCATGTTTTCCAGACGTGGCTATCTAGTCCTCAATCCACCAAAGGGAAGGAAAAAAGGTAAGTAGGTTGGAGCTCAAGTCTCCTGCGCAGAACAACGACCCCTATCCTGACAAGTGGTGGGACACAGTGTTCAATCGCACACACCGCCTCCTTAGGTCACCAAAAGAGAGGTCTTTCAACAGATAAAGCCAGAACTACGTGGAGCGAAGACGTCAATAAGAAGTGCAAGCGCTGTCTCATCGACTACCCCGGGCAGGAGCCCCGCATAGAGGATCCACGACACTCCTTCGCCAACTGCGGAGCAGTGGGGGCCCTCTAGAAGGCCGCCCGCTCTTGGATCGCCACTCTCATCCTGGGCATGATCGTCAACAGTCTGCCTGACAACTGCATGCTGGGATGGCCAGAAGCTAAAAGCCTGCCCCTCATCGCAGTACACACACTCAGTGGTCCTGTACGGCATTTGGAAGACTTTTGTCGCCATCCACAAGCTACTTCCGGGCCAACCCCAAGAGACGGCTCAGCGGATGATCTCCTCTGGCTCACAGTCAATAGCCTCAAGCTCCGTGCACACACAGCACTCCAACAAGCCAAACTCAAGGATAACAAACAACAATCAATGAATCCAAAAGCAGCAGCAACACCAGACGCCAATTACAAGCGGATGCACGAGACTTGGAACCACCCTCCGTACATTGTGGTGTCCAAGTAGGAAGTGACATTTGGTCGGATGGCCCACCCCTGTCTATGGTCCTTTCTTAGACATGCCAGGGGAATATACTCCTCCAGCTCCCGCGCAAGACCGAAGCCGCCCGACATCAGGCGTGCTGAAGTTGCTGAGGTCGACCTGCTTGATTAGGAGCCGCTCTCGCAGCTCCTGGACCCCTCGTACCCCTTTGTCCTAGTTATAGATCCTGCCCTTGACTTGCCCCCTCTGCGGGTGCTCTTTTTGTACTCTGGTCTTTTCCCTCTTCTCTGCATTTGTATTTTTAGTAGCTATATCGTTTCTGAGTCGCCCTCACTTTTTTTTCTTTCTTCTCTCTATTCTGTGGTTAGCCTTGAGAACTAGTTGGCTACGTCTGCAGATCGTGGGACGGGCGCGCGCTGACAAATAGCCCCCGTCAGACATAAATTTTTGGACTGGTGCGTTTTTCTGGTGCGATTCCCATTTTTAGACGAAACGAACCTCCTACCAAAAATGTCAAAGAAAATTCCGCACCTCCTTCCATAAAAGTCAAAAACCATCAAAACGCACCAGGTGCGTTCAGAGCTGAAAACGCACCTGGTGCGTTTTCACTATGGAATTAGGTTGCTCGGCTTCCAGACTAGCTAGAACGATGGGAGAAGTTGCGTTGGATAGAGGTTTTCCCTATGATCTCTAAAAATCTCATAGTTTCGTGATCCCTGATCAACTGCTGAGGATAACAACGTAAACAAAATGGTTATCTATACATAAATCTCAGCCAAGTACTCCTCATGCAATGCGAAATCTGTCACACTCACTCTTCGGGCATTGTTAAAAAAAAAAAAAACTCCCCTTAGGTATCCTGGGAACCATGGGAACTATGAGCACCTTTGCGTGAAAAACCATGCCCATATAAATTTAATCATCCTCTTCTTCTTCCCCCTCCTCCTCCTCCTCCCACTCTTCATCCTTCTCCCACTCTTCTTCGTCTTCTCTGTCTTCATTTCCGTCTCATTTTTTCTCCTCTCCTCATCTCTCTCCTCCTTACATCGACGTCTCCCTCAATGGAGAACGAACTTCTTGCCTCAACTAGCAACAACAGCAAGTGACTTCAACATCATTTTACTTTCCGCGTTAGGCTATTGCCAAATGTATCCAGTATTGACAGCATTTCGAATGGATCTTTTTAGATGTTGGCCCGATGTACAAGTTTGTTGTTCCGCGCAATACCTCCACTTTTGTTGATATCAGGACGCCAAGCTCTAACAAGATTGTCAAAGGCAAGAAGGACATCGAGCGGGAGCTAATCCTTCAATGGTTAGAAGACAATAGGAACTTTGGGGCTGTTTTCGGGAGACAAAAGACGCAAGTAGGAGTAAAGGCGGAGACTGCTTCGCAAGCGTGGGATAGAGCTGCAAAATTCCTTAACAGAGAGGCTAACCTGTCCTTAACTAAGGACAGTGCGAAGCACCGTGTTCTACGATACCGCAAAATATATTATGAGACTGCAAGGATGGCCAAACGAACAGGGGCAGGAGTGACAGAAGACGAAGATGATAACTTCGATGAGAAGCTGAATCGACAGTGTTACGGATTTTCAAGGTGGGAGGCATTGTTTGGTAACAATCCGCATTTAAGCCCCCTGCATGCGAGGCATCATCCGGAAGTGGAATAGTGAGGTTCAAGTCGAGGACCAAAGACTACAGTCTTGATGATATCTCGGTTCAGGAGGAGAGTGAGGAGGGTGACAGGGGGGATGAAGGGAAAGTAGGAGCGGAGGAAGAGGAGGAGGGGGGAGGAGGAGGAGGAGGAGGAGGAGGAGGAGGAGGAGGAGGAGGAGGAGGAGGAGGAGGAGGAGGAGGAGGAGGAGGAGGAGGAGGAGGAGGAGGAGAGGGAGGAGGGAGGAGGAGGAGGAGGGAGGAGGAGGAGGAGGAGGAGGAGGAGGAGGAGGAGGAGGAGGAGGAGGAGGAGGAGGAGGAGGAGGAGGAGGAAGAAGAGAAGGAGGAGAAGGAGGAGAAGGAGAGGGACCAAAAAGACGCCTTTACTAAGTACAGGTCCAGAGCTTCGACGCCATCTACACAAAGCACACTCTCGAAGAGAAGATGTTCACGCGAGCAACCGAAATCATCGAAGGGACCCTCTGAAGAACCCAAAGTGCGAACGAATCGTCCAGCATCATTACACGGCCATCAACCAGCGGGGAAAGCAAAGGCTAGATATGCTCATGAAATGGAGAGCATATTGGCAAGTAAATTCTCAGGTAATTTCTGGTTCATTCAAAATCTCAATTATGTTTAAATTATCTTATTGTATTTGTTCCGCTACTAACGAATCTGGCGCCATGCTAAATAGAAGCGCGCAAGCTTGAGGAAGAGAGATGGATCCGCGAAGACAGTAAGGAGAAGGAAAGGCAAGAACGCGAAGACAAGAAGGAGAAAGAAAGGCAAGAGCGCGAAGACAAGAAGGACAAGGAAAGAAGAGATCACGAGACGGCCCTCCTCAAAGGAAAGCTTGCGATGTCAATGCTTCAAAGTGGTATGAAAAGTGATGCGATCGAATCACTTCTTGGCAGTATTTTTGGGGGTGGGATTCCAGTAAACCCATCTAGTGACTTTGTTTCCACTTCTACCCCTACTGGAGATTACCAAGAGTTAGCTTAGCCCTTGCTGTACTTATTTCTTTGTCATCAGCCACTGTTTCTTTCAAACTCTTCCCCGATGGCACATTAAAGAAACAAAGAGTTGTATTAACTATCTATTTTTTGCTCTGTTTGTTTCGAGCGTTGTCTTCTTCAGCGTTTCGCGGAATGTGATGCCCGGAATGGTAGACTGGAATCTGACAACTGATGACTCTGTATATTGCGACCTCTTCTCTTGCTCCATCATCCATGGGTCGTTTACATGGGCCATGATATTGTGAAGTACACAACAAGCAATGACCCATGAGCAAAGATTCTCCATGCCACAGTCATTGTGGAGACGATGTCGTAGCTCTTTCAGCGATTGCCAGCGGCCTTTAAGTACCCCGATACAGTGTTCATTTCGGACACGAGAGCAGGCCAAATAAAAATTGAACTCTGTGTTGTCTGGGAGGTCTGCTTTAGGAGACTTGTAGGCAGGAATGCAGTGCTTCGTTACCGCATAAGCTGAATCTGCTAGGAGATACTCGCCAGGGGAGAAAAACTTCTTGGGGGTTTGAAACTGTTCCATTCGCTTAGAAACGGTAGAATCCGCAGCAGAACCTGGACATCCAGTGTGTACTGCGATGATCCGACCATCCATATCACAGACGATCTGGGCATTGACTGAATACCTGTATTGAACAAATTAATGTTAGTAAAGGTAGCATAATATAGTATACATCAACATCATATTATTATCTTTACTTTTTTACGATCAAAATAAGCAGCGCCTTCTTGGACAGGTTTCTGTGACAATGGGAAAGTAGTTCCATCAATGAATCCAACGCAGCCAGGGAACCCTTCTTTACGCATGCGTCGGCCATGCTCCTCTCTTTTTCGTGCTTTTCAGGCCACTTGATCCATCTGGGCGCAATAGACACTAGTGCCTTCACCACCCTGTTAGTAAATGCTACAACGGATCCAACTCCTACGCCCACATCTGTCGCAATAATCGGCACAGAAGCTCTGCTCCCATAATGTCCTAGTCGTTCAAGAGCAATTGCCAACTGCCAGGCTGGATGTGTTTGTTGAAAGTTGGAGTTGTTGAGAAAGACTGGGTGTTGTTCAATCAGCTCCACAATAAATGAAAACCGTACCGGGTTGTGCGGTAGCGTTGACGGAATTCAGTCTCTGTATATGAGTCGAACTTGACTGTAAAAAAGTGGTCGTCACGCTTTTTTCGGCTGGGCCTATCGAAATAACGGGATTCATTTATAATGGCGTACTTGATGATGGCCAGGTCCTCCAGGTCCGAGTCAGAGTCTATTAGAGCGAGTGTAAACATATCCATCGCTTCCTTGAGGGCTTCCTGACGCTTCGAATTTTGCGACATGGTGGTTGATGCAAGGAGGAGAGAGATGAAGACAAGGAGGAAGACGAAGGGGAAGAAGAAGAAGAAGAAGAGTGGGGAGGAGGAGGAGGGGGGAAGAAGAAGAGGATGATTAAATTTATATGGGCATGGTTTTTCTCACGCAAGGTGCTCATAGTTCCCATGGTTCCCGGGATACCTAAGGGTTTTTTTTTTTTTTTTTTTTTTTAACAATGCCCGAAGAGTGAGTGTGACAGATTTCGCATTGCATGAGGAGTACTTGGCTGAGATTTATGTATAGATAACCATTTTGTTTACGTTGTTATCCTCAGCAGTTGATCAGGGATCACGAAACTATGAGATTTTTAGAGATCATAGGGAAAAAACCTCTATCCAACGCAACTTCTCCCATCGTTCTAGCTAGTCTGGAAGCCGAGCAACCTAATTCCATAGTGAAAACGCACCAGGTGCGTTTTCAGCTCTGAACGCACCTGGTGCGTTTTGATGGTTTTTGACTTTTATGGAAGGAGGTGCGGAATTTTTCTTTTGACATTTTTTGGTAGGAGGTTCGTTTCGTCTAAAAATGGGAATCGCACCAGAAAAACGCACCAGTCCAAAAATTTATGTCTGACGGGGGCTAATAAAGCCCCCAACAGGGCCTGTAAAAAAAAAAAAAAAAAAAAAAAAGGTAAAAGAAAAAGTGGAAGGCGACCCAGAAACGAAATAGCTACAAAAAAAAATACAATGCAGAGAAGGGGGGGGATAGAGTACAAAGGGAACCCCACAAGGGGGGGGCAGTCAAGGACAGGGTCTACAACTAGGGCAAAAAGGTCCGAGAGATCCAACAGCTGCGAGATCTTATTCTCAGTCGTAACGAAAGATCATTCATTTTATACTGACTTTTTTTTGACTAGGGTAGCATGTGCATGTGACACGATATAGGAGACCACTTAAAAATGATAAAAGAGTTCAAAAAGAGGATTGCTTCTGTAAACTCGAGCCGGCTCAAACATTGGGATTGGCGCACAGATCCCTATTGCGGCATTGGAAGTCTACAACCGGGTTCCTGAAACTCATTTTTATTTACTAGCTGGGATGTATCTAGGATGAATCATCATCACCTATTTTTCATGTTAGAAAGTGTCACAAACAGGGTCTTTACTTCCAATCATGTGCTTTAAACTCACCAGTTTCAGAAGACTTGACAAATATCCCCATTTCTGGCTCGGGAGACAATGGATCTATTTGACTCCAAGGTGAAGAACCTCGTACTATCAGGCATATTAGAATAGATATCATGAGGAGATGGCTTGCAATGGCAGCAAAAGTGATCTGTAAGATTACCTGGTGTCGAGGTTTCAAAATAGTTATTGATCGCCCTCAACCTATCGTCAAGACTATCCAGTCTCTCTCTAACGTAGAGAGTCGCTTAGTCTCTTGGATTGACGCTCTTCTGCCTGCACCAGCTGCTTTGTGACTCTTGAAAGCTCGTCTATGAGGACACGATGGCCAATGAAGTGCTCCCTGAGTTGTTGCTCAATCCTATCGCTTCGCTGAGACAATTTGGTGGTAAATTTTTCGTAGTAGGTGGCCATTGTTTGGTTGAAATGCTCTGTCATGTCTGAATCCGCTACTTCGAGCGATGATGATGGCTGACAAGCAATAAATGTTGAAGGATTGTTGGTCATTTCTTCAGCCGCCTTCTGTGCAAGCTCGCAGCTATCATAGTGTCGTTTAACTGATGACCTCAAATTGATTGTTGTCATACATAGGCAGCGGTACTGCATCTCGGCGGTGGGGTCTCGTGTGATAATGATGTCCTTGTTTATTTTGTTGCAGCGGAATCGGAGGGGCACATCTTGGTGGTATCGCAAAGGTGATCTTCATCCTGTGCAGAGAGAATCCGCGATCGCCGCTTCTTCAAGAGTCCTTGAGTACACTGGAAATAAGTGCAACCAACCCCCTCGTTGGTCTTTTTTTTTTCGCTTCTTCCGCTGTTGCCGAATCGTCCCTCACCGCCCTGCTCCTGGGCGACTTGGCTGCCAGAGAGTTCTCTGACTTAGTCGGAGTCTGCTTTGGCATAAGAGGTGAGGCAGAGAAGCGTGAAAAGAGAGAGAGAGAGAGAGAGAGAGAGAGAGGGAGAGAGGGAGAGAGGGAGGAGGGAGAATATGTGTATGTGAGTGGGAATGTGTGTGAGTGAGTGCGTGTAGAAGAGAAAGAGAGTAAGCGAGAAAGAGAGAGACTACCACTTGAACTTACCTCCTTGTATAAATCTTGGTTCTCACGCTGGTCTCTCGTTCCACTCCTCTATGAACACCCCAGCCCCTTCTTTTGAACATCCTGTTTCCTTTTGTCTCCTTTCTCTGAACAACCATGTACTTCTCTGAACAACCATGTACTTCTCTGAACAACCATGTACTTTCTTAAACAACCATGTACTTTTCTGAGAAGCCACATACTTTTTTCTTAAATACCACATACTTCCCATTTCCTTTTTTTTGCTGTACGCCCGCTTCTCTGTTTTACCCATCTTTTTATCTGCTGTAATGCCCACTTTTTTGTACATCTTTGTTTCCTTCTCTGAAAAACTTTCTCCTTCTCTGAACAACCCTCCTTTTCTTGAGTAACCATAGACTTCTCTTTGAACAACCCTCCCCTTCTCTGAGTAACCATAGACTTCTTTCTGAACAACCCTCCCCCCCCTCTCTGAAAAACCACATTTCTCTGAGTAACTATACACTTTTCTGAGTAACCCTCCCTTCTCTGAACAAACCCTTTCTGAACAACCCTCCCCTTGAATGAACAACCCCCCCTTCTCTGAGCAACCATAGACTTCTCTGAACAACCACACACTTTCTGAACAACCACATACTTTCTGAGCAACCATAGACTTTTCTGAGCAACCATATACTTCTCTGAGCAACCACATACTTTCTGAGCAACTATACACTTTCTGAGCAACCCTCCCCTTCTCTGAACAACCCTCCCTTCTCTGAGCAACATAGACTTCTTCTGAGCAACCATATACTTTTTTTGAGCAACCCTCCCTTTCTGAACAACCCCCTTTTTCTGAGCAACTATAGACTTCTTTGAGCAACCATAGACTTCTCTGAGCAACCATAAACTTCTTGAGAAAAACCATATACTTTCTGAGCAACTATACACTTTTGAGCAACCCTCCCCTTCTCTGAACAACCCCCTCCCTTTTCTGAGCAACCATAGACTTTCTGAACAACCCTCCCCTTTTGAGCAACCATAGACTTTCTTGAAAACCACATACTTTCTGAGCAACTATAAACTTTCTGAGCAACCCTCCCTTTCTGAGCAACCCCCCCTTCTCTGAACAACCCTCCCCTTTTGAACAACCCCCTTTCTCTGAGCAACCATAGACTTCTCTGAACAACCACACACTTTCTGAACAACCACCTCTTTCTGAACCATAGACTTCTCTGAGCAACCATATACTTTCTGAAAACCACATACTTTCTGAGCAACTATACACTTCTCTGAGCAACCCTCCCCTTTCTGAACAACCCTCCCCCTTTCTGAGCAACCATAGACTTCTCTGAACAACCCTCCCTTTTCTGAGCAAACCATAGACTTCTCTGAGCAACCATATACTTCTCTGAGCAACCCCCCCCTTTTCTGAACAACCCTCCCTTTTCTGAGCAACCATAGACTTTCTGAGCAACCATATACTTTCTGAGCAACCCCTCCCCCCTTCTCTGAACAACCCCCCCTTCTCTGAGCAACCATAGACTTCTCTGAGCAACCATAGACTTCTCTGAGCAACCATAAACTTCTCTGAGCAACCATAAACTTTCTGGTACTTCACTGGCATAGTCTTTGAGACAAAGCAAAGTTTTGTGGTGGACGGTAGTTTAGAGTGACCCATGTTCACCTTGGGTTTGTTGAGAATCGGGGCCTCGCAAATCATGAACAGAAACGAGAGTGGCAAACGAGCAAGGTGTAGGAGCAGAGATCAAACTTTTTTAGCGGACGCGTCTAATCTGACTCTAGCACTAAGTGAGAGCAGTTTTTCAACGGGCTTTCGTACCAACCCGGGAACCGCATGTGTTGGGCAAGAGTCAGGTGAAGCACCACAACCATGCAGCTTAGCATCTAACAAATACTAAAAAAGAAATATCTGAGTTTCGCGTCACCTGATAGAAAATCCCCCTTTTTTCCTTTTCTGGTTTGCTCTGCTGTTACCTGCCCTTCTTTTGTTACCTGTTCTGCTGTCTGCTACAACATGCCCTTTCTTTTATTCGGCCGTAGGTGTCCTGCGTGTAATGTGCTACGTGCGTGCTACGAGAAGGCATACGATCGGAGTGTTATGAGAAGGCGCTATGAGAAGGCGCTATGAGAAGGCATAAGATCGGAGTGCTGTGAGAAGGTATAAGATCGGAGCACCGGTCATTGGCCATTAACCGGAATAAGAAACTTTCTTCTATTCTTTTCCATCCTGAAGGGTTTTTAGCAAACCTTGCAATTGCAATGTGAATAGTGGTGGTGGTGGTGGTGACTGAACATTTGTAATAGCGGCTGCAATCGTAATCATTTTTCACTCCATGTGGGGTAGACCTTTTTAATCTTTATACATCCCAAAAAGGTATCGCAGACCCGAGAGGGGCTCCTTTCACCGAGTAGTCGGGTTCTCTCAGACATCTCTAATCGATTACCAGAACCAACTTTGGGATCCCATGCCCTCGCTTCGCACTGTTTCTCTATACGTCGGCATGCTTTCTCGACCATGTACAGTAGTAGGACATGACAGGTACAGTGTCTTTCATGGAATTGATATCAATGACCCTCAGGCAAGAAAAGCAGGCAGTAGAGGCGTTTGCTCGGGCACTGGTGTGGTGGTACGACTCTAGCAGGGCGAACGATCAAGGCCGATTCAAAGCCATTAGCGACTGCCACTCGGACCAGGACGACCAGCGACACTCACTAAGCCGAAACATGAAGAACCTGAGATGGAACTTCAAGAGTGCCATGAATAAAAGAGGAGCTAGCAATCAAGGTACTGGGGTGAAGGCGATTCAAGAAAAGTACCTAATCCAATTGGTGAAACACAGACTCAAAAGGGCACATGTTGAGACACCTGGTCACCTCTTCCTATTGACTTTTTGGCAGCAGTCTTTCTCCTCACTCCTTCCCATTGCAACAAGCAACTTGAGACATTGGTGGCCCTAATGGGTCGATGCAAAGTTAATCAATAAACACTTGGTGTTTGAAAAAAAAAAAAAGAAAAAAAAAGTAGGTTTCTGAAAAACGGTGTCCATCCCTATTCTCTCTCTCCCTCTCTTCTCTTCATTTCATCCACTTTGGTCGGACAGACCCAAAAAAAAAAAAAAAAAAGGGACTATTTCAGAAAAGAGGACTATTTAGAAAAAAGTAGTATTTGAAAAAAAGGACTATATCGAAAAAAGTAGGATTTGAAAAAAAAGGACTATTTCGAAAAAGTAGGATTTTGAAAAAGGACTATTTAGAAAAAGTAGTATTTGAAAAAAGGACTATTTAGAAAAAGGACTATTTATTTGAGGAAAAGTAGGATTTGAAAAAAAAGGACTATTTCGAGGAAAAGTAGGATTTTGAAAAAGGACCATTTAGAAAAGAGGTCAATTTGAGAAATATTCAATTCAGCAAGGGCAGGAGTTTGAATACAAGTGCTTGGTCCCTGCGTGCCACAGCTATAAAAAATAGAGCTACTACGTAACGAACAGCTTAAGTCTGAGGAATGTGTGTTCAAAAGCTCTCTCTCTCTCTCTCTCTTCTCTTTTCTCTCTCCATACAGTTCATGATTATGTCAGTTTGAAGACCGTGCACTGCGCATGGTCCCCCTGAAGCGTGAGGAAAAAGAATGATTCATATTTTTCCCAGCGCCATTCTGGCACCGACAAATTAAAAGTGAGAAGATGCAAAGTGCAGCGCACTAGAGGATTCAACAATGAGAGAAGAGAGAGAAGAGAGCTCTGCTTGAACTTGACCTTTTTTTTTTCCTTGCACACACACACTCCACACTCCACAATCCACAATCCACAATCCACAATCCACAATCCACACTACACACTACACACTATACACATACACTACTACACACATACACGCTCTCTCTTCCTCTTTTTATCATGGTAGGGCAAAGAATAAAAAGAAAGCACAAAAAAGGACCCCCAACAGTTCAACTTGACACCTTGCTAAATATTTACTACATCGTTTTGCTCTTTTTAAGAGTCAACACTGAATTATTCTTTTTGCAAAGAGAGATCACAGCGCAGGACTCTTGAGAGTCTGGAGGAGCATGCTAGAGAGGCATGACCCTGCTCTTGCACCCAGACTGGAGAGTACTCTGTCCCTTGACCACTGTCAATTGGAAAACAGGGCAAGTACGATGGAGACACTCTGCCGACAGGGCATCGTCGTCGACATGGCTCCACTTGAAACATCTCGGGTACCAGCGACAACATCGATCGTGCAAAGTCTTCTCAATAACACTGCATCTCGAAACCCCTATTCACTCTTACCATTGGAGACACATCAGTTGACATCCCACCCCACAGCAACCTGCATTTCCGACTATTGTCATCAGAGCTACACGTTGACATTTTTGTCTTCTCCACCCGAAAAGACAAAGGTCTTCAGGAGCGAAGACTCGACAATGTCAATCGGTATTCTTCAACACGTTGACTCCTACCTTGGGACGAGGGAGTGTTTGGCATTGGTGCCATCCAAGAACTACTCGGTCCAACAACATACCCCAGGAGAACCTCCAGCCCAGCCATACCATAGCCGCTACTCCCCGGCGGTCTACCGCACAGGCCCAAGAACCTATAGCGGTTTTAAAAACGGAAGTTAGACGATCCTGCGGACGCTGATATCCAGGAAGCCTTCAAAAAGCAAGGTAAATGTTTAAACATGTACTTTTCAAGTACTCGATAGCAGAAATAGCCTCATAAAGCATGGTGTATCTAATGGCTTCTCCACTTGATACTGTGCAGGCATGACTACATAGCAAACCGCATTAAAGGAAGCATCTTAAAGGGCAAAGACAAAGGGGAAGCCTACCAGTCTCTTATTGCAACAAAGAGACTTCCTCTATGCATCAAAAGTCCGCCTTCGATACCATAAGAGCCTCCAACGTGGCCGCCCGAGATCTTTCTAGGACTACTATGGACAAAAATTGGGGAAGGACGGCACCGTCAACCAACGGAACAGCTACCTCGAAGCAAACTTTCAGTCACTATGGGGGAGGCAGAAGAAGAGGCCAAGACCAAAAAGCTGTCTAAAAGGGAAGGGTCGCGCCGACTCGAACGATAAAGTCGATGCGGCAGCTAGAACAAGTGGAGGAGGAGGAAGAGGTAGTAGTAGTAGGAGAGGAAGCGGAAGAAACGGTGATGGCGATGATGGTGGCAGCGATGGTGATTACGAGATGGAGGAAGAGACTGGACCCGATCAGAGACAGCTCCGATCCCGCACAGCCACACTTCAGCAAGTTTTTCGGCCTGATCTTTGTACACAGAGGACAAAGAGAGAATCCGAATTCTCCTAGAGAAAAGTCAAGAGGCTATGACGGTGGTTTTTGAGGGAAATCTCGGTGCTGGCTACGAAGGCGGTTCATGAGGTAATGGCTCTGCATTTTTATTTTATTTTATTTTTTATTTTTTTTTTTCTATTACTGACAAATGAATATCACCTCTTTTTTTTTTTTTTTAGCTCGCATCAGGGACTCACTACATCAATCCATCTACCAAGATGGCCTTTGACATCCAGTCGGTCTTTCCGGCAGGATTCGAGTTTCGGGACAAGACTGTCCTGTCCTTGCTCCCAGTTGCGGCCCTTCCTGACCTTTTGCCAGAGCACCTGGAAGCCGAGAGAAAGAGCGACACGACACGACAACTCTAATGTCGTATAGCTTTCTCCTGTTCATGTATTCTTGGTTCTTCGGAGCTCAAGGAGTTAACGCAGCGAACAAAGCCAGGCGACAGGTCTGGAGCAGTGTGGTCGGTAACCCGTATCGGGCAAAAGCAAAGTTTTCAGTAGATGTTGGAGGCCGTTCAAGTACTGTTAGTGAGCACTTGAAGCAAATGGCTACAAACATCGAGAACCTTTGGGGAGGCCAGATGTATGACAAGCTTCTCGATCACACTCTCTTGCTTCTATTGCGGCTCCATCTGGCTCCAGAGAGAGAGCGAAAGCAGAGAGAGAAAAACTCAAGTCGTCAGGCCACGAGAAAGAAAAAGTCATCCCAAGAATGCAACTGTAGGCAAGAGTAGATGGAAACGGACAATCCTGGTGCTCTGCGATGATCTCAACCGTGCTTTTGACAAAGACCCAACCGGAGATGGGCAACGGATTCAATCGGTCCTGCACAGGATTGAATACATCCTGGCTCACAAGTACACAGCCCAAAACCGCTGGGGCGGAATGTTTTGAACCACTGGATGTCCGACTCGAACATCTGGATACGGACAATTTCGGAGGGGTCAATTTTGATGACTGGGATTTTAGCCAACTGGAGGGTGACCCTGTCAAAGAGCCGACAGTCGAGGCGGGCGGTGAATCCAGTATTCAAGCCCTAAGGAGAGCCGTCGAAGACCTGAATACGGACGACCTTGAAGGGATTGATTTTGACGATTGGGACATTAAAGAACCGGAGGAAGATTTTTGTCAAAGAGCCGGTGGTTGAGGTGAACAACAAGGACAATGGTGTGACCCAAAAGGAGAACTGTCAAAGATCAGGACTCTGACAATCTCGAAGGGTCTGATTTCGACGACTGGGATCTCGATGAGATGGAGGAAGAACTAGAAAACGAATAGGGGGGATTCTCGCTAAAGAGCCAACAAGAGCGATCATATTGTCTTTGAGGAGACTTCTTCGTATGCTCCTAGAGTCACCCCCGAATCGAGAAGGAAATCGACAACAACTGGGTCAGAAAGTCAGCACACGGCGGAATGGATATCACCGAGGAGCAATGCAGTGTTGTAGCCAAGCTGGCCAACGCACTTCGACCCTATGTTGCAAAACGTCGAGTTAGCCGAGAGACGAGACCCCAAGGTGGAACGAGGGCGCCCTTGGCCCACGCTACTTTGCTTGCACCTATGGCCATCATTGCCAACGCAATTCAAAGAGCGGCTGGGTATCCTCAGCACACTCGGCTTTTTGTCACCGCAGATATCACCTTCTTCCAGTCATGCATTGATTCTTGGAGCGAAGGGGTTATACGAGGTGTTGTGTGCCAAGACGCCAGGCCACTTTGATATCAAGAACTCTGAAGGCACTCCTCTAATAGCCGGAGAAAGAGTCCCACATCACAAGGACGCAGTCTTTGGGGCATTCTTCGACTTGGAGAAAGTTCAAAGGCTGTGTCGCAAGCATGGCCTCAGATTTGCGGACAGAATGATGTTCGTCGATAGGTACACAGTCCGGATTTTGGGTGAAGTGATTCCACAGGGAGCCGAGCGTGGAGGTCGCCCGTTGTTCAGCCACTACGAGAGGCGGGTCAAGGCCAAGGTCAGGACTGATACTATGGACTGGACCAAAGAGATAGAGTATCAAAAAGATGGAAGTGGAAACAATTGCTGAAGAGATCAAGAGAGTAGAGAGCAATATCAAAGACCTTGAGAGTAGAATCAAGCGAGGCCGAAAGGAACTCAAGGTGCTCGAGACGGATCAAAAGCCTGACAGCCAAGAACCACCGCACAGCAGTCAGAAAAGAGAATGAGAAGGCAAACAAGGAAGGCATCGGGGGGCGTAGACACGAATGAGGGCAATATTCAGAGTGTAGAGGACGGAAGAGGGGGAGTGAAAAAAGACATATCGCGTTCTTCAAGAAGCAAGGAAAAGGTGCGAGCTCTTCGAGCAACTGTACAGCCACAGGAGAGTCAGTTGCGACGCCTGCGGAAAAAGAGAAGAGTTACTGGAATGGGCCCGCAGGGTAGTTACAGCAAAGACCCCAAAGAGCAAGGATGGCTCAAAAGGCGGTGGAGTACACCACACCTACTGTGAAGGATTTTACAGTCGAGGATTCAACGAGGCGGCTCGATATTTCCAAGTTGCCAGAGGACAGAATTGTCTTTGCAGGGACAGATCCAGGGATTCGAACGATGAGTGTAACATGTGCACAGACCCTGGCGAGATCAAGACGCATATCAACCGATATGCTGTACTTTTTATGGTAAGTTGAATGGGCAAGATGTAAGGAATAATGTCGGTCATCTGTCAAGCTCAGCGCATCTAATAGCTTTTTAATGATGAATAGGCACAGAAGAGGATGCGGAGGAAACCTTTGGGAGCTCTAATCCTGAGCCATGGCCACCACCTCCGGATGAGGAGTCATCAGGAGGAGAGGCAACTGCCTCTAGAGAACAATGGACACCCCAGAGTCGTCCATTCAAGATCACGGCACCTCAGCTCAATGAAGCTTCAGGGATGCGACGGCAGCCAAGAGGCGAGAGATGCGACTTAAGAGACCGGAGAATAGTGATGTACGCGAAGCACTGGAGAAGCTCTCAGACAAGGAACAAGTTTTGAAGACAGCACAGACGATGGAGGAGATTGACAGGGCGCATGAGCTGCATCGAGAGTCACGC
Organism: Mortierella sp. BCC40632; assembly: GCA_011634665.1. NCBI lineage: Eukaryota > Fungi > Mortierellomycota > Mortierellomycetes > Mortierellales > Mortierellaceae > Mortierella > Mortierella sp. BCC40632. The sequence goes on from WAEK01000019.1 coordinate 526,179, forward strand.
AAAAGCATTGAAGGGATTTGAGAAATCCAAGGCAAGGTTGAAGGATCTGCACAACCAGCGACTTCGCACAAGAAGGGTGTGGGGGAAGGTGGCGGCAGCAGAGAGGGAGTATGTGAAGAATCACGCATTGGAAACGTTTGGGTCAGAGAGCCCATCAGGTACAGTTGAGCAGAACAAAATGTTTTTTTTTTTTTTTTTTTTATTTTTACTGAGTCTTCTTCTTTTAATGTTCTAGAGGTATCCCCGTCAGATGGATGGTGTGGTGGTTGCCAACGGCACCATATAGCGTGTACCTGGGGTAACTACCAGCACCTGGCTCGGTGTCGCAAGAATGGTCCATCACTCATCCCAGTGATGCTGGTGGGGTCGGGGAGGAACGGGAGTAGGAAGCAGAATTGGAGGGCACGCCAGACGGGGAGGAGGAAAGATGAGAGAGCAGCATATGCGGTACGGAGTGGTTGGACTTACTGATGAATTCAGGACGAGCCAGACGTGTGCCGAGTGTTTTGGTCAATTGAGGAAGGCACGGTCGCGTCGGATTGTGGATGGCAAGGAGAAGATGGTTCAGGTGAATGGAGCAATGGAGTGTACGAACAGCCAGTGCGGGTCAGTCCAGCGAGGACATACGATCAAGTCCCGGGATGTGAACGCAGCCGTTTGTATTGCGATAGCAGGAGGGTCGACTCTACTCTCACTGGAGAGACATACACTGGAGCCATTTACAAGGACAATCCGTCCCACCAAACATACCTGTTCATATTCACAGGAGATAGCTCAACTTACTATGCCTCCAACATCAGTTAGAGATGCAATGGGGGATCCCTGCGGTACGCAGGGCAAACTAGGCTAGTAAAAGGAACACCAGTATCCAGTATCTAAGTTGTATCCATCTACGTTTAGGTCACGGAAGACGATGTCGTAAAGCACTTTTGGAAGGAGAAAGGGAACAATCCGAAGGTCATTAATTTGGACAAGAAGTTCAAGAAGTATCTCAAGGACTTAGGAAAGTCAGCCAATACAGTTCTTTGCGAGGGCCAGAAAGAAGCAAAGTATCCAAAAAGCAGAGAGCTGAGCCCTATAACTGACGAGAGTGATTACACGGATGTGGATAGGGATTCAGACGACTACATTGATCATTACAACAACTTGGCCAGCTCCGATGACAACTTCGACTATGAGAGTTTGGAAGAAATCATTGTAGACACGAAAAGCTTTTGCTACTGGCAGTAGGGAGCTTAACGAGAGCGAAAAGGAGCCAAGTGTCGAAGAGCTGGAAAAGACTAGAGGCCCAGACGAGGGTATCCGAACAATTGGCAAGAAAAAAAGTCCGACGGCGATAGATCGAACAGCCCTGATTGTCCTGAGAGTTGTACCTCATCTTCAAGCAGCAGCGAGAGTGACAATAGTTCCACAAAGAACGAAAGTGATGAGGACGACGCTGTTTCTCTCTGCCCCAATGAGTCGGATACATCAGAAGATCTAGAAGGCCTCAGAGGCGAGGCCTCATCTGCAAGTGGTCATGACAACAGGGACAACACGGAGTGTCAGAGCTATGGTGCGTGCGCTATTGAATCTAGCAGTTGTTGCACTTGAGACTAGCCTACGAGTTGTGCTAAATTTGTACGCTTTCCTTTTCTAGGAGAGCACGTGGATGCTGTTGGATGGAGCCCCGCAGTCGATGATCAATTCTCGGATTTCGAGGAGGCCAAGTCCATGATGCTCGACTATGCCTGCCGCAATGGTTTCCGAACGAGGGCCAACTCTTCTTCGAAAAATGCTACTTATCCGACTGGTAAGTGAGTTGTTGTCAACTTTGTGTTATGTCGATATCAAAGAGGGCGTTGGCACAACGGGAGACTTTTTTTTTTTTTTTTTTTTTTTTTTTCACCAAGGGTTAATCGTTTGCACTCGCCAGGGCACACACACCTCAAAAAAAGGTTTTGGATCCATCCAAGCAGCGGCCAGGAAGTATTTCAGTCCGCTGTGGCTGCAAAAATACGCTGTATACCTTAACAGCCCAAAGTCTATCAAGCCACGATGGCGTATTTCCAGCATCTCTGTTTTGCACAACCACGCCCCTTGGAAAACCTCGTCCAGAATTTGAGCCTCTTACAGAGTATGACCTCAATTTAATCAGACAGGCTGCAGAAATGGGTTGGGGAACTGGTAAAACGATAGAGATGCTTCAGATAACCCGAAGCGCCTCTTTTACGAAATCCAAGTACTTGTTCGACCAAAAAAAAATAGCCAACTATATCTCGAAACAACGTGCATCGTCTAACACCATTTCTGATGCTGCCCAGTTGTTCAACTTGCTTGGAGAAATCCCAGGCCAATGGCTCTCCAGGAACAGGATTGTGGCCGGTCGTCTCCAGGCTGTCTTTTGATGTGCCCGGCGCAACAGGATTTATACAGGAGGTATCATGACGTTGTCGTCCACGACACAACTGCATCCACCAATCGATTCGGTATGCCGCTCCATTGCTTCGTTGTAGTTGACAACAATTTTCGGACAAGACTGGTAGCCTGTGCCCTTACCTCTGGCGAAGAGACCTCAGATTACGAATGGGTCCTTTCGCAACTGCTAGAGCTGAATGAAAATAAGCCCCCAAAGACCCTCATGCTGGATAAAGATCCAGCAATGAACATTGTCAGTACAACCTTTCTCCCTGATACAACTATAGTCAATTGCCGGTGGCACGCAAACAAGAACATTAGGCTACGCCTTTTCAAAGCCCCTTGGGAAAGATTGGGATGAATTCTCACTCCGCTTTCAAGATGTCACCCGCTCTTTGATTTCCAGAGAATTCGAGGCCAAGTGGCAGAAGCTGTGCGAGAAATATCAACAAAACCCCATCGTCCTCAACTATCTTGATCGTTTGTATTCGAACCGTTTTCGATGGGCTTGGCCATGGGTGCGCACTCAGTTCACAGCTGGGATGCAATCCACTCAACGAGTAGAGAAGTCGCACCATCTTCTTAAAATGCTGAATCTCAATGGTGGTTCCTCTTTAACAAGGGTCCTTAAAGCTACAGGGGTGAAGATAGAGAAGGAACTTTTTGAGGCAAAATTCAATAGCTGTCCTGAAGGTGAGGCAGCCAGAAGAGAGGCAAGTTCCAGGACTTTAGAGCCGACCATGTCAGAAAAGGCGTTCAAGCAAGTACTACAATCCAATGAGGATCTTTTGGGTTCGTTTGCTAAGGCCAAAATGAGGCGGGAGATGGACTCATCATTTGGGTTTTCTGCGCGTCTCAAGAGTCTACAGGAGCTCTTGGAGCTCTACCCCCCAGACAGTGACTCGGCAAGTATCCTATCCAACACTTTTTTTTTTTTTTTTTTTTTTTTTTTTTTTTTTTTTTTTAGGAAGAGGATATTAATATTGCCTCGTCTCGTGTAATAGGATGAATCGGGGCGTATATCAACTCTCGTTTCTCTGATCTCTAGGATTGGTCAAGACGATACGCGTTTCGTTTTCAGGGCAAAGGACACGTTGGGCTGCGAACAGAAGGAATACGTCATACTTCTGACCGATCACTCGTACTTCTGCACTTGTCTACTCCTCCAAAATTTGGGAGTCGTTTGCCGCCATTTTTTCTGCGTCATGAGGAAAGAGCCAGAGTGCCGATATCACATCAGTTTAGTGCACCGCCGCTGGTATAAGGAATCCATCCAAGACATCCCCGATCTTAGTGAGAGGATTGGACGCAAGTCTTTCCAGGCCGCTTCTCGGCACCACAAGTCAACCAGAATGGGGTATCCCTCGGATTCTTTCATGACCAGTGTTTCTGACCTGTTCTCCTCCGAAAAAAAATCTGTCGCTTATCACAAGGAGACCCAATCTAGGAAGAGACGGCACGCAGAAATAACAGGACTCGGAAAGAAGATCGCAGGTCTTTCGAGCAACGATCCACTTATGCATGGGAAGATTTTTGAGCAAGATGGAGGAAATTCAGGGATCTCTGGAAAAGGATATGGAAAGTGAAGCAGCTGTGCAAAACGATGGTGAGACTCCTACCGTCGGCGATCCAAGAAGAGTGAAGACCAAAGGACGACCGAGGAGTGCTAGGATTTTGAGTAGTGGCGAAAAGAGTAAGAAAAAAAAAGGGAAGCACAATTGACGATGTGTCAAATCGGCATCATAGACCGATGACATAACAGTCGTATTGAGTGGCTGAAAAGCTGGGACCTCTGCCCTAGTTGTAGTCCCTGCCTTTGACTTTGCCCCTCTGCGGGTGCTCATTGTACCCCTGGTCTTTTTTCCTCTTCTCTGGATCGCCTTCCACCTATTCTCTTACTTTTTTTTCCTTTTCCTTGGTGGATTGAGGACTAGATAGCCACGTCTGGAAAACATGGGACGGGTGCGCACAAATGAATAAAACCCCTAACGGGGCCTGTAAAAAAAGGAAGAAAGAAAAGCTGGGACTGTAGATAAATGTGAGAGCAGAACGTTGAGATATGTGTGAGAGTAAGCTGGAGGCCTTTTTCAGGAGATATGTGTGAGAATAAGCGTCTCACACATATGTGAGATTAAGAAAAAAAATGAGTTTGAGAGCTATTCTCACATATGACTGAGAATAAGCCGCTCACATATATGTGAGAATATCTTCATCCTTTTTTTTTTTTTTTTTTTGGGTCTGTCCGACCAAAGTGGATGAAATGAAGAGAGAGAGAGAGAGAGAGAGAGAATAGGGATGGACACCGTTTTTTCAGAAACCTACTTTTTTTATTTCTTTTTTTTTCTTTCAAACACCAAGTGTTTATTGATTAGCTTTGCATCGACCCATTAGGGCCACCAATGTCTCAAGTTGCTTGTTGCAATGGGAAGGAGTGAGGAGAAAGACTGCTGCCAAAAAGGTCAATAGGAAGAGGTGACCAGGTGTCTCAACATGTGCCCTTTTGAGTCTGTGTTTCACCAATTGGATTAGGTACTTTTCTTGAATCGCCTTCACCCCAGTACCTTGATTGCTAGCTCCTCTTTTATTCATGGCACTCTTGAAGTTCCATCTCAGGTTCTTCATGTTTCGGCTTAGTGAGTGTCGCTGGTCGTCCTGGTCCGAGTGGCAGTCGCTAATGGCTTTGAATCGGCCTTGATCGTTCGCCCTGCTAGAGTCGTACCACCACACCAGTGCCCGAGCAAACGCCTCTACTGCCTGCTTTCTTGCCTGAGGGTCATTGATATCAATTCCATGAAAGACACTGTACCTGTCATGTCCTACTACTGTACATGGTCGAGAAAGCATGCCGACGTATAGAGAAACAGTGCGAAGCGAGGGCATGGGATCCTAAAGTTGGTTCTGAGTAATCGATTAGAGATGTCTGAGAGAACCCGACTACTCGGTGAAAGGAGCCCCTCTCGGGTCTGCGATACCTTTTTGGGATGTATAAAGATTAAAAAGGTCTACCCCACATGGAGTGAGAAAATGATTACGATTGCAGCCGCTATTACAAATGTTCAGTCACCACCACCACCACCACTATTCACATTGCAATTGCAAGGTTTGCTAAAGTACCCTTCAGGATGGAAAAGAATAGAAGAAAGTTTCTTATTCCGGTTAATGGCCAATGACCGGTGCTCCGATCTTATACCTTCTCACAGCACTCCGATCTTATGCCTTCTCATAGCGCCTTCTCATAGCGCCTTCTCATAGCACTCCGATCGTATGCCTTCTCGTAGCACGCACGTAGCACATTACACGCAGGACACCTACGGCCGAATAAAGAAGGGCATGTTGTAGCAGACAGCAGAACAGGTAGCAAAGAAGGGCAGGTAACAGCAGAGCAAACCAGAAAAGGAAAAGGGGGGATTTTCTATCAGGTGACGCGAAACTCAGATATTTCTTTAGTATTTGTTAGATGCTAAGCTGCATGGTTGTGGTGCTTCACCTGACTCTTGCCCAACACATGCGGTTCCCGGGTTGGTACGAGAAAGCCCGTTGAAAAACTGCTCTCACTTAGTGCTAGAGTCAGATTAGACGCGTCCGCTAAAAAAAGTTTGATCTCTGCTCCTACACCTTGCTCGTTTGCCACTCTCGTTTCTGTTCATGATTTGCGAGGCCCCGATTCTCAACAAACCCAAGGTGAACATGGGTCACTCTAAACTACCGTCCACCACAAAACTTTGCTTTGTCTCAAAGACTATGCCAGTGAAGTACCAGAGAAGTTTATGGTTGCTCAGAGAAGTTTATGGTTGCTCAGAGAAGTCTATGGTTGCTCAGAGAAGTCTATGGTTGCTCAGAGGGGGGGAGGGTTGTTCAGAGAAGGGGAGGGTTGCTCAGAGAAGTATATGGTTGCTCAGAGAAGTCTATGGTTGCTCAGAGAAGGGGAGGGTTGTTCAGAGAAGGGGAGGGTTGCTCAGAGAAGTATATGGTTGCTCAGAGAAGTCTATGGTTGCTCAGAGAAGGGGAGGGTTGTTCAGAGAAGTCTATGGTTGCTCAGAGAAGGGGAGGGTTGTTCAGAGAAGGGAGGGTTGCTCAGAGAAGTGTATTGTTGCTCAGAGAAGTATGTGGTTTTTCAGAGAAGTATATGGTTGCTCAGAGAAGTCTATGGTTGCTCAGAGAAGAATGTGGTTGTTCAGAGAAGTGTGTGGTTGTTCAGAGAAGTCTATGGTTGCTCAGAGAAGGGGAGGGTTGTTCAGAGAGGGGAGGGTTGTTCAGAGAAGGGGAGGGTTGCTCAGAGAAGGGTAGGGTTGCTCAGAGAAGTGTATAGTTGCTCAGAGAAGTATGTGGTTTTTCAGAGAAGTCTATGGTTGCTCAGAGAAGGGGAGGGTTGTTCAGAGAAGTTCATGGTTGCTCAGAGAAGGGAGGGTTGTTCAGAGAAGGGGAGGGTTGCTCAGAGAAGTGTATAGTTGCTCAGAGAAGTATGTGGTTTTTCAGAGAAGTTTATGGTTGCTCAGAGAAGTCTATGGTTGCTCAGAGAAGTCTATGGTTGCTCAGAGAAGGGGAGGGTTGTTCAGAGAAGGGAGGGTTGCTCAGAGAAGCATATGGTTGCTCAGAGAAGTCTATGGTTGCTCAGAGAAGGGGAGGGTTGTTCAGAGAAGGGAGGGGTTGCTCAGAGAAGTGTATAGTTGCTCAGAGAAGTATGTGGTTGCTCAGAGAAGTATATGGTTGCTCAGAGAAGTCTATGGTTGCTCAGAGAAGTATGTGGTTGTTCAGAGAAGTGTATGGTTGTTCAGAGAAGTCTATGGTTGCTCAGAGAAGGGAGGGTTGTTCAGAGAAGGGGGAGGGTTGTTCAGAGAAGGGGAGGGTTGTTCAGAGAAGGGGAGGGTTACTCAGAGAAGTGTATAGTTGCTCAGAGAAGAATGTGGTTTTTCAGAGGGGGGGAGGGTTGTTCAGAGAAGTCTATGGTTGCTCAGAGAAGGGAGGGTTGTTCAGAGAAGTCCATGGTTGCTCAGAGAAGGGAGGGTTGTTCAGAGAAGGAGAAAGTTTTTCAGAGAAGGAAACGAGATGTACAAAGAAGTGGGCGTACAGCTTAGATAAAGAGATGGGTAAAACAGAGAAGCGGGCGTACAGCAAAGAGAAGGAAATGGGAAGTATGTGGTATTTAAGAAAAGTATGTGGCTTCTCAGAAAAGTACATGGTTGTTTAGAGAAGTACATGGTTGTTCAGAGAAGTACATGGTTGTTCAGAGAAGTACATGGTTGTTCAGAGAAGGAGACAAGGAAACAGGATGTTCAAAGAAGGGGCTGGGGTGTTCATAGAGGAGTGGAACGAGAGACCAGCGTGAGAACCAAGATTTATACAAGGAGGTAAGTTCAAGTGGTAGTCTCTCTCTTTCTCGCTTACTCTTTTTCTCTTCTACACGCACTCACTCACACACATTCCCACTCACATACACACATATTCTCCCCTCTCCCTCTCTCCCTCTCTCCCTCTCTCTCTCTCTCTCTCTCTCTTTTCACGCTTCTCTGCCTCACCTCTTATGCCAAAGCAGACTCCGACTAAGTCAGAGAACTCTCTGGCAGCCAAGTCGCCCAGGAGCAGGGCGGTGAGGGACGATTCGGCAACAGCGGAAGAAGCGAAAAGAAAAAGACCAACGAGGGGGTTGGTTGCACTTATTTCCAGTGTACTCAAGGACTCTTGAAGAAGCGGCGATCGCGGATTCTCTCTGCACAGGATGAAGATCACCTTTTGCGATACCACCAAGATGTGCCCCTCCGATTCCGCTGCAACAAAATAAACAAGGACATCATTATCACACGAGACCCCACCGCCGAGATGCAGTACCGCTGCCTATGTATGACAACAATCAATTTGAGGTCATCAGTTAAACGACACTATGATAGCTGCGAGCTTGCACAGAAGGCGGCTGAAGAAATGACCAACAATCCTTCAACATTTATTGCTTGTCAGCCATCATCATCGCTCGAAGTAGCGGATTCAGACATGACAGAGCATTTCAACCAAACAATGGCCACCTACTACGAAAAATTTACCACCAAATTGTCTCAGCGAAGCGATAGGATTGAGCAACAACTCAGGGGAGCACTTCATTGGCCATCGTGTCCTCATAGACGAGCTTTCAAGAGTCACAAAGCAGCTGGTGCAGGCAGAAGAGCGTCAATCCAAGAGACTAAGCGACTCTCTACACGTTAGAGAGAGACTGGATAGTCTTGACGATAGGTTGAGGGCGATCAATAACTATTTTGAAACCTCGACACCAGGTAATCTTACAGATCACTTTTGCTGCCATTGCAAGCCATCTCCTCATGATATCTATTCTAATATGCCTGATAGTACGAGGTTCTTCACCTTGGAGTCAAATAGATCCATTGTCTCCCGAGCCAGAAATGGGGATATTTGTCAAGTCTTCTGAAACTGGTGAGTTTAAAGCACATGATTGGAAGTAAAGACCCTGTTTGTGACACTTTCTAACATGAAAAATAGGTGATGATGATTCATCCTAGATACATCCCAGCTAGTAAATAAAAATGAGTTTCAGGAACCCGGTTGTAGACTTCCAATGCCGCAATAGGGATCTGTGCGCCAATCCCAATGTTTGAGCCGGCTCGAGTTTACAGAAGCAATCCTCTTTTTTGAACTCTTTTATCATTTTTAAGTGGTCTCCTATATCGTGTCACATGCACATGCTACCCTAGTCAAAAAGAAGTCAGTATAAAATGAATGATCTTTCGTTACGACTGAGAATAAGATCTCGCAGCTGTTGGATCTCTCGGACCTTTTGCCCTAGTTGTAGACCCTGTCCTTGACTGCCCCCCCCCCCTGTGGGGTTCCTTTGTACTCTATCCCCCTCTTCTCTGCATTGTATTTTTTGTAGCTATTTCGTTTCTGGGTCGCCTTCCACTTTTTTTTTTTTTTTTTTTTTTACAGGCCCTGTTGGGGGCTTTATTAGCCCCCGTCAGACATAAATTTTTGGACTGGTGCGTTTTTCTGGTGCGATTCCCATTTTTAGACGAAACGAACCTCCTACCAAAAATGTCAAAGAAAATTCCGCACCTCCTTCCATAAAAGTCAAAAACCATCAAAACGCACCAGGTGCGTTCAGAGCTGAAAACGCACCTGGTGCGTTTTCACTATGGAATTAGGTTGCTCGGCTTCCAGACTAGCTAGAACGATGGGAGAAGTTGCGTTGGATAGAGGTTTTCCCTATGATCTCTAAAAATCTCATAGTTTCGTGATCCCTGATCAACTGCTGAGGATAACAACGTAAACAAAATGGTTATCTATACATAAATCTCAGCCAAGTACTCCTCATGCAATGCGAAATCTGTCACACTCACTCTTCGGGCATTGTTAAAAAAAAAAAAAAAAACTCCCCTTAGGTATCCCGGGAACCATGGGAACTATGAGCACCTTTGCGTGAGAGAAAAACCATGCCCATATAAATTTAATCATCCTCTTCTTCTTTTCCCCTCCTCCTCCTCCTCCCCTCTTCTTCTTCTTCTTCTTCTTCCCCTTCGTCTTCCTCCTTGTCTTCATCTCTCCTCCTTGCATCAACCACCATGTCGCAAAATTCGAAGCGTCAGGAAGCCCTCAAGGAAGCGATGGATATGTTTACACTCGCTCTAATAGACTCTGACTCGGACCTGGAGGACCTGGCCATCATCAAGTACGCCATTATAAATGAATCCCGTTATTTCGATAGGCCCAGCCGAAAAAAGCGTGACGACCACTTTTTACAGTCAAGTTCGACTCATATACAGAGACTGAATTCCGTCAACGCTACCGCACAACCCGGTACGGTTTTTCATTTATTGTGGAGCTGATTGAACAACACCCAGTCTTTCTCAACAACTCCAACTTTCAACAAACACATCCAGCCTGGCAGTTGGCAATTGCTCTTGAACGACTAGGACATTATGGGAGCAGAGCTTCTGTGCCGATTATTGCGACAGATGTGGGCGTAGGAGTTGGATCCGTTGTAGCATTTACTAACAGGGTGGTGAAGGCACTAGTGTCTATTGCGCCCAGATGGATCAAGTGGCCTGAAAAGCACGAAAGAGAGGAGCATGGCCGACGCATGCGTAAAGAAGGGTTCCCTGGCTGCGTTGGATTCATTGATGGAACTACTTTCCCATTGTCACAGAAACCTGTCCAAGAAGGCGCTGCTTATTTTGATCGTAAAAAAAGGTAAGATAATAATATGATGTTGATGTATACTATATTATGCTACCTTTACTAACATTAATTTGTTCAATACAGGTATTCAGTCAATGCCCAGATCGTCTGTGATATGGATGGTCGGATCATCGCAGTACACACTGGATGTCCAGGTTCTGCTGCGGATTCTACCGTTTCTAAGCGAATGGAACAGTTTCAAACCCCCAAGAAGTTTTTCTCCCCTGGCGAGTATCTCCTAGCAGATTCAGCTTATGCGGTAACGAAGCACTGCATTCCTGCCTACAAGTCTCCTAAAGCAGACCTCCCAGACAACACAGAGTTCAATTTTTATTTGGCCTGCTCTCGTGTCCGAAATGAACACTGTATCGGGGTACTTAAAGGCCGCTGGCAATCGCTGAAAGAGCTACGACATCGTCTCCACAATGACTGTGGCATGGAGAATCTTTGCTCATGGGTCATTGCTTGTTGTGTACTTCACAATATCATGGCCCATGTAAACGACCCATGGATGATGGAGCAAGAGAAGAGGTCGCAATATACAGAGTCATCAGTTGTCAGATTCCAGTCTACCATTCCGGGCATCACATTCCGCGAAACGCTGAAGAAGACAACGCTCGAAACAAACAGAGCAAAAAATAGATAGTTAATACAACTCTTTGTTTCTTTAATGTGCCATCGGGGAAGAGTTTGAAAGAAACAGTGGCTGATGACAAAGAAATAAGTACAGCAAGGGCTAAGCTAACTCTTGGTAATCTCCAGTAGGGGTAGAAGTGGAAACAAAGTCACTAGATGGGTTTACTGGAATCCCACCCCAAAAAATACTGCCAAGAAGTGATTCGATCGCATCACTTTTCATACCACTTTGAAGCATTGACATCGCAAGCTTTCCTTTGAGGGAGGGCCGTCTCGTGATCTCTTCTTTCCTTGTCCTTCTTGTCTTCGCGCTCTTGCCTTTTTTTTTCTCCTTCTTGTCTTCGCGTTCTTGTTCTTGCCTTTCCTTCTCCTTACTGTCTTCGCGGATCCATCTCTCTTCCTCAAGCTTTGCGCGCTTCTATTTAGCATGGCGCCAGATTCGTTAGTAGCGGAACAAATACAATAAGATAATTTAAACATAATTGAGATTTTGAATGAACCAGAAATTACCTGAGAATTTACTTGCCAATATGCTCTCCATTTCATGAGCATATCTAGCCTTTTGCTTTCCCCGCTGGTTGATGGCCGTGTAATGATGCTGGACGATTCGTTCGCACTTTGGGTTCTTCAGAGGGTCCCTTCGATGATTTCGGTTGCTCGCGTGAACATCTTCTCTTCGAGTGTGCTTTGTGTTGATGGCGTCGAAGCTCTGGACCTGTACTTAGTAAAGGCGTCTTTTTGGTCCCTCTCCTTCTCCTCCTTCTCCTCCTTCTCTTCTTCCTCCTCCTCCTCCTCCTCCTCCTCCTCCTCCTCCTCCTCCTCCTTTCCTCCTCCTCCTCCTCCCTCCTCCTCCTCCTCCTCCTCCTCCTCCTCCTTTCCTCCTCCTCCTCCTCCTCCTCCTCCTCCTCCTCCTCCTCCTCCTCCTCCTCCCTCCTCCTCCTCCTCCTCCTCCTCCCCTCCCCTCCTCTTCCTCCCGCTCCTACTTTTCCCTTCATTCCCCCCCCTGTCACCCCCTCCTCTCTCCTCCTGAACCGAGATATCATCAAGACTGTAGTCTTTAGTCCTCGACTTGAACCTCACTATTCCACTTCCGGATGATGCCTCGCATGCAGGGCTTAAATGCGGATTGTTACCAAACAATGCCTCCCACCTTGAAAATCCGTAACACTGTCGATTCAGCTTCTCATCGAAGTTATCATCTTCGTCTTCTGTCACTCCTGCCCCTGTTCGTTTGGCCATCCTTGCAGTCTCATAATATATTTTGCGGTATCGTAGAACACGGTGCTTCGCACTGTCCTTAGTTAAGGACAGGTTAGCCTCTCTGTTAAGGAATTTTGCAGCTCTATCCCACGCTTGCGAAGCAGTCTCCGCCTTTACTCCTACTTGCGTCTTTTGTCTCCCCGAAAACAGCCCCAAAGTTCCTATTGTCTTCTAACCATTGAAGGATTAGCTCCCGCTCGATGTCCTTCTTGCCTTTGACAATCTTGTTAGAGCTTGGCGTCCTGATATCAACAAAAGTGGAGGTATTGCGCGGAACAACAAACTTGTACATCGGGCCAACATCTAAAAGATCCATTCGAAATGCTGTCAATACTGGATACATTTGGCAATAGCCTAACGCGGAAAGTAAAATGATGTTGAAGTCACTTGCTGTTGTTGCTAGTTGAGGCAAGAAGTTCGTTCTCCATTGAGGGAGACGTCGATGTAAGGAGGAGAGAGATGAGGAGAGAGGAGAAAAAATGAGACGGAAATGAAGACAGAGAAGACGAAGAAGAGTGGGAGAAGGATGAAGAGTGGGGAGGGAGGAGGAGGAGGGGGAAGAAGAAGAGGATGATTAAATTTATATGGGCATGGTTTTTCTCACGCAAGGTGCTCATAGTTCCCATGGTTCCCGGGATACCTAAGGGGAGTTTTTTTTTTTTAACAATGCCCGAAGAGTGAGTGTGACAGATTTCGCATTGCATGAGGAGTACTTGGCTGAGATTTATGTATAGATAACCATTTTGTTTACGTTGTTATCCTCAGCAGTTGATCAGGGATCACGAAACTATGAGATTTTTAGAGATCATAGGGAAAACCTCTATCCAACGCAACTTCTCCCATCGTTCTAGCTAGTCTGGAAGCCGAGCAACCTAATTCCATAGTGAAAACGCACCAGGTGCGTTTTCAGCTCTGAACGCACCTGGTGCGTTTTGATGGTTTTTGACTTTTATGGAAGGAGGTGCGGAATTTTCTTTGACATTTTTGGTAGGAGGTTCGTTTCGTCTAAAAATGGGAATCGCACCAGAAAAACGCACCAGTCCAAAAATTTATGTCTGACGGGGGCTATTTGTCAGCGCGCGCCCGTCCCACGATCTGCAGACGTAGCCAACTAGTTCTCAAGGCTAACCACAGAATAGAGAGAAGAAAGAAAAAGTGGAGGGCGACTCAGAAACGATATAGCTACTAAAAATACAAATGCAGAGAAGAGGGAAAAGACCAGAGTACAAAGAGCACCCGCAGAGGGGGCAAGTCAAGGGCAGGATCTATAACTAGGACAAAGGGTACGAGGGGTCCAGGAGCTGCGAGAGCGGCTCCTAATCAAGCAGGTCGACCTCAGCAACTTCAGCACGCCTGATGTCGGGCGGCTTCGGTCTTGCGCGGGAGCTGGAGGAGTATATTCCCCTGGCATGTCTAAGAAAGGACCATAGACAGGGGTGGGCCACATCCGACCAAATGTCACTTCCTACTTGGACACCACAATGTACGGAGGGTGGTTCCAAGTCTCGTGCATCCGCTTGTAATTGGCGTCTGGTGTTGCTGCTGCTTTTGGATTCATTGATTGTTGTTTGTTATCCTTGAGTTTGGCTTGTTGGAGTGCTGTGTGTGCACGGAGCTTGAGGCTATTGACTGTGAGCCAGAGGAGATCATCCGCTGAGCCGTCTCTTGGGGTTGGCCCGGAAGTAGCTTTTTGTGGATGGCGACAAAAGTCTTCCAAATGCCGTACAGGACCACTGAGTGTGTGTACTGCGATGAGGGGCAGGCTTTTTAGCTTCTGGCCATCCCAGCATGCAGTTGTCAGGCAGACTGTTGACGATCATGCCCAGGATGAGAGTGGCGATCCAAGAGCGGGCGGCCTTCTAGAGGGGCCCACACTGCTCCGCAGTTGGCGAAGGAGTGTCGTGGATCCTCTATGCGGGGCTCCTGCCCGGGGTAGTCGATGAGACAGCGCTTGCACTTCTTATTGACGTCTTCGCTCCACGTAGTTCTGGCTTTATCTGTTGAAAGACCTCTCTTTTGGTGACCTAAGGAGGCGGTGTGTGCGATTGAACACTGTGTCCCACCACTTGTCAGGATAGGGGTCGTTGTTCTGCGCAGGAGACTTGAGCTCCAACCTACTTACCTTTTTTCCTTCCCTTTGGTGGATTGAGGACTAGATAGCCACGTCTGGAAAACATGGGACGGGTGCGCACAAATGAATAAAACCCCTAACGGGGCCTGTAAAAAAAGGAAGAAAGAAAAGCTGGGACTGTAGATAAATGTGAGAGCAGAACGTTGAGATATGTGTGAGAGTAAGCTGGAGGCCTTTTTCAGGAGATATGTGTGAGAATAAGCGTCTCACACATATGTGAGATTAAGAAAAAAAAGAGTTTGAGAGTTATTCTCACATATGACTGAGAATAAGCCGCTCACATATAATGTGAGAATAGCTTTTTCCAAAAAAAAATTGTAGTAGAGTGGTATTGCAGTTAGACACATCCTAAGATGGATTCGTGCTGGCGGACAGAACCCTTGAAAGGGGATTTAAAAAAGAAAGCTACTGTATGCTAACACCTGGAATCGAACCAGGATCGTCTCGGCCACAACGAGATATACTAACCATTATACTATGTTAGCTTAACAATAAATAAGTGATTGAATGATTAGAATTTGAACATAATTTCCTCGCTTAACGATTCTAAAATTATTGGTTGTTAGATTAGTTAAATTGACAATAGCGTATTTCCAGCTGCTGCTTAAAATCCAGCCAATCCTAGCTTGAAATCTTCCGATTGTTAAGCTTAAATGAAGTGGCAACATTGTGGCAAAAAGGTTACGAAAAAGTTGCTATCAAACGCCCTCTCGCCAAAGGTCTTCGCCAAATTATCGAGATAGCTTTCCTTGGGTGGGGTTTTCTTTCGACACGATGTGACAAACGAGGAAGTTACATGGATCCAAGCATTGTCAGCAGTGAAAGATCGTTTTTTCCTGACAGGCTTGAAAAGAGCCTGGTACGTGGCGGTATGCCATCATCTGGGAGTCCAACCACGACCACAGGAGCCATAACCCGCAGCTGAAAGCGTGATGGAAGTTGAGTTGGAGGATGAGCCGTTGGTGGACAGAAGGAAGGAGAGACGGATAGCAGTGGCAGAAGGGTCGAGAGCGGCCATGGAAAGAAGGATGGAGAAGAGGAGGAGGAATGAGGAGAAGGGGAAAAGAGAGAGGAGAGAAAGGAGAAGCGTGGGAACGAGCGAAAGGGTGTCTTTTGAAGGGATGAGCCATAGGGTGGGAGTGGATGGGCCGCCCCCATCGCCTGCAATCAGAACCTGGAACCCCCCAGAGAGTGATTTCCTAGCTGTCACGAGATCAGCATCTACTGACAAGCAGCCGCCAATGACAAAAGGCAACTGCACAACGCGAACACGAGGAGCACCTCTCACAGTTTGAAGAAAGGGTGAGATCAGAAAAAAGGCGGATGCGCGATCATGCAATTCTGCTGGCGGAAGGACTGACCCTACACCTTTGAAAGGATCAGGAGTAAAGGCAACAGCGAAAAGAAGACTGCAGGGAACTGAGGCGAAGGCGAGGGGTCGCTCCCTATGTTGAAGATCAGACCGAGGATACAGAGGAGGACCTGAGGGAAGGGTTTCAGGGATGGGTGAATGAGAGGCCCGCCATCGAGGGATGGCAGTCTATAGGCCCTCTTTTCGTCCAAGCATCTGTTAGAGACACAGTGCTACAGCTCAGGAACACTCAGCGCACACCAGAGGCACGTACCCTGCACACAGATGTATCCCTTATCGGGGCAGGAACAGAGGCGATATCCATGGCATGTGGAATCGTGGACACCTCTTCAGGGCAGATCGTGTCATTTGGAGGACGTGTGTGGCCACGCTTCGTCAACCAAAGCGGAACTCATGGGTCCGATTGCTGCAATGGTAACAGCGCCATCAGATCAGGATCTCAGAATGGAGTTGCGACAGTGTCCTCTTCCAGCTGCGCCCTTTGCCACCATTTGTGACTGTCCTGTTGCCACCACCACGGCGCCCCCCTCCACATTGCCACCGAAAATATCGTCACAATAACCCAAAATAACAGCATAACTTTCTTGCGAAGTACCCGCCTCGATGCAGAAAACCTCCAACTGTCTTTTCCGTCAGTACATCCGTACTATAGTCATTTTCAAGAGATGACCAGAACAGAGCGCCATCATTCCTTTGCCATTCATTACACTTCTTGCGAACACCACGCCTCGCCTTCTCCGGCAGTAAACTCGGCGACAGCAAGGAAGAAAATGAAGTATGCGCATCTTCCTCACGCTTGTACCCAAATTTAGCACAAAAAGTTGGCATGGTGATCTCCTTCTTTGTTTCCAGCATTTCTCGTCTCCTGTGACCTCCATTGTTTGATTATTGTTCATCTGTAAGGTGCACCTGTCGTTCGAAAAGTACTGACAGAGGGACAATTGTAAGCGAGTGACGAATGTTAGAATCGCCCAGGGCGACAGTGCGAACTTGTTGTAAACTTAAAAGAAAAGTTGACCCGCCAGTCCTCCACTTTCCGCCCTTCTGCCGCGAACTAAACAGAAGCCCCACTAAGAAAGAACCAGGAGCTGGCGAGTATCGGCCTTCGAGAGCAGATGGTCACCTTCATAAACTCCACTCTCCGCCCCTCTGTCGCGAACTAAACAGAAGCCCTCACTAAGAGAGTACCAGCTATAATACGAGAGTGACAACAGTCTGCGCTTTCCAACTGCAACGTTCTGACATGAACAGCACAAGTACATTACCTTAAACGGAGGCGTGAAACGCGCAAATGAAGGAAAGGAGACAGGGAAACGTGTACCGAGTAATGAATAAGAATAGATGTGGAGATAATGCGATTGGTGAGGAAAGAGAGGAGGAGAGAGGAGTAGAGAGAGGAAGAGAGAGAGGAAGAGAGAGAGGAGAGAGAGAGAGAGAGAGAGAGAGAGAGAGAGAGAGAGAGAGAGAGAGAGAGAGAGAGAGAGAGAGAGAGAGAGAGAGAGAGAGAGAGAGAGAGAGAGAGAAGAGGGAAAGGTGATGATGAGTGTGGTTTGGAGGCGAAGATGGTGGGGCGAAGATGAGTGATGGGAGGGCTTCCATGTCGCCAAGCCACTTCTTGTTACTCCCTCCGCCCACCCCACGCATCTGTCGCTGTCATGCACTTTCTTTCAGCGTGTCTCCATGCAATGTCACCCTCCTCCACTCCCACGCTCTCTTTTGTCTATTATTCTCTATCTCTTTTTGCCACCATTTCCACTTTTGCATCGTCTTTGCCACCGTTCTCATGCCTTTCCATCCCTTCTTCCTGTTCCTTTTTAATCCCATCCTTTTCTCTTTTCCTTCGTCCTCGCTTTCTCTGCAGCCTACACTTCTTCGTATCTCTCTTCTCCATCTTTTGATTGATGCTTCGTAACACCATGAACGACAAACATTTGACTTTGTTCTGCCTTGTTGATGGAGAGACTACCTCAAACGCCTTCTCCGTCGAGATTGAACCCATCAAAGCTGTTGATGCCCTCAAGAAGC
Source organism: Mortierella sp. BCC40632 (assembly GCA_011634665.1). Lineage (NCBI taxonomy): Eukaryota > Fungi > Mortierellomycota > Mortierellomycetes > Mortierellales > Mortierellaceae > Mortierella > Mortierella sp. BCC40632. The sequence continues at coordinate 544,178 of WAEK01000019.1, forward strand.
TCATCAAGACCGAGAAAGCCAACCGTTTCCATGATGTTGACGCTGATGAGCTCACTCTCTGGCTCGTTACCATCCTTGACGAGGATGACAACGACAATGCTTGGAGCGGTACTGGACAGACAACCAATGTCAGAAGATAACAAGACCCTTCGCCAGATAGTCGACAGCGACATCAAGAAGACTACTGGCCATAGCGTGGTGGCCATGGTTGGTCGATCAGGCTCTGGCAAAACTGCGACGATGATCGATCTGGCAAGGAAGCACTTTGTTGTATACTGCGTGTGTTCGAATCCACGCAGCACCAGTCAACCAGAGTTTCGGGATCAAAACTTCTCTAACCTTGCAAAGGATGTCGAAAAGATGTGTTTAGCGCTTCCTTCACCAATGTCGCGGGATCAACGGATCGCTAACGACAGACACCTGAAAGATGTCGCAGGAGATCGTGTGGAGCTTGAGATCTTAGCGCGACTGTTATTTCTACAGCTTCATTTCAACAGCAATGGTCTACAAGATCTGGGGCTGGTGGTTGCTCTTGACGAAGCCCAGATCGCAGGAAGCCTCATTTTGCCAAGGGAATTTACTTCGCCAAGTGCGACAAATAAACCCGACGAAATCTTTGACAGCAAAGGGCTCCCGCCCTCTGTGCGACACTAGGCGGTGTGCGGGCAACAGTGGTGGTGCTTGGACCATCGCTCACTTTACAAGATGCAGAACACGTGTACTCGGCAGTCGGCAAGCGCACCAACTTCCACAGAATCCTGCAGTATCCTTCGTTTGACGATCAAGACGTGGATACCATAGTATCAGAGCTGGTTGATATCTCCGGCTGTACCCTTCCAGATGCCAAGCGTCGGATGCTCACAGGGGAGAGCACGATTGTCTGTCAGCGTTACCCGCGAGCTCTTCGAATATCATCACATCGAACCTCGGAGCAAACAAGCCAAGCTGGACATGGCACTCGATTCAGCGATTGAACGAGCAAAGACTGAACTGCGCGATAAGGTGCGAAACCTTCTAGACACAGACAGGACCGGGGATATCGCACATCTACTCGGCCGCATGGTATTAGCATACAATCTCTAGGGCGGCAAGATCTAGTTTACAAGTGACAGTCAAGCTGATTTTATGGATAAGGCCCTGTGCAGTCTGCGAATGCGTAGTGATGAGGGTGCATTGGCTCATGGACGAGCCGCTTGTGGTCGAAGTGGTAGAGGAAGAACTGAAACGGTCGAACGCGGATCCCTTCTTTTCGGAGCATCTCTCCGTCAGCTTGACGGAATCATTGAGAATCTCGGTGTCAAGTCATCAGCCAAAGGGAATGCTCTGGAACCACTCGTCCGACAATCCCTGCGACGCTTCTGCAACTTTTGTCTTGAGGATCTTCCATTCCTCAAGGGCATTACATTACCCTCATGGTGCATTGGACTCTAGCTTCAGATCGACGAAATCAATACGGCGCGTGGATTTGATTATGAGGGCCACAACGCTGAGGCTGATCTCCAGTTTCTCATCGACCGTCCGTCGAACAAGATGCTAGTTGAGCAATCTGGTACCCGTCAGGATGGGGCATGGTTCTTTGACAAACATTTTGCTGGGTCCCTTGCTATCAAGTTCTATAGCAACGCTATACCGCAAGCCGACCACAAAGAAAACGAATCGTCCAGCGATATTCGCTGCAGCTTCTTGGCAAAGGACGGAGCCAAGGAAACCCCATCCCTAAAAAAGATCAGAGACAGTTTTGTTGCTTCTGGTGCACCCAAGGAGATTAAAGGCATTCTTCGCATTCACCTCGAGTTCCCAAGGGTTCAGGGCCCAAAGCCAACAATTTATGTCAAGAGGGACCCCTCTACAGGCACCGAGGATGTAATGGTTTATATCGACCTATCGAACATGGATGACTTCTTTTATGAAGGTATCGAGAAAAACAAGCGCGATATTCTCCGTTTGAAAAAGACTAATCGATTATTTGCTATCGAAAGACAAGTAGAGCATTGCGTGATTAGATTTGCAGGCAGAGCGGGGGAAAGTAACATTTTTTGAAATTTAGCCTTGATGTCCACTTGAGAAAAAAAAAAAAAAAAAAAAAGAAAACGAAAACGAAACCGCTGACAAGATAATAATCTTGAGTGTTCGGTTTGATGAGACTGACAGGCAAACAGAAGTAAAAACGTGTAACAAATGTTTTATACAATGTGTCATTCTTCTCGTCTCGACCTTTTGCTTCCACTTCAGGCGAGGAATTAACAGGCATCATTAAAAACAGGACAAGGAAAAAGACGGTGGGTCTAAACAAGCCGATTAGACACATACGCTGGACACATATCAAGACCTTGACAATTGACGCATAGAAAACTATGTTTCGCAACTGAAAAGGCAAAAAGAAAGTATGAGTGAGAGCCTGATTAACATGCCCAAGTCGACACAGTTTTCTCGCCTTGCTTGTTGCTTGGACAGATTGGGCTCAAATAAAATCAACCAATGACACGTAGGAGAAAAGATTCTGAAAGAGAGTAATAACTGGCTTGTGGCAGCCAAGCGTTCATAGCGACGTTGCTTTTTGATCCTTCGATGTTGGCTCTTCCTATCATACTGAAGCAGAATTCAGTAAGCGTTGGATTGTTCACCCACTAATAGGGAACGTGAGCTGGGTTTAGACCGTCGTGAGACAGGTTAGTTTTACCCTACTGATGAAGAGTTGTTGCAATAGTAATTGAAGTTAGTACGAGAGGAACACTTCATTCGGATAATTGGTGTTTGGGTCTGCCTGAGCAGGCAATGACCCGAAGCTATCATCCGCTGGATTATGGCTGAACGCCTCCAAGTCAGAATCCAAGCTAGAATGCGACGATTACCGCCATTTCCGATATCTAGTTGAGCACGGATATACTCCCGTGGGGGGTTCTGAGTCATACTACGTGGGGAGGTCTTGCAGTGCGGAAAGGCGCTGTGAGGTACCTGCTTTTAAAACAAAATATTGGAAGAGATAAATCCATTGCAGACGACTTTAATTGAACAGGGTATTGTAAGCAGTCGAGTAGCCTTGTTGCTACGAGCTGCTGAGATTAAGCCCAATGTTGCATAGATTTGTATGTTTCGACATACCGTTTTTTTTATTTACCTGCGGGTGGCATGCTTACTGGGAGTGATTGAATAAAAAGAGAGTGATAGAATTGGTCATAGCTGGATACAAATTGATGAGTCGAATGTTGAATGCAATTGAAGAGCCAAGAGTCGCATGTTCCTCACAGAGCTGAGTGCAACTCAAAGGGTGGAATGTAACTCAGAGCTGAGTACAATCCAGCTGAAGAAGATTCAAGTACAACTCGTAAGGTTGACTATAATTCATCGAGTTGAATCCACTTTACAGAGTTGAGTGCAACCCAAAGGGTGGAATGTGTAACTCACAGTGGCGAATGTCAATTGAAGAGTTGATGGTATCTCAGAGGGTTGAGTGCAACTCACACAGTAGACTGTAATTCACAGAGTCGAATGCAATTGAAGAAGAGTTTAAGGCAACTCAAAGGGTTGAGCGTGTGATTCACCGAGCTGAATGCAAATCCAATGTTCGGCCGAATTCAACAAATTCTGTTTTTTTTTTTTTTTTTTTGGCTTGCTTTGGTTTCTATAGGAACGAGGTCCGTCAATGAAAACATGTCTTCATCTGTCCAGCTCATCTTGCTTGTGGTCTCTTGGAGGTACTTTAGCCACCCCTGCCGTTGGTGGGACTACAAGAAGAACAAAAGAGTTTTGTCTTCAGAATCACAAGGCCTGACACCATGTTTTTACACGGCTCTGACACGGATTTTTATTTACACAGCCCCGACACGAATTTTTTTACACGGCTTGAATTGCAATAGGTTTGCTAAGTGTCTTTGTTGCAACTTATAGAGTGCAACTCAAAGGGTTTATTATAACTCAAAGTTAAGTGCAATTGAAGAAGAGTCGTGTGCACCTCAAAGGACTGAGTGTGATTCACTGAGCTGAATGCAACCCCAGTGTGCAGCAATAATAAAAGGCCCCTTGTTTTATTGCTGGAGTTGATTCTTGACTATTCATGTCGACAATCTTATGGCTCCAGGATAGTTCCATCCGGTGGAAAGGGTATAAAAAGCAATGGCGAAGTGTACCTTTGTCGTCATTTCATTTTCTCGTAATGTTCAAGATGAAAGGATCCTTGCGAGTTTGGGATGATTGAGTGGGAGCGATAAAAAAAAGTAGTAGCCAGTCAGAATAAAAATCCATTGTTAGTCAAGCTTCAAGATTCTGAAGAGTGGCCGCAAGCACGGTGCTATTTGCTCCAGAGATATAGGATGAGAGAATGTTAGCCAGGGTTTCCAAATATCCATTCAGCCTCCGATTGCCAAGGATAGGAATCGAGGATACATCATCCTTGAAAAGGCTTAAGATCGTGTCAACCACTTGTGGGATGCTTTTTGTCTCATTTGAACAACTCTGTCGGCATTCCCGCACTGTATCAACTTCAAGTACAGCATCATTCCCATTTTGCAACACTGCCATGCCAATCTTGAAAAAGAGTCTTGAGGCGTGATGGCCGTCCCCTGATTGGCTGTGATTGCAGAAAGTGAAGATCGTGCACGGCTGGAGTGAGTGCGCCTTGGTAAGAGGACCTGTGGCTCGACAAAGGAAAAACGTCGACGAGTCGTAGAACTTCGTTTTTAGTTGTCGGAGCTGACAGTGAAGATGACTGTTTGTGATGCGGTAAGCCTTTTGATCTCGACAGAGAGCCACACCCATGTCGAGCGATTCCTTGTCCAGAAAAATCCTTGTGGCTGTCGATTCAGCCTCGTTCGTCAACTGAAAGTTCCCTGTGGCTGCACCCACTGAGCCTTGATCGCGCACATCGAGACGGATGGAGGAAGTGACCAAGGCATCAAAAGATTGCGTTCCAATAGTCAATCTTTCACCCTCAGTGGCAGAGAACATGGTTGACGGCCACACATCCTTGTAGTAGGCTGCGCTTGGTCTCGGATGAGATGTCCGAATGGCCACACCTTTCTTGAGACCAAAAGGCTCACAATGAGCATCAACCATCGACGTTCGACCATAGACCTCGACAGTATTTGCGAGGACAGCATGGCCATTCGTGGAGTTAACCAGGAGGCAGCCGGCCAACATCTGGGCACACCCATAGCGGTACTGGGGTTGGAAATTCCAATCTTCGTTTAGCAAACAACAGATTGATTCTGACAGCTCAACAAAGGTGCGAGTGCGCAAAACACTGCAGAATGGGGAGAACGCAAAGATGGACTCCAGGCAAGGAATAGTGATTGGCGAGCATTTCTGACACACAGAGTCAGCCATCAGCTTCCGTTTGTTGGTGTTCGGAACGGTGACCGGAGACTGTAACGCACCAATACAGAGCCTCTTGATGCCATTAGGATGAGCTAACGCATTTTGTTCCACGCCCAAGCTGTCCTTCACAGTAAAAGGTGCTAATCCGAGAAAATGGACAACTCCCAAAGTCGCAATCTTGTCCAGTTCAGAGGCGTCCTGTCTCTGGCAGGCAAAAAGCACAGCCTCGTCATGACTGCGTGGCACGGGCATTGGCTCATTCGAGGGTATGGGGAGCATAAGAGTGGCTGGAGATGTTTCAGGGATGGTCACTGCTTGTCGTGGAGGGTCAAAACTCGGTTCTTCCTCCTTCTCCTTGCAACCCTGTCGTGTCAAGTGCGATCGGATGCCTGACTTTGAGCTAAACGGCTTCTGGCATTGAGGGCAACGGAAGTCACCGTCGGTCCGTATTAACGAAACTTTCTGGCCGTCATGTTGCGTCACCACGCATTTCAATGAGTGGTTTTCAAGATAATGAGTCTTGTGATGCTGTTCTGTCTCGAATTCGATTGAACAAAGGTTACAACGCATGGCGGCATCAAATCGATCGTTGGTTCCTTTCTTTGACATTCCAATCACTATAATGCATTTTAAACAAGGAGATGCTCAGTCAGTAAGATAATCAGCTGATTGTCAGGACATTTTCACCTTGTCAAACAAACGTGGATGCAGATCCTACGTGTTGAGAGTAGGACGTCTTTGGGTCAGGCAGCCAGATGTGCAGATGTGCAGCCAGATGTGCAGATGTGCAACCAGATATTGCAGATAAATTGCAACCAGATATTGCAGATATTGCAGCCAGAATGTGCAGAATATTGCAACCAGATGTTGCAGATATTGCAACCAGATGTGCAGATATTGCAACCAGATGTGCAGATATTGCAACCAGATATTGCAGATATTGCAACCAGATATTGCAGATATTGCAGCCAGATATGTGCAGATAAAACCAGATGTGCAGAACCAGATGTGCAACCAGATATTGCAGAATGTGCAACCAGATATTGCAACCAGATATTGCAGATGTGCAGATGTGCAGATGTGCAGATGTGCAGATGTGCAGCCAGATGTGCAGCGCAGCGCACGGTCCCTGCCCGCGTCCCTGGCTATCTTTCGAATGAACCTTGTCCTGGTGCTTCGAAGGGTGGTGAGTACAGTGATATCGCTGCCTGTTCCTCTTTCACATCGCTAACCAATTCTTTTTTCTCGTTTCAAACCTTCGCGGCACTTACAAAGAGAGTCGTTCCCTTTGACAACATCGAGAATGAACTGACTCAAATCATCGAGGGTGCAAAACCACACCACTCCTGGTATACTGTTGATGCAGCGGATGTCAAGACCGCTCAAAAGGATAAACTGGGGCCCTTCTACAAAAACTGCTGCCTTGTGGTGTCTCGGCGGATAGCATGAATCTCACAATGCTTGGAGCGGTACTGGACAGACAACCAATGTCAGAAGATAACAAGACCCTTCGCCAGATAGTCGACAGCGACATCAAGAAGACTACTGGCCATAGCGTGGTGGCCATGGTTGGTCGATCAGGCTCTGGCAAAACTGCGACGATGATCGATCTGGCAAGGAAGCACTTTGTTGTATACTGCGTGTGTTCGAATCCACGCAGCACCAGTCAACCAGAGTTTCGGGATCAAAACTTCTCTAACCTTGCAAAGGATGTCGAAAAGATGTGTTTAGCGCTTCCTTCACCAATGTCGCGGGATCAACGGATCGCTAACGACAGACACCTGAAAGATGTCGCAGGAGATCGTGTGGAGCTTGAGATCTTAGCGCGACTGTTATTTCTACAGCTTCATTTCAACAGCAATGGTCTACAAGATCTGGGGCTGGTGGTTGCTCTTGACGAAGCCCAGATCGCAGGAAGCCTCATTTTGCCAAGGGAATTTACTTCGCCAAGTGCGACAAATAAACCCGACGAAATCTTTGACAGCAAAGGGCTCCCGCCTCTCTGTGCGACACTAGGCGGTGTGCGGGCAACAGTGGTGGTGCTTGGACCATCGCTCACTTTACAAGATGCAGAACACGTGTACTCGGCAGTCGGCAAGCGCACCAACTTCCACAGAATCCTGCAGTATCCTTCGTTTGACGATCAAGACGTGGATACCATAGTATCAGAGCTGGTTGATATCTCCGGCTGTACCCTTCCAGATGCCAAGCGTCGGATGCTCACAGGGAGAGCACGATTGTCTGTCAGCGTTACCCGCGAGCTCTTCGAATATCATCACATCGAACCTCGGAGCAAACAAGCCAAGCTGGACATGGCACTCGATTCAGCGATTGAACGAGCAAAGACTGAACTGCGCGATAAGGTGCGAAACCTTCTAGACACAGACAGGACCGGGGATATCGCACATCTACTCGGCCGCATGGTATTAGCATACAATCTCTAGGGCGGCAAGATCTAGTTTACAAGTGACAGTCAAGCTGATTTTATGGATAAGGCCCTGTGCAGTCTGCGAATGCGTAGTGATGAGGGTGCATTGGCTCATGGACGAGCCGCTTGTGGTCGAAGTGGTAGAGGAAGAACTGAAACGGTCGAACGCGGATCCCTTCTTTTCGGAGCATCTCCGTCAGCTTGACGGAATCATTGAGAATCTCGGTGTCAAGTCATCAGCCAAAGGGAATGCTCTGGAACCACTCGTCCGACAATCCCTGCGACGCTTCTGCAACTTTTGTCTTGAGGATCTTCCATTCCTCAAGGGCATTACATTACCCTCATGGTGCATTGGACTCTAGCTTCAGATCGACGAAATCAATACGGCGCGTGGATTTGATTATGAGGGCCACAACGCTGAGGCTGATCTCCAGTTTCTCATCGACCGTCCGTCGAACAAGATGCTAGTTGAGCAATCTGGTACCCGTCAGGATGGGGCATGGTTCTTTGACAAACATTTTGCTGGGTCCCTTGCTATCAAGTTCTATAGCAACGCTATACCGCAAGCCGACCACAAAGAAAACGAATCGTCCAGCGATATTCGCTGCAGCTTCTTGGCAAGGACGGAGCCAAGGAAACCCCATCCCTAAAAAAAGATCAGAGACAGTTTTGTTGCTTCTGGTGCACCCAAGGAGATTAAAGGCATTCTTCGCATTCACCTCGAGTTCCCAAGGGTTCAGGGCCCAAAGCCAACAATTTATGTCAAGAGGGACCCCTCTACAGGCACCGAGGATGTAATGGTTTATATCGACCTATCGAACATGGATGACTTCTTTTATGAAGGTATCGAGAAAAACAAGCGCGATATTCTCCGTTTGAAAAAGACTAATCGATTATTTGCTATCGAAAGACAAGTAGAGCATTGCGTGATTAGATTTGCAGGCAGAGCGGGAAAGTAACATTTTTGAAATTTAGCCTTGATGTCCACTTGAGAAAAAAAAAAAAAAAGAAAAAAGAAAAACGAAAACGAAACCGCTGACAAGATAATAATCTTGAGTGTTCGGCTTGATGAGACTGACAGGCAAACAGAAGTGTAAAACGTGTAACAAATGTTTTATACAATGTGTCATTCTTCTCGTCTCGACCTTTTGCTTCCACTTCAGGCGAGGAATTAACAGGCATCATTAAAAACAGGACAAGGAAAAAGACGGTGGGTCTAAACAAGCCGATTAGACACATACGCTGGACACATATCAAGACCTTGACAATTGACGCATAGAAAACTATGTTTCGCAACTGAAAAGGCAAAAAGAAAGTATGAGTGAGAGCCTGATTAACATGCCCAAGTCGACACAGTTTTCTCGCCTTGCTTGTTGCTTGGACAGATTGGGCTCAAATAAAATCAACCAATGACACGTAGGAGAAAAGATTCTGAAAGAGAGTAATAACTGGCTTGTGGCAGCCAAGCGTTCATAGCGACGTTGCTTTTTGATCCTTCGATGTTGGCTCTTCCTATCATACTGAAGCAGAATTCAGTAAGCGTTGGATTGTTCACCCACTAATAGGGAGCGTGAGCTGGGTTTAGACCGTCGTGAGACAGGTTAGTTTTACCCTACTGATGAAGAGTTGTTGCAATAGTAATTGAAGTTAGTACGAGAGGAACACTTCATTCGGATAATTGGTGTTTGGGTCTGCCTGAGCAGGCAATGACCCGAAGCTATCATCCATTGGATTATAGCTGAACGCCTCCAAGTCAGAATCCAAGCTAGAATGCGACGATTACCGCCTTTTCTGATATCTAGTTGAACACGGATACACTCCCGTGGGGGGTTTTGACCGACGATGGAATAATGGTGACGGTTTCTTATGCCTTGCCGGTGTATGCCACTGTGGAGCACCCTTGGCTGATCACCTCGAGCAACGCTGCCCTGGTGCGCAGAACGATACGGCATCTGCTGATGCCACCCTGCTGGATAGTCTAGCAGGCAAGCGACATTTGGAGGTGATGGAGAGGATGGGGAGGATTCCTTTCCGGCGACATTCAGTTTTTTCGACCTTTTAATCGCCTTGAAAAAGACGGCAATCGTTGCGCGGGGCTTCGGCAACGTGAGCTGTTATGGTATTATGGAGGACTGCCACCGCTCCGCAATGGCCGTGGCTAGTTTAGTTTAGTTTTAGCCTACATAACTATTTCCAGCAGAAACAGATTGTTTAAAAAAAAAAAAAAAAAAAAAAAAAAAAGAGGCTTTAGCTGATTTGGTTACTTAAGACGCGCATACGGCCATAATCTTTCTAGTCAAGTCTCTTAACTTGGTCAAAACTGGCTGTGAAATGTAAAAAATACGTTTGGAAATCTTCCGGTACTTTTGGGGGGCCTTTTCTCCCGGGCATATAAAAGGCACCCTTCATCACCCTTCAAATAAAGGACAATCTTGGTTCGTCTCTTACTTTTTGATCCGTTAGTGAATTGCTTACCATCTGGAGCAGGTTCACCCAGCAGCACCCCTTGGGCGTGCCTCTTTAGCTTGACATATTTCATTTGCCTTTAATATAGAATGGAGGGACGCGTCTTGGTTAGTAATGTCCGCCAAGCCAAGAGGTGCGAGCCACTCCCCCTGTGATTATCGGCAACGTTGCAGCAGAAATACACCTTGTTGCTCAGCTCTTGCCGCTGGGTTGCTAATTATACTGCTGAGAAATCTCAACCTATGGAGTGTTAGATGCAACAGTACATGGCAGATATGTTGAGGTTCAAGACGGTGCTTAATCGAGGCAGAGAGTCTTACTAGACCATATTGTGGAGAGAAAGCCATGATGCTAAGAATACCTCCGATACCATCGGATCTAAACTTCTCAGTAACGATGAATCGGCAGCAGTTTCTAGCTTTTCTATGCTACACAATGACTATCAGTAAAGCCCAAGGACAACTGACTGCTAAAGTGTTCGCATTGATAAATCGGTTATTAGAAAAAATGGATATCGTGTCAACAATCGATGTAATGTACCACGTTCCTGGAAGTCTTAAAGAAAGTGGCTGGAAAAAAAAAAGAGGCAATAAAAGATTGCATGTTTTCATGGCAGTTATCATAAGTGAACAGGAGGAGGCGGGGGAGCCCCTTTGCTAGGCCAGCTGGACAATGTGGTCAGATAAGCGAGTCTTGTGAATGCTCCTCAGCTTTGTAGTCAAGTTGCACATCTCCAATGATCTCCAAAGCTCTAGTCCAGTTTATGTTATGAGCATTTCTTGAGTACCTTATGAGAGTCCTCCACCAGAAAACTCTTCATCGAAGCTTTGCTGCCATTGTTAAATGCCATCGCCACCTGCTTCCCAGCGCATATGGTAATGCAGAATTGAACCTCAAACAATTCTATTTGAATCTTCTAAATTGGCTAAAAATGGCGTGAGAGAATGATGTGTCCCAAACTCCGTATCCAGGTCAAGTTAGCCACCCGATGAGCCACCTAATGTGGTGCTCCATGAAAAGGATAATGAAAAAGCTGTTGCAGCCAAGTTCCTTTTCCAAACATCGCATCTAATGATCCAATAGCGTCTAGAAAGATGATTTCACAGGAGCAAAAAATGCAGAGAGGCCGCCTGTTTATTTGAGAGAGAGAGGGGGTGTATTAATAGTGTAGCAAGTGAGGATAAGTGGAGTATAGTCTATCCCAGCAATATTATGAAGGACGAAGTAATTGCTTTCATTTGCTGTTCTAATAAGACTGGTGGTAAAAGGGATGACATAGTAGCCATACTTAGAATAAGCCCGTGAGGAGGGAAGGGTTCTCGGTACGTTGTTGCAAGGGGGGACATGAAGTTCGGGATTTTTGGGGCTTTGTGCCTAAAATGCTTGAGCTGGTGTTGATTACCCAACCAATTTCCTAACAAGACAACAGGGTGCATTGCCACCATTGTTCTTTTGGTGTCGCTATTGGAAAGGCTCGTTCGTACTTCATTTTTTTCATGGGGTATGGATCTTGTTCATGGGGTACACAGGTACACAGATCCATGCTCATTGTTTTGTGAATGGTGGGCTGCTTGACAGAAAATCCTGTTCTTCCATTGGAGACGCGAGTACAGCATATATGCTGTGTTCAACCTAAAGGGAGGTGGGGGGAAACAAAACACAGCTGCTCCCCCTGTTAGCAGATGTCGAAAAATTTAGAGGTGTTCTGAGCAGTCAGTGGATATTCTGCTTGGCTTCATCTTCACTATCGAGAGTGAGGGGCAGTGGAAGGAGGGTCGTTTGATGTCACCTGGATCCTCCATCCATCGACTGTGAAGGCGTAGCGAGGTGCTAGCTGAAAGTGCAGTGCAGGAGAGTGAAAGAGTCGTCCAGCAAGGGATGGGATGTGGGCAGTGGGGCACAGCTTTTTTTGGTGCTGTGCTTTGGTGTTTTGGTTAGTCCACGTGACCCAAATCGAATCGAGACAAAGGCGAAGCAGGGGGTGAGGGCGAGGGCGAAGACGAGAGTGTGTTCCCTTGAGACTTCACTTGATATTTCCTCTACACAACACACGACAACTCTTCTTATTTTCTTTCTCCATCCCACACTTCCCACACTTTCTCTCTCTCTTTCTTTCTCTCTCTCTCTCTCTCTCTCTCTCTCTCTCTCTCTCTCTCTCTCTCTCTCTCTCTCTCTCTCTTTTTTTTCTTTTTTTTTTTTTTTTTTTTTTTTTTTTTTGTCGATTCGCGTCTGATTTACTCTCTCTCCCGCCTGTGCATCTCTTCATTCTGTCGGACCCGTCATCGCCACTCTTTGTCGTCTCTTTTTAACCCAGCCCGGCACAAAACCCCAGTCCTCCACTTTCAGCTCTCTGACTTGACTTTCGCCACCTTCGTCAGCCCTTCACCTTTTCTTCCTCTCCACCCCTCCCCTCCCTCTCCTCCCCTCCCACCCCTGTCCCCAAATGTCAGACCAACCAATATTGGAATTACTAGTGTCCCTTACCTCCATTATCAACATCTCTCTCTTCTTTGCCGGCTTCTCGAAAGAGTGGATGATTGTTCCCCCTGCTATCGCAGTAGCAATATATGGACTAATTGCCTTCTTTACAGACTCGAAGGCAGGATTCATATTCTCTCTTGTCATTCTCGACATCTTGGCATACATGGGTGGTCTCCCTCTTTGGTGGGCTCTGGGCATTCCCGCAGCTTTCGTCATGCTATGGATGTTTATCCAATGCATTTCTTTATGTTGTAACCGGTCCGACAAGGAGAGACGCAGGCGTAGTAGAGAATATGAATCGCGTTGTTTGAACCGCGAAAGAACACCTCTGTTGTCTTCACCCCAGACATATCGACCATCCATTAACACTGCACCAAAAGTCTCTCTCATACCACCAAGCACCTCAGTTCGTGTGGTTGTTGAACCGAGGCTCTTTCAACACACCCTGCCAGTTTATCCATCTCCAATAGTCTTCCCAAGTCGCCCATCCAATGCAAGTTCCTCATCAGGGTCTTTGGCGATAGTGCCAGTGGGACAGTTGGCATGCGTCACAAAGTCCAGTACTCAGCCTACAGGATATCCATCAAAAATGCCAGAGAGACAGCTGGCAAGCGTCGCAAAGTCCAGTGCTCAACCTACAGGATATCTATATCAAAAATGCCAGAGAGACAGTTGGCAAGCGTTGCAAAGTCCAGTGCTCAGCCTACAGGATATCTATCAAGAATGCCAGAGAGACAGTTGGCAAGCGTCGCAAAGTCCAGTGCTCAGCCTACAGGGTTATCACCGAAATTGCCAGAGAGACGGCTGATATGCATCGCAGAGTCCAGTACTCAGCCTGCTCGTAAAATCCCTCGATCAGAAGTTGACGGCGAGTCTCTCCATGCATCAGTAACAGAAGAGATAGAGGACGACTACCGGTACCTGTATGACTGGCAGCTCCAAAAAGATAACACCTCCTATTCAGCAACTCGATTTGTCGCCGGGTTTTTCGTATGCAACAACGACAACTGCAAAGCAAAATCAAATCGACGTGTAGCACGCCATTGGGCTTCCAATCGGATCTGTGTCGAAATTTGGATGTCGGATGATGGTCGTCGATATCGAACTCAGTTGAACTCTCAAGCGTGCTCACGTTGCAGCATGTTTGTAGAGCCTGAAGTCTTCAGGGACGACTATGTCACGAGAGTCGTTTGGGCGCTAGATGAGTGGTCAGGTCATCGCTCAGATGTCAAGCCGCTCCGGAAACACGCCAGGACTAAGTCACACCAGTCAGACAAGTGCCATGCCTGTCGGAAGGGCATTTGCTATGTAGCAACAATCAAAAAGAAAGATCGAAAGTCAAAATCAAGAGGCAAGAAAAATGGTTAAAAGGCTCTAGTTCTCAGCGAGCAGGTGGTTAGGAGAGATGGAGCAAAAGTTAGATTCTTCCTTCGTCTACTCCCCGTGCCAATTTGGCGCCGAGGAGCTTCTCAAGCTGTCTAGCAAGGGAGATAAAAACTTGCAACTCTACTTTTAAGATTGGATTTAGGCAAAGTCAATAATGTTTCTTCTTTATAAAAGACAAAGCGAAGTGTAAGAAAAGAAGAGTACTTTGCAGTCCTGGATGGCAACTCTTGCATCTGTATCTGATTGGCCTTATTAAACTTAGGCGTTGTTTGTCGACATTGCTCTTGTGCCATGTAGAGTGGTGGAAAGTGTGTTTTGGTCTTGCCCTCAAGTGTTCGAATAAAACAGCTCCTCTCCCTATCAGACACCCTTTGTCCCTGTTTCATGGCAGCAATCCACTCTTGTGATTTTTCTCCTCCACGTTACTCTCTTCTATACCTCTGCATACCCTGCCACCTACCCTGGCCCCGTTTTCGTTTCCCTCATCCTTGACTAGTTACTCTCCCTTATCTAACGGTCTTCATTATCACCCCTCCTTAGTTCTTCCGCCACTCTCGTTCTCTCCGTTTATTCCCCACGTACTACCCTTGTAATTCCATCAGAATGTCTGGCGACCCCCCTCTCTCTACTGTACTATCGTACAAATACCCCCCTTTGATACTTAAAGGGATTCGCAATGGTTTTTCTACCCTTGCTTCATTTGTACCTGCAAGGACCCAAACCGCTGTTGCCGTTCCCCTCCTGGGCGAGGATGCTGGTTGTTGGTTCGATGGCTCAGATTTTGAAGACACAGTCCCTCTTCCCTGGATTCGAAAAAAAAGGCAGAGCTCAATTGATTCTTTGTACCAAATTAGAGAACTTTCGGATGACTTCGACTGTGGGAGCAGAAATCTCAGGGATGAGAAAGCTCCTTACTGTTCTTGTTGCCGAGGCAGGTGTTGATGACGTTAGAAGGGAGATTGAGCAGTTTGTCTACAAAATCATTTGTAGAAGGCTGTCCCCTCAATTCCCTCCAACATATCTTGAGAGGATTGATGATGATTCTGGTGTCGGATATTCACAAGTTGATCCAGGTTGCAGATTAACAGCCTAGCTATAGTTTGAGGACCAACGGTCAACTTGGTTGCAAGCTTACACTGGATCGCGTAAAGACTTGGTGCAATTTCTATTCTTCTGCCTGGTTTTATTTTATAAAAAAAAAAAAAAAGTACAATTACCAATGCGGTACTGGTAAGAGAGAGGGAGAGAGAGAGCCTATGCTTACTATGCTAACTGAAGGTCCAGAATCTTTCCTACTACAGCCAGGTCCTCGATCTCGTTAATTTTACAGAGAAATTGGAAATCCCGACTACAGATTAGTGTCCGCGCCCACGCCCACGCCCACGCCCACGACCTCGACCAAAACCTCGTTTCGCAGCCCATGATTTACGGAACATGGAAGAGCCACCCTTCTTTTTCCCTCCTTTGCCGAATGAAGAGACAGTTGGCCGGCTTCGAATCGCCAACGATCCATTCGCTGTGGTGGGCCTAACTACAGTATGGCCTCGGCTACTCCCTTCACCATTATTATCACCATCTGCGCCAGTACTGAAAGGTGCAACTCCTGGAGCAAAGCTGACTCCCTTCCTTACAGTCCCACCTTTTGAGCGCCCTCGGCCACGAGTTCCTTTCCTTGGTTGCGATCTGTTGTTGGACCCTTCTATGTTATCGTTGTTGTCCATGTTTTCGTCTTCAAAATCAGCCCCCAGCTGCTCAAAGTACATGGCCAGAGCGGGGTCATCTCTTCGTTGCCGTAGATCGACAAAGTCCTCCAGGGGCGACATGTATCCACCATCCCCGGCACCATGATCCTCACGATCTCCTCCACCTGTTGTTGACCATGATTCATCAGGATCCTGTAGTCGCTGACCCGGCGGATCGGCTGCTTCCCACCATTCTTGACTATGAAGATTATAATTGGGATCTTCATATTCATAGGATGCTTGTCCCTCAAATGGATCTTCAAGGTGTGTGCTGGCCTTGCTCTGCACTTGCTTTCGATCGCCTCGACTGATACTAGCATCCGTGTGCGCGCTCATCGCCAAGGAAGCATCCGTGTCGGCACCATCTTTTTGCATCGCTTGGCTGGCCACAGACTTTGTCAGTTTCGACATGCTGAGTGAACCAGGAAGTGCACCAACCCCACCGACAATCCCACCAAGACCAACACCCTTAACTTGTCGTGGATCCAAACTCTCGGAATCAAATAGATCATCTTCTGGATTCCAAAGCTTCTCTGCGACTGCTTGCTGCCTTTCCATATCTGCTTCGTCATCTGAGAGTGTAACATAGAGCGAGTCCTTGCGCCATAATCTGGAAGGCATCTTCTTTCGATCCGTTGCGGAAGGAGCAGATGAAACAGAATCCAAGACAGATGAAGGCAGTCTTCGAGGGCGCTTTCCCGCCGGTGTAGATGGAATCGTTATCACTTCGTCATCAGAGTCGTCAAGATCGATTAACTCCTTCTTTGATTTCTTTCCCTCTACAGCATTGGGCTTACGTGAGGATCCTCCAGAGGTGTTTTCCTTGATCCTTGACCTTGTCCTGAATGAGCGATTGACCAAGGACGATGGTTCTGGTCTTTCCAAAAAGTCATCCAGGTCGTCATCCAAGTTCTCGTCAAAAACAACATATGGTGCAGAAAATCGTCCTGTTGGTGACTTGGGGGAAGGGGCAGTACTGTTCACTAAAGCCGATGGTTTGGGCCTAGTTCTCCGAGTCTTTGCACCAGTCCTGTAATGCACACTTGTAGAAGCTGATGATGGCAATGATAAGGAGCTATCTTCTGAGAATCGCTGGCCCGGTTGAATTCTAAAGGCGCTCTGACTGCAGGATGGGCTATCCAGGTCTGAGAGCTCAATGTTTGGATGCGGCAATCCTTGACTGATCTTGTCCTCAATAAGAGATATGACCCCACTTCCTTCCTTTCGAAGGCTAACTATGTCGTCCGAGAGAGATATGATCTCGCTGGTGTCCCTTCGAAGACTAGTCCTGTCATCTGTGAGAGCTATGATCTCACTGGTGTCCTTTCGAAGATTGGCTCGGTCATCCGTAAGCGTGAGAGGTATAACCTCGCTGTCATCACTTTGAAGACTGACTCTATTATCTGTGAGGGAAAAGACTTTGCTTTCTTTCTTTCGCAAGCTGGCTCTGGGTGCTTCAAGCCCTTGACGTTGATTCTGTCCCAAGCCTGATGCTCTTAGAGGAGGTGAGTTGAGGCTGAGGCTTCCAACTTTCCGAATTGGCGTGTCAAGTGATACAGGCTTCTTTTGCTCTACTTTTGGTTTAGGTGGCGTAATGTCAGCATGAGGGCGTGAAACTGGTGTAAAGTTGAGTTTCGTTTGCGTCAAGATCTGTGGAAATGACTGTGTTAAGTGAGTCGTGCTATCCAGAGAGTCAACAACAAACATTGGCTCGCCCTGAGTCTGATACGTTCTGTCAAGTGCTATCGCGTATTCCTCATCGCGCTTGTTGAGTTCCTCCTGCTGCTCTTGTTCCTTTTCCTGAAGTTCTACCTCTACATGGTCCATCAGCTCGTTCACTGGGAATATTCTAGAGCAAATAGGACACTTCTCCATTGCACTCTGAGAAAGAATAGGAGAGCATTCTCGGTAATCCTGAGTCTGTAGATCAAGTGAGGGTAGGGACTCTTGTGAGATTGGCGGAGAGTCAGCATTGTTCTTAATAGCATTGTCGCTCTTTCCTGGTGCTGCAAACTGAAGTCCACTGTATCGTCTACTCTTTCGTTCCGCATTGGTTTGGTGCGCCTCCCCCTCTTTCTTGGGTTCCTCATCAGAAAATTCGTCAATTTCTTCTGCCTGAGAAACTAAAAGATTATTGAACGGCTGGTGCTGTTGAGTTCCGAAGGGTTGTGAGCCAGAGATAGTTGAGAAAGACCCAATGGTGTCCAGACGTGCAGGGGGACCAGGAATACGGGCATTGTTTTGGGCCTTCTGAACTGCTGCTTTGATGGCATTCTCAAATATCGCGGGGCCTGGCGCCGCCTCAGAAAGTCGCATCTTCTTTTGAGGAGATGATAGCCCGGGTCGCTCAGATCGTCTCCGATACCGCGCATCTATAAGAGGCTCATCTTCCTCAGCACTTTCTTGAGAGGCATCATTTCTGATTGGTCGCTTGTTTTCCATTTCCTTGACGGGTGTCGTTATTAGAGGCACATTCTTAGTTTCCTCCTGGGGAGCATACTCTATTTGACCGTGGTCATCGGGGGTTCGGCGAACTGGGTGATCAAGTCGAGGAAACAGTGCAAATGGGCTTCTTTCAAATTTTGTCTGTTCGACCTCTACAACACGTCGATTCCGTGGTGATTCCGAGGGTTCCCTGGCTTTTGACGCCCCTGCCTTGTCGTCAAACATTAGGATCTTCTTCAGCTTTGTCTCTCTCTCCTGTCGTCGACTTTTTGTGTCTATTGGTTGTCCGGATCCTATACATTCTAGTCCACTGTCTGTCTCTGAAGATACATCAAGCACGAGGGGTCGTGGTTTCCTTAGTCGCTTTGAGGTCAGCCTCCTCTGGTTGCTATCTTTGCGCCCGAAATTGCCCCTTTTGGATGGCCCAGCTGAGCCTTGACTCTGAACCACGTGAACAGTCTTCTCCGTGATCACATCGTCGTCTGTTTCTACGAATAATGGGACCTCATTATCCTGTTTCTTCGCCGGGGCATCCTGAAGTTCCACATCGGCCTCAGAATCCGAAGCAAGGGCGTAAACGATGTTTCCATCATAGGTCGAAGATATTATGGGTAGTCCTAGATGGTTCATCGATATTGAGGCTCTCCTTCGAGTTGGTGTCCAACATACCAAAGTATCTTCTGCTTCTTCCTCCTCTTCCGAGTCCTTTACCGTGTCATAGCGTTGTTCCCTCTGCTTCATTTTTGGTGTGGAAAGGACAATATCGCCATCAGATCCTTCCGCGACAGACCACGGCATTTTCGATGTCGATCCGAGAAGTGTTGGTGAAGCTGGGACAAAGTCATTCGAGGGTGGTGACTCGGCAGGTGGTTGAGCGATGGTATCTTTTGCGACAGGGTATCTAGGATTGCCCGATGTACGAGGGTTGTCTTGAGCAGCCGACTTTCCATTATCTCTTGACAGCTCATCCAGTTCTCCCTCACTGCTTGATATCAGTTCGTTCACAACAGGTCGGTGCCTTAATCTTCCAGGGCTTTTGGTACTCCATAAAGAGGCATCCTGTTCATCTCCGCTGCTTGGGATGATTTCCCTCACCTTTGGGTGACTGTTTGCTTTTGTGAGTCTCCGGCTTCTATTTCTCCTGACAGGCCCTGGGCCAGTACTGCCATCAGTACGTTTCTATCCATCGAGGGAGAAGAGGGCAGTTCGGTAAGCACACGTATTCCTTTGCAATCATGGCAGAGATCATATCGGGGGTTGGCCTTTTACAATAGAGGACGTACTGTGTTTCTAGTACGAGCAGGTGTAGTTTTTGGCTGCCGTCGCGGAGTTGGGGGCTCCATCTCAAGTTCCTCCAAATCTGAACAATCCACCTCTATTACATCTGGAGCCAAATTCCTTTGCAGTTTTCTTGGTGCGGTGTGCTGCAGTCCTACTGATTCACGATCCCAGTGTGGTCCTGGTGAAGCCGTAGATATCAGGGACATGGCTTCGTATCTAGATCGACCAAACGACGTTCTCCTCGGGAATACTGGCTGTTCTTTCCATGGTGCGGCATTGTCGCTCGTCTCTTGATCGCCCGAAAGCCAGGGATCGCCACCAAGTTGACCATGTTTGCCACCAATTCTGTGTATCAGCTGAGATGCTGGACGCCTCGAAGATTCTCCATCGCCAGGATCGGAATGGTTCTCAACAGGTGGTTTATGGCTCCTTTTCTCTCTTTGGCTCTCGGCGAGGCTCTCTCTGATGGCTGCCCGAAGGGCCTCGTCTTCATCGTAATCCTCGTCTTCGATCATGTCTCGTAATTCCAGATTTTCTGACCTGGTTGGAATTTCGGTAGGGAATGCTAGGGTCGACTGAGACCTAAAGCAGACAGTAGAGTGTCGAGTAAGAGAGTATTAGATTTTGGAGGAATGGATTCCGGCTATTTGATCTCTTTGAATGATTGTTCATTGAAGCAATCCCGAAACGGACGAATTACATGGTCAACTGGCCTAGTGGCAGGTTGCTGCGCGGAAGCGCTATTAGTTCTGACTGCTGATGGTTTGGGGAAAGAAAGAGGAGTAATTATTGTATACGAGAGGGTGGAAGGGTGGTATCGAGGCTGGTCCCGCAAGGATGGATCCTGGGGAACAGCGGTCGGTGCCAGGAATGATCAGCGGCGAGGATGATTGTCAAACTTGGAAACTATGGAATTTGAACGCGTCCCCCGCAGCTTGAGGACTGTTATCTTGTGGCTGTCAAAGTCTTTAACAGACTGAGCTGAGCATTGAATTCTCCACCTGTGTCTAATTCGGGCCAGTTTGTTTCATTGAGAGGACAAAAGACCTGTGTCGTCAGTGGAGGGAAAAAGTAATTTGCCTCCTCCTGACCTTCATTGTTATTTTTCTTGTGCAATGCTCATCTCCTTCCTATTGCTTTGTCAATGTCCAACACATACAGAGTACATCTCGTCCAGTCAGACGAAGACACTGGAAAGACAAACGCGTCGCTCCCGCCTCTCTCAGTTTCAGGAACAGCCCTCTGAGCGTTCTCCAGCAACTCCCTTCCAGGGCAATAATCAAGTTATGGTAGATACAGGCGCCAGAAAGACAACTTCAAAAAGGACACGCCAGCTTTCAGACCTTCTGCCAGATACAGGGAAACGGAAGTGAGATCTTTCAGCAACCCAGCAGCCTTCACTTGACTCTGACACTGCAGAGCTATCCCCTTTGAGCAAGGAAGAGTTGACCTAGCGATGAAAACAGTGCGCTAACAAGGTCACATAGGAGATCATGCGCAGGCCAAGGTATAAGGTCTTGAAGGACTACATACATCGGATCAAGAAGTGGCTGGTAAGCGTGAAGATGAATACGCATTCAGCCCTCTGCCTGCTGCCTTGCCGGTCTCATAAACATGGACATGTTTATTCGTTTTCTCTTCTAGGATTTTTGTCATGCCCATTATCTAGGCGACAGTAATATCGATGCTGGCAAAATCCTCCGCTACTTTCAGCTCAGTGTCTTCGACTGCACGTTAAAGAGACAGATCAAGCCAAGCATCGGTTATGTAGGAGCCGTTGGTGTATCGAGTAGAAGTGAACTCGTCTTTCGGTCAGAGCCTTGAGGAAATAAAGACCGCTGGCAGGCTATCAAGGATCCATCGGCCATGGACCATTCGAGTGGCAAGCCAGCGATGCCCTGGCTGCAACAGCCAAAGCAGGTGAGGGTTATGAAATGAAGCGGGCGAAGGCATCGATGACAATAGCGATGATAAGAACAATAGCAAGCATGAGGACAACTACAGTGAAGGCGAGGAACAAATGCAAAGGGCAGACGTGCAATACCAGTGGTCAACACGCACTCCCCAACCATAAGCTATCACAAATGTTGTGGAGAGGGTCTAAGGTAAGATTTGTTGTTTGCCAAATGTACACCTTGTACCTTAGCCATCGCTCCGTGACTTTATGACATTACTATAAAATTAAACTGGCAAGAGATGGTGACAGTGGACAGGTTTGATCGCAAAGTGATCTACACACCAATGTGCGCGCTTGCATTGTAAAGAACATCAAAAGACTTTCGTCTACTTGTAGTCCGAACAGAGTGCCTCCAACGTTCCTTACTCCAACCCCGCCTTACATCCTAGTACCGATTCAGCCATAACTAAGGCCATTGAGCAATATGCAAAGAGTCTAGTCATTGGACGGGCAATAGCTAGAGCAACACGCGTATCGGCTTACGCAGGACGGGATGCTTACACCGAGAAGCAGCTTCTCCGCATGTCCTCATACTTGTGACGAGAGCTCCTTCTTCCACAGCGTAATGGCAATCGCCGGTACGATGCAAGAAATCGTAGTATATGCGAGAGCGGCTTTGCCTTCTAGCTCGTCATCACATGCTCCTTCGCGACCAGGGCCCCCGTGACCTCAACATTTCAGATATCTTTAACAACCAGCAGCGCCATCCTGTCATTGGATCCAGCTTAGCATCAGATCTCGTGTTTTGCATCGCCCATAGTAAGACAAACCCCAACGGCGTTAACATGTATACAACAGCTTTCCGCCGCAAAAGTTTCCTCCGCTGCACTGTTGATGCATTTGCATTTTAAATGCTTGGGCGTTTCGAGGCAAGATAGGACAATATTGTCAAATTTGGAGTTTATTTTTATCCCTTTTATCTTTACTTAGATCGACAAGGAGCCTGTCCCTGATTTCTCGGATACTCCCGACTGGTATAAAGTGAAATTACTCGTGGGATCAGGTAAGAGTACTAGCGGGATAGCAGCCAGTACTCAGAGACTCAGCCGCAGTGCAATCATGCTTGCCTGTGAGGTCTATTGCATCAAAGTGACACACAGCAGCCACTGTTCTGGGACCTTGGAAGCTCATGAGCTACACCTAACACCAGATCACGTCCGTCACCATGATCGATGGGTCATGAGACAAGTGGAGAACTTTTATGCCCCCAAGAACCCCATCCGCGGCGCATTTTTTTATGGTCCATAATTACAAGGATGAGCCGTACGTGATCGACCTCGACCTTGTCACACCACCGCTTGCCCTCCAACGTCTCCTCTTTGACTGAACTTTTGGCGTCGAGTATCACAAGAACCCAGAAAAATACAACAATAGCATGAAGTGTGCAGTCGTGGGAAGGAGGGAGTTGAGCCCAACAACGTAAGTCAGTAAGATCCCTTTTGGGCGCCATCCAACCCGGACAAGGTAATATCAACAAAACTTGACAGCATTCTCGCCGTCGGTAGACTCGCGTTCCTCAAGCTGCCTGTACGAATGAGGCGAGTGGTCCTGCAGGATACTATTATGTTTATGGAGACAAGGAAGACAATTCCTTCCATGTAAGCGTCTCTGATGTATCTCTCAAGTCTTGCGGATATATCTACCACTGCATCAATGGCACGCTAACTCCTCCCTTTTTTCTACTTCGTTGATTGTTGATCAATTAGAGTCGAGAGCCAACCTGACAATTCTCTGACACTTATAAACAGACTTATTACCGAGCTACCGCATGTCTTCAAGTCAGACTTCCCACAGGCCATCAGATCATGTCAACAGCAGGCCCAAGTTATTCGCTCAAATGTTCAGGTCGACATCAACACTCTCACCAAGAGTACTAATGCTCTCTCGACAAGTATACAAACGGATATTCAGGGATTGCAAGCTGAATTGAGTAAGCTGAACAGCCGTTGGGGCGAAATGGAACAGAGAATAAAAGATCAACAAATTCCGCTGCGGCAATCAAGACAACAACCACAACAGCCACAGTGCCAACGAGAGCAGCGCCCCTATCAACAGCGGTTGACGCAGCACCAACATCAAGTGCAGCAAAGCATATCGATATCAGCATCGTCATCCCCATCATGATGATAAGCTCAATGAATACCAACTTTTGCATGATACAGGGAAAAAAGAGATGTTGACCATACACCAAGTCTAGGACGAGTTTCATGGCCTAATTGCTCAAGCCAAAGAACAAGACAGGAAATGGCCGTACACCATGGTACGTATATGGGCCCTGCATCGCTGACAGGAGTTTATTGATTTGGTGGTTGAAGAGGCTCGGGCAGTAGGTATTTCTACATTGGACCTGACTTTCCACTCCTTTTTGGGACACTTTGCAGCGCAAGAGACCAAAAAATATGGCCATCGACAAGAACTGCGCCAAGCTCAAAGAAAAAGAAAGAAAAAGGAAAGGCGAAGACGATAAAAGTCTTGACGATAACTATTGTATTAGAGTCATTTAATACTTTATTAGTGATACTGGTGCTGGTTTTGAAAAGTGAAGATACCAATTCAAATTCAGCCCTGGTGGCGCCGAGTGGACGACCTGACACTCCAATCCTCAGAAAAAAAAAAAAAAAATTTTTTTTGTGGTGCAGCGTACATGTCAATTTTTTTTTGGCCATCATGAAGACCGACCGCCTACATTTACTCAGCTTTTTTGAGCGCATTTCACATGATGTGTGACTCATTCTCCGAGAATCGAGTAGCGTCTGTTTGGCCCTTACTTGTTGCAATGTGATGCGATCTTCTGCATGTTGGCTCATAAGCAGAACAAGAGGGAGTAGCTTGCTATGACCCGTATCAGACCGCAACACTGAAAGGGGAGAGGGAGGAAAAGGACAGTGTCATAGTATATTAGATGTGGTCAGGAACAGGACGCCAAGAGCAGTCAAAGAGAAAACGGATCAAGAGAGGAACAGGAAAGCTCGTGGTGTATCCCAGCTAATTCAAAAGTGGAGTATTGCCCAGGAGTCTGTTTTTTTTTTTTTTTTTTTTGTTATGTTTCCCAGATCAACTGGGTTCTTTGGAAGAGGCAGGTAGACCTTTTCAAGTCACTTTACAGTCGAAACAGTAGGCACTTCAAGACGTTTTTTGTAGTTGGCAATAGCCACAATGCAGTTTGTACTGAACATGGTGGTTGTTTCCATAGTAAGTCACGCATTGAAAAAGAGCAGTTTTTCCGTGCCAAAGTCGACCCCAAGGCTCTGCCGAGCTTATCGGCGTTAGAGCGTCACGCAGGGAAAGAGGGGCGGAACTGCCATTCAGCCCCCCCCCCCTCGTGGGGGCTGTGGTGTGTCTGTCTACTCTCTTTTGACGCAGACAGACATAATGTCTAAAAGAGTCGATGGATTGGCTAGCTCGCTTTCCCTTCCCTTATTCGTTTGCTATTTGCTCATTTCTACGTGGTACCCCCGGAGAAAAGGTCTCTTGACAGACAAAGAGGGTTCTCAATCAGAAGAAGCAGAATGTCAGAGTTGCAGGCTGGCCAGTGTGGCTGCGGGATAGGTTGGAGCAGGCATGGTTCGGTAGGTCCATGTGCAGGAATAAGTGACTGTAGGAGGAGAAGGATAGGGTCGAGTGGACTGTGGTTTCCATCATGAGGTAAAAGTAGATAGGCAATGAGTGCGGCGTGTGCTACAATGGCTGGGTGAGACTCTCTGAGGCCGAACAGCCAAGGGTCACGAATGTAGTGCCTGAAAAAGAGAGAGAGAGAGAGAGAGAGCGCCAGAGGAAAGTAGAAAAGCAATAATAATAGAAGAGAGAGAAGGGAGAGATGCAAACAAGATTAAGAAAGGTGAGAGCAGCAGTTGGCTGCAGTTCCTCGCTATGAAAATCTCGGCGGGGATGTATAAATACCCCGTTCATCAATATCACTCGCCCTTCATCACCTCTCGTTCTCTCGCTCTCGTTTCTCGTTCTCCTCTCTCCCTCTATCCCGGCGGCTCAGCCATTGTTGTGCGCCACTCTCTTTCTCCGCCCCCTTTCCCCTTCTTCTCTCTCTCTTTTTCTTTCTCTCTCTTTCTCTCTCTCTCCGCCCTATCTCCATTCCTGTGACCGTGCTATCTGTTTTTCTTGCTGCCCTAACTATCGCTCGCCTTACTCTGTGTCACTCCCCCACGCACGGTGCCAGCTGCCACCCGTCAAATATTACTCAACATGGCGCACCCTTCCCCACAAAGCAGCTCAACTGCTCACAATCATGGTGACGACACTGTCAAAGGCATGGATATCATCAAGGCCACCCGCGTCCCAACTAAAATGGACCACTTCAAGGCCCTTCTTCACCACAACCTTCTCGTCACTCTCAGGGACCCAGGTGTTTACATCATTGGTGCCTTTGTTCCTATGGCCTTGATTGGCATGGCTATCGGCATCGTAAGTTTTTTTTTTTTTTTTTTTTTAAAAAAAAAAAAGGGTCCGCTCACTTGGCACCCTTGGAGCTGTCTGCCTGCAGTCGGATAGTACGCCCGAGCCCGTTTGATACTCGCATCCAAATTTGTCCTGTTGATCATTGACCTGGAATACCGGCATTTCCTTCTGTGCTTCAGTCATTAGGCATCCAGAGTAATATTCCAAAGGTCACTGCCGGAGATATCGATATGTAAGAGGACTGAACTTCCTCGGTCGTACGCAGTGCACCAGGACGGTAGCAGACCCAGTATTTCTAACAACTTACTGTTTTTTCTGATTAGTCGTACATTCAATATGCGCGAAACAGGAGTCAAGACTCAGTACGTCTCTAAGCCAGTTGCTTTCTTCCCAGTCATCAAGAGTGTCCCAAGTCTCAACGGACTTTCAGACTCTGTTGTCCAGTCAATGGGCCAGTATTATGCTGGTGTCAACCCTGTCTTTGCAGACTTTGCTTCCATGGATGATGTGGCTGCATATGAGCACAGGAACTCGAAGGACATGTTGAAAAATGCGACACTGAAGGACTACAATCCACAGTTTGGCTTTGAGCTTGATGCACTTGCGCTCACAGGGGCAAACCTTGATCTTGGATTCACAATCGCCACAGCTGCCAATGACTCAATTCCTTACCTACTGAGTGCAATGAACGCGGCCACAAGCAATGTCGATGCTGATAGCGGCACCAATGCCTCGCCTGCGGTTGGACAGGGTTTGTCATTCTTGCCCACACTCAAGACATTTGGCGCTCAGGGCAAGGAGAATGTCGATATCCCTAGTTTCATTGTTCCGGCCTTCATGACATTTGGTAAGTAAAGAGCCCCCTTACGAAGATTCTCTCGAATGTTGCTGGTTCATCTTTTAGGTTTTGACTCTGTTCTAATTCTTTGTAACTTTATTCTTTCGTCTATTGTTCCTCAATAGCCTTCTCGTTCTTTACAACTTTTGTCGCTGCAAACTTGGTCAAGGAAAAGGAGCTTGGTCAAAAGGCTCACTTGCAGAATATGGGCATTCAACCTGTCGTCTATTATCTCTCTCGTTTCGTCATCGACATCTCTTGTTTCCTCATCCCAGTCGTGGCATCTTTCATCCTCATGGGAGCGACGCGACTTCAGATGATCACTTCTGGCTCTTGGGTTCCTTATCTCTTCTTGCTGGTCATTTCTGGATTCCCATTGATTACCTTTGGTTACCTTCTTTCGCTCTTCTTCCAGAAGCATCAGACAGTTGGACAAGTCCTTGGTATTGGTCTCAGTTTGGTCGTCTTTATTCCCTATTTCTTTGTCCAGTTCGTCTTTGAAGGGGCTTCACTCCTGGCCATTATCCTTGTCGGTCTCTTTGTTCCCTCCTTTGCTTTGGAGCGGTCTATCTCGGCTATTGCGACGGCACAGACGACAGGAGAGCCTTATACTGTCCGTGACACCTTTGACATCCAACGCGCTCCCTTCTGCAGCATGATCCTGTTCCTTGTCCAGTCTTGTATTTACTTGGCCCTCATCTTCTATATTGAGAGCATGATCCAGTCGCGCCGTTCGCCTCTCTCGGCCCTTCGTCCCTCAAAGGGTTCGAAGCTCCCTGTGGAAAAGAACAAGGGATTGGCGCCCCAACATTCTCAAGATGCATCTATTCATATCGATGGCAAGTATCGAGAGCGAGATGCTGAGGTGATTGAGGAGACTCTCAGGTTGAAGGGCAGGGCAGGCGAGCTTGATGAGAATGATGCCATCCGTCTTTTTGGCCTTTCCAAGAAATTTCGCCTTGAGGGTAAAAAGCGCGACCTCATTATTCTGGATGATATCTATCTTTCCTTCAAGAAAAACGAGTGCTTTGGATATCTTGGCCCTAACGGAGCTGGTAAAACCACTACGATCAAGATGCTTACAGGAGCTGCGGACCCAACATCGGGTAATGGAACCATGATGGGCTTGCCTATTGTTCCATTCCACGAGAACCTTCGCTCCATGATTGGTATCTGCCCGCAGTTCGATATTATCTGGCCAAAGCTCACGGTCCGGGATCACTTGAGACTGTTTGGCAAGATCAAAGGTGTCGCCCCTGAGGACTTGGAGGCCTCGGTTACGCAGATGATCCAAGAGATGGGACTTGAGGGACTCGGCGACAAGCGTGCAAAGACCTTCTCCGGCGGAAACAAGCGCCGACTTAGTTTGGCAATGGCTGTCATTGGTTGCCCCAAGATCGTGTTCTTGGACGAGCCTACCACTGGTGTGGACGTATCAATCCGACAGGCGATTTGGAGTGCAATCCGGAAACTTAAGCAGACTTCGTGTGTGATCTTGACTACCCACTCGATGGAGGAGGCTGACGCTCTTTGTGACCGAATTGGTATCATCACTAATGGACATATTCAGGCCTTGGGTACATCTCAACGGCTTAAGAACACCTATGGAGCTGGATACAAGGTGGTTGTCAAGACTCATCTGAGCCCACGTGCAGTTACCGCCGCTTTGGACGAGACCGTTGGTTCAGGACGTGCAATGCTAGTGCAGGAGCTGGGTTCGAGTCTAGAGTATGAAATCGCACGGTTGGAAGGCGAACGGACGACAGAGATGTTGACAAAGCTCTTTGGAGTGTTCGAACGACGAAGGAGAGAGTTGGGCATTGACGATTATTCTGTCAGTCAAACTACTCTGGCTCAGGTCTTTATCGAGTTTGCCAAGGAGCAGGCAGCTCCTGAAGAAAATTAAATTGCTCCCTCATACCATACTCATTTCTAGACGGACAGTTTCCCATTAAACACAAACTATACTTAAACCAAACAAATATATATTTTACTACTTATTAGGAGCTAGTGCTGGCGTGTGAATGCTAAGTGAATGTGGTATTTCTCTTATGTCTTGCGGAAAAGGATGAAAATCAGTGAACATCCTAGTGGGACACTTTGAAAGTGCGAGATAATTCCAGAAGACAGATCAAGAGTAAGGGTTAGCATGGATATCTCTCTTCTTTTGATGCTCTTGTTCTCTCTTAATCCTCAAACTCTTCTCACCTGGTACCATGGATCCAGAGCAGCGAGAAGGCTTCGCTGGCAACGGTGCTGTACAAAATCCGTTTTCTGAACAGCGCAAAGAAGAGCATCATGAGCCCAATCAGCGGGGACAATGATCCGCAGAGAATCAGGATCGCCCGCATGCGCTGGTAAGTTGACTTGAGTGTGTTCAGCTGACGTTCGTTGTCGTCCCGATCTGCATACTCTGAGTTGGTGCCTGCTCTTGAGGACACACGACCAACGCTGTCGTTAATCGAGGCCATGTTGGATGAAATAATCGTCAACAATTGCCTAGGTGTGAAAAAAAAAAAAAAAAAAAAAAGAGTTGGGAATGGTTGAGTGAGCGTGGGTCCATTTGCTCAGACATCAAACCTCTCTATCCACAATGGGATTACTGGCTGCTCATTTGATCCAATTTGACTTACTTTCCGAAAAAGATATACAGCCCAAAGATGATCACTACAACCGTCGTCCAGACCGCATACATGGCTGAAATGAGGGTACTATAGAGCTCCAGATTGCCCATATCAAAAGCATCACCAGCGAACGATGCCAGGATCTGGTTTGTCACCAATGGCAACGCCGTTAGGCCGAGGAGAGTAAAGTTGAGTACCATTGGCGTTGGTAGATAGACTCGTTTTGGTTCCATCATGGATGTGATGCGACCGTGATTGACGTTTGGACCATCATTCTTCTCGGGATCGTCCCTGGTACCAGTACGACGCTTCTTGCCGTTGTTCGAGAGCATGTTATGTGTCGAGAACGAGGCAGGAGTTGCATAGATGATCCCGACCAGGTAGAAACCCATTGCTCCTGAGACAAAAACCCATGGTAGATCAGCCTAATTGTTGAGAGAGAGAGAGAGAGAGAGAGAGGAAAGTGAGAAAGGGAGGACGCGGGACATGGACAGGGACATGGACAGGGGCTTAGAATGGAGTCAAAGGTGAAACTCATGTCATCGAGTGTTCTCCTTTTCTTCCCCCACAACACCTCACTTTTACTTCAACTTACAAAGTTTTCCAAGAATCCACGCTTGCCTTCATGCACACCCACAAGCAGCAGAACGGACAGGACGCATCGGACTGTATGTGTAGAGTTGAGAGAGTTTTTTTTTTTTTTTTTTTTTTTTTTTTTTTTTGCTGTTAGCAGTCATTCTTTCTTTCTCTCTCTTCCTCTATGCTGGAAGGACCCCTGATTGCTCAATGTTTAGGAGAAACGAGGTTCAACACCCTCTCACATCACTCCCCCTCCCCCTACCCCAAATTCATCTTCACCCCTTCACCCTTCTCACCCCGTTTCCTCTCCTTATCCCATTTTCTTACAGAAAAAGTAGCCAGCGCACCAAAAGACGAATCCCTCTGTGGGCCGAGGTCGGAACGCGCGATCGTTTCTTGAAAACTCCCAGATCTTTTGACCTTTCCACCAAATGTTGTGGATCAGGATTCCAACAGAAATAAACAAAAACAAGAACGACGAGATGATATGAGTCGTGTACAGGAACGATACATAGGTGACGCCTTCACAGTTGCCTTGACTTTGCACCCGCCAGTCGCAAAACTCGCCTGTCGATGAGGTTGTATTCATAGGATCCATGTTGGAGGGGTCTTTGTAGATTGTTGTAGTCAACGTTTGTGATCAACGGCGCATTAAATCAGGGTGTACCAGGTAGGGAAAAAAAAGGCTCAAGTAAGACGATCGCCGGTAGGAAAGAGAGGATAGAAGAGTTGGGAGAATGAGTTGATAAGAAAGTCTTGTATTCTTGCTAGTAGCGGAGTGGCCTTCGGCACCAGGTGTTAGAGGGCGTTTTGCCGTTGGCAGGGTTCAACAGGTCCGTTGGAAGGTTACAGTTTAGAACGGTATTTCGTGGTGGATTCTACGCGTGCATCAGAGAATCCGGCTTGGAGCGATGGTGTCAGGGGGCTTCAAGTGGATGGCTACCAGCAAGGACGTTGTCTGCAATGTAAAATATGGTTCTTCGAATGAAGTTTGAAGGATTGTCGCTACGCCTTCAACTGTTGTAAGATTGGCGAGAACTAGGTCCAAATTTGGGTTTTCGGATGTAAGAGTTAGATTGGTAGGGGGAGGGGTCTGGGGTAGTGGCGACAGAAAAGCACAAAGCAGGAGAGTGGTAGAACGAAGGTGTAAAGAAAAGAGAAAGAAAGGAAGAGTGGGAAACAGAAAGAGAAGAAGACAAAAAATTAAGAGGGAGGTCCACCGGTGAGGCTATCCTTTGTTATGTCCAGGACCCGAAAGGGGCCCTCATTCAGGACACCAGCCTCAGGAAGGCGAGCAAGGGTGAAGAGGCTGCCTAGACAGTCCAGCTAGCCAGTCTAATTGTCATGTCAAAAAAGGGCTGTCGCCAGTCATTAATCGCGTCTGTCGGGCGACTGATGTAAAGGAGGCCCGCTTCGGAAGTCGAGGAGAGAGAGAGAGAGACAGAGAGAGACAGACAGACAGAGAGAAAGAGAGGGGAAATATGATTATTTTTTTTTCAGACATCACCGTGCGCGTGTGCGTGTGCCAGATACACCAAGGAGGATACCTCTCCCAAAGTAAAGGACACAAGGGTGTGCATGCCAGAGGCGCGACTTTTGCAGGGTAGGGAAGACACTGAGGAGCAAGGTCAGGGGCTGGCACAGACAGATGATCACCTTATTCCATCCTGGATACTCTGCCGGGCCGGACGGTTTTCTTCGTTTGTCCAAGGAACGTTCAAGGGGGGGAGATTGGGGCGAATATGCCCATCTAGGAACAAAAAGAGTATTCTTTGCCTGCAGCAGCAGTCTGTTGAATTGAGTAGTCGACAAAGTTACTAAAGATAAGGCAAGTTGTGTCCGTGGAGAGCGCCTATAGGACAAGTAGATGGACAGGAAAGTAACGGGCCAACACCTTAAGAAAAGGAAGGGAAGGAAAAAGGGCCTCTGGCAGTTCCTTGCACTGTTCAAGAACACCAGAGCTTCTCTCAACACCGATTACAGCACTAGACCTTCTCGAACAGACACGTTCCAACGCACATTCCATCTGCTTTCAGCTGGTCCTACATCTGGATGAAGAAATCAAGGAGGAAAAGCTTTAACGTGACAACAAGGGGATCCCACTCTACTATTGAGCCTGGCCACCCATGAATGTAGGTATGGTTTTTAAGGCGCCAAGACAAGGGGGGCATATACAGCAGGTTAGACTTTGGGCAAGGGATCCAACAGGGAATTTGGCCGAGGGAACGAAAAAGAAAATAGGATGTAATGAGCATTGTTTGTTTAGAACGGCGACCTCACTGAACTGGGCAACCTGTTGTTCCAACCACCTTAACCACCCCAAGCTTTTAATGATTCGTTCTATGGTGACCTTGCACGCTTGTTGATAGGTAAAGAAATGGCTACCGACCGTTTGTCCTTTAAGCAAGGCATCCTATGTGTACATGAACATAATGTAAAGATGTTCCCTTCTATGCCTTCAACACAACCCCCTGAAAACTTTGTTCTCCTGGCCCTGTCCAGACTCTCGACGCAAGTCTTTGGAATAAGATGCAGAGAATATATCGCTTTTTCGGTTCTCCCACCCCTTGCTATCAGCAACCCAAAGCACGATGCATGCCAGAGCATTCAACTGCATACTTTCGGGTGAGGAGGCCTTTCGACTCACTTCGGGTCTAACTCCAGAAAGCACGTTCACTGATAGTGCGGTATTGTGTGAAAAGCTCGTATTGGCTCAAGTTCACATGCATAAGTTCCTTTTGAATATTACTGCGCGGGAAACGGTCCCAACAGGATAGAAAGTCAAGACCTTACTCCGAATCTTTATTTTGTAGTGCATGAAAGAAGGATACCGCCGACCTGGTCCATATGGGCAAGCTGAGCATAAAAAATAAAAGACCATTGCCCATCGGTTGTAGTATGAACTACTGACTTGCTACGGGTGTCCATGATACTCGATTCATTAGAATGCATCCTTCACTAGGCATCGAGGTGTGTATTACCAATTTAGGCATCGTGTGGGTGAGGCAGGGCTTCTCCGTTAAGCCCAGAGAGTGCATTCTCAATTGCAATTTCCGACATTGCTGTCCTAGTTTCCAAAGTGCCGCTTCCTATAGATTCAACGAGGAAACAGAGAATTTAGTCGACATTGAATGCGGAATATTGCTACCACTGCTTCTTCATGCTGTATTTTATAGATGTGGTTACCAATGTGAGGAAGGACAATACAGTTAGGAAACTGAAGGAGTTCAGAGTCTGTTGGCAACGGTTCAGGGACAGTAACATCCAGGCCCACAGAGCCAAGCTTGCCCTCCTTCAGCGCCCTAATCAGCCCGGACTGGTCAACAATTCCTCCGCGTGCAGTATTTACAAATACCTAGATCGTTCAAGTCCACAGCGAATGTCAGTCATATAAGCGTCGGTAATGAAATTTGCAAAAAAATGTTTGCAGAGGCAAGTTTCTTACCACATCACGCTTCATTTTGGAGAAGGTCTCGTAGTTGAACATGTTCTGTGTCTTGTCGTTCAGGGCACAGCACACACAGATCACGTCTGATTCTTTCAGCAGACGGTCCAGTTCAGCAAACTCGATCTTTCCTCCGACCTCAGCCTCAGCCTCAGGCTTCGGTTTCGTACCCTGGTACAAGATCTTCTCAACCCCAAATGCTTTCAGTCGCTTTCCAACAGCCACGCCAATTCGTCCCAGTCCAACAATCCCAACAGTTTTGTCAGTCAGTTGCGTGCCCAATAGCCAAGTTGGGCTCCAGGCGCCCCACTTGCCATGAATCACTGCATCCACTCCTTCGCGCAGTCGTCGTCCAGCAGCAAGCACCAAGAGCAAGGTTGTGTCCGCAGTGGCATCAGTGAGGACTCCTGGTGTATTTCCGAGAAGGATCTTGCGGTCTTCCAGCTCCTTGACGTTTACATGGTCAAAACCAACAGACATGGTCGACACTACCTTCAGCTGAGGTCCTTTTTTTTTTTATTTATTGTAGAGGGCCAAATAGAAGAAGAGATTTGGTGTCAGGAAGTGGGTAGTATTGGTGAGCATGTTGATAGCAGTCAAACGTATGGGTTACCTGCTGCATCCAAAAGTTCAGAATCGATCTTGTCTGTTAACAGACAGAGGATGCCATCGACGCCTTTGGCTAACTTCAGAAACTCAGATCGTGGAATTGCTCTATCCTCTTTCCACTGGATAACTTCCACTCTAGCTTATGCAATGGGGTGCACACATTCATTAGATGATACTGCTGCTGGTTCTTGGTTCAGAATAAGACTTAGTGGCGAATGTCGAGGAGTTTAAAGGGAAGCAAATTCAGCTTTAGTTTCTTTCTTTTTTTTTTACCCGTCAAATCCACGGTTGAGGCGTTCTTGGGATGCTTGAGGTAGGGTTCTAGTGACCAAGAGCTTCTTGCGGTTTAGGTGAGCCATAGTGGTAGAGAAAGTGCGTCTCGCGTGGGTGGTGGTGGTGGTGGTGGTAAAGGCAAACGAGGCGACAGGAGGAGAGATTTTGGTGCGGCTCAAGATACGCGGAAAGGACATTGATGCTCAAAAATGATGCTCAATGAGGAGTGATGGAGAGATGGAAGATCTAAAAGACACGTCTCTTTTTTTTCTTTCTGCTCGTTTAAGAGAGGATTGTGGGAGCGAGGAGAGATGAAATGTGGTGACAGAGCAGAACAAAGATTACTCTTCCCGGTAGGATCCGTGGGGACCGTTGCGAATGAGAGCGCAAAGAGAAATGAGGAAAGGCGATTGTGCGGGCAGATTCCTTTTGGGTGGAGACCGTGGGTGAATTTCCAGGTTGCTGTTGTCTCTACGCGTTTCCTCAGTGATAGACGTGGGTTTGGCCAAAAGTGAGGCCTGGCATGCTGGTGGCATCTGGCGTGGTACACAATTGGCGAGATATGAGTAGGGCGATATGGGGCCATCTTGCTATCCTAAGGTGCCTGCTCCAGACGTTCGTTCATGTGGCCACCCTGGTGCCTGAAAAGGCCCGAAGGTCCGGGATACTTCAGAGACAGTCAGAGCGGCCGCAGCAAAGCAGTCCATTTTTTTTTTTTTTTTTTTTTTTTTTTGTGTGTGCCTTGTTTGTGCAGTATTTCCTCTCTTCAGTCCACCCCCCACATTCAGTGTCTTCACCACCATGGTTATCGTACAGGCAAGTCTTGTTTCGTTGAAATCCCTTCTACACTCCTCGAGGATGTGAGGAATCAACCCTTCAGCCCAAAGGACTTACCTTCTACTACCATTCCATCTCTTGCCATAATCCACCAATAGCCTAATAATCAGATCAAGTAGGACAAAGCGCATGGTGAAAAAACTGCAATTCTTTTAGACATTGAATCACCCTCCAGTTCTAACAGGTGTACGGTTACATTTCTTTTCTTCTTTGCAACAACAGATTGACAAATGTGTCTATTGTCCGTCTACGGAAAGGTGGCAAGCGATTTGAGATCGCATGCTACAAGAACAAGGTCATGGAATGGAGAAACGGAGTGTAAGCCAGTGTCACTTGATTACTGCGCCCAATAGTCCCACCCTAGCTCTTCCCCCCTTTGCCAATACTAACCAAGCTTTTCTCGACTCCAATAGTGAGAAGGATCTAAGTGAAGTCATGCAGATCGACAATGTATTCTTGAACGTCTCAAAAGGACAGGCAGCCAACAAAGATGATCTCTTGAAGTGCTTCAAAACCGATGATCAAAACGAGATCATTCTAGAGGTACCATTATGACATGATGTGCTTTATTAGGTTGGAAAATTACACCATCCAGACATCTGACTCTTTTGTTCTCTCTAGATCCTCAAGAAGGGAGAGCTTCAGGTTGGAGAAAGGGAGCGCTCCACCATGCTCGAGGGCATGTACCGTGATATTGCCACCACTGTAGCCGAAAAGTGCGTGAACCCAGAAACAAAGCGTCCATACACTGTCACTATGATTGAGAAGGCCATGGCCGATCTCCATCTCTCTGTTAATCCTTCCCGGTCAGTCAAGTCTCAAGCTCTGGATGTTATTAAGCAGCTTCTGGAGAAAAAGACAATTCCAATTGCCCGTGCACAGATGCGAATCAGGATCGTTGTGCCCTCGAAGGATGGAAAGAGGATAAAGGATCGACTTATGACCATGATTGCTTCCAAAGAGGACGAGGATCTTGGCGAGAGCTATGAATGGGTAAGTAATATCCGCAGCTATTGGAATATGTCAGGATCATTGCCGCAGTAGATTGAGACCAAAGCTTATTAATAATTTCTGCTTTGTCTTCTTGCTTTTCATATATGGCGTGGAACTTGTTCAGATTTGCTTGATCGACCCAGGACAGTTCAGGGCTATCAATGAACTGCTTCAGTCCGAGACTAGAGGCAAGGGACAATTGGAAATGTTGAGTTTGATGGAGACTAGGCAAGGAGATGAGACATTCTAATGGAGAAACTGGCCGAACAGTTTGTAAAATTCCTTTTAACATGTTCACCACGCATCAGAGGTCAATGAATAAAATTTGGGTGCAATAGGCTACATTTATCAAACTCGGTAGTAAGGGTGCTTCTCTAAGCTTGTGGGCAAGGTTGAACACCTAGTTCCTTTCGCACGTCTTCCACGGATCGTTCCATCCACTCTTCCCATCTAACGTTCATAACTGACTTTGAGTTGCTTCCGGACTCAAGTGCCCATGGCACATACACGTTGAACAATCTCTCGCGTTCTTCGCTTGTCAATCGCAGTGGTCCAAAGAAAGACGATAGCATCGTCATTGGTAGACCAGTCTGAACCATCTCAAACCATTTTAATGCGATCTCTCCATCAACAGTGACGGGGAGCCCCGTGAGCGTATGGTAAAAGTCATGGGTCTCGCGGTATCTTTGCATCACATAAGCAAGCTCCTCTGAGTCGACAAAGTGAACAGGTTCTCGGGTATCGGGTGAAACTTGTTGGTCATCGAGGAATCGAACATACTCACGACCAAAAGCTCCATCAGGCAGCTGGCGGAGTCGGTCAAGCTGCATAGTCTCTGATGTGATCTTGGGTCGTTCACGTAGAATCCGACGTCCTTCTGGATCTTTAAGCATTTGGTCTCTTATCCTAGCCAAGAAGATCCCACCTGTGGTATCGCCCAGTGTCGCGACCATGTCTACATGTTGAAACACAGATGAGTGTTTGTTTTGAGATGCGGATTAAATGTTGGTTTGTTAGTGGTGCTAGCTACGTGAAATGCAGAAGAGGATTTAAGTTCTAGGGAGCGCCAATATTGGCTCAGCGCGTTGTCATACCTCCTCGGTAAGGGTTTGCCAGCGCCGTGAAGGCTGAACCAACAGTGAGTATGGCGCGCTGAAGTGGCGAGATTGGGATGTGGCTATCATATAGCTTCTCAGTGGGCGGAACAACTATGACAAGTAACTGGTTAACTTGTGGAGAGTGGCAAGCGTGTTCGCCTAGGAACCATCATACAGGAGACAAACTGTAGACGTATTTGATATTTGAAAGGAAATCTTACAAGGAGAAGTGAAGAGGGTGGCACATGGTGCAATGCGAGTTCTCCTAAGCAGTTCGCTTGTCCGAGCTTGGCAGGGGCGCGATCGAAGTGTCTTGAGTGCCTGTGAGGCGAGAATGCGATTCGACATGGTGGAGAAAGGAACAGATTCTACCATTCCGGGCTTTGGCGATGAGCGGGCTTTGACAGGAGCAGATACCTTAAGGGGTTTCTTCCTTTGACAGAACCTTGCCGAGCAACAAAAAAAAAAAAAAAAATAAGCATTTCGACGACTGATCCTCCAGTTTCATTTGACGACCCTTGGACGACAGGAAGGCATTAAACAATGGCAAAGAACTACATTATCGAGCACATGGAAGAAGGTGCGTGTCCCCCTCTCTTGCATCCGGATGCAGGATTCAGTAGTCCGACAATGCATACTTTCTGATCAGCCAGTTAAAACATAGCCTGAAGAAGACTGACATACTTCTCGGTCTTGAATATACTGCGGATAGGCATGCATGAGTGGTGCAAGCTGGAGTACGAACACATGGTTGGTAATATTGGACCAGATCATGTCTACTTTACAGCATTGACGCCAAAGACCTTGGCAGATATGCCTGCATCGCTCGCCAAAGCCCAGTGCCACACAGAGGATATCTTGACTATGGGCGATCGCATCCCTCATGAGAAGGTCTGTCTTCTGGATCCTGCCTCTCCTACAGTTCTCAGTCCCGAAGATGCTGACAAGTACGATTTTTTCTTGTTTGGCGGAATTCTGGG
The DNA here is from genome assembly GCA_011634665.1 of Mortierella sp. BCC40632. Classification (NCBI taxonomy): domain Eukaryota; kingdom Fungi; phylum Mortierellomycota; class Mortierellomycetes; order Mortierellales; family Mortierellaceae; genus Mortierella; species Mortierella sp. BCC40632. The sequence goes on from WAEK01000019.1 coordinate 582,365, forward strand.
CGACGACCCCCCAAGAGGTAGATTTAATGTTTTGAAGAGTAACTTGGTCGTGGCACCCGCATTAGGAACAAAGGGACTAAAGGACTTTCTTATTTTTCCAATCAAACAGATCGTACCGGTGAACTCAGAAAGTTGGGATTCGCAACTCGCCATTTGGGTGAGGTCCAGATGACGACTGATACAGCCGTCAATGTTACTCGCCGTGTTGTTGAAGGCAGAGGTACAGTTCCAACCTGGTAGCGGTTGCGGTCGAGTGCGGGAGTGGTCAGGATTCTGGGTATAAGATCCAAGGGCGGTAGATTGTTCAGTATCAACTGTCCTCCCAGAGGCTTAGTGAGCAGTATATGTCATGACGGACGAGTGGGATTGGTAGCCGCACGTTGAAAATGGCATTGGGGTCTGAAAATCTAGTCATCTCCATTTCACAGTAGTCTAACTAGACAGCTTGTCGACTTTTTTTTTTTTTTTCGACTGTTGATAGTTCCTTTGGACAAGATTCCATTTGTCGACCACCCCGAGATCAGACTTCGCAAGGGTGAGTCTGTGACCATGCCCTTCCGGTATATTGTCAAGGAGGAAGAGCAGTCAGACAGTACAGCGGTGACCGATGGCGAAAAGAAACCTAAGAAGTCGAAGGGACCACAGCCCTTGCTTCCTCCAGGTATGATTGAGCTCTTAATCAAGGACAATGACTCGGCCTTTGACCTCAACTAGATCGAGTCGATAGAATATTTTTCTCATAAGTAAAAGTCACGGAGCAACTGTAATATTAGCCGCACCTTTACGCATACGGAACTACTCCTAAGAATGAATCGAAGTATCCCGCGGTGGATGGTTGGAGAGAGGGAGAGCGTAAAACTGCGCCTCTGCTACACAATCCCTGGATAGTAATTAAGGTTTCAATGGGACTTTGCGCCTCACCTCAAAGCCATACCTCACACTCCTCCTCTGAGGGCTGACAGGCAATTTGGCCAATTTAAGTGGGCTGTTGGGCCTCGGGGCAGCCACGGTCGACACTTTTATTCGTCTCTATGAGCACAGCCCCAAAGAGTTGTCCAAGTGACAAGAGAATAGGACAGCCTCAGTCCAGAATAAGGGGCAAGCTGTCGACTTTTCTGAGTTTGATTTCACATGAGCAACTGCTTGCTGCAAGATCGCCGCGTTGCTCGTGGTCAGTAGTATTTTTCCGCTCTGATGGCAGGCAGGAAGGTGTCCAAAAGGAGGATTTCTTCGCCTTCTTGTTGGCGTCTACTTTAGTTGGCTCAGGCGTTGTTCTTTTTTTTTTTTTGCTCTCTCTCTGCCCCTTGACCTTCATTCTAGCGCCTTGCTTATCTCTTCTGCTGACCAAGAGTCGACCAGGTTCGGAGGTAACTATCGTAGCCTGGCAAAGGGTCTATAAAAAGGCAGAGTGGGCGTCGTATGGAGCCCCGACACCTCGCGGGTTAGAATACTGCGACGATTCCAATTCCGAATTTGCCACCAGCGCCCAGTTGTTACCCTTTTGCCTGATTAGTCCCAAGCAGAAGCTTGTTCTCCTCGACCCGTCTCATCCGTTTCTACTACAAAAGGCGCTCATCTTCCTTTGCACCCCCTCCCCCCCTCCCCTCCCCTTCCCCACACCTTTGCGGAAGCATAGCCTACACACAAGTAGGGTACAGAAAGACAGCCTGCATTCCGCACAAGCACGGCAAGCTTATCGGATTTAGACAACAAACAAGCGCACAGAGGGCCCGGCCTCAACTCTCTCATTCAAGTGCTCATCTCGTCATTCGCATCCTCCTCCGCTCATCTGCACTCGGCTATAAAACTGCACCGAATCATGTCCTCCCCCAGCAGCCACCACCGCCGTCAAAACGACCTTCGTCCGAGCCCTCATCTCGCCCCTCGCATTTCTTCCTCATCCTCTACATCAGAATCTCATTCCTTGCACGAGCTCCTCCCGCGCGCTCACGGGCGGTTTCCCATGGACTCGAAGCATTCCCATCCCTATCCTCCATCCGGAGCCTCACCCAGTCATGTCTCAAGAGTGACCGCCCAGGCTGCATACGAGGTTGTCTCTCAGCCATCGGCGGCCCAGCAACTGGTTGCACTCACCATTAAGAATGTCAAAATTCGTATCCGCAATATCCCTGAGACTGTGTAAGGAAACCTGGAGTTGCTCTTTTTAGTTCCTTGTCTCCTGAAGCGGCTACTGTGCCTAACTCATATCATCCAATCTCAATTGCCCAACTCATTCTCTCGTTTTGACGCACGCACGCACACACACACGCTCGCATACACACACTCATATACACACACTCACATACACTGACACGCTCGCATTCTCTTCCGCATTGACTTGTACTCTCAGTAATGCGATCTTCACGGTATGTTTGTATCTTTGACTGTATCAAATCATACTTTTTCGTATCGGAAAAAAAAAAGTTCTTGGCATCTAATCAATGTTCCTTTCTATCAATGGTTGTGCACATCGCACTAAACAACAGCCCGTGTGGATGATGCTTGTTCTTGTCTTCCTTCATCTCTCGGCGAAGGAAGCTTCACACCGTAAGATACAGCTACTGTCATTTGGGGACTAGCAGGGCACTAGTATGAATCACGTTTAGCTAATCAGGGGTGCACCTGTTCCTTTCTCTTCTTTTAGACATGGCTGTGAAGGCATTGCCATTCCTCTCTGACAACACTTGCAGATCTGTGGCAGACTGCACCTATTTTGGCTTCACTGGAATCCCAGCATCTGACCCGATCATCAGTGAGCTCAGCGGCTTCTTTGCTGCATCAGAGCCTCAGACAGTGGTCCCGAAACTATTTGCAGACGAGGCGGCCATGAGGGCCGCCTATGATTCATCGCCTGTCAACTTTGTGGTTGGTGTCGTCTTTACTAGTCCGTCAACTAGGCTGTCAGCACCACCAACTCAGAACCTACAATATAACTACACGATCCTTGCCAACCACACTGCATATGTGCAAGAAGAGTATCTATCCTCCCGTTTCGCTACCGCTCAGGTGAGCTCTATTTCTTACATTTTCGCGTGTTTTACCGCAGGAGGCTGTATCTTTCTAGATTCTCCATGACAGAAACACTTACGACTGCAACCCCCCCCCCAAATAGGCCTATGTTGAGCGTGCGGCAATCAATCTTCGTCGCAAGGCCAACAACAAGCCCGCACTCTCTTCACCCTTGCCACTAAAGAATGCTCCGCCTACGGCAATCACAGGAGCTGGCCGCACTTTCATCTCCTTTGCAAACTTTGTTGGCATTGGTTCTTCCATCAACTCGGCTCTCAACGCTTTCTACGTTATTTTCTGCTTTCAGGCTGTCTGGCTGGGAGTGCTAAGCATAATGACTGTCGAGAAGCATGAGAAGATTCGAATGGTCATGACCATGATGGGCATGCACCGGAATCCATATCTAGTCTCACTTTGGTTGATGCAAAAGTAAGGAATTTCTCCTCAGCTCCTCAGTGCACCCTTTGTCTATCATATACTCTATGTCGCTACCACTACCATTTCGATATTGCAAGAAGGATGACTCATTAAGCTCTCTTTGTTGCGACTTTTAGCGTTCAGAACCTAGCCACATGTGCATTGATGATCTTGATCCTCTTTGTCGGCAGGATCTTCACCAACTCAAATGCGTTGATCGTCTACCTCCTCTTGATCCTCTTCTCCTTCAATTGCACTGCACTCGGCTCACTCGCGTCCGTGATCGTCCCGGACCCTAAGAAGACCAACATAGTCTCGTTCCTTCTTTTGGCAATCACCGTCGGCAGCTATGGAATCTGCTCTGCCCTGGTCTTTGGCAGTAGGCAAGTCGATCCTACAACAGAGACCCTTGTTTACTTGATCCCATCGGTGGCTCTCGGACGTGCTATTAACTACATCACCAACATTGAGCTTGCTCTTGGCGGGGTCACATGGGACAACTTGTCGTCGGGACCATGCGCGAAGGCATTGTGGATGTTGGCTGTGGACTGTGTCATCTTTTACTTTTTGGCTTGGTACTTGGACGCAATCTTCCCAGGCCAATACGGTAATCCATTGCCATTCGACTTTTTCCTCCGTCCAAGTTACTGGGGATTGGGTCGTTACCGTAGAACCGAGTCACAGAACGAACAATTTGCAGCTGCAGGACCCTCTGCCTCGGGTCACTCAGACTCGACTACAAATCACAAAGAGCATACAGATATGTTTGAAAAGGTGGATATTTCACGGATCCCAGTCGAAGACCGTAACATGATTAAGGTACAGGGTCTTCGGAAGCATTATGATTCCTCAATCGGCTATGCGTATAATCTTCCCTTGCTCGGACTTCTCTTCAGGATCTTTTACCCACCAGACTCGGCACGAACCACTGGAGCATTTGCAGGAGTCCAAAGACAAGAGGTTGTCGCTGGCCTGGATCTTGAGGTTCACCGCAATGAGATTTTTGGATTTTTGGGCCATAATGGAGCAGGCAAGACCACTTCGCTGTCCATTATCATGGGTATGATCAAGCCCTCGTCTGGATCCGTTATCGTCAACGGCCATTTGTTGCCAGGCAGTGACGGTGTCGGATACCGCAAATTGGACATGCGAACACTGAGCCAGGTTCAGAAGCAGATGGGAATCTGTCCTCAACATGATGTTTTGCTGGACAAGTTCACTGCCTGGGAGACACTCAAGTTGTATGCGACCATCAAAGGTGTCAAGGTCATTCGACGCAAGATTGAAGACGCTAATGCCCCGACTTCATCCACCCCCGAACAGCTGTTGGATGAGTATCTAGAGCATTTGTTGGAAGATGTTTACCTCAAGGAGAAGAAGCACGAGCGGGTCTCGACCTTTTCGGGAGGCATGAAGCGGAAACTCAGTGTTGCACTTGCCTTCTTGGGCGATCCCAAGATCGTCTTGTTGGACGAGCCCACAACAGGAATGGATGTGTTTACAAGGAAGCAGGTGTGGCAAGTGATGCAAGATTCGAAGGCTGGGCGTGCGATCCTGTTGACAACACATTCGATGGAAGAAGCTGATGCTCTTGGTGATCGGATTGCTATCCTTTCAAGGGGTCAACTTCAAACACTCGGTACATCCTTGTTTTTGAAGAACCGATTCGGATTGGGATACCGCCTAAGTATGGAAAAGAGACGAGTTATGCTCGCGGACCAACAGCAAAGCAAAGATGTCCAGTCCACCAGTGTCATGACAGAAGAACTATCAAGTCAGGTGATGCTGTTTGATGAGGCGGCAACCACGGCTATCGTACAAAGACACTTCCCAGATGCGACTGTCGATGTGAACACGGCGACAGATATTACATATGTACTTCCCACAACTGGTACACACGAGCAAAGGGGCGGACTCACAGCCCAAGAATACATTGAGGCGAAGAAGGCAGCGTTGCCAGGTCTGTTTGAACAATTGGACCGAGAGATTGCAGCAAATCGACTGGGAGTCCGGAGTGTTGGTCTCTCTGTGACGACGTTGGAAGAGGTCTTTGTTAGCCTGCAGGAGCAAGAGGAGCAAGAGCGAGCTGCGAAGGATGAGGCCTCTGCTCAGCGTTAAACCGTCGGAAGTTATTTATCTATTTACTTTTAGCTAGAATCGAAAATATATTTGGTTTTCCCTCCCTCCTCTACTCATTTCGTCATGATCTGCCTCGTGTCTGGTGTGAAGGGCGAAATTCCTATGCGGCCTGTGGTCACTCCTTTATCGGCAACCTTTGCTGAGTTGCTGGAGGCGAAAGAGGTGTGCAAATGTTGATAACCAGCTATCCGGGGGTTGTTGAGGCCACGCCCGATCACTGTAGAAGGCTAAGCTCCGCAACATGAGCCCAGGATTCTCCTTGGCTGTGTTCCTGCTTGGTAGAGACAGGGGACAACATGCGAGACCCCACAAGGCACGGATAGGCGGAAAGGACAGGGACCAGAACAAGCACGAACGCTATTGGAAGAGAGGGCCTTTAATTGTTCTTTTCCTTGTGTTCTTTTTTAAGGTCGGCATTAGGGTATTCGAGAGAGCATTTAGAAGACAGAGGGTCAGAGGTACCTTGCCACGAGTTCACCTTTCTCTACTCTGGAGTATGTAAGCGCTATCCACAACAAACAGAGAAGGGCGGTTTCTTTCAGGCAGACGCATGGTTGGGATAGGAGACAAAGAGGCACCTGCATCGGAATGCTTCCAGGATCTGGTACGACTTAATGCGGAGAAGAAGGGCGAGGAGAAGGGTCTATAGTGTGGTGCTAGGTCTGCGGCCATGCACGCCATCGTGTGTCTCCCGTGCTCTCTTGTATTAAGCGCAACCCCAAGCTCCAAAACGACTCTGTCAAATTGGCGCTTTGGACCGCTCTAGACAATCCAAACAAGCTTGCACCGTGCTTGGGGTTGAGGTGACTGTCTCCACAAAAGGCTGTCAGAGAGATACCGAGCGGCAGCACAAGGTGCCGGAGCGGGGCTAGGCGGTACGCAAAAAAAAAGTCGCCATGGCGGATGTCTCGCTGCGTTTTCTTTTCTTTTCTTTTCTTTTTCTTTTTTTACCTGAACGTCTTTGGTGTATAAAAGGTTGCCGGCAAACCCTCGGCCCAGGACTGGATTTACATCTGATTGCTCTCCTTGCATCATCTCATTTCACATCTGGTCACATCCCTTTCCTCTCCCTTTTGTCTCCTCCTCTCACTCCTCTACTTCAGCCTCCTTCTCTGTCCCTCTCCTCTTCACGACCAGTCCTTCGTCCCCTTGCACTAGACCCACATCCAAACACTCACTCACATCCAGAACATATCCCAATCATGAGTGCCCAAGCCCCGTCCACGACTGGTGAAGTTCATCCTCTCCAGCCAACGTCTTCCTCGCAGCAGCACCTTTCTTCGCACCAGCAGAGCCAGGATAGTGCTGACACTATTCGTGATGAGAAGCCTAAAAAGCGGAATCTCAACCCAGCAAAGGCTGTCATCGGAGGAGTCAGCCAGGGTGCTTCGGCTGTCCGTGGTGGGCTTTCCCATGGTAATTCTCTTTCTCGCTAGCTCGATTGGAAGTCAGGGGAGAGGGGTTGCTTTTTTTTTTTTTTTTATTGTCTCTTGACCGTTAACAGTAGTAATCCTCTGGTTTTTTTTCGCTTTCCTCTTTACCCTGCTCTTTCTCCAGTTGAGAAGGGCGTCACGACTGTGGGTAGCAAGCTGAACAAGGTTCCAGGCGTCAGCCATGGAAAGTCTTTCTTTTCTGACTACCGCAAGTTTATGGACCGCGGCAATGTCATTGATCTGGCTGTTGCCGTTGTTATTGGTAAGGCTTTTCTTCGGAAGTATCTGTGAACGTACTCATTTAGTGTCCCTCTACCGAAGCTAACCCGACATTGGTCAACCTTGCTTTTAATGGTGAACGTGTGAATAGGTGCTGCATTCACGGCTGTAAGTCGCCAACCTTGTTGACCCGTTTGTTTCCCTTGGAGGACAAAAATGACCAATCATCTGATGAGGTTCTAACCAATACTTGATCTCTAATTTCATGCACTGGAAACTCTAGATTGTCACTAGTTTGGTCAATGACATTATTACACCCGTCATTGCCTTAGCGACCGGCAAAAACTTGGAGGAGAACTTTATTATTCTGAAGCGAAGCAACAACGCGACTTATCCAGCCGATTATGTGGTAAGGAACCTCTCTGAAAGGAAGGTGACGAAAGAACAGCCAAAATACATTTCGTCCATCTGCTGACACAGAGCTATCTTTATCTCGCCATTTTAATGCTGATAGTTTCCCACCAGACTTATGGCCAAAGATGCTGGTAACATCACCTGGAACTGGGGCAACTTTTTGCAGACTGTCATCAACTTTTTCATTGTCTCTGCCTGTGTCTTCATTCTCGTCAAGGGTAAGAAATGGAATACAAAGACTGCAAGATTACGCGTCGGTTGAAGAGGTGTCTCTTGTACTAATCCTATACTTTCTTTGTTCTTTCGTTCGAACCAACAGTCTATCAAATGAGCCGTAACACAGCTACGGCAGTGGCCGAAAAGAAGTGCGACTACTGTCTCAAGGATGTCCCTCTTGATTCGGTTCGGTGCCCTAACTGCACAACATGGCTCGACTGGGATGCCTGTGCAAAGACGATGGCCATTAAGGATGCGGCCGCAGCGTCCTCGATTTCAACAGCCATTTCATCGCCCATGCCCGGGGTGTCCCCGTTCGTGGACTACCCACCTTCTCAACCACCAACAGCACCTCTGGGACGGTTCTAAGGATGGACACGTAGAGATTAGAGTAGGGGAGTAACTAATAGAAGCATTTTTAAAACATCAACAGATCTAATTGCACGAAAAATACTGTCACTTGCTGAAGCGTTAAAGAACTACAGCTAGGCACTCGGACTTGAGTTTAGAGCAAAGCCAATGGTATGAGCGTGAGGATAGGCAAAGTGGCTTTAAGGCATTATGTTTTATTAGGTAGTCTCTAGTTCAACGCAACCTCAAAATGGAACCAGTATCCTAGTCTCTTCCAACTTTGGCAGAGAGAGAGAAGGATAGAGGGAGAAGCCAATGGTGCCAATTACTTTCTTGATTGAGTATCAGGCTTACAACCCTGATCATTCCAGTGTCCTTGGCCCTTTACCCCCCTCTAAATTTGGAGGTCGGCTCATCAGCTCTTGAGAATTGCCTTCAGTCACACAGCTTGTAGAGAAAGACCCTTCTTATCTCTATGCAATGCTGTGCTTCGCCTTCCTTACGGTACGCCACTTTGTGCGGCACTGACCTTCCGCCTTCGCCCTTTCCATCGGAACCACCAGTCACCCTTATATCATCAGGAAGGCAAACAGCTACATACAAACGAGGCGTAGGCGTAGTCAGCGAAAGTTGTCAGTTCCTGTCCTCATCTTACATACCGAGTGATTTCTACGCTCCTATCATCGACTTGAAAACCGAGGAGCCATTGACGAATAGAGCTCTTGAAGGGTTTCTCCGAACAAGTCCTCCAGCTGATTGTCCTCAGATCCTGAAAAAGATTAGAGATCCACAGTCTTGTCTCGGGTTAGAAAAAGTAGAGACAATTGAAATCAAAAATGCAGACTACTCAAGCAGGGATGGCTTTCAAAAAGTAGTACCAGAGTAGGGGGTCAGTAGGAGAAAGATCCTCCTTGGGGTTGTTTGTTAGGAGAGTTGGTTGGGACTAAGAAAAGAGGGTGTCTGCAGTCAATAGAAAGCGGACCAATACAACACTACTAGTCTTTGGTCATGCAAAGGGGAACGCGGATTCTTCCCACGTTCACCTGCATGTATGTGTTTTGGCACAGTCACCCAGCTCCGCCCTGCTGTGTCCCTTCGCCTTTTGGCCAAGCACACAGCGGGGTGCCTCGCCACTGGTGTAAAGGCTATGATCTCATGGGGTCCGATAAAGACTACATCCGAGCTAAGACTCTTGTCATTTTTTTTTCCTTGCACGAATTTACTGGGACCATGCTGGGCTACTAGATGCTGGTCCAATACAGAGTGCAACGTGGGGGAGGGGGAGGTCATGTGAAAGAGAGTTTTATCCTTCCCGGAGTCCCCGGTAATGCTTGGACAAAACTCACAACTTTTCATGGATCACCCTAGTCGCCTACTTCTTATTTTATTTTTTTTTTTTTTTTTTTTTTTGCCTCAGAGGTGTCTGCAAAACCGTTACCAGTAGCTTTGAGTAGCTCCTACAACGCAGAATTTCAAACTTTTGCAAATCATATTTCTTCAACCACAATTTTTTCACCATTCAAACAACCCGGTGGACCCTTCTCATACGGAAAAAATCCAGTCTAGGCCCTCAAGGAACATGAGATACTTATCAATATCCAACAGTCATAATAGACACCCAGAGATTGTGCGGCTTTAGGAACAAGGACTACGTGACAAATTTCTACAGTCAGGAGCTGGCAATGGGTTTGATGAGAAGGGTACCACTAAAAACTCTTCTTTGTGGTGTCAGGTTACAGTCGTTGCATCTCACCGCAAGATCTGGTACTCATGGGCGCAGGGGAATGGTGCGGTACGAAAAGTCGATTTAATCAGGATTGATTTCCGGGTCGGTTATCAGCCAGACCCATGGCACTGAGGAGTTCGAAACATTAAAGCAAGACACGACCCAGGACACAGTCCGGAACTACTTTAATCAGATGGTACAGAGAGAGAGAGAGAGCCAGGACATTCTGGTCCGATAGTAGGGTCAAGTATGTCATCTTGTTGCGGTATGCTGAGAAAGCTGTCAGAAACAAGGAGCTCGCTGGGCTTAGAGATTTAGAAGGCAGTGAAAATAGGGAAAAGAATGGCAGGAGGTTCTGTGAATGGATACTCCAATACACCAAAGTTCTTCTCTGTATTGGCAAATGACAGTCCAGGCTTTTTTTTTTTCTTTATGGATCTGACGTTCATACAAGTGACTGAGGTCATTTGTTTTTCCGAGGAGGGCCCGTTGAGGGTCCGAATGAATGCTAACCATGTTTAGAGTTAAGAATATTTCAAGAGACACGAACAGAGAGTTGACGGGGACCACGACCAGAGTCCGTTTTTGAAGTCTTGAAAAAAAAAAAAAAAAGGCACATGATCGCTTAAATGTGGTCAAGCTCCAGGGCGTAATCTTGTTGCAAAAGACAAGGAAGCAGTAGATAAAATGTAGTCTGCTCATATTCTCATAGAATACACAAAGACTTTAGACGAGACATCAGTTGCAAAATGTAGGAATGTCAAACGATCCGTACGTGATGCTCTTTCTGACTTCGGACTAAATTGATAAAGGTGTTTTTAGGCTCATTGAGCAGGTGCGGGTGCGGCAGTACTCACAAGCATCATATGAGCGCCAGTTTTTTATGAGAGAAGTGAGAGATTGACTGGCTGAGGGTCCTTCTTATTGAGGGTGATCACAATGTGAGGGTTTCCCGACAGTGGTAAATGTTTCTCTGTATGCAAAATAGATATGGGGTTCACAGCAATGTCAGCGGAATTGAATAAGTGCCAAGCATTATCCTCTTGCCTCGGAAGAAATCGCCAGGGCGAAGAGGATAGGGGAGAGTCTCTGTAGTCGATGGGAGGCGAACCCATCTAACAATACTGGTCTCTGGACATGCGAGGGAAGGCTGCCCCTTTTCTTTCCCAAATAGGTGTATTCGAGTGTATCACTCGCCTCTTGACCAGGTACGCGGATATGTACTTCGCCCACATGCAGATGCGGGCACTGATCCCTCGAGCTGGATCCGTGCACTCTGACATTTCTTTATTTGTAAAGGGATCAGAGACTCAATGCCAGATTGAATGGTTGATGTCTGTTTGAAGTGAGAGTGTTTTTTTTCTCACCCTTCGCCCTCAAGATCATCTGGGAGTGTTAGTAGACTTGGAAACTATTCGCAGCGCATCTCGTGTTATCGGGATGAGAGATTTTTATTTACTCTTAGTACTGTAGCCTTTGCCTCAGTAGTTTCTGCACTACGGGTTGGGGTTATAAAACCATGACCTCTCAACAAAATTGTCTACAGTCTGATCATAGCTTACATCCTGTCCATCCTATTTCTTCACTCTGTTCTCTCACTCTCTCAGGAATCTACCCCCAATAGATCTACCCTTTTATTTTTGATACACTATTACTTACTATGGCGTACTGCAATGCGAATGTCGAAAAAAACGAAAATATGACAGCCGTGATGTTCATTGGCGACAGCGGCGTTGGCAAGAGCGCCATGCTATCTCAGCTTGGTGGATCATTCGAATCTGGGTTCTCATTTACCGATGAGGTACCCAAGGAGATCTTGGAGCAGGAAGTCGAAATCAATGGCCAGCGAGTAGTTCTGATAGATATCCCTGGACTATACGAGTGTGATGCCGTTAGGACAAAGATCAATCGTGAGAAACTGACTGAGGCCTTGAAGCTGGGATACCACTTTAAGCTATTCTTTGTCGTAGCGAGCGACAGTAGTATCATCCTGCCAGAGGATCTATCGCTCATGACTCAAGTGAATGAGGCCATCCGTGATGCCAATAGAGTCAAGGTTGAACTCCGAGTAATATTCAACCAGATCCGCAGCAACAATGAATACGAAGCTTGCAGGCAAAACATGAGTCGAGAAAATCTCCAAAGCTATCTCAACCAGCTAGCAAAGGACATTAAGAGCTTTTTGTTCGATGTCCGAATCAAAGATGTCCTGTTTCTGCGATATGACGAGGATGCGATCAGGAATAAGGGGTTCAACCACCAACTCACAGCGGGAATCGTGGCCCAACCAGTAAAGCTGAGCAACTATGTAGTCAAGACTCACAAGCAGCCTATGACGGCCGTGATGTTTATTGGAAACAAGGGTGTTGGCAAGAGTACCCTACTCTCTCAGCTCGGTGGCTCCTTCGAGTCTGGATTCTCATTCATCGATGGTGTGACCAAAGAAGTTACGGAGCAAACGGTCCTCATTAATGGCCAATCAGTAATCCTGATGGAATCTCCAGGACTGTATGAGTTTGAGGACGAAAAGACACAACGTAACTGTGAGAAGTTGACCGAGGCCTTGCAGCGAGGATATCGATACAAACTCTTCTTTGTTTTGGCAGGAAACAGTCATAGCATATCAGCAGAAGATCTGGCACTCATGGCCCAAGCAAATGAAGCAATCCGAAAAGCCGATTTGGCCAAGGTTGATTTCAGGGTGATAGTCAACCGAATCCGCAGCGACGAAGAGTTCGAAAGATACAAGCAACATATGACTCAGGACAATATCCAGAATTACCTGAACAAATTAGCAGAGAAGGTCAAGAGCTTTTCGTTCGATATTCAGATCAAAGGTGTCTTGTTGTTGCGCTATGACGAGAAAGCAGTTCGAAGCAAAGGGTTTACTGAGCAACTTGTATCAGAAATCTTGCCTCCGTTTGTAAAGTTCAAGGAAAGCCCAGATCCGAAGAAACTCAGCACAGTCGAGATGGCTAAAGCGGCCATTGTTGGCTTACTCTTCTCTGGCGCATTGTCGCTTGTGGGTTTAGTCTAAACGGGTTGGCATAGTTGGCGATATTTCGAGACTTGCTGCAGGGTCGCTCGTGGCTAAACGCCTAATAGAAAAAAGTTAATGAATGAATAAACCGTAGTTCCTTAGATATGGATAGCGACTAAGCTGTGGGACACAGGAGAGAGAGCGGTGGGAGAAGGGGGTTTGAGTGGTGACTCCAATAAAAACTATTCTTTGGAGTGCCTTGGGGCAGTCGGGCATACTTCGCATACTTCCTAGAAACATGGCACTCATGCTTTAAATGAATAAAGTAACATGTTGCTCAGATGAGGGTCAGTTTGAGATCCAGGTGGTTATTAATCTACAGAGTATCACCAAAGTTCCTGAAAAAAAAAGACCTAGGATGCCGGCATTGTTTGTAACTTGAATCCTGAAGACTCTTGTCACGATTTGATAAAGAAGAGGTAGGAGAGGCTGCACGGTAGGTGTGCATAAATTCAAGACTCTAGACAAGATACAGCCTCTAGCGAGTTTGGTTAGATCGAAAAGAAAAGGTTCTAGGAAGATCATACAGTTTGGATCCATTACCCTAAGGTGTTTGCTTTAGCAGGCTGCACTTTTAACTTGGCGAAGCCAAGAATTTAATGAAATCAACGTCTTGTCTCGATCCGTTCAGGTTCCGATGCTCCATTACACTCTACAACACTCCAAAACCTACTCTCTGGTCTCCCCTGCTCAACTACCCTCGCACAGCGTTCACACAGGGCCGTTCTGTTCTACCAGCTAACTTAAACCAACCTAAAATTTTCCTCATTCCTGTTGTTACTATCCCACAGCCCTCGCACAGCCGAGCTATCAACTGAAATTACACAGCTCGGGCAGTCCTCCTGTTTGTACTCTAACTAGTCGTCGTCGTCTATGAAAGGTAGCACAGGTGAATGAGCATTGAGCATCGACTTCGCCCTTGCTCTGCCTTAACCTTCGACTTTCTGTTCTTGCAAAGTAGAAATAGATAGACTATGCCATTGTCGAGCTTATGTAAGTTATCTTGTGATCAGTCAACAAGCATTCCTCCCAGTTTCCTTGGTTTAACCATGCTCAATTGTGGTTGCCAAAACTGGCAGAAGATTCGAATGTATCATGAGAGCAAAGTAGAAGTAATAAAAAGGTGCACCGGAATTACATCTTCTCCTTTCTTCTACCACCTACCATACTCATATCTCTTGCGCCAGGTCTCTTTACTAGTCGAACCCACAGTGTCTTCACTGCAATTATCAAAAAAGAGCCATGGATGGAACTTATCAGAGTATACTGTTCATGCCATTGTTCCACAACGTTCGCCAAGTAATGCAGACAAAATTTTTGTTGTTTCTTTACTTCGTCCTCGCACACTCAACCCTGGCTTAGATTAACTGGTAGCTTGGCTTATCATAGTACCTGGGTCAGTTTACATTAATTTTTGGTCCTGCTGAAGATTCTTTTATTAAAAAAAAAAATGAAAAAGGAAAAAAAGAAGAAACCAGAAAGATATGGACAAGCACGGATTCTGTTGGCGAATATCTGTATAAAAGAAAACCTCCGTTTTCTTCTGTTCCTCTTTCTTCAGCTTCATCTCTTTCACCTTTTCCAGATCTATTCCTCTTCTTGACTTCACAACCAACCCCATACATAACAGCATCCACATACACACACAAGAGACAATGCCATGTTTCTGTGCCTACTTCCTAGCACTGATCAATACAACCCTCGCATTAACTTACTGGATGCTACGACAGAGAGATGCCCCCTCCCTCGGCGACGATTTCCTTCCGACCTGGAAATCCACCGGCGCTTTTGGTTCCAGTGCAGCCCTTCTCGTCCTCTTCATTCTGACACTCCTTTTCATGAACCAACTCTACAACCATAAAGGCATATTCTACACCCGCGCTATCATCCTCCTCGCCCTTGTTATCTTCTACACCTATGCGACCGTCAAGAGTATCGCGCCCGAGGCATCCGAGACGAAAGGGGAGGCATGTTTACATCCAGGGGCAAGATGAAATGTTGCACAGTGGATGCAGTGGATTTTGTACCTCTTTGTGCCATTCGTTGTGGTGGATGCACTTACTTATGACATTAAAGCGAATGATTTTGGGTGGGGATGCAGTGGCGGTGGTGGAGTTAGTTTTGGCGGAAACGATGGTGGGGATGGTGGGGATGGTGGTGGATAGTCTCTATACACAGGAATGAACTTTACTTTTCTCTCATGACGTGTTGTGCAAAGATTGTGCTGATCGCCATGCAGTGTGCAAGGGTATTTCTTTTCTACAGAATAATGAGTTTACTCAGCAAACATGCTCTCCAAATATCTTTGTAAGGCAATAAATACTTTCCTATCCTTTCCCTCCAGACCCTCTCTACTGAGACAAAAACCAAAATGTACTGGGTCGTTGGAGATGGTCATTTACTACTCTCGAGCCTCTTCCTACAAATGGTTCGCGATAGCTAGGGATCTAATACAGCGGGCCACAGAAAAAATCTCAATCTTCCATCTTAGACATGGCTGACATTTGCCATAGTACCAATTGCTACTCGCTTTCGTAGACAATTGAGATCGGTGTAACTCAGTACAAGTTCTAGAAATGTCCTTAGCAAGTTGGCCGAAGGGTCAAAGTATTTTTCTTCAAAATCAAGGTCACGATAGTTCGTTCGTACTGGTGAGAGAAGTGTGAAGAGAATGAGCGATCCCTACAATCCATGACTGGATTGATTTGCTAACAGAGTCGTAGCCGAACTAAACAAATAGATAGACATTAATACTACAGGGGTTTCCTTACTACTTTGGTGTGTTGAGGCCATGCTCGGTTTATGTTAGTACATTATTTAGAGACTTTTGGCGCCTCTGATGAACTTTATGATTTAGAGAAGAGTCTTCCAGTCTTTGGACAAAAAAAAAGATGACCTTAGTGACCCAATCCTGCACGAGAAGACGTCTCCAACCGCTTACACGGATAGGAAGCTGAATACTTCTCTCGCTTGTACACTGGCCCTTCATTTCCTCCCGAGTAGTAGAGATTAGCTTAGAACCATGAACCTCCTGCCGTTTGCTTCGTTATGCTTTATATCACCCGCATACCAAAGAACTGTAGTGACTGCATAATGCGGCAAAGCATCGGCGCTTCAAGTAAAATGGAGTGGAGAGAGGGAGGGAGAATTATAGTTCGACCTGTGCACCCACCCCTTGCCCTCAAATCTGCTAGTTTTTAGATACTGAATCAGAAAATGCTCACCGGCAACTGCATGAGCTCGGAGGAAAAATACCACGAACCAAGAAGAGGCTCTATTCAAGGCGAGTCTTTCCCCCGCTTGACAAGATTGAAATCAAGAGATTGACGGTTACACTTTTTTTTTTTTGGAAGAGTAAGCCGAAAACTCCCAATGGAACGCCTGGAAACGGGAGGAAGTACTATAAAAATGAGCAAAGGCTAAACCACTTTCCACAATTTGCCTCCTTACTTTTTCCAATCTTTCACAAAATCCATCTCCATCCAGTCCCCACTCGCATATCAAATACACTACATTCTATCATGACGAGTAGCAACGATACAGTCAAGTGTAATGAGGACAAGGTGGCCATCATGTTTATTGGCAACAAGGGCGTCGGCAAGAGTGCTCTGCTCAATCAACTTGGTGGATCCTTCGATTCTAGCTTCTCGTTCGTTGAGGGCGTGACCAAAGATGTCAGAGAGCAAGGTATCCACATTAATGGGCAGCAAGCAGTCCTGATGGATATCCCTGGTCTATACGAGTTTGATGACGAAACGACAAACTCCAATAGCGAAAAACTTACTGAGGCTTTGAGGCGAGGATACTATTACAAGCTCTTCTTTGTCCTTGCGGGTAATAGTCGAACCATACAGCCGGAAGATCTGTCACTCATGTCACGAGTGAATAGTGCCATCAGTGACAATCGTGGGGCCAAGGTCGAGTTCTGGGTATTAGTCAACCAGATCCGCAGTGAAGATGAATACAGACAATACGAGAAAAACATGACTTTGATCAACTTGCGGAGCTATCTTACCCAATTGAGTCAGAAAGTCACGAAATTCTCGTTCGATATCAAGATAAAAGACATATTGTTGTTGCGACATGACGAGCACGCAATCAAGAATAAGACGTTCGCATCTCAACTCCTCCAGAGCATCACAGGTCAGAAAGAAGTTCAGTTGGAGGTAAAGGAAATCAAAGCAAGACCTAGTGACATTGAAGTTATCAAAGTGGTGGCGGCAGGTTTGTTTGGAATTGGTGCCGTGCTCGTTGGTCTCGCCGTTGTTCCCCAGTATACATTTGTTGGACTGTTGTGGGTAGCTCTTGCAAGTTTATTTGAGGGGACCGAAAAAAAAAATAGTAAAAAAGACTGATAATAGTAAACCCGAGAACTCGATAAATAAACTATTGCTTACTAGATAGCAGCACGAGGCCAGTCAAGACATCGAGGGGAAAAAAAGTGATCAGAATCTCTGGGTTTGATTCCGGCGGAGTCTTGGGTGGTTACTGGCAACGTATAGCCATAAAAAGCATGGGAATAGCTAGTGCCTCGGAAAAAGTCTAAGGTCTCATGCCTGTGATCAAGCTCCAAGGTAGTGAAAAGGCTGTGACGTGAGTTCCCACCGAGTTCATCGTAGTCCAAGACTGGGTGCATTTCTCGGTGATCCACATTGGCTTAGCAAAAACGTTG